>CAWUFW010004833.1:0-727139 GCA_963921515.1 Calotriton arnoldi | reverse complement strand
TTTTCATGGGGTTTCTGAACTGACACCTTTTCTCTCATTATACCAATTTATTTAGAATAGGCAGTTTCATTTATGGATTATGCTTGTTGTATTAATTCTATACTGAGTGTGATTTTGACAAGTATTTTATTCTATTTTCTAATCAAATATCGATTGATGGATTATGATAACTTTTAATGTTGAAATCTAAAAACGAATGCCTAAAAGAATAAATTGTTCAAAAGCCAAGAGATTTGAAAATAAGACCCTCAAACTCACACTAACTCTTTTTGTTGCCTGAATTTAAAGTCTTTTAATAACGTATTGTTTATGTAGATGACTGCTCATTTCTCTTCGTCGACCATTAACCCCTTGACCGCGATCGGAATTCCGCTCGTGTGCTGGACATTCCGATCGCGGGTGTGGTCGTGACAAGCTCAGCTCGTCATGCGCACAGCGCTACCGCGCAGCATGACGAGCTGAGCTCGTCACGCGCATCGAAGGGGTTAAAGGTGCATACGACCAGTGGCTGGGATTATTTAATGATTACACCCAAAGGTTGAGATACAGAAAACCCTGCTCCATCACAGATATTGCACTGCACCAAACAAAGCCAACAGTAATGGCTGATGAAGCAGCTCTCGGACACAGCCAAGGCTAGATCTTGGGTCACAGGGGTAGGTCATAGTTAGAGATGTTTTAAGATGTGGGAAAGGTGGGCAATTGTCCAGGGACCCCTGTGAAAAGGAACTTTTTTCTATCTCATTCCTGTCTATTTCTGTATCTCAATCTTTAATGTGTAAGTCAATATTGTTTGTCATCATGGGGCTTGAATTGGTAGAATTTGTGTAATAAAATGTACAATTGTTCTGAACAGGGACCCCAAAACAATTCTTGCCCATGGCTCCCAACATTTTTACTATGACACTGGTCATAGTTGACTGTCCATGTGTGTCATCCATAGTTCTCTGGCTTAGAAAGATCTCTTAGGGGCCCATTACGATACCCGGCGTAAATAAATCCACCAGGCATGGAAGCGGCAAAAATCCGCCCGCACACACTGCCTGAACACCGACCACGCCATTACGATTACACAAACCGAAAACCGCCATCGGCGGAAAAATCACACAAAATACCGCCCGCCAACGTCCGAGTCGGAGTCAAACCGCCCGCCACGGACGGAAACACGCACGACAACACAAAACCGCCCGCCCTCACGGCCGACACACCGCACGTGAAATTACGATCGCACCGACATGAGCGCGGAAAAACCACAAATATACCGCCCGCCAGCGCAAACAACGCCGATGAGAATCGACACGGCAGAAGCCATGGCGCCAACGTACCTGCACAGAAACCATCCGCACACAAAACCAATAGCACACAACATGGCCAACAAGTCCACACAGCAAGGCACGCACAAATACACAAGCACAGTACACATCCCGAAAACACCCCCGGACAAACAAAAAATACAAAGGCCAGAACCCCAGACACAACACACCTGAAAACAACAGACCATGAGGACACACCCACATAGGTGAGTACAAAAGCAGCACTCCCACAGACCACAACCCCTTGCTACATTGCAAACCAGAGAGGAGAGGAGAGGACACAGTGACACAGCAAGGACAGCAGCACACCACAGAAACGCACACATCACAACCACCACCACCACCACCACCACCACCACCAAACACCGGCACCACAAACCCCCTGCACATTACACAACACACACCGCACCAGCACCACAAACACCATGGCACCACAAAGAATGCCCAAGTACACGCCCATTGAGCTGACGGTCATGGTCGATGAGATCATCAAGGTGTACCCACAAATCTATGGGAATATGGTCCAGCACACACCACTAGCCACCAGAAACAGAATGTGGAACCGGATCGTAGACCAGGTCAATGCAGTCGGGACCCTGCCCAGGAACAGAGGTGAAATAAACAAACATTGGAATGACGTAAAGAGCCTGGTCAAGAAGAAGGAGGGCAAAAACAGAGAGCTGGCTGCCGTCACTGGCGGAGGGAATCCCGCGCTCTTTAAGACCTTCAAAGCGTGGGAGGAGAAGGTGCGAGTCGTAATACATCCGGAGATCCTCGCCGGATTAGCAGGGGAGTGGAGGCTGGTAAGTACAAACTAATGTATACCAGCACACCGCTATGTACTCACATGCGCAACTACCATGCCACAGCTCCCAGGGACAAACACCCCCATGTCCAGCACACAATACACAACACATCACACACACATGCAACAGACACCACCACACACAGCCCAAACCGAACAACTGTAAGATGCGTGGGGACATGTGTACACTCAGCCAGCCACGTAACCACCAACAGGTCCCCAAATATGCCAGAAGCGCCACAACGAGCACCCACCACACCCATGTGTCCGCCACAGCTGCACTAAGCGACAAGTAACAGGTAAGTGGCAGGAACACAAAGTGCAGTGGGTGGGAGGGTGGACAGCCCAAGTACAACACACACCAGGCCCCAGTCCCACAGCACAGCAAGGAGGAGCATCCCCCACACCCCACAGCCACGTGTCAGCCACCGCAGTGCACAACGACAGCCGAAAGGCAGACATCAAGGTCCACAGCAATCAGTGTCAGTGGGTGTCCAGCCACCCCCACGACCCACAACACCCCCCACCCCCACAGACCTGCAACATGGAGCACCCCCGCTTAGAGCCATGTGGCATCCAGTACAGTGCACGCACGAACAACTTGCAGGTGGGAAACTGGACAGGGCTGGATTACTGGAGGCATGAGGACCGTAACACGACCAACACATGGGACATGTCACGTAGCAGACGAACACGCAGCACCGCCCACCGTCACGAACAAGTGAACAATGTGCACACGGACATGAACAACAGACTCACACCCCACATGACCCATCACAGACATAGCAACACCCAAGGAGCCACGTCTGCATGCACAAGCCACACTGAATATAGTCCCACACGGCAGCCACTGTGCAACTCATCACACACAACCGAAACACCATTGAAGTCCTGTCCATGTAGCCCCTACTGCCTGTCAACCACACACCCCACAACTACGTCTATGTAAGACAAACAACACTAGACGCAACAGAGCGGAACAACATAAATGCACACGAACACCACTGAACCCATCAAACTCACAGACACACCATGCACATACAACATACCATCCATCCCATCCGTCAGCCCCAGTCTCATGAAAGGCATGTCATCCGCACAGCTGCCACACATACAGCAGTCACGCTAAGATACATGCCCATGACCAACGATGTGCCAGAAGTCAATGAAGCGCACGACACACTGTGAGCAACAACACACAACATGGGCCACACCCCCCCCCGAGCACTGCAGTGATGCACATGGCACAGGGCAGCACGCACACCAAGGAGATGGGACAACTGCAATACGTTGGCTGGCACACAACCATCACTCACTCATAATGATGCGTCCAATGCCATGTCCAGTAATCACAACAGACAGCAAATATGCAGGCCATGTCAAGCATGCACACACCTCAAACCATGCACTGTCATGCTGCCACAACCCATGTCACGTTCGGCACCCATGGCTCACAGCATGTACCCCAAAAGCATATCCCCTCCCAAATGCGAATCTGGGGCATGGCCCCCATGTTGCCATATGCGTTCCTAAGCGTTCCATTTGAACCCCAAAAGCATATCCCCTCCCAAATGCGAATCTGGGGCATGGCCCCCATGTTGCCATATGCGTTCCTAAGCGTTCCATTTGAACCCCAAAAGCATATTCCCTCCCAAATGCGAATCTGGGGCATGGCCCCCATGTTGCCATATGCGTTCCTAAGCGTTCCATTTGAACCCCAAAAGCATATTCCCTCCCAAATGCGAATCTGGGGCATGGCCCCCATGTTGCCATATGCGTTCCTAAGCGTCCCATCTGAACACCAAAAGCAAAGTACAAACCAGACCCAGGATGGGCCAGGAGCCCGCATACACCAGAGTCACAATAAGTAGGGGCACAGCAACACACCCATCGGCATGGCCAATCCGTCCCATGCCACATGTGCACAGCACACAGTCCCATTGCCAAGCACACACAACTACAGATGCTACAGCCACACACACGCCTCCGGGAAACCCATGTACGAGATTGCACGAACTGTTAATGTCAGACGACAAATACATACTTCGCCAGGTGCAACACAATAACAAATCTCATTCTCTCCACAGGTGACGAACTGCTGGATGCTGGGGATGGAGCCAGCAGCCAGCACAGCCAGCCTACAAGCCCCCAACGAGGACACACGGATGTTGAGGATCTGTCCTCCTCTTCGGACACGGACCACCAAGCAGGCCCATCTGGTGTGGCAGGGCCCAGCCGCTCCCCAGGACCCCTCCTACCCACCAACCCATCATCCAGGGCTGCTGAACATTCCCAGCCCCCTGCTGCCACTGTCGTTGCGGCCACACCCACGGTCATTGCGGCCACACCCACGGTCATTGCGGCCACTACCACTGCCGCAACCGCCACCATCGCCGCACCGACCACCACCGCTGCCACCACCACCACGTCTTCGCTGGCACCAGCCCCAGCGCAGGTGGTGGCCCGGCCGACTGGATCCACCCTGGGAGCCACAGCGAGGACCGTGGTGAGCAATGTGGCTAGTGGGCAGGCCGGTGGCAGCAGTACCGGTAGGAGGAGCAGGGTCAGGGAAACGCAAGTCTCCCCTGGGAGCCATGCCCTGCCTCAAATGGCCAGAGTCCTTGGGGCCTATGAAGAGGCCCAAGAACAATGGGTCAGGTCTGCTTCAGACACGCGGGAGGTGCTGGGGGTGCTGAGGTCCATGGACGCCCGTATAGGTCAACTCGTGGACCTCATGGGCCAGCTGGTGGTGGCGGTGAGGTCACAGCCAGGGACAGCAGCTCCCCCTCCGCCACCACCTGCCGGGGCGCAGGGTCGAGCAGCAGTGTCCAGTTCCCCTGCGTCCACAGCCAGTGAGCACACCTCAACCACCAGCATGTCGCAAGCAGGCACCCCCTCGCAAACGTGGAAGGGGCCGTCCGAAGTGGAAACCGATCTCCCGGGAGGACTTCGCTCGCTCCAAACGCAAGTGAGGCAGCCAGCCAGCCTTCCTTGACCACCCACTGCATTGACTTGGACTACGATCCCACTCCACACAGCCATCTGGATGGCATGTGTGTGTTGGACTATGGACATAGAACCAGTGGGTACACCCTGAGCATCACGCAGCCATGACCGACAGCTCATTGTCACTGCACGCACCACTTTTGTCATCACCTTACACACAATCACATGTCACAGTTTGAAATAAATGCACCTCTTACACAAACTGCTGTTTGTGCCCTGTGTTTTATTTGTACGGAATACAACGGCCACCTTGGGCGGAAAGGCACCTGATGCGTGGCATGGCAATGGAATCCGGAGGGCCTGTAGGGACCTAGGGGTGGGAGACAGAACAGGAGCACATTCAATGAGTGTGTCACACACCCATCACACAGTACATGTCAACAACTACAAGCAATGTACACACATCGCACAGAGCAATAGGGCACAATGCAACAGCCACCAACAGTGGCATACTACCCTGGCCATGGAGCGTTGACACACAGCACGCAGTGAACAAACGGCCACCCTGACACAGCACACACACCTGCACAGATACAGCCACATCAGCCGTCGTACATGGACACTCACCGTCAAGTGAAGTAGCGGGCGATGAGCTGCTGCCGCACATTACCAGCTTCCTCCTCTCCGCTGTCCTCCTCACTCGAGCTGTCCTGGTCTGCGGGCTGGGGCCCTGGTTGATCTCCGTCATCCACGATGAGGGGGATCTGCTTCCGAATGGCCAGATTGTGCAGCATGCAGCACGCCACCACTATCTGGCACACCTTCTGTGGGGAGTACGCCGGTGCACCCCGGTGCGGTCCAGGCACCT
Source organism: Calotriton arnoldi (assembly GCA_963921515.1). NCBI lineage: Eukaryota > Metazoa > Chordata > Amphibia > Caudata > Salamandridae > Calotriton > Calotriton arnoldi. Next base: position 721,207 of record CAWUFW010004833.1, on the reverse strand, counting down.
GAACCTGGACTTGAGGAGGCCAAAGGTACGCTCGACCACACGTCTGGTCCTCCCATGTGCCTCATTGTAGCGATCGTCTGCTGGGGTGCGAGGATTCCTCAATGGACTGAGCAGCCATGCCCCATTCGGGTACGCAGAGTCACCTGGGTGTGAGGGACACAGAGAACCGTTGCTATTCCAACTGGACAGGGGACAGCATCGCACAACCAGCACGCTACACCACTCCACATACTCACCGACAATACAGCCACGATCCTGTTGCAGATTGGACATCAGTCGTGGCAAGATGCTGTTGCGCATTATGTGTGCGTCATGGGCCGAGCCTGGGAACTTTGCACACACGTGGGTGATCACCATGTCCGCAAGGCACACCACTTGCACATTCAGGGAGTGCGTGTGCTTCCTGTTGCGGTACAGGTGCTCAGTGGCCTGTGGTGGAACAAGGCCAACATGTGTGCAGTCAATGGCTCCAACGACGTGTGGGATTCTGCCAAGGGCATAGAATGCACCCTTCACTGCCGCCAATTCACGAGCCCTGGGGAAGCGGATGTACCTGTTTCGGTACAGCATCATGGCTGCCAGTACATCCCTCAGCACCTTGCTGAACATGGGCTGGGACATCCCTCCTCCAATGCCCACTGTGTGCTGGAATGACCCAGTGGCGAAGAAATGCATGGCGGCCATCACCTTAGCCGTGGGGGTGACAGCAGTCGGATACACCCTGCGGGGACGGAGATGGGGTTCTAACATGGCACACAGTCGATGCAGGGTTGGCCTTTCCAGCCGAAACTTCCTAATAACCTCTGTATCGTCCATGTCCGCCAGCAATTGGTATGGGCGGTCAATGTTCGGTCTCCGCCTAGGGAAATTGGCAGTGGACACATGTCAAAGCAACACAACTCATAGCAATTTCGCATACACATCACTGACATGACTGAGCAAGCACATGAGCCACAGCCCAGCTGTCAAGCTGGGACGGCACGGCCACAATACACTTACACAGGTCTCCCAACAATGGCAATGGCTACTGATACAAACAACTGCCATGTGCATGCACATGGGGATCTAGGCCCCAATGACTTGCGGGGCGTGCTGATGGGGACTGACTGCATATCCGTCAAGCGGCAACGCCACGGCAACATGAATGTCTGCTGAGCATGGAACTGCTTCCGCGGCTGGATGAGTATGGCACACGACGACGACGATGTGGGCACAGGCTGAGTGGCCAAAACAAGTGGGACCTGTGGCACGAGGGGATATGAGACAGTAGTAGGTGTCAGCACTGCACCCTATGTACAGCACTGTACGGATCACACCTCCCGAAACATTGACAGGTGTCCACATTGACAGCCCCATGCCAAGACGGCTGTGTGCTTGCAGTCACACGTCACAGGTGAGAGGTTACATTGCACGTGCCAGGTGGCAGACGTACATAGTTGGAGCTGGCATGTGTGTGCATGTGTCTCCTGTTCAGGATCCACCAGATGGGCGCTGACTCTGTACTGACCATTGGACACAGCATGTTCCGTGGAAGGCTTGTGTGTGTGGGATGGTGGCACTGGATGTGCCTCCGTTGGGTGGGGGCCATGCACAGGGCGGGTACGTCGATGATTGCGCATTGTTGGTCACGGTGGGTGCACCAACTAAGATGTGTTGCCCTGTGTTCAATTCCTATGTCCGCATGATGATGGACTGTAGATGTGGGCAGACTACACATTGGTCGATGTGCTGTCTATATGCATGTGCCTTCACACCAGGCACAGCTGCCCCTGCACATGTGACCCCTGCTGGACTCGCTGCTGGGTCTGCGGAGCTGATGCACCTTCTGTGCGTGGGGCGGACAGCTCTCCTCACTTCCCTCATTGCGCATGTCATGACTTTGCCGCAGGTGACATGGATCATGGAGGGCCCACATGTACGCGTGGGTAGGCTACACATGATTGTTCACTGGTCGCCACCCCCAGTCAGTGTTTCGAATGGGAAGGTTGTCGTGCTGGTGGTATGTTCGATGTGGCGGATGGGCGGGCCTAGGTGCGGGCTTACATTCCGGACATGGGGGTAGTTGGATTGGCGACTAGTTGCAGTACACACGGGACACGTCTCTTCCTTTCCACATCTGGGTCATCCCTTGTACTAACTGACAGTGATACAGTCATCTTCGCCCCAGCCCTCATGTCCTCCCCTCGCTCCCCCAATATGCATGCTCACCTGCGAGGCTAGCGCTTGCACAGGCAGCCCCAAGCTCGCACCAGAGAGGGCAAGGAGTGTATGTGTGGGTCCAGTTGCACGAGTGGGCTGTCTCAGGGTATGATGTGTGGCGGGACACCGTCCACCTGCGTGGTGCCCCAAATGGAGACCCGGCCTGCATGGACTATGCATCACAGTCTTCGCCTTCCGGATCTGCCACCTGCGACACCCAGTGGCTGTGGCTGCCCTTGCGGCCATGCCGCGTCCGTCTGTGGCTGATGGCCCACACATTCACTCTTTGGCCTCTCTGGGGAGGGCTCGGGGGTGGTGGCGCACGCGCTTGCACTTAGTCGCAATGGCATGTGGCGTGGTTGGTATGATGGGCAATGGATGGGATGGTGCGAGCCACCTCCCGTGACATCAGTGCTGCTCGTGCTGTGGTGCGTCCCCCTACACTTCCATTTGACTTGTGCCATGCTAGACGTTGAGGTTCTATTGCCTGCGTGATATGACCAGGAGGAGCGCGAGGAGACCTCTCACACACCATGCTCCACTGCCATCCCGTGCCCTGTATCGCCTGTGCGGATTGACTATGTTGGGGTTACACCTGGTCGACTGGGGCTGTGTGTGCCTTGTCAAGGGGCATGGCGGGCGCACAACAGGATCCAGCTTGTCCACAGAGGGTGGGCTGAGGTGCGCCTGGTACCGCTTTGTACGTGTGCCCGGCTGCTGTGCACACACGTGTTCACTCCCCCGACAGGTGTCCTCTCACAATGCCCAGGGAAGCGGTGGTGTACTGTTCATGAGCCCTCCCAACACGGCGTGCTCCAACTTGGCATGTGCGCATCTACCCGTCACACCCACCCACCTGAGCACTGCGTCCATACGACTTCACACGACACATGTGTGTCTTCCACAGTTGTGCTACTCATTTGCGTTGACATCCAATACCAGTGGACTACATGGTCATGTCACGACTGCCGTGTACTTCACATACTCTCATCCTCTCTCATTCGTACTTGTGAAATGAGTCAGCGGAGACAGTTTTGGTTTCAAACATTATATTGAGTCTTCTGTCCTCTGTGATGCAGTATAGTGGACACTACTGGCAGCGGAATACATGTTGAGGATATACTGAGCATGATTGCAAATGGGATAGGGTGTGGGGTTACATGTGATTGGCTGTTGCATGTGGGATGTGGGCTTCAGAGTGACATCTGCTTGGCCAAGGCTGTGCTAATGTACATTTACGTATAGCTGCGGAGCTGCGGACTTTGACACAGACGGTATACATGTAGCCTACCAGACCGCTTGGCATCATGGGCACAGTCCATCTCAGTTCCATGTGACAGGTTTGCTGCGGTTGTTCCTCATGCACGCGTGCATGTGAGATGACATCAGGGCATGTGCTTGCGTGCATGCAGCGGCGTGCCACTTGTTGTTGCACTGTAGTGGTTACTGGACATGTCACAGTCACTGGGGTCGTGTTGTTGTTGTATGCACTTGTCGTCCATGCAAAGGTCCTGGTATGGGATTCCCGGGCGGGGGTGGGAGGGGTGCAGCACCCACAGACTCCAGGCGACCTATTCATGTCCACTGAGCGGTGTGTGTGTCCATGGGCGCTGGATCCATGTCGTGTCCTGGTTGTTCGTGCAGTTCCGTCCATGTGGGTGCGATACACAGAGCCCATGCCACTGCCTCCCACGATGCATGCGGTGTTCCTGGATGTGATGGGGAACAGTGTGCATGTCCCGGTCATATCCGATGTCATGGCGATGTCGTTGATGGTGTGGTTACAGTTGCCGGTCGTTTGGTATGGCTGTTGTGGTGGTGACTGGCCAGATCCGTGCGGAAGCTAAGCATGGGTGCGGGGTTGGACATCATAGGTCAATCGGGAACCTGCGTTGTGGTCCGACGAATTTACAGGTTGTCAGGTATGCGATGCCGTCCAGCAGGGCTTCCATGTCATTGGTGGTGTACATGTTTGCCAGCCAATGTAGCGGATGGTGGCTGTCAAGGTGTTGTTCGTAAGTTGTCCCTTGGAGGACCATGATGGGGCATGCTGGGTGACATTCGATGTAGCTGTTCTCGATGATCCGTCGTGTGGAGGCACAGTGGTCCCATTTCAGTGCGGGTGCGATGTTGGCCACATACGCCATGCCCCCATAGGCAGAGCAGGCCCTGTCGTGTGCGTCCAGAGGGAGGAGTAGTGGTAGCAGGTCCGCCTTCAGACATGCCGGGTTGGAGAGGCATATCTCGACGGGATGCTGGTAGGGACACCTCCGACAGTAGAAGACGGGCATGACGCAGCTGAACAATGTGATGCGGTAAGTCAGTCGGTAACTTACGTTCAGCAGGGACAGGAGATCGCATCCCAATGTATGGAACAGGTTGGTTTTGTACAGCTTGAGCTGTTCGGCGTAGTTGGGTAGGTGTGTTGCGGTTGCCATTTTGCAGCGGTGCGTTGTGGTGGCGTGCTCCGGCTGTGTGTGCAGTCTGCAATGTGCACGCTCCGAGGTTGCTGTGAGCTCTGTGTAGTCGTAGGGAGACAGGACTTGTGTTCTGTTTGCTTGTTTGGAGGACACGGGCCCTCTTCCCACATGCTTCTCAGACAGTTCAAGGTCAGTGATGTGTGACTCCTTCCAATTAACTTGCATGTGGCCGACATGGGGGAGTGTTTTCTTCTTTCTTCCCCGTCCGTTGTGTGCTTCTGTGATATGCGCTATCTGCCCTGTGGTCGGTCTCCTCGGCATGCCTGTGTTGGTCTATTCTTGGACAATGGCTGTATTCACCGGCTTCTGTCGTAGGGGCTGTGGTTTCGGAGTTGGAATGGAAGGCCATTCAGTGCTGTCTGCTCTCCCTTGTGTGGGCGGCAGGCTGCCTTTCCGCTCTGCGTTGGGCCTTGTGTGTGAATGTTATTCTTGGGCCACCTGTTGTCGGTCCCCGGGCTCTTTGGTGTTCCGTTTTATATGTCTTGTTCATATGTGCAGGGTGGTATGGGTGTTTCAGTGTGGTACTGGCGTTCCTCTTCCCGAAGGGGCCCTGCTTCTCCTAGTTGGTGTTGCCGCCGCTGTGTGCTACGCCATGTTTGTTACACTGGGGTGTGTCCTGCTGTTGCGTGACTTCACTGACATGTGTGCGTCGGTTGTGTGGCGTTGGGTGTTGTCCGTGAATTGGGCGTTGGGGACATGTCTGTGGCAGGCCTGTCACGTGTCATGTGCGTTCGGGGTGGGGCTGATGTGTGTGCTGCTTGGTTGTGTCCCTGTGTCTGTGTGCGACGCATGCATGGCGCTGCGGTTGGCCTCTGCGTTGTGCGCATGTGTGGCGGCGTCATCGGCGCTTTGGGGCCGTGACGGGGTGGTTGGTTCCTAGTCCCAGGTGGTGTGTGCACATGTGTTCCGCGATGTTACGATTTGGCCTGTGTGTCATATGTGGATGCAATGGTGGATGTGTAGTGTACACGCGCTGGTGGGGGGTTGTCCGCTTTTTCCGCCCTTGCACTGTGTGCGCTGTTTGCGTGCACTTGTTGTGTGTGTGCCTACCTGCGTCTCCGCGGTACGTTGCGTCCTTGGTGGTGCATCAGCAGAAGCATGGGGAGGGCCTGCAGTGCTGGATTCATGCTCGGGGAGCCGCTTTCGTTGTCCGTGCTCGGCATCCGTGTTACCGCTTCGGTTTGTCGTACCGTATCTCTTGGCCGTGGGAGCCGTTTGTTTGCGGCATCGTAATTTATGCGCCGGGCGGGACGTGTTTCGTCGGACGGTGTGTGTCAGTTAGCTGCGCCGCTACGTGTACGGGCGCACTTTGATGGCGGACGGTGTTGCTGGCTTGCCGGCGGAGTTTGGCCTACTTTTCGCATCGTAATTGGACGGGCGTGTGGACTGCTGCGTGCCGGCGGTAACTGGTGCTTTTTGCATCCGCCAGCACGGCGGTGGTGCTTCCGCCCGCCATCGTAATGAGCCCCTTAGTTTTGCACCAGTTATTGAACTCCTGTTTTGCATCATAGTATTAATATTTATACATATGATTGAAAAACTAATAATGTTTCTAAGACAGTATTTCAAATGCACTTCACTATTACAGACATCTGAACGAGTCCCTGGCTGACGGCGATGTTGGGGGGCTCCAGATGGTGGCTGACTGCCCAGGTTTGACAGCATATTACTTCCAGCTGAGTTAGGGAATCTTTGACAAACTTGTCCAAATGAGAGCCCATGGTTGCCAACAAGTTGGGGGATAGGGGACTCACCTCTTCTGCATCTCCTGCTAAGGGGACTTGCTGGCAGCTTTTTCTCAAACTGTCCTCTCCCACTAAAAGAGCTTCTGTTTTTGGCAACGAGGTCCATAGCAAAGTCGACTTAACATGCACAAAATTATATAAATAGACGATCATTTCCTGCCACAAAAGTGAGCATGGACGCTTTTTGATTTAGAAAGTGCAAAAAATGTTTGCTTACTGTGAAACATTGGGTTGTTGGTTGACTGAGGTGTTGACCCTGTTCAAGCAACAGCCACTGTCCTTGTCAGGCTGAGCCACAAAGTCACTAAATTAACTTGTGCTCAACCCTGGGTAGATTGGCCAAAAAGCAGTCAGACTTAACTTAGAGGCAATGTGTAAAGTATTTATGCAGCACACAAACAGTAATAAAGTAAAAACACATCACAAGAAGAGAAATGTCCCACACAAATTTAGAAACATAGAGTAAATTCTGATAAAGCATTTGACACCAAAACACCAAAAATACAATCACTAGAACGAGAGATATGATTTTTTAAAGTTTGTAGTAAAAACTACCCTAAAAGAACAAAGCTCCAACTGCAGACATCTAGTTACGTGAGACCGGGTCAAAGTAAAAAAATATGGCCGACCACAAAGGAGTGGGATAGTAAGTAAGTAGGTAAGTAAAATGATTTTATTGTTTCAATTAATAAAAATTCTTACAAAACACCATGCGTAGTGTGTACTTCCAAGATCCTTCTTCGACCGTTAATAAAAACCATATCATTTCAGTTCATTTCATACATTTCAGAACGGTTTCAAAAGCATAAAATAGAGGTCCATAGATACTTGTTATGTGCTCACAGCTTTGGGCTTAGAGTCTTACATTAAGCCAAGGCTCGATCTCTACTTAAACGTTCTTGAAGTTTTCGTGCAAATTTCGCTAGTCTAGCCAGTTCCATGGGGATCTCTAAATTAAAAAGAAGCTTCAGTGCGTCCATGCAGGTGCGGATGCCGTATTTTAGAAACAAGGGTTTTACTAAAGTGCAACGTGCGAGACTCAGTTCAGGGCAGATGCAAAGTAGGTGGGCCAGGGACTCTTCGAACTGATGGCAGAGTCTGCAGGAGGTAACCACCTCTAGTGATTTCCAGTGAGTATTAATATCTTTTATTGGCATGGCCATGAGTCTGACCAAAAGGATTTGCTTTAGTATTGGTTTATTCAGAGCTGAATCAAGGTAAGGCTGCCTCAATTTGTCCTTATAAGAACTGACTAGTATCCCAATATTGCTGCTAGAGGACTCTATAGTCCCTATGTCATCCTGCTTTGACAATAATCTAACTTGTTTCCTTAAAATTGTTTTAAGCTGGCACGGTTGATGAGTAAAGTAACCCCAGTCAGACAAATCAAGGTGCAGCTCCATAAGGGCAGTTGATAAAGCGTCTGCCCCATGGATTTTTCCCTTTCGTAAAAATTTATTTCAGGGTAGCTTTCATTGTGTATGGGGGGCCCGTGCATGTCCCTCAATAATAACGGATGACCGAGGCCCAATTTTCATAAGATTGTTTACTTAATCCAAATTCCAGCTTTACTAGCGCGTTTCTAGCATAGGCCGGTATCTGGAAAATCTGTTTGAATTTGCGGCAGTTGGCAGACTCCATGATGTTAATTAGGGCCCCGTGAAATACTAGTTGCCCGTAGGATATTGAAGAAATTAGCTTGGCTCTTATGACCTTTCGAATAGGCTCAGTTGTCGTACTGCATAATTTTGAATTAAGTTTGCAAATGGTGTACGTCACCACCTTGGCTTTGGCTTCTATAGATGCAATGTGAGCTGTTGGCTTGCCATTAACCATGATCCATACCCCCAGGTAGTTATATTTGGTTGTTGTTGTTAATATTTTTAAGTTGCCCATTTTCCATAGATGTTTAAGTTTGTTGGGGTGTTTTCCAAAGATGACTACCTTTGTTTTGCTGGCATTTGCTGTCAATTCATTTTCTTCCTTGTAAATGCTGAGTGCATCCAGTGCTCTTTGCAGGCCCGTTTTTGTGTGGTCCATTAAGACCATGTCATCAGCATATTGCATTAAGAATAGTCTGGTCAACCCAATTTTCGGTGCTAACAGGTTGGCTTTTGATATTGTTTTGCCAAGATCTGCAGTATATAAGTTAAAGAGTAGCTGTGCCAATACGCAGCCTTGTTTCAATCCTCGGTCCGTGTATATCTTCTTTGTGGCTCTGTTCCCGGTGATTTTGACGCGTACCCAGGTTCTGTTGTAGAGAGCTATAATGGCGTTCAGCAACCTGTTTGGAATCCCCCAATTTTGTAGCTTTCGCCAAAGTAGATTTTTGTTGACACAGTCAAACGCCGCCGAGTAGTCAACAAAGCAGGCTAAGAGGTGGCGCTGGTTTTCCCGAGTGGACTGATCTACCAGATAGGCTAGGGCTAGAATGTTATCCAGTGTTGATGCTCCTGTCCTAAAGCCGGATTGGTAGACTGGTAGTATTCCGTCCTGTGGGATAGGATACAAGAAGCAGATTTGGTTTGGTAGGTGCTTACCTTCAGACTTAGAAGAATTTTGAAGAAAATGTTCTGAGATGGTGCAGTTCAGTGGGGCTAGGCTGCAGGTGGTGTCCAAGGAGGGAGCGTCATTGTCGGGGAGCCGCCGGATGAAGTTGCCATGAAGATTTCTATGTTCAGTCTTATTCACATTTTTGAAAGTTGAAAATCTTCAGGAGGACAAGGCCGGAGGCTGTAGCAGACGAGAGTTCCAGCAGGCCGGATACCCCTTTGGCGAGGAATCTCTCAACAGGATTTGCTGCTGCAGAGAAGAACATAGTGGAAGCTACAGCGAATTCAAGTTGACGGGAGAGGCACCTTGGGTAGATAGATGAGCAGATTGGTCCAGGGCAATTTTTACCTAAGAATTGACTAACTGCCAAGTTTTGGATTTTGGCTATCTGGGCACCTTCAACAGCACAACCAAGGGTCCAGGACTGGAGGGGCACCACTTGGAGATTCAGGACTGACTCAGGCTGAGTTCAGGTGCAGGTTCAAGATGGTGGGAGCCTGTTATGTACCTGTGACTCTTAAAGTAGGTCATCAAACAAGCCCTTTGAGTCAGTTGTATGACAGAACCATGCATGCGATTATATTGCATGCCTTAACAATGCTGTATTTACCACAACCGCGTCTTCACCACACATGCCTTTACCACGCATGCCTTTACAATGAATCTTGTTGTAAAATCATGATTGGTGAAGGCATATGCGTGGTAAAGATTACACCCCAGCCCCCTACCCTGAGCCCTAAAGCCCAGACCTGAAAATGACCCTGCCCCATCCCTAAAACACTCAGCCCCCCCACCCTGAGCACTGAAACCGGTCCCCAGCCCTAACAATGACCCCAAGCCCAGCCCTTTAAACACCCCAGCCCCCCATCCTGAGTCCTAACACTGCCCAAGCCCTAAAAACTACCTGACCCCCTTCCCTGAGCACTAAAACCCGGCACCAGCCCTGGAAACTACCCCTCCCTGAGCTCTAAAAATACTTCAGCCCAGAGCCCTAAAACCGACCCCAGCCCTAAAAACTGTCCTGAACCCCTGCCCTGAGCCCTAAAACCCGGCCCCAGCCCTGGAAACTACCCTGCCCTGAGCTCTAAAAATACCTCAGCCCTGAGCCTTAAAACCGGCCCCCAGCCCTAAAAACTGTTCTGACCCCCCCGCCCTGTGCCCTAAAACCCGGCCCCCAGCCCTACTCACCAAGTCGGGTCCAGATCCTTCCTGTTCCTTCCATTTTACCCACCCATCTGCTCTGGAACTAGAGCGCTGACTGCCTTTACCACGCATATGCGTGCTAAAGGCATATGCGTGGTAAAAGCAAGAGTGGTAACAGAACACATGGTTCCGTCCGTGTTGTAAATGTTGTTTCCCCTTTGAGTCACTCTGGTAGTCCTGGGTTCAAGAGATGAAGTAGGTCTCAAGCAGCAGGGCAGGCCTCGGGAGGATCAAAGTAGGCTCCAAAAAGCAAAGCAGTCCTTCCAGGTGCCGCAAAGCAGTCTTGTGGACTACACAGCAGGCCACAGAAGCAGGCAGTCCTCTGAGAGTCCTTCTGCAGGTCCAGAAAATGAACTGAAGAGTGGGTCTATGATCTATGTATTTTTAAACCTAGTGCCTTTTTTGACATAGGAGAAGTTTCTAGAGGTTTTCTTTGAAGTGCTTGTAATTTCCTGACTCCCATGCCCTGGCTCCAAGTTGGCAGCAGGAAGAATGCAATGGTAACAATCCCTTTGAGTAAAGGCGGAGCACAGTCCATCCGTTGCAAGTGGGTATGTGCCTAGCTAACACCCCCATCCTCCCAGCAGGTGTTCCATTGAGCACATCTAATCCCTCTATTGTGAGACCATCTGGTAGGAATTCACAAAGTCTAACTGCCAACTCCACCCAGTTATGTGACCTAAGACAGGTTGCAGGCATAAAATGGCTAAGGGCAGGAAAATTATAACTTTCTAAACATGGCGTTTCAGAGTTGTAATTTAATATCCACCTTTACCATTAAAGAAGATTTCTAATTACAATTTCATAGATCCAAACATGAAATGCTCATCTGTCCTCAATCAAAGTTAGAACTTATTAAATGTTGGGTAACCCAATGTTATCATATAGTATAGGTAGGCCTCACAGTAGTAAAAAACGAATTTAGGAGTTTTTCACTAATAGGAGATGCAAAACTTAAAAATACATGCCCAACCTTTTAATGAAAATGCACTCCTGCCTATGGGCTGCCTAGACCCTAACATTCGGGAGACTTGTCTTGAATAAAAGGGAAGTTTAAAGCATGGCAAGGGGGTTATAATGCCAAATCGATTTGGCAGTTTAAAACTGCATTCAGGCTGGCAGGACTGAAACATGCTTTAAGGGGCTGCTTAAGTGGGTGGCACAATAAGGGCTGCAGGCCCAACAGTAGCATTTAATTTACTTGCCCTGGGTATATGATAAAAGCAATTTAAATGTGCCAGTTGGGTGCAAGCCAATTGTACCATGTTTAGGGAAGTGAGCACAAGCACTTTAGCACTGGTTAGCAGTGGTAAAGGGCACAGAGACCTCAGGCAAAAAATACAAATTGCAGCAAATATATAGAGAAAAGAGGCAAACGGATTTGGGGACCACCACCCTAAGGCTAACAGGTCTAACACTAAATTTAGAAGTAGCTTAATTCAGGCTCACCCTACCCCACAACGTAATGTGATGATAAAAGGCGTCCATGACAGACGTTTTAATGTATAGCGGTCATTTGACACCTTCGCGTACTGTGATATAATGCTGCTGCTCAGGCACTCACCCTCATACTTGTTCTGAACCCTCACGACTAGAAGTGAGGAGTACTATTCTCTATTAGACAGTGGACCCTTAGCCATGGTATGATGAGAAAATGAATGTAACATTGCTTATGTGTTTACAGGGCCCACATAAAAAAAATGCAGTATGTAACATTTATTAACAATATTAATAATTCATTTTTCCTGAGTCTGGCGTGCGTCATTCAATATATTTTTTAAAGTGAAATGTAATCACCAGCCCCATCAGTGGTTTTGTGTGGGGAGGAGTGTGAAGCTGCTTCTTCTTAGCTGCCAAATTGTCATCTGTCTGCTATGATCGCCAATGGCAGTCCACAGTTTTATTTTCTTGCTTGCCAGTGCTTAAATTGAGTCGGTTGTTGTTCGTGGGGGCCACCAGCACTCATTTTTGGAGACCAGCACTTATTTTTCTGCATCAAACATTTACCGAGTGCAACACAAGGAAAAAAGCTCAAAGCGGACGTACAGAAGAAGAGTAACATGGAAAACAGGCACAAAGCTACAAAGCAGTAACCTGCAGGACAGTGGCATAATGAAACTTAAGGGGGACCCCCCTACAAAGTACATGGAGGGGGCCACAGCTCCCGACCCAGTCAAGAGCTGCCCGTGCACAGTGGGGGAGGGACCCCTTGGAACTCTGGGCCCCTATCCCCCATTCCCACCCCCCGCTCTGCGGGGGCTATTGTTTTACCACTACTGCAGGAGATAAAGTGGCAGGGAGTGTCTAGTAGAGGATTAAAGAGGCATGAAGTGCATTTGGGACTGCCCAGCTTAAGTATTCAGCTCGCCGAAATTTAATTGCACAGGCCGTGCTTCTAAACAGAGCTTTGGGTACCAGCACTCATTCTTTTACAAATTAAGCACTGAGGTGTTCATACCGTTCACATACCAGCCAACCCCTGCCCAATTGCAACTGTACATCTGATACACAACAGACTTGGGGGCATATTTACAAGACCCTTTCAGTGACTTTGCGATGGCGATAGGGGCTTAGCCTTTTTTACAAGGTAGCATTAAGTCACTTAACATGGCTTAACACTGCCTTGTAAATAAGGCGCCCTTTCATCCTGTACTTAGCGTGAAAGGGGAGGGCAATGGGTGTTGCGGTGGGCGTTTTCACCGCAACACTCATTGAATATGATGCTGTTCCCTATTTAAAAGGGTCACATAAATAGGAGGCAGCGCCAAAATTAAGACCTGTGAAAACCTGGTCTGAAACAGGCAAACGAGGAGAAATGCTTTATTTAGCCTCGTTTTTGCTGTTTTCATGTGTGCTGCATTGTGCAGCACAAATAGAAACAGCAAATTGCCATTGATTGTTTATGTGCAGCAAGGTGTCCTTTCATGCATATAAACAATTAAAATAATGACATTTTGAAACTTTTATGTGTACTGCATTAAGCAGCACACATAAAAGTTACAAAAAGTAATTTAAAGATTGTTTATGTGCAGGAAGGGAGACCTTCCTGCACATAAACAATCTTCCCCTCAATGCAGACTCCCTTGCACTTTGGTGCAAGGGTGCCTGCGATGGCGCTAGGCTGCTAAGTTTAGCGCCAGTGCAGGGGGAAATGCAGGGCTGCACCATATTGTTGTAAATATGGTGCAGCCCTGCGTTTCTGAAATGGCGGTGTGCGGCGTTAAGCCTGTAAGGCTAACACCGCACTCCGTCACTTCATTGTAAATATGCCCTTTGTTTTATTGTTTTTACAGTATTTAGTACCATGACTAGTGTTACTGTTTACAAAATTTTCTAAAGATGATCACTTTTCCTCAGATCGCTTTTACAGTACAGTTTGACGCCTGCAATGATACCTACCAGTTGGAAGACTGGCCAACTTCAGCATTGGGTTAATTTGTTTGCATTGTTCAGATAAAGCAACTGTTAAGTGATGAGAATTTAGTGGCAGGACGATCGCACAGTCTGCATTTACATAAAAATATTATAATGCCTAAATATTTCTAAAGAAGTTAAGGAGCGGGGGAAGAGGCGGCAGGTCGTTTCATTTTGCAGGTTGCAGTAAATGGATAATTCATCTTTTAGACAGGTGCTGCGTGTATCTTTCCTTTTTGACTGTTGTGCTTCCATTTAATTTTTTTAATGATTTGATGAATGAATCATCACTTTGCAGCTGCCCTTTGCACAATATAATTTAAATGTTGTCCAGACAGCTTAATCACACTAATAAAATGTGCAGCCTGGTCTGGGACACGGGTTGATAAAACCTGAGATTAAGGAAGGAAACATTAAATCTTTTACTTCTGTTGGATTTCAGTCGGTGAATCACTTTATTCTCATGGCCCTGCTGCTGTCACCTTCACTGGTGTCCCAGTTGTAGTGTTAGGGCCTCAGGCCCACATGGTGATCAATAACAGACACCGACACTGAGTAGTGTAGTGTGATAACTTGCCCCGGGCACGTGCTCCCTGGCCCCTTTTATTAACAGGGTCACCTGACTGGTGACGCCTGTGGTGGGTGGGTGTAGAGTGTCTTACATCACAGGCTAAACACTAGAATGTATCCAGCCGGATACTACATCCCTCCCAAATTTTAATGAAAAAAACAAACGAGAGTCCAACCTGTAATGAAAACAGATAAATAACACATAGCACCAAATGAGTCTATACAGGCCGTCAGCCAGGCAGCGCTGGAGCCTCAGACCGCATGGTCGGGATGCCTTCAGTCGCCTTGGCGATGTTCTTTAGACCGGCTTGGTCTCGCGGTGTTGAAGTCGAGGTACAAAAGTTCAGTGTCGATGCATCTGGAGCTGAGGTGAAATCCACTTTGGATTCGGAGACGATCTCTGTGAGTGAGGCCTTCCTGTGGGGGTGACGTGCTCGGTGACCCTCCTTACTCCTTACTCCTGACTGCTGAGCGATGTTTGACTTGCCTCTTTCGCCTGGACTCCTCTGCCACTGGAGGCTCTGGGATGGCTTTCCTCACTGGCTGTCATGGGACCCTGTGGACCGTGCGGGGCTTCGCGTGAGCCGCGCAAAGGCGTCACTGAGGAACTGCCAACGGATTCACAGCGACGTTGCTCATGTAGCCTCCGAGGGTGTTGTCGTTGTCTGGGCATCCTCGCCGTCTGGACTCGGGTTCTGCGCCTTCCTCTGATGATCTTGTGAGTGACCAGTCTTCCGCCGTGACCTTCGTGTTTCCTGCGCCTGACGTGGAGCTGCGGCCGACACATCTCTCCTACTCGGACTCCCTTCACACGGGAACTCCGTCAAGGCCCTTGTCCCCTGGACTGCCACGTGACCGCGTGGGCTGTGCGGGCCGTCGAGAAGGCCACGCTTAGGGGTCGCTGCAGAACTCCCAACAGGGCCACGGCCAAGTCTTGTGTAGTCCCCAAGGGCGGATCTTCCAATGGCCGGGTGTGCTCGACTTCGGCAGGCTGTAGGTTGACTGGGGTGCACAGACTGTTCCTGGGTGATTCGCCTCCTTGAGCTCCGGTTGTTCGGGGTGTGTGGATTCACTCGGGTGGTGCGATGCTCCTTGGTGATGATGCACCTGGGAGGTGGTAACAGGATGTTAGTTTTCTTCAGTGGGCAGACAGGCGGTGATCTTCTGTCGGGGTGACCTTAGGGAGTGAGGAGGACTTGATGGACTTTGTGGCACTGCTCCGTTGTCTGCAGGCAGGTTCACTGTAAGGTGTGGTGCTATTGATACCAAGCAGCCGGTGACAGGTGAGAGGACGGTTGAACTGCGAAGCGTGGGGCCAGGACACAGATTGCGCTGCTAGCGGCTTACGGTAGGTCCTCCCGCGGAGCTGTGTCCAGTGACGTCTCTGCACCCCGGTGGCTGGCTTGTGGGGATGAACACCTTCCTCAGTGCTGGTGCGAGTCCTTGGTCCTGTCACTCTTCTCTGTTCCATCTTGCGCGCCTGTGGTGGTTGTCTGCCCTGTGGCGTCATGCCACTGTTTTTTCCTCCTTTGCGGAGTGGCATCGTGCCACGCTCTTCTCCTTCTTCCGACCAGGTTTTTCCTTGGATGTGGCCTCCTGCCACCTGTCCCATGTTTGCGCCACATGGACATCTCACTGGTCTCGTCGTTCTTGTGACGGTCTTTCCTTCCCTTTTGCTGGCCTGTTGCAGGCCTGTCCTGTCCGTAGGACTTGCATGTGCTTCTTGGGGACTTCTATTGGCACCATCCCTTCCTCAGGGATCTCGCGGTGTCCCACTTCTCTTCGCTCGAGGGTGTCTTGCTTGTGCTCCGAGGCTGCACCGTCGTGGCGCCTGCTTCTTCCTTTCTTCCGGTGCGCTCGTCCGGACTGGTCACTCTGCGTGACAGGCTCCTTTGTTGCTGTGCGCTGTGACGTCCGCTCACGTGTCGCTGTGCTGTCGGATCACCTGTTGCTGTGGCAGCCTGCCACATGGAGTGTGCAACTCCTCTCTTGCCTGTCTTGGGTCCCTGCCGACTCCGTCTTGAGGCAGTGCGAGGGAGGACACTCTGTGTTGCCTTCGGCCCACTGCGGGGCTTCGCTGGGGCGGTGGAGACGTGGATGCTCTCCTACTTGCTTTTAGCAGTGCTTCCTTGTGGAGATGTCTCTGTCTGCTGGGCGCTTGCCCGTGCGTCAGGTTCACTGGCGCTGCCTTCTGCACGCACCTGACGTAGCGCGCTCCGTTTTCTCCTGGGACGCTTTCTTCTGGCACTTGGTGTGCCTGTGGTGTTGCTTGCGACTGTGTCTGTACGCCAGGAGGAGCAAGTGATGCGATCTCTTCTCCGGCGGTGGCGTAGGGCAGCCACGTGTGGTGCGTGCTCTGCACCAGTCTTTGCTTGCGCTGTCGGTGGGGATAGCTCCCTTGAGGTGGTGCTGTTTTGGCTGGTCGTCCACTCTTGCTAGTGGGGCTTGTGTCGCAGTGTCTTTGCTGGAGGTGGAGTCAGGCATCCACCGGTAGTACGCGCTTGGCTTCAGTTTTCCTTGCTGCCCAAGGTGTGGCAGCTACCTGGAGACTTTGCTGTCTTTGAAGGTGTCCTTGCTGCTCTCACTTGCAGGGTGCAGAGGACTACTCTTGTTGCTGGTCAGTCAGTGTCCTGGACTGCTCTTTGGACGCGCTGGTGTGGATCCTCCTGCTAGGATCACTTAGCAATCTCCTCTATCTGATCCTGCCACGTCCGGCAGGGTAGTGAGGTGTCAGGGCCTCTCTTCCGACAGAGAGGCAGCCCGTTGGGGGCATGTGGTGCACGCAGCAGAGATTCTGGAGAGATTGTTGGAAGTACTTGGTTGCAGCCTGACTGGACAGTGTCCGTTTAGAGTTTCCTGCTTCTCAGTGACTGTCTGCCAGAGTTGATGCCCGTCTTGCTGGGTGTGGACGACTCTCGGCTTTCCTCACCGCAGGCCATGGGCAAGATGAGGATACCTGCTGGTGCCTTGCAGTGAGCACCACGTGGCTCAGCAGATGTCCAGTTGCATCAGCTCTTCGGGGTGGCAGCGCGTCAGTGTGGTACTGGGTACTTGCTTGCTGGTGTGTGGCAGTGTTGCCGACAGTGGATGCCACACTGGGGTGGAGATGCAACTTCAAGGTAAGTTGGTGGTGCTAACACGTCCTCAGTCTTTTCTTGCTGTATTCTGGGTTATGTGTCCTCCCACCCGTTACTCTCGCAAGTGGCGCAGCGCTGTAAGGTGAAGGATCACCGCATTACCATTGCGTGCATTTCCTTGTGGTATGTTCATTTGGTTTGAGTGCAGTGCGTCCGGTGGCCACTAGATGGCAGTGCCGCACTTCAAACTCACTGGCCCCGGCAGTTTGTTTTGGAACTGCGGGCCTCTGCCGTCACGGAGATGCAGGCACTAGGCGGTGTGGTGTTTTACTGGTGCCGCCGGCCTCGTGTTGGAGTCTGGACACACAGTGGCAGGGGTTGCACGGTGAGACAGCAGCTCTCGTGCTTTGGCAGGTGATGCTGATGGCCGCGGCAGCCTTACCTTCTTGCAGGGGCCTTGCGCATGGGTTTGCACCGTTGTGGCCGGGTTATATGGTGCTTCTCAGGGTTATTGTCTCGCCTGTCTTCTGGGCGCTGGGGCCCTTCCCCTAAAGCTTGTGTCCACTGGCTGCTTCAGTTCCCTTGCTGCGGTGTAGGCATGTGACCGCTGGGCGGTGCTGTGTTCCGGTCAGCTCGCGGCAAACGTCTAGGGAGGTGTGTACGTGGAGAGCAGCCCTTGCTGGCCTTCCTTACTTTTCCTGAAGCAGACGCCCGGCAGCTCTCGGAAGCCGGGTGGCACCACTGGCGTTGACTCTCAGTCAGCCGCGGCAGTCTCTCCCGCAATTGCCGCCCGTGGTGGCCCGTGGCGGACGTCAGAGCCGTTGCTAGGCTCTCACTCCCGGCGGCGCTCCTCTGTGGCTGAAACTGTTGGCGGCAGGCAGGGAGCCTCTTCGCGCTTGATCAGGTACGGGGACAGGGGCTCACGCTCAGCGCTGCTGTGCCTCTTCGGCGTCTTCAGGCCTCCCTTGTTGGTGGCGTCGCGCAGGGTCTCCGCTGAACGTGACAGCGCTCACCCTTCCTGGAGGACCTTCAGGGTTTGTGGGGTGACATGTGTACAGGCGTTCGTCCGCTGACTAGCGGGCACTGTTTTTCACTCCCTGGGGCAATGAGCAGTCACGCAGGGAAGCAAGTGTCTGTGTGGGCCGCCGGTTCACTTCGTCCGTGTGGTGGCATGCGTCGGGGGGCTGCGAGGCAGGGTCACACCAGACTCCTCTCACCTGGGCATCCTGCAGGTCCGAGGATGGCACTATCTTCTCCCCCCACGCGGGTGGTGCTGGCGCGGGCGGTTTCACATCTCCCGCGGCGCCGATCGCAGCGCCCACGGTCGCGTCTCACCGAGCCTGGCACTCGCCTTAGCAGACCCCCTTCCTCCGTCGAGGGATCGTTGTGGGGCCGGCCAGTGCGAAAGGCTGGTGCTGGGATAGCAGTCGGGCAAATGTAGGGGCAGACTGGCGGGCGCGTGTCCAGGAGTGTCAGCTTCACATCGGCCCGAGGAACCAGGAGGCGGCTGCCTTCTCACGCGTGGGATAAGACCCACTCATCACCAGTGTAGTGTTTGGGCCTCAGGCCCACATGGTGATCAATAACGGACACTGACACTGAGTAGTGTAGTGTGATAACTTGCCCCGGGCATGTGCGCCCTGGCCCCTTTTATTAACAGGGTCACCTGACTGGTGACGCCTGTGGTGGGTGGGTGTAGAGTGTCTTACATCACAGGCTAAACACTAGAATGTATCCAGCCGGATACTACACCAGTGGCACAGGACACTTCAGTCATGCTGGCATCACTTGTAGTGTGATCTGGGTGATCCTCATTATGGTATTTGTGGTGCATGGCTGGGCGAGTCAGAAACGCCGACTTTCAGCAATGCCATCAACTTTTTCATCCAGAATATCAATCACACAAATATCGTCTGACATAAACATCATGGCCGATATACTGTTTACTAAAATATCGCTCTACTGAGTGTAGGTTTTTTGTTACGAAGTCCAATGGGTGGGTATTTTGTTAAGGATATGTAGACAGAATATTTTTTTTTAACTATAAGCAGGCCACTATATCCTGGTGACATATGGGGATATTAAGGTATTAAAGCAAGCATGGAAAAAGAGAAGGGCGGACATATAAATAATGTTTCACCACTGCATAAACTTGTATTTGTGCACGGCCTTTATTTATGTATGGAGTCTAACAGCCTTATTATGAGTTTGGCAGTCCATGGGACCGCCAAACCCATGGTGACAGTGTGATGGTCGGACCGCCCTACAACAAGTTGGGCGGTCAGACCACCATGGGACCACTGCTACCACCAGGGATCCGTGATCCCTGGCGGTCTTGCAGAAGTCTGAGGCCCCTAATTGGCTGGCAGTGCCACTGGCACTGCCAAGCATATTAGGAGTTTCCTCACCACCACAGTTTTCATAGGGGTGAGCCCACCATGAAAAGTGTGGGGGTGAGGAAACAAAGGTGGGCTTACAGGGCCCCCTGTTGCCACTGTGCCAGGGGATGCATGTAGGGGGCACATGGTGTGCCCCACTGTCTGCATGGACTCCCAGTTCGTGCAGAGCATGGACTTAGCAGTCCATGCCCTGCATGAACGTGCAATGGCGTTCCATTGCGGTGCCTTGCTAAGGCTCACGTATGAAACTTAGCACTGCATCGCCGTGGTCCAGCCGCTGCAGGACCGTCTGATTTGGATTCCATTTGGAATCCGGTGGGCAGTTGCATTATGGCTTTGGAAGTGTGGCAGCGGGACACTGGTGTGGCGTCTCGCTGCCACACCGCCAAAATCATAATAAGGCCCTAAGTGTCCCTTTGTCCCAGGTCCACACCATTTACCTCCTTTTGTCAGTGAGATTCAGAGTTTTATAAACCATGACATGGGTCACGAGGGCCCCCATAACTGTAGGTTCAGTTCTATACTGAACCCATCTGCATGGGGCCAGCAGTACCCTCTCAAAGGACATGTGTAGGCTACTCATGGGAACCTGGAGTATCCATTATGCTTCCATGCCCCCTTTCAAAGAGTACACTGGGTAGTTTCATGAACGTGCACGGCCAGGGCCCCTTATCCTTCTTCAGTAATCAAATACAAGAGCAAATTGATTGTCTCACTTGCATGGGGTAACACCCTAGGGACATGAGTGGACACTCTCTTGTCAATCTACTCTCTATGTAATACTAACCTCTGGTGGCAGCAATGGAAAAGGGAGTAGGTTAATTTGCTTATTAGGCTCAGATTTTATTATCTGATCCAATGATGTCGACTGTGATTTTCAAAAGCAAAAATAAAAACTATGTGCTTGTCTTTGCCATTTTAATTCATATGTATATTTACTTAATAGCGTTTCATAGCAGTTCTTCAAACAAATGCAGTAGTGTGTTTTGCACTTCAATAATAAATGGGTACCCTAAAAAATCTAGCTGCAAAAAGGAAATGCAAGTTTATTAAAAGTGATGGACAACCCTTCCGACTAAGAATATAATGAGGACAAAGTTGTGGTTTCTCAGAGTTTCTTATCTTTAACTAGTTTAGAAACACACAGAAGAGTTTTAGAGATCTTCTGAGGGACAGAAGAGTAGTTTGGGTTCTTATTATGAGGGTACAAGAAAATGAACCAGACTTTCCCAACCCCGAGTTAATGATACTGGGGGTACCTGTAACTTCGGAGATGGGGAAAATCCTGCCCATTACAAGTTGGACTAAATGTCCACTAAAAAATGAAGAATTTCTGGGGTGTGGATAATTCGGGGTCTTAATCCTCTGATAATTTCTCATTTTGGGGTGTATTTTCAGCAGAAATATTTGGCTGCTGACATCTGTCAAAAATTCAGGGCAAAAGTAAAAAATGTATAATTCTGATGGGGCTGCTAACTGCCTCCTGTCAAGCATGCAAACCAATCATTTGAGTGAATGGTTTGCACACTTTGGATCAGGCAGAGGTGCCCACTTTCTGAAAGTATTCACCCCTACAAAAATACCCTGCACATTGGAGAGGCCTTGTGAAGCACTGGATTCTGCAGTAGCCAATGACAGATGGATCCTTCATGGATGAACCCCTGTCTGGAGTAGTGGGACACACTAAACCAGTATTGACTTAGACTCAATGGACTTTGTCTCCAGGGTCAGTGGTACTGTCACTCACTCCCTCTGAAGACCAGCAAAATGTACACTTGCTGGGGACCTTGGAGGGAAGGATTTCCCTGAAACATCTGTACATTGACCCTGTGGTGCAGGTGACTCCGAAAGGGAGTCCGCTTAACTCCTGCTGGACACACATCTGCCCTGCAAACAGCCATGAGGCTATGTATCCTGAGCAGTGCAGACAGAGAAGGTAACCTGCCATGATTACTGCCAGTGCTGCTGAAGAAGACCCTGGTCCAAGAAGAAATAACCGGAGGTGCGCAAACAGAGTAGAAGGTCCTGGGTGCTGCAAAGGTGCCTTGAGCAGCAGGCTGTCAGGAGCTAAGAGGGCAAGATGGCAGGACATAAGCTCTCTGTCATCAGAGCAAGAGAGCAGTTTTTAAATCAGTTGCTGGAAATCACAAACACTTTGAGCCAAATGGCCTAAAATGAACACTCCTGGAAGCAAGTGTGTGCCACCAGAAACAAGAAAGGTCACACCTCATTGAAATTGGTGTTACAGGACCAAGAAACCAGCTTTTGTTCTGGCTCCTCAAGTACAGGCTGCCTGGAGAGTCCTTGAGGACGCCGACCCAAGAATACTACTACTGTGCATTGTGGATTCTTATTTGACCTCTGAGAAAATCCAGCAACCCAGGGAAGTGATAGGCATGGGTCACCTTCCCCTCATCTGTGATCTCTAAAGGAGGATGAAGGTCCTGAGGCTAAAGTGTACACCCAAGTGCCTAGCGCTCCCCAAATTCTAACCTTGCATTTGCCGTGTGCGGGCCTGTGCCCAGTGATACTGTGGAGTACCACAACACTCCCTATAAATAAGGTCCAGAGGAGGAGGACCAGAGCACTGGATCACTGAAGCATTGTGTTGTGCTTCCCTTGCAGCTTCTGCCAATGTCTAGAGGGTGCAGGGAGCACACAACACTGTGATCCCTCCCACAGATGTGGGTGGAAGAGTGGAAGGAGCCTGCTTTGGCATGAGCACCTGAGTGAGGTATTGAGCAGCATGAATGTAGCAGTGGCATCAGGGGCAGTGGAGGCTCCCACAAGGTCTCCAACAAGGTAGAGATGCAGTCCATGACAGAATCAAAAGCAACACCACATGTCATTATCAGCTGGGACAAGGGATCACCCCATAAGCCCATGCGTGGGCACAAATGTTTGCCTATTCAGTTTGCTGATGCCTCATGAATGCAAAGGCACCACCACAAGAAAAGGGTTGGGTGACTCTGGTGAGCTGCCAGGAGTGTGGCAGACTTCCCAGGAGTCCGTTAACCAATTTTGTGCACCAACCTCAGTCTACCGATTAGGGAAATTCATGACCCCAGGAGACCTTTTTCTTTCCCACCTGAAGCTGGGATTTTTTTCTTTTTTTTTGTGGGAGTTTGCAGGGATCTTATATATTGTGGTTGCTGAGCTGTAGATGTAAAGATAGAAGAAATACTCTTGCCCTGCACAATACTAATCAAGGAAATACATTAAAACAGTTAATTGTTGCTCATAATGTTAATGAGAAGTGGTATCATAATGCAAGGTTTTTAATACTGATCCCACTGTGTTTTGATCTTATAATTCAGCCTTTAACTACTTTCACTATGGTAGTGAACTCCTTCAAAGCCAGTAGGCCTGAATTTTTGTTAAAAATGCTCCAAACAACAGTCCATTTAAGACGAGTTTATTCTTGTCACAACCTCAAGTCGTCTCAGCTGACAACCTCAATAACTGTCACCAACATGAACATTCCAATAAGGAGCATTCCATGGTAAAGGAAAAGAAAGGGGGAAAACGTGATAAACCAAAGTAACCAATACAAAATAATATGTGTTAAATAACATCAGGAACACACAGCACCATATAGATACTGTTACATATATATATTGTGCATAATGGAAAGTGATACAATACAGTTATATTTTATCATGAGGGAATCAGATAAATAATACTGCGTATATAAAATTGTGCACAGTGAAAAGTGATATCAATCACAACACATCCCCATCCCATGAAAATGTTAGTGGAAAACATAGTCTTTATGCCACCCTGGAGTGTAGTGATGACGGACAAAATGGGCCAATTCCTGTTGCTCATGACCAGAGAGTGAGGTGTCATCAAGGACACAGTTTCTCTCTGTGGTAGCATCCTTACACCTCAAGATTCTGTCCATATTCCACACTCTACCATTCTCTAGTGTCACCACATTGGTACTGGCTTTACCTATTCTATTTGTATTGGCTTAGAATAAACACTGTTTCTGCTTGCAATGCCAACAGGGGACTTGACCACAACCCAATCACCCATCTTCCAACTTCCACTCCATGCTTCCTGCCATACCTTTTTTGTACCCTATTTGATGACACTTGATACGCTCACTTACTTTGTCACAGTGAACCCATGTAGATTCTCCACCACCCATCCAATTGGATAACAGTTATGTACCAGACAATCTGCCTTTCAGCATAGTAAAAGGCTCAATTCTGGTAAGAGAGGGGCAGTATGATATGATCAAAGTAATTTCTTCACAGCAATGTCGACTGGTATCCCAGAGAATTGTGCAGACTGAATTCATTCCTTTAACATATGATTTACCCTCTTTACTGTCCATTGGCCTTCTGGCAATATAAGGACCTTTTCAAATGAATAATGGATAAACCCTTCAAAAAATCCTTCATTTTTTTCTGACGCAAACTGGACACCATTATCTGTTATGATGGTGCTAGGCATTACCTCAATCAAAAAAGTGTCTGACAGAAAATTTATCATGTCCTGGGTAATGATACGATTGACCACTTTAACCACTATCCAGCGTGAAAGGTAATCCACCAATACAATCATAGATTTTCAAGACCATAATGAACATTTGAGAGGGCCCATTATGTCAAGACCAAGGTTGTCTCATGGTTTAGCTGGCACACTTACACGGGACAAAGGTGCTTTCCTTACGTGTTTGCTTTTATCGCTCAGTGAACATGTAACACATTCTTTCACTTTATTTTCCACCAGAGTATCCATACCAGGAAACCAATACATTGCACGCACTTTGGATTTAGTGATACTATGCCCCAATTGGGCTTTGTGCGCCAAATCAACAATCCTTTCCCAAAGACCTCTAGGAGGAACACATATTTCCCCTCTCAAAACCATGTCTTTTTGCAAATACAATTTATGTCTCACTTCCCAATATCCTTGTATGATCTCAGAAAGACCGTTGCATTTAGGGGGCCAGCCCTGGACAATCCTCTCTTTTAACATAGTAATGACAGGATCACTATTGGAACACTCAACCCATCCTTTTTAGAATTAAACGTCTTCATTATTAGCAACACAGGTTACTCACTATATACATCATTGGTCACCATCAGCCCTTTCCATGGCAAACGAGAGAGGCAATCAACAACCCAGTTCTTGTTTCCTTGGATGAAATCAATTTTAAAATGATAACTCTCCAGACCTAAAATCCATTTAGCTATATGAGGGAGAGTGTTCTCTTCCTTTGGTGAAGAAAATATACGTTAGAGGTTTATGGTCAGATTGAACCGTGAAAGGAAGGCCCCATAAAATAAATGTGAAATGAGTGCTAGCCCAATAACATCCAAGAGCTTCCCTTTGAATAGTTGAGTAGTTAATCTCAGCATCGTTCAGCACTTTTGAAGCAAATGCTACTATTCTTTCACTGCAATCCACCTCTTGCACTAGAGACACCCTTAACCCTTTGCTGCTGGTATCAGTATACAGAATTGCTTTTCGTGAGGTGTCAAAATTACCCAGTGAAGGTGCCATAACAATGGCCTGCTTAATGTCATCAAGGGCAGCCTGGCAGGTATCCTCCGACACAAAATGGGCTCCCTTTTTTAATAGGTACCTTAACAGGGCAGTGTAATCCATGGAATTCTTAACAAATTTGGCAATGTATTCCATCAGACCCATGAAGGACTTAAGCTCATCTTTGGAAGTGGAAACAGGTGCTTTTTTAACTGCCACCACCAGGTCCAATTTGGGTTTTATACCTTCTTTGGAAACATGATGTTTTAAGTAATCTACAGAATTAACACAGAATTTGCACTTATAAAGTTTGACAGTAAGTCCTGCATTCTTCAGAATAGTAAGTACGTTTGGAATTATGACTGTGCTCAGAATCTCCATAAATCAACAAGTCATCTTGAAAGTACATCACATGTCTTGTGTCTTTTAGCAACTGGTGCATCGCCCTCTGAAATACAGCAGCCGCAGTAGCCAGTCAAAACAGCATGCTGCGGAATCTAAAAGTGCCAAAAGGTGTAATAACCCCTTCGGTGCCTATGACGAGCTGGAGTCGTCATGGCACACAGTGGGCGTGTGCTCATGACGAGTCCAGCTCGTCATGGGACCCACCCATGGGGGAAGCGCTGGCGCTCCCCCCGTGGGAATCCGATCGTGGTATTTTTTTGCTTCCCCCGAGGCGCGCTGACGTCATTGGGGGTTTCCCTTTCTTCCCCGACGAGCTGGAAGCCATTTGCTTCCAGCACGTCGGGGAATTAAGGTGAGTTTTGGCTCCGGGGAGGGGGGGGTTTAGACAAAAGACGCATCGAGGGAAAGGAAAGGGTTTTCCTTTCCCCCGATGCCTCTTTTGTGCATTCCTGCTGCACGATCATGCGATCGTGCAGCAGGAATGCCCACTAGACACCAGGGATTTATTTATTTTTTTAATTCAAAATGGAAATACTGTTTGGGGGAGCGGCCCCTTGGGCCAGGGTCGCTCCCCTTTTGGGGCCATATGTTTTGGTGGTCTGCCCCCCTGGGGGGGGGCAGTTTTTCCCGCTTTAGCCCACTAGACCACCAGGGAGAAACGGTGGGGAGTGGCCCCTTGGGCAAGGGTCACTCCCCTTTGGGGGCATTGTTTGTGGCTGTCTGCCCCCATGGGGTGGGCAGATCGGCCAAATAATAATTGATATAGTGCCCACTAGTCCACCAGGGATTTATTTGTGGAGAGTGACCCCTTGGGCAAGGGTCACTCTCCTTTGGGGGCAATATTTGTGGCTGTGTCTGCCCCCCAGGAGGGCAGATCGCCATGTTTTTTTTTAAAATTGGGCCCACTAGACCACCAGGGATTTGTTTGAGGGGAGTGGCCTCTTGGGCAAGGCTCACTCCCCTATGGGGAGCATTAATTTGGCCGTTTCTGCCCCCCTGGGTGGGCAGATCGGCTGATTTTTTTTGTATGGCCACTAGGCCACCAGGGATTTTTTTGTGGGGAGTGGCCCCTTGGGCAAGGGTCGCTCCCCCTTGGGGGCATTGTTTGTGGCTGTCTGCCCCCATGGGGGGGCAGATGTCTCCATTTTTTTTTATATTTGTCCCACTAGACCACCAGGGATTTGTTTTTGGGGAGTGGCCCCTTGGGCAAGGGTTGCTCCCCTTTGGGGAGCATTAATGTGGCAGTTTCTGCCACCCTGAGGGGCAGATCGGCTGATTTGTTTTTTTGTAGGTCCACTAGGCCACCAGGGTTTTTTTTATGTTGGGGAGCGGCCCCTTGGACAAGGGTCGCTCCCTTTATGGGAGGATGATTGTGGCCATTTCTGCCCTCTTTGGGTGGCAGAATAGCAGTATGTTTTAGGCCCATCTGCCCCCAAGGAGGGCAGAAGCCACTAGACACCAGGGTTTTTTAATTTTTGTGTTGGGGAGTGGCCTCAAGGGCAAGGGTTGCTCCCCTTTTATGGGGGTGAATATTTTATTCATACTCTTCGGCCCACCTACCCCTTAGCTTGGCTGGTGGATTGTGTGTGGACTGGTGCATTATTTGCATATGTGATTGTACTGTTTTTTTCTCTTTTTTATTCTAGCGTAAAGCTTTTGATTCCTGTTTGCGGTTTCGGCAGTGGTTGTTCTGCAGTTTTGCGTAATTGCATTTATTTGGTAAGAAAAATATTTTTGCTGTGTTTACTCCAAATGAGTATTATTGTCATGCATGAATGAATTTTTTGTAAGTGGTGTCATAATGGCAGCATATTTGTTAGTGTTCAGAGCATGAAATTCTTTGCGATGTGTTTTGCATTGTCTTATGTGTAATTTTTTTTTTCTTTTTTTTTAGTGGGATATTGTTGATCTTCACTGTGTCTGTGCAGAGTAGGTGGTGGTGAGTCTAGCTGCTTCTGTCACGTGAGTGGTATAGTGTTGGAGTATATAGGTCTTTGTGATAAAGCTACATTTTGTTTATTTCTTTTTTTACAAAGGGTTTGTTGTTGTTGACTTGTTTGACAAGTAACCTTTATTAATAAGCATTATGGCTAGCCGTAGAATGACTGCTCAGCAGGTGGTTGGTTTGCTTCTTGAATCTTCCTCTGAGCAGGATTATGAGACTGACAGTGCGTCTGAGGGAGAGGAGGGAGGGGAAGATTCAGGCAGTGAGTTTTCTCTCCACATGGAATCATCGGATGATAAAGGTACTCTCAGTGCAGATGAAGCTACTCTCGGTGTGGATGAATCTACTTTCAGTGCGGATGAAGTGCCTGTTTTAGAGGAGGATACTACTGTGCCGATGGTGCAAGAGGCATCTGGATTGCAGCCTGGGGCTGCTAGGCTTCCTACTGAAAGTGCTGGACTCTGGGTTGATCCAAACATGGTGCAGCCGGTGTTGCCTGCCTTTAGTTGTTATGCAGGGTGTAGAGTGGATTGTGAACATTATTTGCCTATACAGTATTTTCAGTTGTTTATGGATGATGTATTTTTGGGTGTGATTGTTGAGCAGACTAATTTGTATGCTGAACAGTTTTTGAGGGACAACAGTGCCAGACTTAGGCCCCACTCTAGAGCTACCCGGTGGAGTCCCACAAATCTGGAAGAGATGAAGAAGTTTTTGGGTTTGACTTTTTTGATGGGTTTGATAAGGAAGCCGTCCATGGGTTCATATTGGTCTACCAGTCCCTTGATGGCAACGGCCATATTTCCTGCAGTTATGACTCGTGATCAGTATTTACTTTTGCTTCGGATGCTGCATTTTGTTGATAATGCTTTGGCGTTGCCACAAGATCACCCTGAATGTGACCGTCTTTTTAAGATTCGGCCTGTTCTTGATCACTTTATAGATCGATTTTCAGAGATCTATACTCCAGGGAAAGAAATATCTATTGATGA
The DNA here is from genome assembly GCA_963921515.1 of Calotriton arnoldi. Lineage (NCBI taxonomy): Eukaryota > Metazoa > Chordata > Amphibia > Caudata > Salamandridae > Calotriton > Calotriton arnoldi. Next base: position 692,726 of record CAWUFW010004833.1, on the reverse strand, counting down.
GTCTTTGGTCCTGTTCAAGGGCCGTTTGGTTTTTAGGCAGTACATTCCTAGCAAGAGGGCACGCTATGGAATTAAGCTGTATATGTTGTCTGAGAGTAGGACAGGATATGTTTTTAATTTCCGTGTGTACACTGGTAGGGATTCCACTATTGACCCCCTGGTTGTCTGTCCACTTTTGGAGTTTCAGAGAAAATTGTGTGGGATCTTGCTAGAGGACTGTTTAACAGAGGCCACCATTTGTACCTTGATAACTTCTACACTGCTGTGCAATTGTTTAAGGAATTGTTCAAAGTGGACACTTTTGCTTGTGGCACAATCCGCTCTAACCGTAAAGTTTATCCAAAAGAGCTTGTTTGCAAAAACTTCAGAGGGGACAGTGCAGTTCCTTGCGTAGTGATGAACTACTAGCTGTGAAATTTGTGGACAGGAGGGATGTGTACATGCTGACTACCATCCATGATGAGAGTACTTCACCTGTGGCTGTTTGGGGTCAGATTGCTGAAGTGCGCAAACCTGTGTGCATTTTAGACTACAATAAGCACATGGGTGGTGTTGATAGAGTAGATCAGAGGCTGGAACCTTTCACTGCTATTCGTAAGGCTTACATTTGGTATAAGAAGTTGGCCATCCATCTCTTCAATTTAGCAACTTTCAATGCTTTTGTTGTGTTTAAGGAGTGTTCTCCTGCGTCAAAGTTGACTTTTGTTCAGTTTCAGCAGTCTGGCATAGGCAGCCTTGTTGTTGTGGAACAGGCAAGTGTTCCTAGAGTTGGAGTGGTGGAGGATGTGGCTCGATTGAAAGATCGCCACTTTCCTGATCACATTCCTCCTACATCCTCAAAAGACTTTCCCACTAGGAGATGTAGAGTCTGTTGGCGAAGAGGTATGCGGAAGGAGACTCGTATGTACTGCCCTGAGTGTCCTTCTAACCCTGGGCTGTGTGTGCCCGCTTGTTATAGAGCGTACCACAAGCAAAAGAATTATTGGGAGCAACCATGAGTGGTAAAGTGAACTGCCTGGTCTGTAATGTTTAAGAATTGTTGTTCTGTTTCAAGGTTGGCATTAGTGCAATGTATTTAGTTTCAGATTTTGTGTTAGTAGATTTGTATCTATTTGCAATTTGTTTGTGTTTTCTTTTTTGTATAAAAAAATCCTAAATGTGATGGTGGTGTGTGTAGGCTGGTGCTTGGCTGACGGTGTGCGTGGAGTGGCACTTGGCTGGTGGTGTGCGTGCAGTGGCTCTTGGCTGGCGGTGTGCGTGGAGTGGCTCTTGGCTGGCGGTGTGTGTGAAGTGGCGCTAGGCTGGCGGTGTGCGTGGAGTGGTGCTTGGCTGGCGGTGTGCGTGGAGTGGCGCTTGGCTGGCGGTGTGCATGGAGTGGCACTTGGCTGGCGGTGTGCGTGGACTGGCGTTTGGCTGGCGGTGTGCGTGGACTGGCGCTCGGCTGGCGGTGTGTGAGTAGTGACTTGCTGCTGGTCACTACACACACTGCTAGCCGAGCGACACTCCACGCAATCCATCAGCTTGTGTGGTTGCTGTGTTAGGAATGTGGGCGTGTGAAAGTGATGGGCCCTTGAATGGCGCTGTCTGCTGGTGTGAGTGTTGTAATGTGATGGGCCCGCGGCTGGCGGTGTGAATGGTTTTGTATGTGTCACACGTATGAAAGGTGTATGAATGGCCTGTAAAGAGGTTGGTGCCTTGTTGTGGCTTTATAGCTCACGAGCTGTGAGTCAATGATTCAGTTTCTCGTCCTTTCAATTATTAACAGTGCATTTCATTTTTGTGAAATCACTTGTTAATACAATTGTATATACTGAACCATCACTCACCCTCGTGCCAAATCCAACCAGTATGTGTGTGTGCTTGAGGATTAGATGGCTGTGCAGTAATATTTTTTTTGTCTTTCTCAAGCAGGGTGTACCTTGTCCCTTTTTGTGAATGTTGTAATGTGTTTGTTTCGTGCCTGGTGGTGTGAATGGTCTTGTGTGTATCACGTATGAAAGGTGTGTGAATGGCCTGTAAAGCCGTTGGGGCCTTGACGTGGCTTTACAGCTCACGAGCTGCGAGTCACTGGTTCAGTTTTTTGTCCTTTCAATTATTGACAGTGCATTTCATTTTTGTGAAATCTCTTGTTAATAAAATTGTATATACTGAACCATCACTTGCCCTCGTGCCAAATCCAACCAGTATGTGTGTGTGCTTGAGGAATAGATGGCTGTGCAGAAATCTTTGTCTTTTTAGTCTGTCTGCCAAGGTGTACATTCCATCTAATAATAACCTACCAACTGTAGATATTGTCGTAAACGAAACACCCATGGGAGTACATGGTGATATCTCTCTTGCGGATCCCAACAAGTTATGTTACCCACAATGTCCTGCAAACCTCAAAATGTCTGTCACATTTTCCTTGCAATATTGTGCCAAAATTTTTACGCTGCAGAAATAAACAACACATTATCTCAAAACGACCTGGTTTTGCAAGGGGGTCACCTGGGTTTTTGGCCCGGGGCTCGGCGGCCACCTAGGAAACCTACCAAACCCACACATTTCTGAAAAGTAGACACCCGGGGATTCCAGGGAGGTATGGCTTGCATGGATCCCCCAATGTTTTCTTACCCAGAATCCCCTGCAAACCTGATATTTTGCTGAACAAATCACTTTTTTCACAAATGTTTGTGTGGTAAAGTTGTGGCATCACGGGGCAGACACAAATTTCCTACCACCCAGCGTCCCCCCAGGTCTCCCGATAAAAATGGTGCCTCACTCGGGTGGGAGGCCCAAGTACCCGCGACAGGCAAGGGCCCACAACGTATTGAGGCGACCTGAAAATGGCCTATCACAAAACGACCTGGTTTTGGAAGGGGGTCCCATAACGTTTTGGCCCGGGGCTCGGCGGCCACCTAGGGAAACCTACCAAACCTACACATTTCTGAAAAGTAGACACACGGGGGATTCCAGGGAGGTATGGCTTGCGTGGATCCCCCAACGTTTTCTTACCCAGAATCCCCTGCAAACCTGATATTTTGCTGAAAAAATCACTTCTTTCACACATTTTTGTGTGGTAAAGTTGTGGCATCACCGGGCTGACACAAATTTCCTACCACCCAGCGTCCCCCCAGGTCTCCCGATAAAAATGGTGCCTCACTCGGGTGGGAGGCCCAAGTACCCGCGACAGGCAAGGGCCCACAATGTATTGAGGCGACCTCAAAATGGCCTATAACAAAACGACCTGGTTTTGCAAGGGGGGTCCCATGACATTTTGGCCAGGGGCTTGGGGGCCACCTAGGGAACCCTACCAAACCCACACATTTCTGAAAAGTAGACACCCGGGGGATTCCAGGGAGGTATGGCTTGCGTGGATCCCCCAACGTTTTCTTACCCAGAATCCCCTGCAAACCTGATATTTTGCTGAAAAAATCACTTCTTTCACACATTTTTGTGTGGTAAAGTTGTGGCATCACTGGGCTGACACAAATTTCCTACCACCCAGTATTCCCCCAGGTCTCCCGATAAAAATGGTGCCTCACTCGGGTGGGAGGCCCAAGTACCCGTGACAGGCAAGGGCCCACAACGTATTGAGGCGACCTCAAAATGGCCTATCACAAAACGACCTGGTTTTTCAAGGGGGTCCCATGACGTTTTGGCCCGGGGCTCGGCGGCCACCTAGGGAAACCTACCAAACCCACACATTTCTGAAAAGTAGACACCGGGGATTCCAGGGAGGTATGGCTTACGTGGATCCCCCAACGCTTCTTACCCAGAATCCTCTGCAAACCTGATATTTTGCTGAAAAAATCACTTTTTCACACATTTTGTGTGGTAAGTTGTGGCATCACCGGGCTGACAGAAATTTCCTACCACCCAGCGTTCCCCAGGTCTCCCGATAAAAATGGTGCCTCACTCGGGTGGGAGGCCCAAGTACCAGCGACAGGCAAGGGACCACAACGTATTGAGGCAACCTCAAAATGGCCTATCAGAAAATCGACCTGGTTTTGCAAGGGGTCCCATGACGTTTTGGCCGGGGCTGGCGGCCACCTAGGGAAACCTACCAAACCCACACATTTCTGAAAAGTACACACCGGGGATTCCAGGGAGGTATGGCTTGCGTGGATCCCCCAACGGTTTCGTACCAGAATCTCCTGCAAACCTGATATTTTGCTGAAAAAATCATTTTTTCACACATTTTTGTGTGGTAAGTTGTGGCATCACCGGGCTGACACAAATTTCCTACCACCAGCGTTCCCAGGTCTCCCGATAAAATGGTGCCTCACTCGGGTGGGAGTCCCAAGTACCGCGACAGGCAAGGGCCCACAACGTATTGAGCGACCTCAAAATGGCCTATCACAAAACGACCTGGTTTTGCAAGGGGGTCCCATGACGTTTTGGCCCGGGGCTCGCGGCCACCTAGGAAACCTACCAAACCCACACATTTCTGAAAAGTAGACACGCGGGGATTCCAGGGAGGTATGGCTTGCGTGGATTCCCCAACGTTTTCACCCAGAATCCCTGCAAACCTGACATTTTGCTGAAAAAATCCCTTATTTCACACATTTTGTGTGGTAAAGTTGTGGCATCATCGGGCTGACACAAATTTCCTACCACCCAGCGTCCCCCAGGTCTCCCGATAAAAATGGTGCCTCACTCGGGTGGGAGACCCAAGTACCCGCGACAGGCAAGGGCTCACAACGTATTGAGGCGACCTCAAAATGGCCTATCACAAAAGACCTGGTTTTGCAAGGGGGTCCCATGACGTTTTGGCCCGGGTTTGGCGGCCACCTAGGAAACCTTCCAAACCCACACATTTCTGAAAGTAGACACCGGGGATTCCAGGGAGGTATGGGTTGTGTGGATCCCCCAACGTTTCTTACCCAGAATCCCTGCAAACCTGATATTTTGCTGAAAAATCACTTTTTCACACATTTTTGTGTGTTAAGTTGTGGCATCACCGGGCTGACACAAATTTCCTACCACCCAGCGTTCCCCAGGTCTCCCGATAAAAATGGTGCCTCACTCGGGTGGGAGGCCCAAGTACCCGCGACAGGCAAGGGCCCACAACGTATTGAGGCGACATCAAAATTGCCTATCACAAAATGTTTTGGGCCCTTGCCTGTCGCGGGTACTTGGGCCTCCCACCCGAGTGAGGCACCATTTTTATCGGGAGACCTGGGGAACGCTGCGTGGTAGGAAATTTGTGTCAGCCCGGTGATGCCACTAACTTTACCACACAAAAATGTGTGAAAAAAGTGATTTTATTTTCAGCAAAATATCAGGTTTGCAGGGGATTCTGGGTAAGAAAACGTTGGGGGATCCACGCAAGCCATACCTCCCCGGAATCCCCCGGGTGTCTACTTTTCATAAATGTGTGGGTTTGGTAGGTTTCTCTAGGTGGCCGCCGAGCCCCGGGCCAAAACGTCATGGGACCCCCCCTTGCAAAACCAGGTCGTTTTGTGATAGGCCATTTTGAGGTTGCCTCAATACGTTGTGGGGCCTTGCCTGTCGCGGGTACTTGGGCCTCCCACCCGAGTGAGGCACCAATTTTATCGGAAGACCTGGGGGAACGCTGGGTGGTAGGAAATTTGTGTCAGCCCAGTGATGCCACAACTTTACCACACAAAAATGTGTGAAAAAGTGATTTTTTCAGCAAAATGTCAGGTTTGCAGGGGATTCTGGGAAAGAAAACGTTGGGGGATCCACGCAAGCCATACCTCCCCGGAATCCCCCCGGTGTCTACTTTTCAGAAATGTGTGGGTTTGGTAGGTTTCCCTAGGTGGCCACCGAGCCCCAGGCCAAAACGGCATGGGACCCCCCCTTGCAAAACCAGGTTGTTTTGTGATAGGCCATTTTGAGGTCGCCTCAATACGTTGTGGGCCCTTGCCTGTCGTGGGTACTTGGGCCTCCCACCCGAGTGAGGCACGATTTTTATCGGGAGACCTGGGGGAACGCTGGGTTGTAGGAAATTTGTGTCAGCCTGGTGATGCCACAACTTTACCACACAAAAATGTTTGAAAAAAGGGATTTTGTTCAGCAAAATGTCAGGTTTGCAGGGGATTCTGGGTAAGAAAACGTTGGGGGATCCATTCAAGCCATACCTCCTGGAATCCCCGGGTGTCTACTTTTCAGAAATGTGTGGGTTTGGTAGGTTTCCTAGGTGCGCCGAGCCCCGGGCCAAAACGTCAGGGGACCCCTTGCAAAACCAGGTCTTTTGTGATAGGCCATTTTGAGGTCGCCTCAATATGTTGTGGGCCCTTGCCTGTCGCGGGTACTTGGGCCTCCCACCCGAGTGAGGCACCATTTTTATCGGGAGACCTGGGGGAACGCTGGCTGGTAGGAAATTTGTGTCAGCCCCTTGATGCCAGAACTTTACCACACAAAATGTGTGGAAAAAGGGATTTTTTCAGCAAAATGTCAGGTTTGCAGAGGATTCTGGGTAAGATAACGTTGGGGGATCCACGCAAGCCATACCTCCCTGGAATCCCCGGGTGTCTAACTTTCAGAAAAGTGTGGGTTTGGTAGGTTTCCTAGGTGCCGGCAGAGCTAGGGTTCAAAAACTACAGCTAGGCACTCTGCAAAAAGGGTCATTTTTCACTGTGAAAATGTGGTGCGTCCACGTTGCGTTTTGCGCTGCTCCCTGTCGCGGGCACTAGGCCTACCCACACAAGTGAGGTACCATCTTTTTTGGAAGACCTTGGGGAATGCGTGGTGGGTGGAATTTTGTGGATCCACGCAGATTCCAGAACTTTCCACCACAGAAAAGTTAGGAAAATGTGTTTTTTTTGCCAATTTTTTAGGTTTGCAAGGGATTCTGGGTAACAGAACCTGGTGAGAGCCAGTCAAGTCACCCCATCCTGGATTGCCCTGGGTGTTTACTTTTCAAAAATGTATAGGTTTGCTAGGTTTCCCTAAGTGCCGGCAGAGCTAGAGTTCAAAAACTACAGCTAGGCACTTTGCAAAAAAAGGGTCATTTTTTACTGTGAAAATGTGATGCGTCCATGTTGCGTTTTGCGCTGCTTCCTGTCGCGGGCACTAGGCCTACCCACACAAGTGAGGTACCATTTTTTTCGGAAGACCTTGGGGAATGCGGAGTGTGTGAAATTTTGTGGATCCACACAGATTCCAGAACTTTCCACCACAGAAAAGTGAGGAAAATGTGTTTTTTTTGCCAATTTTTTAGGTTTGCAAGGGATTCTGGGTAACAGAACCTGATGAGAGCCAGTCAAGTCACCCTTTCCTGGATTCCCCTGGGTGTCTACTTTTCAAAAATGTATAGGTTTGCTAGGTTTCCCTAAGTGCCCGCAGAGCTACGGTTCAAAAACTACAGCTAGGCACTTTGCAAAAAAAGGGTAATTTTTCATTGTGAAAATGTGGTACGTCCACATTGCATTTTGAGCCATTTCCTGTTGTGGGCACAAGGCCTACCCACACAAGTGAGGTACCATTTTTATCGGGAGACTTAGGGTAACACAGAATTGTAGAGCAACTGTTATTACCTTTTGACTTTCAATGCATTTCTGCCTTCCAAATGAAAGACAATGTGTAAAAAATAAGTCATTTTGAAAAATGACCTATAATTCTCATGCTAGTATGGGTACTCCCAATTTCGGAAATGTGCAAATATCTACTGTTTCTAAAATCTACATTTTGTTCCCATTCCAGAAATACATAGGTGTCTTTCATAACAATTTTTCCATGTATACATTTTCCCAAAATAATTGCTATATACCCGGTACATAATAAAAAAACATTGCAAGATGCTGCTCAGTTATTGGCTCTGGGTTCGTCGGGTTCTTGGTGAACATACAAGTCCTATATATCCCCACAACCAGAAATGTCCAGCGGATATAACGGTATATTGTTTTCAAATAGCTGTCATAATTAGAAGAAGTTACAGGTGAAAACGTTGACACAAATGGCTGTTTTTTTCAACTAATTTTCAATTTTTCCTTTATATAACTGTTAGTTTCTATAAGGAAAACTTTAAGGATCTACACAAATGACCCCTTGCTGAATTCAGAATTGTGTCTAATTTTCAGAAATGTATGGCTTTCCAGGATCCATTATTGGTTTCATACCCATTTCTACCATTAACTGAAGGAGGTTGAAAGCACAAAAAATAGCAAAAATAGGCTATGTCCCAGAAAAATGCCAAAACTGTGTAAAAAAAGTTGGTTTTCTGACAAACATCTGCTTGTCCCTGAAAGCTGGGAAGATGGTCATTTCAGCATCACAACCCCTTTTTTGATGCCAGTTGCAGGGAAAAAACAAGACGCTTTCATCTGTAGCCCTTTTTTCGCATTTTTCCCAAAAAAAACAAAATGTTGCTGTATTTTGGCTAATTTCTGGGTCCCCTCCAGGAGAATCCACAAACCCTGGGAACCTTTACAATCCCCAGAAAAAAGGACGCAAATTTGGCGTGGATACCTTATGTGGTCAAAAAGTTACAGGGGCCTAAGCGCGAACTACCACAAATAGCCAAAAAAAGGCTTAGCACAGGGGGGGGAAAGGCCTAGCAGCGAAGGGGTTAAAAGAGGTGAGCGACTTAGAATCTGGGTGAAGCTCAATTCGATGGTACACCGAAGACAAATCAATTACGCTAAAAAAACATGCATCACCAATCATACTAATCATGCTATTTATCTTAGGCGTGGGAAATCTATCCACCCAAATATTGTGGTTCAAATCCCCCAAATCCACTCATAACCTTATCCCTCTCCCACCTGACTTCTGGTCAACAACAATGGGGTCCAACCAAATTTAGCTTTCAATAGGGTCTAAATCTCCTTGACTGACTAACCTATGTATTTCTTCCTTTAATGGCTCATGCATAAGATTAGGCATTGAACAATCTTTATGGACCACTGGTATGGCATGGTCTTTTAAAATAATCTTATGTTGGAAATCTTTAGGATGGCCTATGTTTTCTGTGAATACCTCTGGGAATCCCTTAGCAATGCTATCCTTCAACTCCATTTGCTCAATCACCATAACTTGTTAACTGTTATTAGGATCAAGTTTGATGCCCAAGTCCTATTGATGTTTCCATCCTAGTAAATTAAAACCTCTTTCCACGGCACATACCTTTCCTCAAGTCGTAAGATCTTTAAAAGAAATGCACACGCCAATCATACCATTAAGAGTATAGGGTCTTGGTTGTACCCTCCCGGACTAACATCAGTGTTAGTAAGTTTATAACCTTTGCTAGTCAATGTTTCATCAAATGTTTTACTATCAATGATAGTGTAAAGCAAACAAGAGTCCACAAACACTGTTACTGACACTCCATCCAACAATATCCCACATGTAGGATAATCAGAACCAGTTGCATATGAACCAGATGAAATCTTAAAATTAAATGTATGAAAACCTTTTTCTATTTCCTCAATCACATGAATTTGTCCAGTTTCTTTCTCCCCACTTTTGCACATATGTACAAAGTGGCCTCTTTTGTTGCATTTCCTACACACAACTGTTCTTGCAGGACAGAATGGACTGTTTGCTAAATTGTTATAATTACCAGGCCGGTAACATTTACTTCTTTCTTTTTCTTTAAACCCATCATTATCTTTTTTCGGAATGGCATCTGAATTTCTCTGGTGTACCTTAGAATCTCTATTACCCTCTTCAGTATTCTTTACCACATGCACAGTTTCAGATACATTGCTTGCTTTCATATCTTTAATGCATTCAGGTTTATGTTCAATACTCTTAGCCAATTGTATTGCCTCCTAAAAATCAGAGTATGTGCTAATAATTTTTCCTGTACACTAGGGCTGTTGGTGCATCTCACCAATTGAGTTCTTAAAAGGTAATCACATAATGGGCCAAATTTGAATAAATTGGCTAATCCCCTCAAACACGCTATATATGTGGTCACATTTTGTTCCTTACCCTGAACACTGCAAAAAACATTATGTCTTTCCAACACGATATTGGTTATTTTCCCAAAATGATCTTCATGTTTAAGCAAGGTAACTAAATACACATTTCCCCCCTTCCTCATCCTCACTCTCCACACAGGGTTCTGTTAAGGTCTTGTCCACTCTTCTACCTTGTACCCCCAAATTGTGGAGCAGAATATGTTGTTTCCTTATAGAGGAAAACTTTTCTCCTCCAATATCAATTAAATAGGAATGGAACATTTTTTCCCATTCTTTCCATAGCAAAACCAACTTCTCCTCCTCATTCAGAAAGGGGAATGGCTGTAACGTGTTTGCAACTGCCATAGTGCATTTTAAAACCTTACACTTATGTTTCAAATACATTTTGAAAAATTGGAAACAATTAAATTCTCAATGCTAAGAATTTCTCCCTCTGTATGCAGACATGCTGCCGATTACATTAAACTGGGAAACAAAAGGGTTAACTTTATACTTTATGCTGTTCAGGACTGCCTCCTCGAGAACAAAGTCTTGCTCAAGGCTAGAAAGAGTTAAACTGTACACTGCCGACTTCGACCGCCATATAGCCTTTCACAAAGCTGGAAAAAAGTTGCGCCCCCCCTAACGGGCGTTTCCAACAAGCAGAAGATGTCGAACAAAGGAAATGTTGAACGATAGAACCTGGCATCTGCAGCTGGTAAAAGGTAAGTTTAATGATCTGTGGTACTCTGAATTGCAGAATACTAATACTCAAGAAGTATATATGTAGTCATCCCTGTAGAGAGCCATCCGGGCTCTCCTATACAATGTTGCACCCTGTAACACTCCTCAGGGTGGGCTCGCCCCGAAGAGATATCCACCACAGTACTATGGAAACGCCGTGGTGGCCCCGCTTCCCCCTTTTAGCGAACTGGTGGACCCTGCAACAGCTGCCCCACGCTGGAAGTCCTGGATAGGGTGCCTGAATCACTACTTTAGGGGCACAAGAGAAATGGACAGGGTGGTCAAGAGGTCCCTACTCTTACACTACGGGGCGGAGAACTTTACGACCTTTATGTAACACTCCCAATCACCAGAAATGAGAATGACTTTGATGCGGCGGTGGCAGCTCTCGACCACCATTTCGACCCACAGCTGAACCCAGACTTTGAGCGATTCAAATTGCGACAGGCAAAGCATTCGGAGATGGAATCCGTGGATAAGTTCTACGCCCAACTGAGACAACTCGCAAGCACATGCACTTTTGTGGACCAACGAGAAGAAAGCAGGGCCCAGATCATTCAGGGGTGCAAGTTGGTGACACTCAGGCGGCTAATCCTTCGACAACCCGGGAAGTCGTTGGACGACATCCTCACATTGGCCAGGTCACACGAGTTGTCAAACTCCCGAGCTGACGAAATAGAAGCAGCCCTCCACAGGGAGGCCACAGCGTCATACACTCCTAGGCTGGCCCAGATCAAAGAGGAAAGAGTTGAGGCCATTCATAGATGCCCAAACCCGACCGGCATTATAAGAACACAGACGGGCGGGCTCTGTAGGTACTGCGGAGCCGAGCACCCATTAACTGGCACATGTTTGGCCAAAGGAAAAGTCTGCTTTAGGTGTGGAAAACAAAATCACTTTGCGAGGGTGTGCAGAAGCTGTAAGTCCCAGACGGTCCCCACCATGCCACATGGTCCCATACCAAACATCCGACAGCTATCACTCGCGACCGCGGCATCCAGGAGGAGAGTGCATCGCAGGGACCTGGTTTCGACATCGAAGGGGATGATGATGAGGTGTTCATCATATCTTTTGCAGGCCGGGCAGACAAACGAAGGCGACCTCCGCCCATGTGCTCCATCAAGATGGCCGGCTCCACGGTGCAAGCACTGATCGACACAGGGGCATCGGTAAATGTCATAGGGGCCGATTCACAGAACTATTCTGAGATAAAATCCTAAACTTACTACTTTTGGTATTCACAGAAGGCATTTAGTAGTAGTAAAGTTAGGACTCCTAACTTTACTACTACTAAACTGAGACAAAATCCTAACTTTACGACTTTCGGTATTCACAAAAGGCATTTAGTAGTAGTAAAGTTAGGAGTCCTAACTTTACTACTACTAAATGCCTTCTGTGAATACCAGAAGTAGTAAGTTTAGGATTTTATCTCAGTTTAGTAGTAGTAAAGTTAGAAGTCCTAACTTTACTACTACTAAATGCCTTCTGTGAATACCAAAAGTAGTAAGTTTAGGATGTTATCTCAGATTAGTTCTGTGAATCGGCCCCATAGACTCTGAGCAGTACGAATGCCTATCACCACGCCCCCGCTTTCCCCCACAAGTGCGAGAATATACACCTACGGAGGAACACGCCCGCTTCCCCTGAGAGGCGCCATCGAAGTAGCAGTCGCTAGTGACCAGCACACCAGCACACAACACAGGTGAAATTCTACATCACGGAAGGATAGAAAGGCACCCTCCTCAGCTGTCACACGGCGGAAGACCTGGGTCTGGTCTTCTTCGCGAACCAGGTACACGACTCCCACGCGGACGCCATCCTGCAGGAATTCCAGCAGCTCTTCGAAGGCTTGGGCAAACTCAAGGGTAAGCAGGTCAAACTGCACATCGACTCCTCCATCAGGCCCATGGCGCTGAGACACCGGAGAGTACTCTTCCATCTATGCCCACAAGTTGAGGAAGAACTGAACGGGTGTCACCGCTTGTCATCGCGACAAAGCCCAGGTAGCCCGGGGCCATCCGGTTGTGCGTGGACATGCGCCTCCCCAACCAGACCATAAAGAGAGAGCATCATCTAACTCCCACAATGGACGACATTGTGACGGACCTCAACGGGGCGAAGTGGTTCTCCAAGCTAGATTTGAAAGCCTGATACCACCAGCTGTAGCTTGCACCCGAAATCAGGTACTTCACCACATTTTCCACCCATGTGGGCCTCAGAAGGTACAAGAGGCTGAGCTTTGGAGTGTCGTCGGCCGCTGAGGTTTTCCAGAACAACATCAGGGAGACCCTGTCTGGCCTGCAGGGAGTCTTCAACCTCAGCAGTGACATTCTGGTGTTCTCAAGCATGCTGGAAGAACATCACACGCACCTGCGATCCACCCTCCAATGCTTGGCAGCCAGTGGCCTATCCCTCCACAAGGCCAAGTGCTCTTTCTTCCAGGAGTCAGTCGACTTCTTTGGATATGTCTTCTCCAGAAAAGTGTTATGAGTAGATCCAAGGAAAGCATCAGCCATCCGGTCGGCTCAAACCCCTACCACTCCAACTGAAGTCCGCAGCTTCCTAGGGATGGCCACGCACTGTGGCAGATTCATACCGAACTTGGCCTCCCTGTCGGAACCACTAAGAGCACTTACACGCAGCGGGGCAGCCTGGGAGTGGAACTCAGAAGCAAACATGGCATTCCATGCCATCAAGAATGCCCTAATGGACAAGAAAGTAATGGCGTACTTCCACCCCAAAAGGCGCACAGAACTACTTGTCGATGCGAGGCCCATCAGCCTTGGGGCTGTACTACTTCAAGAAGGCAAAAGCAGCACATGGGCCCCGGTCGCATATGCCAGCCGAGCCCTAACAGACACTGAGACAAGTTACGCCCAGATCGAGAGGAAGGCCCTGGCCATCAAGTGGGCCTGCCAGCATTTTCACCTGTATCTGTACGGACACGAGTTTTGAGTAATAACAGATCACAAGCCACTCATCTCCTTGTTCGCAGGGACGTCAAGACTAGCTCCCCCCAGGATAGAACTATGGGCGGTTCAGCTGCAAGCATACTGCTTCAATGTTGTATTTCGCCCTGGTGCCAACAACCCAGCTGATTACTTATCACGTCACCCCGTCCTGGCTGACGGACAACAATTGCATACCGAGGAGGAGCACACAGAAGTGCTCGGCAGAATGGCCACTCAGAAGGCATGCCCCAAGGCACTGACACTGGAGGAGATTGGGATGGCCACAGTGTTGGATGAGAATCTGGCGAGAGTCAAAGATGCCCTGGTTGCCAGAGGATGGACACACTTCCTGGATGAGGAACATGCACTGACCACAGAAGACCAACTCGCGAGGCAGCAACTGTGGAGGGTGCACAGTGAGCTCAGCGAAGGTGAGCGCGGTGTCATACTGCGAGGCCATACCATTGTAGTCCCGAAAAAACTGCGGGACCAAGTTGTCGATTTGGCCCACGTTGGACACCAAGGAATGGCAAAGACCAAGGCGCGCCTAAGAAATAAGGTGTGGTTCGTCGGGATGGATGCATTGGTCGAGGAGAAGATTCGAAACTGCCATGCCTGCACAATCACTGGAGGCTACCCCACCCCTGCCACAGTCATCACAGAGGAACCCAGTGAAGTACCCTGGTCCAAGGTGAGCATCGATTTCGGAAGCTTCCCCGACGGCCGTAGTACTCTAGTGGCAATGGACTCACACTCCAAATTCCCCATCGTGGAAGTGATGGAATCCACAGCATTTCCGCAGGTTCAAACTGCCCTTGACAAGGTCTTTGCGCTGTTTGGCCTTCCGGAAGAAATCAAGTCCGACAATGGGCCCCCTTTCCAGGGGTGAGAATTCCAGGAGTGCCTGACACAGAAGGCCATTTGACACCAAAAAATCACGCCACAATGGCCCCAGGCGAACGGCGAGGTTGAGCAATTCATGAGGGCGCTCAATCGGGCACTGCGAATTGCAGTGGAAAGGGGTGAGGATGCAGAAAGATCGCTGCACCAGTTCCTCGATGCGTATCGGCAGACCCCACACAGCACAACTCACTGCGTACCGTCCCACCCGCTCTTCAGGCGGGCGCGGCGAGACAGCATCCCGACAGATCCCCCCTGGTGTCCCGCTGAACAGGATAGCGTGGCTGTGCAGGCACAGAGAGAAGTCACCAACTGGAAGGCGAGCCTCACCGAGGTGCAGAGTCACCATCCCTGTGTGTGGGTGACTACGTGGTAGTGAAGGACAGACACCCTGGGTGGAAGTTCCGGACCCCGTTCGAGCTCAAATTGTGGAGAGTCGTCAACATCAGAGGAACCATGGTCTCCGCGCAGAGAGGTGAGCGGATGGTAACCCGGAACGTGTCCTGGTTCAAGAAAGTACCTGGACCAGGTCCCAGCCAAGATGGGATCGCTGACTTCAAAGCGGAAGGTGATTCCCCAGTCGACAGTCTGTCACCATCAATGACCCGTGGCCAAAGCCACGAAGGCCCGAGGACTAACAGGACCACCCCGGCTGATGTCACACCCTGTCTGGATGCCCCGAGTGCACTGTTGGGTTGCAGCCCAGCAGAATCAAGGTCTTGTTCCAGCTCCCGGAGCCAGAAGTATGGTCTCCGGCTGAACCCTGCACCCAGCAAAAGGCTTAGAGATTTTGTGTGTGCCCTGCCTTGGTCAGGATTGTAAAGTGATTGGCAGCAGCTAAAGAAAAGGAGGGATGTAGAGAGCCATCCAGGCTCTCCGATACAATGTTGCACCCTGTAACATCCCTCAGGGTGGGTTCACCCCGAGGAGATAAATAAACAAGGAAAGACCGCTCAGGTTCTTTCCACCACACTCCATCACTCATGGTGTGCGTGTGAGTCATTGCAGGATCCAGGGTAGGGATCACCCGAGAGGGTCCCCACAGTAACCCCCTTCTACAAACCCTTGAAATAAAATCACCATGGGGAACACCCAACAGCAAATTAAATGCGCAGGTGAAGCTTCCACAAGCACTCCCTCAGTCAGCTTCCTCATGTATAAGTGGTACCATCGTATCAAGCGTTGTGTTACAACAGAACTTTTGGATGACAACAAATGATGACTGCTAGTTTTCCACACATGCAACACTTGCATTTAATTTATAAGTGCATCGCGGTACGCACTGAATCACACAAAGTCTCCTCACAATTCCTCGCAGTACCAGAGAGAAAAAGGATGTAACGCAATTGACAATAGCTTTTACATAAAAAGAGGTGGTAAGAAACACCTTTACGCCTTCTCACACCTTCACCTTACATGAGGACTTCAAGCAGCACATACTTCAACTTGTACAGGGCACTTCACCTCACACAAGGACTTATTTCTGTTACTGGTGTTCTTACACTGGATACTATGTGTTGACAACATGATGAAATGGAGACTTGCGTTCATGTATGGCATCAAAATGACAGGGGTGAGGTTGAGATGCTGTCCCCTGCACAGCGGGTATTCACTTTCTCAAATTGTTTCCAGTGTTAAAAGTACTCCAAACAATGGTCCATATAAGATGTGTTCATTCTTATCACAACCTCAAGTCACATTAGCTGATAACCTCAATAACTGTCACCAACATGAACATTCCAATAAGGAACATTCCATGGCAAAGGAAAAGGAAGGGGAAAACGTAGCAAACCAAAGTAACCAATACAATATAATGTGTTAAATAACATTAAGAATACATAGCGCCATATACATACCATTACGTACATATATTGTGCATAACGGAAAGTGATACAATACAGGTTAATATTTTATCATGAGTACATGGCATCAGATAAATAATACTACGTATATAAAATTGTGCATAGTGAAAGTGATATCAATCACAACACTTTTATTAACTGCACACTCTATATTGTATTATTCACCTGTGGCATACTGTGGTTTTAGAGTTTATGGCTTGTTGGTATGCAGACTGTTAGATGTGCCTCCATGACCAGGATGCAGGGTATATTTAGAGGATAACCTTATCTGTGGTACCTGTCAATGATGTTGATTCCTGTTGGTTGTGTAGCCCTTTAGAGCATGCCACCAGAGTCCACCCAAACTGCCTTACTCTACATATTTTTAAATGTATGCATTGTATTTAGTGGGGTGTTATAAAGTACTTTCCATTTTTTTTATCTTGCCTGAGGCAGTACATGTGCTGTCGCTTGTGATACATTTTGTTAGCTTACAGGTTTGTTTATAGCCTGACCATTTCTTACCATTTGTTGGCTTATTCATCACTCTCATTTCCTTGTTTTCCTTGCAGGCTTCATTTCCTCTTCCTGTGTTTGTCCCAAGGCAAAAGTATTGCTTCCTTTTGTCACCCAATGACAATTGTCAGAGGTACTTTATTAAATGTTAGTTGTAGTTCTCCTCGTCATTTCCTCTTTCCATGTGTGCTTCATTTTGCAGCACACATAGAAAGAGAAAAATGCCTCTAAGGATTATTTTTGTGAATGAAAGCATCCCTTTCTACACAAAAACAATCCTACATGTAATGCAGGCACCTTTGCACTAGGCCCTATACTCCACTCCGCTCACAGAGTTTGCGGAATTCGGGAACGTGGAAATCCTGACTGACGCCATTTGGGCACAAAGCAGAGTTTTTTTATCCGTTAATGCACTGGAGTTTCATTTTGGCACTCAAGTGCAAGCAACAAGAGTCTCGGGCCACTTGCGAGTTGACGCAAGGTTTCTTGCACCGCTAGCAAGCTCCAGCAAGACTTTTGCGCTCACTAGCACGGCCTCCAGCTGCGACTGCGCCAATCTAGTATTCTTAGTGCCGATCGAGAGCGCAAACAGAGCAATGAAGCAGCTTTTCTCATGGAGATGAAGATGGGAGGCATTTGGAGTGTTTTTTTTCTCACACTGGCTACTGGAGTTGTTTTCTTTTGGGCAAGAAGCCCATTTTTAAAACTTTTTTTTCAAACAGGAAGGGAGTGCCCCAGAGACTCCAACTTCCTGTTCCTGTCCAGCATGCTCCTCCCAGTGATTTGTCCCTTCCCTGGTAATTTTTAATTGGGATTTGGAGCTGGAAGGATCACTCTCCTTGTCTGCTGCATATATACCATTGGATTTAAGGACTTCACGAGTAAGTGGAAAAACTGGTGTATAAGAGTGTTGTTTGTTTGATTGGGGGCATATACCTGCATTTATTTGTACTTTTATTTGATTTTTAAAATCTATTGTGGTGGGTGGTCTGCAGTTTCATTTGGGCCCTAGACATTTTTTTTGCATTTAAATTTTCTTCTTTTGTAAAGGAAAAATATTGCAGAGTTTACTGCATTTTCCCATGTTTTTAATAAATTTGCAATATTGTTTTAATTTACTATGTGGCCTAGTCTGCCAATGGGCCTTCCAGCCAGTAGGCCCTGTACTAGTCATGGGTGCATGAAAGAACTGTTTCTGTGGTATCTGTTGAATTTAAACATCATTTAGGCCATGGATGGCATTGGATTAAAATACAAAATGTGTTTTTTTAGTGGTATTTCAATTTTTTTCCCTGCAAACAGTGTATAGGTAGGATAATGCCTTTGGAGGATGTGTGTCCTGTTAATTTTCGTTTTTGGCATTGCTGAATTAATGCTGTGTTCTCTGTGTTACCATGCCTCCTTTGTCTGGCCAGTGTGGGAGTGTGTGTGCCATAGGCCACCATTTGTCTTTGTTCCCCATGCCATGTGGCCAGCGGCCATTTTGTATAGCCAGTGTCCATAGGCCTCCATGTGTTCTTTGTTTTCCAGGCCTCCTGCTTGTTGGTGTGACCATGTGACTGGCGGCCATTTTGTGTAGCCAGCCAGTGTGCTTTTGCCATAGTCCTGCATGTCTTCTTTGTTGTGGCCATGCCTTCTTGCTGGTTGTTGTTGTGACCATGTGGCTGGTAGCCATTTTCTGTAGCCATCCAGTGTGCTTTTGACCTAGGCCTGCATGCCTTCTTTGCTGTGGCCATGCCTCCTTGCTTGCTGTTTGACCATGTGGTCTGTGGCCATTCTGTGTAGGCAGCCTGTGTGCTTTTGACATAAGCCTGCATGTGTTCTTTGTTTTCCAGGACTCTTACATTTTGTTGTGACCATGTGGCTGGTGTCCATTTTGTGCAGCCATCCATTCAGTTTAATCCTACAGCTGGAACTCCCATGGGTGGAACTGGAAGTGGGACCTCACTTGTGAAGTTGTGATGCTCTCCCTGTTATTGCTTCATCTGCATTCAGGTAAGACAACCAGTATAAATGAAACTGAACTAGTTAACTTAGTAAGTAGCTAACTGCTACAATTGTTTATCTAGGTTGTTGTAGACCATCTAGGTCGTCATAGCAGCATTCCCCCTAATGGTCAAGAGATTAGAGAAGTATAAGTCTATAACTAAGCACTACACTCTCTCTAAAGTTACAAGCACATAAACAAACTACTTCAGGCATAAATTTATATTGAGTAAAATAGTTTCCCCCTTTATTTATTTACAAAGAAACCTACACTCTCCACCCAAACATCATGCCCACCCTCTCCCCAAACAAAACTGACCCAAGCCCCAAAGTCCCAAAACTGAAAATGTTCATGGAAAAAGTCACTCCAGTCCCATCTCCCTTCCCACCCTCTCCACGCAGCCCCAACAAACAAGTCCCTCCCCCCAAAACAAAAAATGTAAAAACAAGCTAGAAGAGGGCATTATGGATGTCGATCCTGAGCTGGTCCAGGCTCTGCTCCATCGTGGTGAGCCAGCCTTTGATGGTGTCCATACACTGCAGGATGTTGCACAGCAATGGCCTGTTGTCGGTGTGCTAGGGGGTGGCAGCAGTTGGCTGGTGGACACGCCGGTGATGTGATGGCCGGGAGGCTGGATGCTGAGGGAAACCGGCTGCACTGGGGCCCGGTTGAGGTGTGTTTGTTTCCTCCTCCTATTCCAGGACCACCAGCCACCAGTAGTCTTGCTGGATATGCTCCAGCCTCTGCTGCCACAAACAGGCCGCTGTCTCCTGCCTATTGGGTGGTCAATCTGGACCAGCAAGAGCAGCTATATTGAGAAAAACAAAATTGTAAATAATGGTCTGCGCAAACAATTGTTTTAAATTACTGGGTGGACACAGTGGTAGTACATTGCTGGTCCCCTAGGGCCATTGGAATTTGATGAGATAATGATAGGAGAGTCACAAGGTCAATTTATATTTTACCCACATATGTCTTGCATAACAAAAGCACTTCCTATGTGGCAGAAAGTATTAAAAGGCAGAACACCATCACCGGATTAAAAAACAGTGATTTGAATATTTTTTTCTTCTAAAGTCTTTTTAAGTAACTATAAACAGACACTTTGAGTTGAAAAATAAATTACCTCTCATTCATGAGTACGGCATTATGGACTATCTGGAGTACAAGTTGTGTGTTGTGCTAAAATAGTGAAGTCATGCTCATTGCTAGCCAGCGCTTTGGGTAGTTTGCTACTGTCTGCAGTTGGGCCAGCTGTAGTTGACAATTATCTATTTTTAATCCCAATGGCCCTGCTCTTCTCCAAATGCATTTCTCTTTCTACCCTGAATCCAAAGATGCAGATGAATAATAAATAAGATACTATGTCACACACCTCACGTATCAAATGCGGATGTTAATATTATCCAGTCTGCCGTAAGTAGTTGTTGGGAAAAAATTAATCTGATGGGCTGCACTACAGGGAAAAGACTGGGTTATATATCATGCACTTACTCCCACTTTACTCTTTGGCCTTGCCCACCACCACATATTTCCAACAAAATAATTCGCTGGGCAGTAAGCAAAGAAAGGAAACTTGATTTACTCTATTGCAGGGGGTAGGGTAGAGATTAGACAGGTAGGGTAGAGCTTTTTTGATATAGAATAAAGGGGCCACTACACTGATCATATATTCATCATCTTTGGCTTATTCAGTCACTGTACAATTCAAAAGGGAAAAATCTGAACAAGTGTAAAATAAATCTGTTATGGGAAATCATGAAATATATTCTGTAATCACTTCATTTCACACGGGTATAAAATGAAATGTGGCACATGCCAAGACTGGATTTTCCAATTTGGTAGGCTGGGACTGAAGAAGTTAGGAAAGAATAAAGGAGTGAAGCACTTGGAGGTGACTAAGTGGGTGAAGGAAACAACACACCAAGAGGCATATTTACAATGCAGCATTAAGCCACTTAAAGTGGCTTAACGCTGCCTTGTAAATAAGGCACTCTTTCACGCTGTATTTAGCGTGAAAGGGGAGGGCAATGGCTGTTGCGGTGGGCGATCCACCTCAACACCCATTGATTTTGACGCTGCCCCCTATTTACAAGGGTGGTGTAAATATGAGGCAGTGCCAAAATTAAGACCAGGGAAAACCTGGTCTTAAACAGGCAAAACGAGGAGAAATGCTTTAGTTCTCCTTGTTGTTGCTGTTTCAATGTGTGCTGCGTTGTGCAGCACACATAGAAACAGCAAATTGCCATTGATTTTTTATGTACAGGAAGGTGTCCCTTCCTGCACATAGACAATAAAAAATGACGTTTTGCAACTTCTATGTGTGCTGCATTAAGCAGCACACATAACATTTACAAAACGTAATTTAAAGATTTTTTATGTGCAGGAAGGGGAACCTTCCTGCACATAAACAATCTTCCCTCAACGCAGACACCCTTGCACTATGGTGCAAGGGTGCCTGCGTTGGTGCTAGGCTGCTAAGTTTAGTACCAGTGCAGGGGAAAATGCAGGGCTGCACCATATTGTTGTAAATATGGTGCAGCCCTGTGATTCTGAAGTGGCAGAGTGCGGTGTTATACCAGGAAGGCTAACGCTGCACTCCGTCACTTCGTTGTAAATATGCCCCCTTGTGTGCTTGGTTTGCAATGCATTGAGAACATTGTAAATGCAGCATTAACTGAAGCAGACACACATTGCACAGCCAAAGCTGCAGTCATGAATTGACCCATACTGTACTTCAGTCATAAGTGCCAAAAATGCCATGGGCGGGGAGGAAGGAGGATGAATGATGGGTGGGATACATTTGGCTCACTTAATAAATACAGTGAGTCAACAAGATAGTAGATCAAAGAATAAAAAATACCCCCCACTTGGAACCATAGTTTTGAATGATAACCCTAGATAAACCAAGTAAGCAAAGTTGGTGAGCAGCATGCTCCTCATGAGATGAGCTGCCTTGCTTATTCATCCAAACAATCCAATTATTCATTCCTCCTTTCATTTTAATTCGCCCATAGCCACCATTATTAAGCTTTACTTTCTCTCATCCAGTCTTTCACCAAAATTTCAAATCCATGTTCCATCCATTCAATAGCCACCCTTTCTTCAAAACATCCTTTCACCCATCCATCCCTTTACCCACCCATGCACCTTTTCACACAGTAAGAGTACTCATATACCATTTCCTTTCATTTAACCTTCCATTCTTTCATGTTTCCCTCAAGCCATCAACGCTCATTGTGTGAGCTTTGGCTGAGTTGCAGATAGAAGAGGCCATAATAATAACTCAACCAACGCTGTGGCTAGTAAAGCTGGGGGGAGTGGTTCACTTCATGGTCATATGTTGATGACGACGCCATGGCAATAGCTAGCGAGCACAGTAATTGCAAGAAATTATGGGACTTACCAGTGCCCATCCCTGCTGCCGCTTCTCCCCCTCCAACTGACCCGTCTCCTTCTGCAGAGGCACTGGAGCCGGCATCCCCAATGTGTGGCTAGAATAAAACATTACACATAATTTAGATGCCAGATATGCAACCCCAAATACAACTGTAATACAGCACCACAGTTCAGTTAGTACTGCAGTATATTCCAAATATCACTCTGGGCATTTGATTGGTTGGTTCACAAAGTTAGACAAGACAGGGGTGGAATAATGGTCAACGAAAGACATATGGTGTTGGTTGGCAAATGCAATGGGAGTTGAACCTCATACGTTTTTCTAGCCATGCTGCACTGTCATGGAAAACTGCTGGTATACTGTAACTGTAAATGAATGAGACAGCAGAACACTACATAGGGGGGGTGGGGGTGGGTGTGGTCCATGATGACCATGTCCATTCTCTTGTGAACTCAACTATGTTAGAGCTAGGCATTAGCAGGAAAAGGAAAGCCTTCTCAACAAACATAAATGGTGAATTTTATTTATAAAACTAGCTTACTTGGGGCTGCTATCTGAATCTTCATGATAGACAGCACCAACATTCCAATACCCCAAGATGTTACCCTAAGAAGTCCACAACAATCATAAAAGGACTTACTGGGATAAGCAAAGCCCTTGGCAGTGGCGCTGGTGATCGGTGCCGGCTGACCAGCTTCTCCTGGAGCCTCGGAAATGTCCCTCTTCTTACCCTTGGCTGCTGGTGGAAGAAATTAAGAAGATCAAGGAAAATAGATTTGCGATTCAATTAATAATCTCCACAACATTTTATATGACAAGCAACTTGTACTTCTCTAAAAACAGATCGCCTATAGTACTACTAGATCCGACCTAGACTATTGACTGTCATTCAGGTGCCCATAATCAACAAAAACTACATTTGTAACTAATGCATTGCAGTGAATGATCTTTGATTCTATTCCCATTTCTAAACACCCTTGATGGACCAACTTAGTCTCCCTTTTTTGCAATGCATAGATGCTTACTACACATCGCTGGGAAATAAATAACTTGGAACTGTACGAGCTACATAAACAATGTCACAGAGAAAACGCGCTACTCACTTATTCATTATAGTGACAGGAGAACAGTCTGCAATGGCTTCTTAATTCATCAGCCAAAGCGAGCACCAATGAAAAGTTGGATTAGGTAGTGCTGAGCACCTGCCTAGCAGAAACTAGAAACTGGATCACACAATATTATACCAACGAAACTTAACGTAACTTACCTCTGAGTGTGAGCAGCATTCTATTTGGAATTTTTTTTTTTCAGCATTGTAGAACACAAACAGAACACATAATTAATAGAGTCACTGAGCCCCGGAATCTCGACGTCTAGCAGCAGGTTGAGCAGGCCCTGTTTGCAGTCCAGAATGTCCGCCCAGCGGTGCGTCAGCTGCTTGGTGGTGTGCCGAACCTGACTGGTGAGCTGCACACACCGGCGCACCATCCCCCAGCGCCACCGAGGCTCCTGCAGGGGGATCCACTACTGAGCCTGCCACCTGCTGCCAGCATAGAGGGGGGAGGTGATGCTGCACAAAAAAATGCTAGTGCTGCCACCTCCTCTTCTTCAAAGATCTCCCAGTGCTGCACACAAGGCAGTCGTCCCTCTGCCATGGTGCTGGGTGGGGTAGAAAGGAGAAGGAAAAGGAAGGGAAAGGAAAGAAGAAAGAAATAAGGAAGTAGGAGGAAATAAAGTCAAAAAGTCACAAAAACACAAACACATTTCCCGAAGACATAAAATACACAAAGACACACACTACTACTACTACAAAAAAAAATTAGGGGTAGATAAGTAATAAAGGAGAAGGGTTAGAGAGATTAAAGAGAGATTAAAATGTAGGCCTAGCATCATCATCATAAAAACAGAAAAACAAGATGGACACGCCCATGAGGACCCCGTGGTGCCATTCGCATGCAATTTTGAATGCGAGAACATACTTGAGGACCGCGTAGTGCCATTCACACATGATTTGGAGTCCGAGGACACACTCCACGTTCCCATCGCAATGCGAACAGGTATGCCAGCAGAACTGTGAACTTCACCCAGGCCTACTTTGCACTATAGTGCAGGTATACTTGTGTTGGCGCTAGGCTGCACACAGTGCACCAGTGCAAGGAGAGAGTAAACATGCTCAAAATCTTTTTAAATATGGAGCATTTCTGCTCTCTCTCTCACCCAACGCAGCACAGCAACTTTACTTGCTTCCCTGAGTTGTGTGAAAGATTAGTACATATTCCCCTGAATCTCTAGTTCAGAGCACCACACCTGACGAAGCCTTAAATTCCTTTGCCTTGCTACCTTAAGAATCAAGTGCTAACAAGCATTGGAAAAGCTAATAGATCTCGCCTTTGAGACATATTGAATATGTTAATGTTTTTAGCCATGATGAAACACATTGTGGCTGCTGTGCACCAGGAGAAAAAAAAACCTATAGACACAACAAGTACATCATTTTTTTAAGCACATGCATGCGTTGAACACACATGCACAGACTTACAAATCGCACTGTTTTGTCTTTTTTATTTACTGATCTGAGATGGATCAGAAAAATGTAAACATTTAGCATGAAATACCATTTTAAAACAGAGCTCAAAGCGCTTTTTAATATTTTTTTAAATAATTAAATACTGGATGAACTAGTTGCAGGAGTGGGTGGGGTGAAGCAACAGAGCGGGTTTGGAGAAGCAAGAAGTAGGTGAGAACATAGGTGAAGGAGACACATGTAGAGTATTGGGGGCAGAAACACACAGTGAAAGACAGCAACATCCAGTGTGGGAGGCATAAGCACATGGGGAAAGAGAGCAATGTGCAGTGTGAGGCAGAGGTTCATGAGTGAGAGAGCAACACAAGTGTGGGTGGTGGTAGAGTAGCACATGGACAAAGAGAGCGAGGGGCATAACAACACTCAAAAGTGACAGCAGGAAATCACATGCACTCTCATGGAGTGTGAGAGAAATTGGGTTGTTGGTTGAGGTGGGATAAACTATACTCAAGCAACAGCCACATACCTTATCAGAGTGAACCACAGAAAGTCATTAAGTTAACCAGTGCTTAACCCTCTGGTAACATTGAACAAAAGCAGTCAGGCTTAACTTAGAGGCAATGTATAAAGTATTTATGTAGCACACAAACATTTATAAAGTGAAAACACAAGGAAAATTCCACACCAATTTAGAAAAATAGAGGGCACATTTAATAAATTGTTTGACACCAAAACAACTAAAATCCAATCAGTAGAAGAGGAAATATTAAATTCAAAGGTTTAAGGTAAGTATAGCACCTAAAAGCACAATGTGCCACTTGCAGTTATCTGGTCGTGCAAGACCCAATGAAAGTTACAAGTTCAGGCCTAACCATGATGGAGCACATGCTGGATACAGGGTCCAGGTTAGTCCCACTGAAAATGTTACCAGCGGGAAGAGTTCTGTTTGGTGGGGTAGGATGTGAGAAGCAGGGAGAGTGTCGCAGATGGCCATCACTGTTGTGAGAAGAGGAGGCCAGGCGTAGTAAACGATCATCGCTGTTGCATGAAGATCCTTTTGGGTTTCGCAGACAGTTGTTGCTAGAGATTTGCATTGGCTGTCACCACGGGTTGTCAATGCTATAGCGTGAAGTGCAAATATCACGTTGCCAGCCGTTGCTGGTGGTCACTATAGTGCACAGAGTTGGGTTCACCAGAGCCTTGAGTCCACCATCAGCATGGGCAGCCATTTCTTGCACGATCGGCCCGTTCACAGTCATGAAGAGCCCAAAACTTCATGATTTCTCCTTTTCTTTTAGAATGAGCTCAACTGATGCTACACCAGAGGCCCAGGACCTTAGGGGCACTTCTTGGGGAGTAGGAATCCATTTCAGCAGAGGCCAGCAGGGCTCAGACAAGTCCAGTCAGGTCCAGTTGCAGTAGAGTAGCTGGGAAGTTACAGAGGGGTCTTTGGAGCTTGTTTGTGTCCCTGTAGCTCAGAACAGGAGGTCAGTCTGCTGACCTTCGGAGTCACTTCTGCCTATGATGAAGGATACAAGTCCAGTCTTCCATCTTAGCCAGCAGGGCAGGCCTCAAGCAACAGGACATCCTTCTTCTGTAGTGTCCACAGGTCCAGTAGTGTACTGAAGAGTGGGTATGTGGGTCCCAAATTGAAGTGGGAGAAGCTTCTGGATGTCTGGGGGGTCCATAGGTCCCCCTTTACTCTCTCCAGATGCTGCTCACAGGGGGTGCACAGACAGTGTGCCACCTTCTAGGTGGCTCACTGTCAGTGCATCTCCTGAGAGCTTCTTTGCCTCTGCGCCCACATCTGTAATACGGCGCAGGACAAAGGCAAAGGGATTCCCTCATTTGCATGGGGCACCCCCATGTAAATGAGGGAATGCCCCTGAAGATAGTGCTGGCGCTTTATGTGGTATTACAGAAGGGGTCACACAAGCGTCTGCCCCTTTTCAGTAATACCAAACTGCCTCAGGGCTGTGCAAAGTGGGCGCAAATGCCTGTTGCGTCCCTGGGGCAATTTGTATAATACTGCCTAGAACATGTAAAACTTGAAAGTACATGCCCAACCTTTTAAATACAATGTACCCTGCCCTAAGGGCTTTTTAAGGTCAATGCACCCTGTTTTAAGGACTGTTTAAGGCCTACCCTATGGGTGACTTATGTGTGTTAAAATGGATGGTGTAGGCCTGGCAAAAGGATTATTTTGCCAGGTTGATATGACAGTTTAAAACTGCACACACAGGCTGTAATGACAGGCCTAGTACATGTTTTAAAAGGCTAAATAAATGGCACAATCAGTGTTGCAGCCTCATTTAATTTACAGGCCTGAGGCACCTTTAGCACCACTTTACTTGCAAGTAAATTAAATGTGCCTATTGGATGTAAGAGCATTTCACCATGTTTAAAGGAGAGAGCACAAGCACTTTAGCACTAGTTAGCAGTGGTAAAATGCGTAGAGTTCTAAGGCCAACAAAAACAACTACAGCAAAACAGGAGTAGTGAAGACAAAACGTTTGGGGGAAGACCACGCTAAGGCTGACAGGTCTAACAGAGTGCTTAAACAACAACTAAAAGTGGAAGACAAGACTAAAGAGGCTATGGTTCATGGTAAGGACAAACACAAGACTGACAAAAAAAATCTAACAAGAATCAGGCAAATGAGAGTGGCAGATAATTAACTAATAGTAAGCAAATGTGGGCTCCAAGCCCCTGTATGTTCTTGGTAAGTCCACAATATGTCTTTGGCAACCAGACAACATGTGTTGTTGGGAATGCCCAATCAAAAAATAACCTTTTCAGGTGGGTTGCAAAACACATACAAGGGGCAGATCTTGGCCAATTTTTAATTCAAGAAGTGCAAAAATTAAGAAGCTAAGGTTAGTTAAAAGCAGAAACTAAAAAGTCTGTCAGGCCAAGTCAGTATTCATGTTGACCAGCATAAAACAGTCACTCACTGTTTTAATAAAACGTGCACAGCTTTTAATTGATTTGACTGTCCCCTTAGTGATTCTTGCAAAGGACAATTGTGTACCATCTTAATTTCCTCTGGGATAAATATACTGAAGCCCTACTGGACAAACTCGCATCATAGGTTCAGTTTATTTTTTCTTTAGCAGATTATTATTTATGCGTTTCCTGTCATTTTTCTATTTTATTTCCATCTGCAGGTGTGCAATAGGTCCCAAATGAATATATATTATGTGTGAGTGTGTGTCATATTATTTAATATACTACATCATACAATATATATTTACATATTAATATATTTATATATAATACATATAGGTTTTGAAAATCTCATGAAGATTCGTTCGGACCCCCATTTTTCTTGGCCCCCGCTTGACGGATCGTCCTGAAACTTTCAACCCAGCAATTGAACCGACCAATGTGTCTGTTTCAGAAATGTCATGAAGATTCGTTAAGCAACCCTAAAGTTATTGTCAAAACAAAAAATGTTCTTCTTATGGAAACTAGGTCCTAACTATAACTACCTACTGGTGACCGCTATATATATAGAAAGCTAGATGTTGGACTTCAAAACGTGGTTTTTGTGATTTGTGGTAAATCCGTGCAATAGTATTAGAGATATTCAAGGTTAAAAAACATATAGATATCAAGGGACGCGGATCGTTGCAGTGAAATCGCAGATCCACAGTACCGGTATTCTAATTTGATTGGCTGCCATCTTTTATATTTTAAATTTTTTGTGGGACTCAGCTTAAAGCCAAGTCCCACAAAAAATTAAAAAAATAAAGAAAAGGGGGCAGGGCAGGAATACCTCGACCCCCAAGATATGGTGGGGGGGTCACACAGGTACCCCGCCGGGCATTAAAAATAGATTCCTTTTACAATTTTGCCACAAATTCGTGGGTGGATCTGTAGCAAAATTGAAAAAAAATTGCACGCTCCTGCACATCTTTGAAATGAGGAACTCGAGTGGGCCAAATCATGGGGGCATGAGTGGTTATTAAAGTAAAGGAGGGGGCTCATGGGCCCCCTTCCTAGGACTTAGAAAACCCCCAGAGACTGCCACCTCCACCGGGCACTGATGTTTAAATATGCGGGGGTACCCCCCTTTCCCGGGGACCGCCACCTCCCTGGGGCAAATTTTTATAAAATAATGGGGAGCCCATGTAGCCCTCCCGCAGCCCTGGAGACTGCCACCTCCCCGGGGCAATTAATGTAAAATGATGCGGTGGGCCTGAGCAGCCCCCCGCATTCCCAGGTACCCAGGGACCACCACCTCCCTGGGGCAAATACGTTAAATTCATGTGGTTACCCATGAGCCCCCACAGCCTCAGGGACCAACACCTCCCTGGGGCAGAAATAAATGCATGTAGGGGGTCTGTCATGGACCCCCGGTTCTAGGGACCACCACCTTCCCAAGGCAAAATCAGGCTTGAGGCTTCCCCCGCAGTCCCATTGCACATTGGGTTCATTAGGTAGGCTCCAGGGCACCCAGAAAACATGGCTGGGACCTGGGGGATGGGTCCCCAGGGCCAAAATTGGCCTGGGGAGGGGGGCCACACCCCCCTTCTGTTCCTAAAATAAAAAAAATAATTATAGGTTGGGCCCTGGGAATGGGGTCCCCGGGGGTGAAAGTGTCCCGAGAGGGGGGCTGTACAGACCCCCTCTCCTAATAAAATATAAAAAAATGATAGACTGGGCCCCAGGGATGGTGTCCCCGGGGCCGAAAGCAGCCCGGGGTGGGGGGGCACGTAGCCCCCCTTCCATTTAAAAATACTTATTTGCCCCGGGGGAGGTGGTGGTCCCTGGGGCCCAGGGGGATCCATGTGACACCCCTTATGTTTATTTAATGTAGCCCCAGGGAGGTGATGGTCCCCATGTCCCAGGGGGTCCATGCAGCACCCCCATATATTAATTTTATGTTGTCTCAGGGAGCTGGTGATACCCCGGACCCAGGGAGGGTCCACGTGGCCCCCAAACATTTTTAATAATATTGCACTGGAGGTCCCCAGGGTCTGTGGGGGTCATATGGACTCCCTTATATTTATTTAATGTAGCCCCAGGGAGGTGGTGGTCCCCGGGTGTCCATGCAGCCCCCTCCATATATTTATTTTTATGTTGTCCCAGGGAGATGGTGG
Source organism: Calotriton arnoldi (assembly GCA_963921515.1). NCBI lineage: Eukaryota > Metazoa > Chordata > Amphibia > Caudata > Salamandridae > Calotriton > Calotriton arnoldi. The sequence continues at coordinate 662,907 of CAWUFW010004833.1, read as the reverse complement.
TCCCCGGGACCCAGGGTGGGTTTGTATGGCCCCCGCTAACGTTTTTAATTATGTTGCCCTGGGAAGGTGGTGGTCCCCAGGTTCTGTGGGGGTCTGCGTGGCACCCCGTTATATTCATTTAAGGTCGCCCCAGGGAGGTGATAGTCTTTAGGGCCCGGGGGGGTCCATGGGGCCCCTAAAAACCAAAGGTTTCAGGGACTTTATAGCTATTAAATAGAAGTTTAAAAAACATAGAAATTCACTTTTAAAAAACAAATGCTACAGGGACGTTATAGTTAGGAAATAGATTTTAAAAGCCCATAAATCAATATTTGCAGTTCCATTTTTCATTAAAAAACTGCTGGTGGGGGCGCTAGTTATAGGTACCTTCGGGCGCGAGTTAAGGTTACTTGAAATAACTCTGACTATAACTGCTGAATTATTATGGTTTTGTGTGAGCAAATTCAGAACCTAATTATAACGTTCCTGTAACCTTTGGTTAAGTGAATATCTATATCGCCAGTAGATAGTTATAATAAGGACCATGTTTCCATAGGAAAATAACTTTTTGACTTGCCTATATCTTTCAAGAATCTTCATGAGATTTTGAAAAAAAAAGTGAGTTTCTCATGTTAATTGCCATAGAGACTTTAGTCATGCCTTCGGCCCAAACCAATGTATGGAATTGCACCAAATTTGGCAGAAAGCTAGCTTTTGATCTGCAAATTGTGCTTTTTGTTATTTGGTGTAAATCCATTCAGTAGTTTGCAAGATATTCAAGGAAATCCAAATTTGTGTAACTGGGCTGAGACGGCACAGATCTCATGGTGAGATCTGATTGGCTGTCAGCACTTCAAAAAGTGATCCCAGTCATCTTGGAACCAATATACATAATACCACCACTTTGAAATGCATTGTAGTGAATGTCAGGATTTGAGAGTCACAAAAAGGAGAACGTGTAAAGGGTGATAACAGATATTTGTTACAATATAAATTGTTTGTTGCTTAGGTCATTTTACCCAGTGAAAAAGCCTTGTCCTGGGATTTCATGAATTAAGTTTGAGAAAAAACAGTTTTCTCTTGATTTTCTCATAGAGATCATGGAAAGCACTCACGAAGCTAAAATGGGAGCATATTTTTTGTAAATGCACTCTATCTTTCTCAGCCATATGAGAATGATGTCTGATAATCTCAGTAAAACATGTATTTCCAACAGGAGAAGCCTGTCAGTTAATTCCCTTATGTTCTACTGCAGCCACCCATAGTGTTCTAAAGAACAACTAGAGCACTAGCAATCTTACTTATGACAAAAGTATGGCACAACTTAAGACATCTTGATTAAACCAAACTGGCAAAACATCCAACATTTAATTTATAAAGGAACACAATGAGGAGGTTCATTTTGTCATAGACATTGTGGTTAGTGTCGTAGAAACAAAAATTAGGACATGTTTTAAGTGAGTACTTAAATATCTTCCTCTTCTACTTTATTAAAGCATTCTGACTTGTAGACTAAAGCATTCAATTTCAACACCAGCAGCAGTCTGCCAGTTAACTTCCTGGTAATCAGCAGTTTACTACAGTTTTCTAATGAGCAACTAGAATGCTAACATTCTGTATTTATGCCAAAGTGTGGCACATTTGACCGACATCTTGATGGAACCAACGTTAAAAACTGAAAGCAGTTTCTACTGAGGACACTGCAATAAGAGAGATTAGGAAGTTTCATAACAAATAAGTCTCCCAAGATGGCCCCCAGGGAGAAAAGAGCTCAAATGTAGCACAAATATTACTATAATTGGGCTTCCTTATAAAAGTGAATGAAAGGGTAACACATACTAACCATTCAGAAGTGGAGATACAAAACTAAAATATGAAAGATATGTTTTTATTTGCTGTCTCCACAGTATCACAGAGTGCAAAGTTGTAAAGATTGACATTAATGGCTGCTTTGTATGAGAATGGTGTACCATTCTTATGCTCAGTTTTCACATTTCCTGATAGTATTGAATCTATCTAATAAGAGCAAAAAAGCTATTTCACCAACAAACTCAATTTTCAGGTATGTAAATTACTTTTAATATTGAAACAAATTGACATAAAAGGTATATGTGTATGTGAGGATGTTAAAAGTGAGTATGAAATATATAGAAAAGTATTGAAACTTTATGAGATGATCTATGAGTGGTAATGTGAGTGTCTTTATATATTTATTAATAGGTGAGTAAGATGCTTTGTGAGTGTGTGAGTATGTATCAGTTTGTCTGAGGTGCAGACTAGGTATGTGAGAAGTTGGTTCACAATGTGTTGCCCTGGAACTGTATATTGTATATGTGCCGTTTTACTGCATGCTATAATTGCTAGAAAAAAACTACTTGCTACGGGTTAAACTTATACATAACAATGTCTTAGAAAATCTGCATAGGTTTACATGTCTATATGTGATGTGCTGGTCACAAAGGATTTTTTTCTTTGAACTCTGGGACTTGTAGTCCTATTTATTCCATTTTAAAAGAAGACTACAAGTTTTAGAATTGAAAGGAAAAAAACATGCACTGTAGGTGTATGCAGCGCATGAACCTATGAAACTTGAAAGCTAAGTCTAAGATACCCTTTAGGGTAGGTGTTGGTAAATTAAAGGGCAGGTTTGTACATGTTTAGATGGTAAGACATGCCATTTATACTACTACTGAGTCACATTTGTAGTATGAGAGTGCTAGACATAGTTAAATTTGCAGTGTTTAAACATGGGTCAGGCCTACTAGTGCAGACCCTCTCTGTGCACTCTCACTGCCAGCTTCACTTGGCATGTAAAAACTGTTTGGCAAGTCTTAAATCCATGTTTTAGTACACATAACTCTCCACTGAGATACACTGTAGGTATGCCATAAGGCACTGTGCTTTCTGAATAAAAGATTGAGAGATGTCCTTTTGAGTTTTATTAAGCGTCTCTTGCATTTGCAGACTCATATGCCAAGCACTAATTAGAGTATACCAGCCATAATGCAACTGACATACATGCTATCAAAGCAAAGAGCCTCTCTCTCATCCAGTCACAGAGTGACATGGAGACCTATACATTCACTCACATTCACAGAAACTAGTTATGAATGCAGCAGAATGAAAGGCAGTTTCAGACACACATACAGACCCCTCTAACCCCTAACACAAGCAGTAAGGTATTTTTTCAGCCATTTTCATACACATTTAGAGAGCCATAGAGGTTCTAAAACAGACAGTCACATACTTTCACTTACTTAAGCATCTCATGGCACTGCTATGGGTGGACTCCTACACTCACTTAGATATTTAGGCAAGTAGTGACACAACCTCATCATCCATCCAAACAAATAGTCATTTAAACATAGGTCAGGCCTACTAGTGCAGACCCTGTATGTTCACTCTCACTGCAAAGCTCACTTGGCATGTAAAAGCCCTTCTCCAAGTCTTAAAGTCATGTTTTAGTATGCATAAGCCACCTGTGAGATCAGCTGTAGGTATGCCATAAAACATGGTGCTTTCTGTTTAAAAGATTGAGAGATGTCCTTTTGAATTTTAGTTAATTACTCCTGCACTTTCAGACCCTATGTCAAGAACGTCATAGAGTATACCACCCATAATGCAACTGAAATATATGTTCACTCTATTTGATGCTTCAAAGTTTGCCGGAGACCCTATGGCTTTAATCCTGCTAGACGCAGAGAAAGCATTTGATAGGGTCTCCTGGCCTTTCTTATGGTCAATAATGGATAACAAAGGCTTGGGCAGGGACTTTATTAAAGCTATCCAGATGTTATATCATAATCCAGTAGTTAGGATATCGGTAATGGGAGGAATGTCTGATTTGGTAGCGTTTGGACGTGGTACAAGACAGGGGTGCTCCTGTTCTCCCTTACTGTTCGCTCTATATATTGATCCCTTAATCAGGAAGATCAAAGGAAATAGCATAATTCTATCTGTGCACAGTAAGGGGGGAAGACAAAGATTTTAGCATATGCTGATGATCTAGCAATTACTACTCCCGACCCATTGGGTGCCCTAATAGAAATTGAGAAAGAAGCTGTAAAGTTTGGGCAGATCTCGGGGTATTTGCTAACTCAAAATGAGACACAGATTGTCGCCAATAGCTCGGTGCATCTGAACAATAGTTGGACAGTGCTGCATGCGGTGTATCTCGGGGTGGAAATAATGGCTTACGTTGGGAAAATCATCAATACAAATTTGAGTCCACTAATTCAGAAAACCAAGGCAGATTTTGCCAGAATGAACAACTTAAAGCTCACATTGATCAGGAGGAGCAATATGGTTAAAATGCTATCCTTGCCTAAAATTCTGTACTTCTTTAGGGCCATCCCCTTGGAGATAGAAGGCTCCTGGTTTAGGATTCTGAACCAGTTGGTCTCCAGATTTTTGTGGGCTTACTCGCGCCCCAGGAGAGCTCTAAAGTTTCTGACTCTCCCGAGGGAACGGGGACGTTGGGCTGGGCTGTACCTAACTTCCAGTTATACTATTGGGCAGGGGGAAACTGGTGTAGATGGGACGGTTCCTCCATCGATATATGAACTACTATTGGGAACCGAAACTAGGGGCTGCCTTGTACGCCATATAGAGTTTGGCTATTTTAAAAGGGTCAGGTTTGAATTTGTGATTTGTGCGTTCAGGGTATGGACAGCCGTCCGGAAAAAATGTGGGCTCGTCCGTGTCAACGAATATACCCCGATGTACAATAATGGCATGCTTCCAGATATTTTTAAGGACTGATATATGACATGCTGGGAAGAACTGGGTTTGAGGAATTTTGGGGATCTCATGGATGATGGGGGGATACTTTCCTTTGAAGCATTAAGGATACGTTTGGCATGGAGAAGAGGCAATTTTTCAAGTACTTGCAAATACGGGACTTCCTGGTGAAAAAGGTGGGGGGGAGATGTGGCTTTGAATGGGTTGTGCTGATTGATCTGCTTCTTAAAGCTGAACCATCATAGGGCACCGTCTATAGGTTACTGAATGAGGAAATGGTTGACGATCTAGCTAAGCATATGGATAGATGGAAAGGTCTTATGCAGGTGGGGACAGGGGACTGTGAAGATTTGTTGCATTTAGCTCAGACCTCTTTTATAGCAGCCAACCTGCAGATGCAATGTTTCAAGACTTGGTTTAATCTGTACATCACCCCTGCTAAGAATGCAAAGTGGATGGGCTCTGCCGGTTCACACTGCCCTCGCTGTGGCTGCTACACAGTTGATATTGTCCATATGTTTGCTTCCTGCCCCAGCCTTGATAGTCTTAAAAGGGAGATTGGTAGTATGCTTGAGACACAGCTGGGGCATCGAATAGCAATTTCTCCCCAGTTAATTGTGTTAGGGGTGGGTGACGCAGAAGTTCTATGGCATACTCTGGTATCTTTATTCATCGCCATGATAGTGTTAAGACTCTGCCTGGCCACTTGCTGGCTGGACCCAGTTCCACCAACTGGCCAACAGTTGATGGCCAGACTCTTGGCAGTATATCGGTCAGAATCGGCAGTATATGCCCGGAGAGGGCATTTAGCAAGGAAAAGAGGGCTGAAATCCGGGCACCCCTGAGAATCTGGATCAAAGTGATAAAAGAACGAAGCCATGACGGGGGTGGGGGAGTTTAGAAAGCACTGGGGAGCAACGATGGGTGCGGGGTAGGCGAGGGTGGGATCTGGTATTTGCAAGGCGACACAACTACGGGTATCTAACTTGGGGCTAATTTGAGATCAGCAAATGTATTGTGGGTGATTTGAATATGAATTGGTAGATTAATTCTATGTTGGGATCGATGTATTATACTTCTATTGATATATGCTTTCTCCCTAATGATGACGTTGTCTTTTCTGTTGGTTTGGCATGGATCAGGTATGGGTGGGGTTGGGTGAAGATGGGGATGTTTTATAAATTGTGCAATAAAGAAAGTTAAATAAAAAAAATGAAATATATGTTCACAAAAGCACAGAGCCTCTCACTCATCCAGTCAGACAGCAACAGAGGGACTTATACATTTACTCACATACAAACTACCTATGTAAGCAGCAGTAACAGACACACTTACATACCCCTATATTCCCTAACACAGGGACTAAGGTATTAGTTCTGGCACTTACATACACATTGAAAGAGAGCCATAGACTTAGTAAAACAGACAATCATATACCGTCAAACTTACTTAAACATCTCAAGGCACTGCTGCAGGTGGATGCCTACGCTCACTCAGGTATGCAGCCAAGTACTGACACAATCTAGTTACTCATTAAGTAATAAACATAAAGATCAGTTGCTAAAGATACCCTTGCAAGCCAAATACCCACATGTACCCTAAACCCTAAAAATACCCTTCCCACCAAAAAACCCAATCTACACTAAACCTTAAAAAGACCTTTGCCACCCAAAAAGCGATACCCACCCTAAACCCTAAAAATACCATTGCCACCCTAAAACCCAAACCACCCTAAACCTTAAAAATAGCCTTGCAACCCAAAAACCCTACACTCACTCTAAACTCTAAAAATTCCCTTGCTACCCAAAAACCCACACCCACCCTGAACCTGAAAAATTACCTTGCCACCCAAAACACACACCCACTCTAAAACCTAAAAATATCCTTGGCATCCAAAAATACTATATGCACCCTAAACCCTAAAAACACACTTGCCACCCAAAAGCCCACACCCACCCAAACCCAAAAAATACCTTTGCCACCCAAAAGCCCATACCCACCCTTAACCCTAAAAGTACTCTTGCAGCAAAATGCCCGCACTCACCCTAAACCCCAAAAATACCCTTGCCATCCAAAAGTATGACACGCACCCTAAACCCTAAAAATACCCTTGTCACCCAAAATCCATACTCACCCTAAACCCTAAAAATACCCTTGCCACCCTAAAATCCACACCCACCCTAAACCCTAAAAAATACCCTTGCCAGACCAGACACCCCAAAATACCCTTGCTGCCCAAAAAACCCACACCCACCATAAAACCCAAAAATACCCTTACCACCCAAAAACCCATACGCACCCTAAACCTTAAAAATACCCTTGCAGCCAAAAACCCACACCCACCCTAAAACCTAAAAATATCCTTGCCATTCAAAACTACTACATGAACCATAAACCCTAAAAACACCCTTACCACCCAAAGACCGACACCCATCCTAAACCATAAAAATACTCTTGCCACCCAAAAACCCACACCCACTCTAAACCTTAAAAATTCCCTTGCCACCCAAAGCCCATACCCATCCTAAACCCTAAAATACCCTTGCAGCCATAAACCCGCAATAAACCCTAAAAATATCCTTGCCATCCATAAGTACTACACGCACCCTAAACCCTAAAACTACCCTTGCCACCCAAAACCCATACCTACCCTAAACACTAAAAATACCCTTTCCACCCTAAATTTCACACCCACCCTAAACCCTAAAAAATATCCTTGCCAATCCATAACCCTACATGTACCCTAAACCCCAAAAATACCCTTGCCACCCAAAAAACCCATACTCCTACCCTAAACCCCAAAATACCCTTGCCATCCAAAAACCCATACTCACCCTAAACCATAAAAATACCCTTGCAGCCAAAAACCCACACCCACCCTAAAACCCAAAAATATCCTTGCCATCCAAAAGTACTACATGCAAACTAAGTACAAATAACACCCTTGCCACCCAAAAACCCACACCCACCCCAAACCCAAAAAACACCCTTGCCACCCAAAAACTCACACCCACTCTAAACCCTAAAAGTACCCTTACTACCCAAAAATCCACACCCACCCTAAACCCTAAAAATACCCTTGTCAGCAAAAAACCATACAGCCACTTCAAACCACAGAGCAGAGCAGAGTCCATAGTTCTCCCGTTTAAATACCCTAAGCATGCAAATGCCCAAAACTCATAGCACTATTCACACACCCACTTACAGACCCACACAGCCACTGAGAAACTCCCACTCCCAATTACAGACCCACACAGACACTCATACAACCACTCACAGACCCATACAGTTGCTCCCTCACCCACCAATAAAGGCTATAGCTTAAAGTTATGAAAAACATTTTTTTTACAACCTTAGAAATTCATTAAAAAAAACAAAGGTTACAAGGACATTATGGTTAGGAAATAGAATTAAAAAAAAACTTAGAAATTCACAGAAAAAAAACAAAGGTTACAGGGATGTTATAGTTAGGACATAGAATTAAAAAAAAAAATTCAGTGAAAAACCAAAGGTTACAGAGACATTATTGTTAGTAATTAATATTAAAAAACATAGAAATTAACTGAAAATAAAGGTTACAAGGACATTATAGTTAGGCTCACATTTCACTTGTACAAAACCATTGAAATTCAGCAGTTATAGTTACCTAAGCTAACTATAGCTTACAGCCCCGCAATGCACTGCGTATTGCCTCACATTTTGCATCACTCATGACATGGTCAGTGACATTACTGATGATATCACTGATGACATCTCAAATGACATCACACAGCTGCTGACACACTCACTCACTCACACAATCACTCCCACACTTACTCACTCACTCCTAAAGCCACTCATACAGCCACTCACTCTCTCACACAGCTACTCACACAACTACTCACTCACCCATCCAGTCACTCACTCACACACCCACTCACTCACAGCCACTCACACACCCACTCACTAACTCAGTCACTAATACACCCACTCACTCTCCTGTACAGCTACTCACACAGCCACTTAGTCATCCATTCAGTCACGTACACACCTACTCACACACCCATACAGCCACTCAGATACTCTCTCCCACATGGAAACATGTTGTCACACAGCCACTCACATAATATATGCTAGTAATAGTATTATTCATTAGTATTACACAAAGTATACTAATTTAACTTTTGTAGTATCTTAGTATATATCTCTAAAATTCATAAACATTTTCAAAACACTCACAATCACTGATTGATGTCATCAGTGATGTCATTTGAGATGTCATCGGTGATGTCATCACTGAACATGTCATGAGTGATATAATATGTGAGGTCATAAACAGTGCATTGAATTTCAATGGTGTTGGACAAGTGAAATGTGAGCTTAACTATAGTTAGGCTTGTATTTCACTCATACAAAACCATTGAAATTCAGCATTTATTTTTACCTGAGGTAACTATAATGTATGCCCCTGCAATGCACTGCTTATGATGTCACATATTACATCACTCATGACATGGTCAGTGATTACATTAGTGATGACATCATTGATGACATCTCAAATGACATGACTGATGGCATCACTGATGACTTCATCTAGTAAATGTAAGTGTTTTAGTATACGTTTTTGAGATTTAAAGATATATACTAAGCTACTGTATAAGTTGAATTACTATTCTTTTTGTACTACTAATGAGCGATACTGTTTCTAATATATATCATATGAGTGGCACTGTAACTGTCTGTATGAGTGTGGGAGTGGATGTCTGAGTGACTGTATGGGTGTGAGAGTGGCTTTATGAGTGGCTGTATGGGTGAGTGAATGACTGTGTGAGTGGTTGTATGGGTGTGGGAGGGTGTCTGTGAGTGGCGGTACTGGTGACAGTGGCGACTGTGTGAGTGGTTCTGTGGTTAGATGAGTGTGTTTGTGAGTGGCTATATGGGTGAGTGAGTGGCTGTGTGAATGGCTTTATGGGTGAGTGACTGGATATGTAAGTGGATATATGGGAAAGTGAGTGGCTATTTGACTGGGTATATGGATACATATGTGGGTGTTTTGCATAGTAAGTATTTGTGTGAATGGCTGTATAGATGAGTGAGTGGCCACATGAATGACTGAATTGATGTGTGAATGGGTATGTAAGGGGTTTTGTGAATGAGTGAATGGATGTGTGAGTTGATGTATGGGTGAGTGAGTAGCTCTGTTAGTAGCTGTATGGGTGAGTGAGTGACTTTGTGAGTGACTGTATGAGTGAATGAGTGGTTGTTTGAGTATCTATGTGGGTATGTGAATGGGCATGTGAGTGTCTGTATGGGTATGTGAATGAGTGTGTGAGTGCCTGTATAGGTCTGTGAATGGGTATGTAAGTGACTGTATGGGTCTGTGAGTGGCTGTGTGAGTGGCTCTATAGGTGAGTGAATGGTTGCGTGAGTGGCTGTATGAGTGAATAAATATGTCTGTCAGACATTTTATGGGTCTGTGAGTGGTTGTGTGGGTGTGTGAGTGGCTATATTGGTGAGTGAATGTTTGCACGGGTGGCTGTATGAGTGAATACATGTGTCTGTCAGAAGTTGTATGGGTCTTTGAATATGTATGTGAGTGGTTGTGTGGGTAGGTGCATGAAAGGTTGTATGGGGAAATGAGTGGGTGCATGAGTGGTTCTGTGGATGATGTCATCAGTAATGGCATTTGAGATGTCATCAGTGATGTCATGAGTGATGTCACTGACCATGTCATGAGTGATGTAATATGTGAGATCATAAGCAGTGCATTTTGGGGGTGTAAATTATAGTTAGCTTAGGTAACAATAACTGCTAAATTTCTCTGGTTCTTTTATGAGCGAAATTTAAGCCTAACTATAACCTTCCTGTAACCTTTGTTTTTTTAGTGAATTCTAAGGTTTTTTTATTCTATTTGCTGACAATAACATCCCTGTAACCTTTGTTTTAATTTTTTGGTGAATTTCTATGTTTTTTTAAATTCTATTTTCTAATTATAATATCCCTGTAGCCTTTGGTTTTTTCAATGAATTTCAACGGTGTTTTCAATTTTAGTTCCTAACTGTAACCTTTAAAGAGTGTGTGTATGAGTGGCAGTATGGGTCACTGAGTGAGTGACTGTATGGGTATATGCATGGCTAGGTAAGTGGGTGTAGGAGTGCCTGTGTGGATCTGTGAGTGGGTGCATGAGTGTCTGAGTAGGTCTGTGAGTGGGGGTATGAGTGTCTGAGTGGGTCTGTGAGTTGGTACATGAGTATCTTTGAAGGTCTATGAGTGGATGGATGAATTTCTGAGTGGGTGAGTTAGTGTCTCAGTGGGTCTGTTAGTGGGTGCATGATCCTCCGAGTGGGCCTTTTTGAATGGGAACATGAGTGTCTGAGTGGATCTGTGAGTAGGTACGTGTCTGAGTAGGTCTGTGATTAGGTGTTTTAATCTCTGAGTGGGTTTGTGAGTGGGTGCATGAGTGTGTGAGTGGGTGTGTGAGGGGGTGTATGAGTCTAAATTGGTTTGTGAGTGTGTATGTGAGTCTCAGTGGGTCTGTGAGTAGGTCAATAATTGCTTGAATGGATCTGTGATTGGGTGCATGAGTGTCTGATTGTGTCTGTCAGTGGGTGTGTGAGTGGGACTCTGTGTGTGTGTGTGAGAGTGTCTGAGTGGGTCTGTGAGTGGTTGTGTAAGTATCTGAGTGGGCCTGTGAGTGGGTGAGTGAGTGTCTGAGTGTATCTGTGAGTGGGTTCATAAGTGTCTGAGTGGGTCTGTGAGTGAGTTCATTAGTTTCAGAGTGGGTCTATGAGTGGGTGCAATATTGTGTGAGTAGGTATATGAGTGGGTGTATGAGTCTCTGAATGGGTCTGTGAGTATGTCTGTGAGTCTCTCAGTGGGTCTGTGAGTAGGTGAATGAGTGCTTGAATGGATCTGTGAGTGGGTGTATGAGTGTCTGATTGTGTCTGTGAGTGGATACATGAGTCTCTGAGTGAGTGCATGAGGTGGTCTGTGAGTTTATGAGTGGATCTATCAGTGGGTGCATGGTAAAAAAAGTAGGGGGCACATAGGAGCATGTCCTCGTGCCAGCTCCACCTGTGTTGGGCCTCCTGTCTAGCTTGCCTGCAGTCCGCTACCATCTTCTCCATCCAGTTTTTTGCCTCCTCTTCTTGTTTTTGCTCGCTTTCTGCCTTTTCTCCTCTCGCTTCTGCCTTCTATTTTGTCTCCTTCTGCTCACGCCTGACCTTTATTTTGCTTCTTTCTTGACCTTTATTTTGCCTTTTGCTGCTGGTTTCTGACCACTATTTTGCCTCTTTCTGCTCATTTCTGACCTTAATTTTGTCTCTTTCTGCTCATTTCTGACCTTTATTCTGCCTCTTTCTGCTCTCTTCTGGCATATATTCTGTCTGTTTCTGCTCGTTTCTCACCTTTACTGTGTCTCTTTCTGCTCACTTTTGACCTTTATTTTGCCTCTTTCTGCTCATTTCTCACCTTTATTTTTCCTCTTTCTGGTAATTTCTGACTTTTATTCTGCCTCTTTCAGCTCGTTGCTGACCTTTATTCCGCCTCTTTCTGCTCTCTTCTAACCTTTATTCTGCCTCTTTCTGGTCGCTTCTCACTTTTATTTTGCCTCTTTATGCTCGTTTCTCACCTTTATTTTGCATGTTGCTGCTGGTTTCTGACATCTCTTTTGCCTCTTTCTGCTCGTTTCTCAGCTTTATTTCACCTTTCTTTTGCCTCTTTCTGCTCATTTCTCACCTTTATTTTGCCTCTTTCTGCTCCCTTCTGAGGCTTTTCTTCTGCATCTTTCTGCTGGTTTCTCACTTTTATTTTGCCTCTTTCTGTTCATCTTTCACCTGTATTTTGCTTCTTGCTGCTGGTTTCTGACCTCTGTTTTGCCTCATTCTGCTCATTTCTCACCTTTATTTTGCCTCTTTCCTTTCGTTTCTCACCTTTATTTTGCCTCTTTCTGTTAATTTATCACCTTTATTTGGCCTCTTGCTGCTTGTTTCTCACCTTTATTCTGCCTCTTTCTGCTTGTTTCGCACTTTTATTTTGTCTCTTTCTCATCATTGCTGACCATTATTTTGCCACTTTCTGCTCGTTCTCACCTTTATTCTGTCTCTTTCTGTGTGTTTCTCACATTTCTGACCTCCCTTCTGACCTTTATATTCCCTCCTGCTGCTTATCTCTGACCTCTATTGTGCCTCTTTCTGCTAATTTCTGACCTTTATTCTGCCTCTTTCTTCTTATTTCTCACCTTTATTTTGCTTCTTTCTGCTAGCAATTGAATTTTATTTTGCCTCCTTCTACTCATTTCTCCCCTTTATTTTGCCTCTTTCTACTCGTTTCTCACATTTATTCTGCCGCTTTCTGCTCATTTTTCACCTTTATTCTGCCTCTTTCTGCTCATTTTAACTTTTATTTTGCCTCTTTCTTCTCATTGCTTACCTTCATTTTGCCTCTTTCTTCTTGTTTTTACCTTTACTTTGCCTCTTTCTGCTTGTTTCTCATCTCTATTATGCCTCTTTCTGATCCCTTCTGACCTTTATTCTTCATCTTTCTACTCATTCCTCCACTTTATTTTGCCTCTTTCTGTTCGTTGCTGATCTTTATTTTGGCTCTTTCTGCTTGTTTCTCACCTTTATTTTGCCTCTTGCTGCTGATTTCTGACCTCTAATTAGCCTCTTTCTGTTCATTTCTCATTCCTCAACACTATATATATATATATATATCAGTCGCAACAATCCTCAAAAGGCCGGTCTGCATCGGGGTTGAGAAACCTATTATCTTGAATCACTTTCCAGTAGCTTGAAAAAGGACGTAATGCGCACTCCTATCCAGCGTTATTAAATGCTGTACTCCGCTTCCATTTCCTTCATGACGATGTTTATTACTCACAATTCAGAAATAACCCAACGCGTTTTGGCGTATACCACACCTTGCTGAAGGGTGGGTCAGTTTTATTCCCGGCATTCATTTAAAGTGAAAACAATAACATCTACATAGAAAATGGGCACTTCATACATAAACATGGCAAGAAGCTGTATCTAGGTAGGCGATTTTGGCACTTGGTATAATGCCTTCCAGATAACTGTATCTGTATCCATACATAAGCATTTTAATATTTTCATCATTGGCGGGTATGTCATCCCTCAATACCGATTTCTTATATGACACCTATGCAATGTTAGATATTCAAACATACCACCGCATGTTCACATTGTTCCAAACATTGTGTTGTCACCTGTTAGTAACATAGTAATTGAGTAAGAGGAATCCAATTATTACTACAGTTAGATTATGTATGTGCCTAAATAATGATTGCATGTACTCTATCTATACTGTAGAGGAGGCAGAGGGTAGGACCAAAAAGCATTCCCAATCTAGCCCCAGTGGACAAGATACCTTAAACTGCTACCTCTTAATTTGACACCTAGATCCAAGTTAATGGCTAGTGTCAGAAAAGTATATGCAGTACTGGTGGTTCCCTCCTGAGATCAGCATATGTAATGGAGCCCCAGAGGGCATAAACTAGATACCTATACTCCCATATTGGTAATACCTCTGCTACTTACAAATCACCGGTACTGTATTGCTAAAACGTCAAACGTTCCCTAATACATAGTGATACTGTTGTGGTGATTTACACACATAGTGCACTCCTCCTATTTCAACCCCACACATAAGAATTGTGGAAAACATAATAAAGAGTACTGCTCATCAACTCATATAAATTGGTTCAAGCTGCCCTTATTGTTGTATTATTATTTCTCCACATATCTTTGCATGCTGCCCAGAAAATAATGGGTCTTTACAAGCAAATATTTACTTAATGTGTACTCATACGACATCAAAGGAAAAGAAGAATAGAGTGAAGGATAGCAAATGGAAGAAAACACAAAACTTCAAATGCCTTTAACCCCTTCAGTGCATCAGATTGCCAGGAGCCGTCCGACGCACCAGTGCTCATGTGCGTCGGACGGCTCCTAGCCGTCCGCGCACATGGCACAAGAAATCCCTCTGGTGCGGGCACCAGAGGGATTTCTTTAAGCCCTAAACAGCCTTGGGAACTGGGGAAGGGCGTCTCCAGCTAGCGAGGCTGTTCTGTTTGTTTCAGGGAAATGACAATCAGCTCGCACGTCGCGCTGACGTCATTTCGAAGGAAACCGAAACTGAAATGAGCCAAAAGGCTCATTTCAATTTCACTTTCTATGTGCTCAGTGGGCTATCTAAGCCCCCTGAGCACCTCAGAAAGTCAGGAGATGTATCGTTGGGAGGGGGCGTGGCTTGTCACCGCAGAAGATGGCTGCGCCCGAGTGACACTCATCCGGCGGCAGGTTCCGAGCGCTACTATCTGCAGCCTTCTGAGGTTTGGCAGAGCGCTCCTGCTTGCGGATGTCGAGCTGCCACTAACGTAGTCCTTTGCGGCTGAATTCTCGGCTCCATGACACGTTTTCTTTTGAAGAGAGTCACCGTCTCAGCGAACCTCCAGTCGCTGCCGCCATTTTAGGTGACGACTATTACCGGCGATAATGCGGTGATGTGGGAAAGCGGTATTCATTACCTGTCTTTCTTTTTCTTTCTCCTGTGAGGCACTCGCCATTGTCTCTCACATCAATCTTTGCTGGCATGCTGCTTTCTTTTATGAACTTATGCTTTATGGCATGCTTACATTTTTGTAATTGACTTTCAGCTGACCTTATCTCTATGGTGAATTTCCTATTGGATGGTGTACACCTACTCTTTGTGTCGTAGCTTGGAACTGCTTTCCTGCCTCCATATTATTTTATCTTTTCTATGGTAAGATTGAAAAAAACGGGCCCCCAAGCCTCACGCTATACGCAAACTTTTATCAAAAACTCTAAAATCTTCACAGAATTTTCTAAAATGGAGGAATCTTTGGTGTCTCTGTCTAAAAGATCTACACCCTCGGGCCTATTTCTCTTGCTGTGGGGAAGGCTTCTACAAAGCGTTTGAAGAATGACCCGCCTTCCCCGCCAAAACCTTCTTCCCCAGCTTCCTAAGATCTGTTGCTGGAGGAGATTCGTGCTCTACGCCCCTTCATGGAGGAAACAAATGTTAAGCTGCAATTCCTCACAGACAACTGGTCACAGATAGATGAACGTCTTACTGCGGTGGAACATATTATGTCTTCTCTCAAGCTCACTGATGTTAAAGTCACTGCACTTCAATCACAGTTATCCTCACTTCAGAAAGAGGTTGAGGACCTTGAAAACCGGAATAGAAGAAACAATCTTCGCATTTATGGTTTACCGGAAGGCTCGGAGGGCTCTGATCCTACCTCCTTCTTCAAATCCTTCATCCCCAAGGTGCTGAATCTGCCAGAGGGAACCATGCTAAATATCTAACGTGCTCACAGATTTGGTCATCAACCGACAGTTGTGTCGAATTCACGAAGACCAAGAGGAGTCCTCTTGTATTTCCTTGAATATACGGATCTGCTTAAAGTCCTTGCAGTAGCCAAGCCACTTCAATGTATTCTATGGTCGGGTACTACCTTATACTTCACTCAAGATTATGCCAGAGCCACTGCAAACAGACCTAAGGAATTTCTGAATATGAGACCTGGCCTTCGTTCATTGGGGGCCCGTTATGGCCTCTTTCATCCTTGTCTCTTTAAATTTACGTATAAGAACAAAACCGCAACATACGAAGATCCTGTCAGGTTGAAGAGCTTCATCAGTTCCTGAAAACCAAAATCCATGGACTTCTCTGGAACCTCCTTGTTAGAAATGGGATCTCTGGTTGGCTAAGGCTTGCGCCAAAGCCAGGCAGAGACCACCACTCTAGTCAGGGCAAGGGAGTTACACGCCAAAGATAACCCCTGCTCACCCCCTTGGTAGCTTGGCATGAGCAGTCAGGCTTATCCCGGAGGCAATGTGTAAAGCGCTTGCGCAACACACACACAGCAACAACACACTAGGCACACCACAAAAGGAACTCCACACAAGGTTATATCAAAAATAGCCTTTGTATTGTCATAAACACATTAGAATAGTAATCACACAATATACACTGTGCCAACTGGCACTAGGCAATATTTACAGGGGATTATATACACCTGACAGGGCCAATTGGGCCCCTGTCAGAACCATCACTTAGTAAAGATAGTAAATGTAGAACATATAACAAACGTAAAACACAACCAGTAATTACTGGCAAACACTGTACTCAGCATTATCTCCTGCAACATAAATCATATTATGCACAGTATCACATTAGGCGTGAAATATATTCTGCGCCAACCTCATAAGCCTAAACATATTAGACCATAACCTCCTAAGCATAACTCATATTAGGGGCATAACTCACAGTAGAGAATAATCTCACAAACATAAACCACAGTATGCAAAACCTCATAACATAAACCACATTAGAGGCATAAAACAGGGTGCATCAATCACAGTACATGAATCACATTTCCTGCGCACCACATAAATCACATTAGGGCCTGGCGCCCTACAAACCTCACAGTCCCCCTGGACAACTGGCCTTCTCAGAGGCCTCAAATGCCCTATGTCCCAAATGTCAGGGCGTAGCTGCCAATGCAGCGGAGCAAAAGTGCGCAATTGCGCTGGGGCAGAGGAGTGTATCTCACCACTCCTGTCTCATACAAAAATGCCCCCAAAGAAATGTTGGCCTAAATGTTGCAGCTGCCGCTAATTGCCGTGCAGCTGTGAAAGTACTAGGGCCACTGGCACTTGCTGTGCCCTCTGGGCCCCCACTGGGGCTTTCTCAACAAATGCGTGCCATCGTCGCAGCTGCCCGGGGTGGTGCGGTGCAGCTGGGAAAAGAAATCAGCCCTGGCACCACTGTGCCTCCTCTGTCCCACTGGGACTCTATCAAAAATGTGGCCAAATGGGCACGGGCCCCTCAGGGCCCTCGGGAGCATCCAAGGGCTCCAGGCACCGACAATGTGCCTCGGGGAGCCCCCCTGAGACTCTCTACATAACTTGCCCCCACGGTGCACTCGGGCCCCCACTGGGGCCCTCCAAACAACTGCGGCCACGTGGCAGCTGCCCGCGCTGGTGCGGTGCAGCTGGGAATACACCAAGAGACCCCGGTATGCTGGGGCCCCACTCTGGGGCTCTGACAACCGAACCTGCCCCCATCGTTGGAGCGGCCCACAACGGCGGGACCACTCAGGCACTCACAACTGACACTGCGCCTCAATTGATTCCAGCCCCACTCACCGGCTCTCGGTGGGACTCTGCGCTCCTGTCTGCACTTTGGGACCGGCGCCGGGGATCCTCCCCACTTCGCCGGTGCTTCTCTGGGGTCTGCGCGGGGCTTCCCTGAGCTTCACGGGAGCCCCGCTGACCAGCTGCAGCACCTCTCCCCACTGCCGGGACCTCTCTCCTCGGTGCGGGGGGGGCAGAAATGGAGCCCTCGAGGCTTCAAGGCGTAGGCAGGCCTCGCCCACAGTCAGGCGGACGCGCCTGGCTTCCAGGTCACCACACAATTGCGGCGGCCGTCTCCCTTTCCCTCCTCTCAGTGCAATGCGGGGTGGGCACCCGCTAAGGCCAACAATGCGGGGTGGGCACCCGCTATAAAAATAACATGAGAGCGGGGTGGGCACCCGTTCTCCAACACAATAAAGGCCACCAAAATCCAAATGCGGGGTTGGCACCCGCGGGAATAAAGAAAAAACGCGGGTGGGCACCCGCAATTATACCGGCATCACGGGGGAATCCCTGCGATGGGGAATCCCTCTCAAAGTGCTGCAGCTCAGCGCTGCGCAGCCCACGCTCTTCCTTTCTTCAGGATAATTAAAAGACAGCGCTCACGAGGCGCTGGATGCAAACAAGGTCCTTAGGTCCATGGGGCATAGCTGGGCCCAGGGAGTCCAGCACACAGGGCCCTCCAGCAGGGAGGTAAGCCCCCATGGCGGTTCCTCCTGGGCCCCAGCAGCAGCAAGCCCCCAGCAAGTCAGGAACAGCACCCCAGCATAGAACAAAAAACATGGGGTCACAGCCCCTACATTTATACTTCTTTCTCCTTTGTTCTGCAGTGTAGGGTTTGGGGGAACCAGATGCAACTGGTTCAGGGGGGATTTGGAGCACTTTGTTTTCCAAGCTCCTCTTCCCCTTTGTCAGGTGGGGGCTAGGTGATCAGACACACCACAGGGGGCGGAGCCAGCATTGTACAGGCTGGGCACAGTCCTATTCAGGGCCAGGGGATTTCTCCTCCCACTACTCCCAGCACAGATGTCCCATTCAGCCTAGTGCTGACTCACCCTGCCCCTCCTGGAGCCACACACACCTCCCAGTCCCTGTCACTCACAAGCCAGACATGCAATTCACATCAGGCAGGCAGACACATAGCACACAGAAATGCCAACTTCTAAAAGTGGCATTTCTCAAATAGTCATAATAAATCTGCGCACACCATTGCGCAGCATTTATTCTCACAATTTCATACATACTAAACTCAACCACTATGCTCCTCCCATATCAGGAATTACCACTGACACACTGATCAGGGAATCCCCAATGCATTCCTATGGGAGGGCAGGCCAATCTCACCAATGTAACACAGAGAGCGCACGCACTTTACACTGGACCACAGTGCTAAAGTGCCCAGAGGCCTAAAACCACCAACACCATGTCAGAGAAAAAGGCAAAAAGTTCAGGGGTGACCCTGCACAAAGGGCCAAGTCCAACACTCCTCGTCTCAAGACATCTAATTTCAGTAGACTCTCATAGTAGTTCTTGAATTGATAGTTATTTGTTTTTAATTCCATTAAGTTGATGTCTAGTTTTTCGCTGTTTGCTACAATGTATTCCATCATATTATTGTGATTGTGTTTTGATGGTTGCCTTTTTTCCTTCTTTACAGGATTGTTGTTGTTTGTGCCTGCCTTACTCCCTCGTTATATGTGATGCAGTCTTTCCTTGCCCTCCGTTCCGTTGAACTTGGGCAAGTTGTCTGGTCCATGTGGTCTCACCCCCCCACCCTTATCTGGAGCTTTTAGGTATGTTCTTCTTCCCTTATCCTCTTGTTGTTTTCCTCTTCTCGCTCTTTACCTGTCTATCATTCCTTCTTTCATTTCCTTCGTAAGCCCTTTTTTTCTCTCCTTTATTTAATTATTCTTCTATGTATTTGTATTTGCTTTTCTTATCTCATACATATTGTTATATTATTTTTTTGAATGGTTGGATTGATATATGGCTTGTTATCTACATTTCATATGGTATGCATAGAGCTGTGTCTTCCCTTTTCTTTAAAATGTTGCTAAGACTATGAAAATCATATCTTGGAACGTCAGGGTTTTGAATCTTCCCATAAAGAGACAACGTGTTTTATCACATTTATCTAAACTTGAGGCAGATATCACCCTCATACAAGAATCTCACCTCACGACAAATGAATCCTTAAAGTTGAAGAGGGGCTGGGTGGGGAAAGTCTTTTTTTCTCCAGGAGATGGCAAATGGAATGGGGTTTTGACTCTATGTCTTAAATCACTATCTGTTAAATTGCTCTCTTAGATTTCTGATGATGATGGTAGATGGATTTATACAAGACTGTTGATTGGAAACTCTCCCATTTCCTTGCTTAATATTTATACCCCCACTGCTGGAGATCCCTCTTTTTGGTTGTCTCTCTCTCAACAAATTACGCAATGGATTGATGATAACTTTATTCTTGCAGGTGACTGTAATCAAGTTGTTGATCCTTTCATTGACCGCACCTCATCGGTCTCCTTTACATCACATAAAGCACATACATTTTTTGCTCAAACTGTTCAACAATTTAAGCTTATTGATGCTTGGAGGCTTTTTAACCCTACTGTAGTAGTCTTTCCAGTCTCCCCTTGTTATCAGTTCTATGTATCTATGATGTCACTGTCATGGTGATGGAATGCGTATCTTTGAATACTGGGGGGCAGTTACTGTTAACCCTGGAAGCTGTGGAGATGAACAGACATTAAACATAGTGTTTCCACACTTACCTGCCTCAGTGTGATCACTACAAAATTGGCAACAAGTGGGTCTGTTCCTCTCTCCACCCATGTGTGTTGCAGTCTTTCTGGTTGTGTTCCAGCTTTTTCTGTGTTCATTTTTCTCTGTTTTTGTCAACTTCATCATTCTTGTCTATTGGATTGGATTGGAGTTTCCTTCATACTGCCTGGCAACGGACTGTGTAAGGGCTCTTGTGGACTTCTTCTTCTCATCTGCTCGACGTGGCACAACCTTCGTTTTTATGATTTTCGTCCTCGCAAGTGGTGGTCCAAACTGTGAGTTAAAGTAGCCTTGTGCTACCTCCTTGTTACCCCCTGCCAGCCTGTTCTGGTTGTGTGTTGGTTCTCTCTTGGCTGCTCTGCCCCTAGCTCTGCCCGTCCTGGCATTCGAGCTCCGTGGTGTGCCTGAGAGTCCCATCCGTTGGTGAGTCATCTCCATGCATCGGAGGGTCCGTTCATCAGCTGTGCAGACTGAACACTGATGACATAGTGGAAAGTTCCGTCAGTGTTGGTGATTCCTTGGAGTGTTGTGACGCTCGTTCTTTCAGCGTCATTGTCGGAGTTTCTGCAGCTTTACCTTCTGTCTTGTGGCCGTCTGTGACATTCTCCCTGTTACGCGCATGAGCACGCATGATTTCCAGCGTCATTTGATACTGGATCCCGTTTCCCTGGACATGCTGCTGCTTGCGTTGTTATGCTGTGGCTCTTCAGGACGTTCTTCCTTGCTGTGCGTGTAAGCACGCACGGTCTTCGTGTAAATGCGGAAGTTATTTTTTTTCCCCCGCACAATGTCATCAGCTGCTGGAGGCTGTTTCCATGGATACGCAGCTGCTCCCATTGTTGTGCTGTGGTTCTTAACAACGTCCTCCCTTGCTGTGCACATAAGCGTGTTTTCGTGAACTTCATGGATTTACAGCAACTGTGAGTGTACTGGCATTTATGCAATTTCTTCTTCCTGCTCTGGGAAGATTGTGGCCCTCAATCAACGTTATCAAGAGGGTTGGTTTAACTATCGTGACCATTTTTTTTTGTGTTCTCCGGGCAAGGAAAGTACTTTGCATAATTTTTCATTGTTTTGGCCAGTTTGCAGCGTGTCAGGTTCACAGCATTGGTTCTTCGCTTGAGTAGGAGCTGTGTGTTTGGGAGTGTTTTTTTTTATTACAGTATCTCGTTTTCTATTTGAAAACACATTTAGCATAAGTTTGTTTTTACAATGTACATGTTTTTTCTGGTTCCAGGGGAGCACTGCTTAAGGTACTAACAGTGGCAAAGTCTGCTTTGCTTGCGCAATTCTCTGTTTTTGTTGTTGCATATGTTAACAGTTTTCTTTTACAGGTACCAGTTTCTCGTCAGAGGGGATTTGGCTGTTTTCATCCACATATTTTTTTTAAATTGAAATCAAATATGCAAAACGTTCAGCCTCCTCCTCCCTTTTTACAGCTTCCAGGTGAACCACCAGTTAGGTGGAAGGTGTGGTATCGGGCATTTGTTAAATATTTAGGTGCCATAGGGTGCACAAGGTTTAGTGCTGAGCGTAAGCGATTTATTTTAGAGCACAATTTAGGTTTTGAGGGTCAGGCTGTTCTTGAGCATTTACCTCCTCTTGATCTGGTCGAAGGTGAGGATGAATTGAATGAATTCGATCAAGCGGTAAAAATGTTGGAGAAACAGTTTGACGTTGAAGGCAGTTTGGTGGTAGGTAGGCATAAGTTTTTCACAAGAGAACAAGACACTGATGAGAGTATTGTGTCTTATGTTGCGGCTTTGCACATTTTAGCTTCTGAATGTGAATTCGAACATTTTACTTCTCAGTTAATTAGAGATCAGATTGTTGTTCACTGCAGAGATAAAAAAAGTTCAAGAGAAACTATTAACTCTGAAAAACCAGTCCTTACAAGAAACTATCACCATCTTAAAAAGTATTGAACTATCTCAAAAGGCTTCAAGAGAGCTTAAACTAGATGTTGCAGCTGTGGTTATTGAGTGCAAAGATCAAGGTGCCAAGCGTCAAGTGGAAAAAGACAAGTCTTCTGTTGAACCTAAGGGCTTTAATCACCCTGTCAGATATGAAAATAATTTTTCTTCAAATAACAATGTGTGTCCTAAGTGTGGGCTCCCTTCCCATTTTCTGAATTCTCGGGTTTGTCCAGCAAAGATTGCCTCTTGCAGGAAGTGTGGTAAGCAAGGGCATTTTGATAAAATGTGTGGTGCCCATGGGAATGTTAATGTTATCTTTTCCGAGGAGGATAAGAGTGACTCACTTAATGAAGTTGTGAGTTCTTTGACTGATGTTATTGTGGTAGTCAAAGATAAGTCTGAAGATTGTGTTGATCCTGTGGTGGATGTCATTGTGGATGGTCAGTGTGTTCAACGTTTGGTGGATTCGGGAGCATGCATGACCATGGTCACAGAAGAGTGGTTTGAGTGTAAATGGGCTAACAAACCGCTTCAACCACCAGCTAGGAGTCCTGTTCCTTAAGAAGGCAGGAAAATTTAATTGAGTGGGTTTTTTGAGACTACTCTTATTTTCAAGAATAGATCCATTCAGGGTAAGGTTTATGTTGCGAGAAAAGGTCTCAATATCTTGGGATGGTACCACCAGGGTCTGTTTGGAATGACTCTTAGGCCCGGAACGTCTGTACAAGTGTCAGTGGTAGGTGATTCTGTCCAAGGTGAAAGTTTATCTTCTTGGTCCCACAAGTTTGTGAATGTATTCGCTGATAATTTGGGATGCAATAAAGGATTCAAACATCTCATTAAAGTAAAGGAACATGCTGTGCCTGTCAAGCACAAACTTAGGAATGTGCCGTTTAGTGTCAGGGAAGATTTTTCCGCTGAGTTGAAAAGGATGTGTGAATCTGGTGTCATTGAACCCATTGAGTCTTCCCTTTGTTGTCTCCATTGGTGGTTGCACGCAAAAAGAATAAAAAACTGAGAGTTTGCATTGACTTTCGCAGTCTGAATAAAGAGATTTGGATTGACTCACACCCCCTTCCCCGTATTGATAACATTCTTTCTAAGTTCTCTGATGCAAAGTTTTTTTCTAAGATTGATCTTGCATCTGCCTACCACCAGGTGGAGTTAGATCCTTCATGCAAACATCTTACCGCTTTTGTCTCTCCTGTGGGCACTTTACAGTTTAAAAGGATGCCATTTGGATTGGCATCAGCAGCTTCTGCCTTTCAGCGTGTAATGGAGAAAGTGTTGGAAGGTGTGAAAGACACAGTTGTTTTTCAGGATGACATTCTGGTTGCTGGTGATTGCAAAGAGACGCATGACAGCAATCTTTGTGAAGTTTTGGGTAAGTTGCAAGGAAAAGGGATTGTGGTGAACAAACTTAAGTGTGTATTTGGTGTTGAGTCAATTGAATATTTGGGGCATCGCATCTCTGGTGATGGCATCAAACCAAGAGATGGTCTCATTGAAGCCATTGTGAGTGCTCCTTGTCCCACCAACAAGGAACAAGTTTCTTCGTTTTTGGGTGCATGTGAATTTTATACTAAATTCATTTCTAATTTTGCTGCAGAAACTGTGCATCTTAGAGGGTTACTGAAGAGGAAGGTCTCTTTTGTGTGGGATCAATTGTGCCAGGATGAGTTTTTGCGCATAAAACAAGAACTTGATTCCTGTGGTATTCTTACCCCTTTTGATCCACATGTACAATGTGTGGTGTCTGTGGATGGTTTGGGTGGTATGATCACTCATTTCAAGAAGGGCATTGAGTATACTGTTGGTTTTGCCTCTCGTGCCTTACGACCATGTGAGAAAAATTATTCCGTCATCGAGAGGGAGTTGTTGGCCTGCTTTTGGGCTGTGGAGAGGTTTAAGTGTTTTTTGTGGGGTAAGACTTTTAAGTTGCTTACTGATCACAAGCCTCTCATTCCCATTCTTAATGGGAATATTGTCAAGGATCACACTCCTAGAATTGTGAAGCTAAGTTCAAAGTTACTTCAATACAATTTTGAGGTTGCGCACATTTCGGGTGGATTGAACACAAGGGCAGATTTTTTTTCTAGATCACCTTTGCCATTGGATGAGCATGATCTTTCTGCGGATGAAGAATGTTTGATTGCTGTGGTTGACAATTGTTCTGTTGGTTGTTTTACGGAACAGGAGTGGTTTAGTGACATGGAGTCTGATTCTGTTCTTAGGAAGGTGAAGAGTCATATTGTTTCAGGTTGGCCTAAAGAGAAAAACCTGGATGGTGACTTGCAACCTTTCTTTAAGATTGCGGATGACCTTACCTTGGAGGGTGGTGAGATGATCATGCGTGGAGATAAATTCGTTCCTCCTTTTGCCTTGAGATCTCGCATAATTGACTATGGGCACGAAGGTCATCTGGGACAAACGAATACCAAAAGGAGGATTCCCAGTGTGTACTGGTGGCCTTCTATGGATCGTCAAGTGATTGATGTTGTTGGGGGCTGTGTAACGTGTTCTACCAGTGATAAAGTCATTAAGATTGTCAAACCTCCTGTCCAGAGTGTGGAGGTTCCTGATGGCCCGTGGATGAAATTAGCTGTGGATTTCTTGGGTCCCTTTAATGTTCTTCCTAATAAATACAAATTTGCAATGGTTGTGGCTGATTACTTTTGCAAGTGGTGGGAGGTTCATTTCATGACTCAGGAAGTCATTACATTTTTTCAAGCACTTTTTGCAAGAGAAGGTTTCCACAAGGAGATTGTTTCTGATAATGGGGTTCAATTTACTTCTAAAGTGATGTCTGATTTTTTATCTCAATCTGGTATCATACATCGATGTGTGGCTTTATATCACCCGCAGGCCAATGGTTTCTGGCATCATAGATACATAGAACTGATAACAAGGAGAGACTGGAAAGACTACTACACCTACCACAAAGGAAGACACCTATTTTTCTCCGGCTCACCAGACCCAATCACGAATTGACTATTTTTTTATAACACACAATATATCCCAATCCTTAAGGGCTGTGGATATTGGTTCCATCCTAATATCTGATCAAGCTCATATCCCTGTTCAATTGGATATTTTGCAAAAACCCAATAGGCCTAGGATCTGGCGTTTTAATAATGCTCTCCTTTTAGACCCTACTTTTACCTCCTCTTTTGTTTCCTTCTTTAATTACTCTTTTTCCTTTAATCAAGATGATACTTTACCTTTTTCTGTTGTTTGGGATGCATTTAATGCGGCTGCTCGTGATTTCATTATTAGATATGTCTCCAAAAAACGTAATACCTCATGTAAGCAGGCCAAAGAACTTTTAGCTAAGATAAAGAATTTAGAACAGTCCTATTATTCTTCTAAATCGAAAGATGGTTTATCTGAGCTTATTAATGCCAAGTTTCAATTTAATAAGGAGTCGACAGATAGTGCCTCACTATATTTATTAAAATCTAGTGCAAAGTTCTATGGAGGCCAGAACAAAGCTGGTAAAGTACTAGCAAATTATTTATTTAAAGGTTAAACACAATAAGCTCAATATTGAATCTATTATGGACGTATGACAAACATTGAAGTTTAAGGATTCTGAAATTCAAAATGAATTTCTTCACTTTTATAAATCATTATACACACCAGAAAAATTTCCCTCGGAGCCTCAAATTTCTCAGTACCTCTCTCATGTTCATCATTCTTCTCATACTCAAATTGATTTTGCCCCCTTAGAATCTGATATATCACAGAAAGAACTCCTTACTGCCTTGCACTCACTTAAGAGGGACAAAGCTCCAGGCCCGGATGGCTTCACCGATGAATTCCTCATACATTTCGCACAGCTACTTCTTCCTAAATACATAACCTCTTAGATTTTTTTTTACAATCCGGTGCTTCTTCTGGTTCCTTTTTGGATGCCCTGATATGTCTTATTCTTAAAGAAGGAAAAGATTTAAAATATTGCAAAAATTATAGACCTATATTATTAGTCAATATTGATTATGAGATTTTTTCTAAAGCTCTGGCCCTTCGCTTGGAATCATACCTTCCCCAATTACTAGGCAAGAAGCGATCCGGATTCGTTAAAGGTCGTCTTATCTCTGACAATATTCGCTTAATTTTTGACATCTTGTCAAAATCCTCCCACTTTCCTCACACTCTTGCAGCAGTGGCCCTAGATGCAGAAAAAGCGTTTGATTGAGTTGATTGGCCTTATCTTTTTCAAACGCTTAAATGGTTTGGCTTTGGCCCAAAAATTATTTCTTTTATCTCTATTCTTTACTCAAATCACGTGCAGCTGCTTGTGTTAACAACCTCACGTCTCCCTATTTTAATTTGAGCTGGGGTCTTCGCCAAGGTTATCCTCTATCCCCGTTTCTATTTAATTTAGCCTTAGAACCATTTTTGTCTAGAATACGTCATAATCAAGACATACATGGGTTTGATTTTAAAAAACAGCAAATTAAACTAGCAGCATATGCTGATGATGTATTAATATTTATTTCACAACCTCAATCCTCTCTCCCTGCTTTTTTACAAGAAGTCGATTTCTTTGCTTCGGTTTCAGGTTACAAATTAAACAATGATAAATGCGAAATCTTGCCTCTGACTAAGTATACTTTCAAAGATGATTTTACCTCCTCAAACTTTACTTGGAATCCACACCACATAAAATATTTAGGGTTATATTTCAGTCCTTCACTTCCAGCAACACTTTCCTTGTGTATGTATAAATGCATGCACAAAATCTCCACACTAACTAATAAATGGCATCCCCTATACCTTTCATGGCGGGGTCGTCTGGACACAATTAAAATGATGCTAATTCCATTGATACTCTATACAGTTTCTAATATTCCAATACCTATTCCCTGCAATTTTTTTAAAAAGATTAACTCTATATTATCTTCATTTTTGTGGAATATTAAAAGATCTTGCATGCCGTTATCAAAGTTAACACGTCAAAAATAAGAAGGTGGGGTTAATTTTCCTGATTTTTCTACGTATCATAAATCTTCTTTGCTCCGCCAATCCTCGAGATGGCTCTCCGAGTCTTTTCTGGATTGCCCGTTCTGGGTTGAGCTAGAATGCCCTTACCTTTCTCCCTTTTCATTTCAAGAATATTTCGCTTTTACCCGCAAACCACTAACCATATCTACTCCTATCCTTATACATACATGCAGAATTTAAGAATCTGAAATATAACTATTCCCTAAGGATCTAAACTCCTTCCTCAAATCTACATGATGGCATAATAAGTTTATATTGATTCGTGGAAAACCCTTCTATTGGAAATCTTGGAGACATAGAGGCCTAATCTGGGTTCATCAACTTTTTTAACAAGGTGTGGTTTTTCCTTTCCTACTAGCCAGACGTCTCTTTGACCTCCCCCCATCTTTTCAGTCCAAATATGCCCATCACACTGCATATGCTCAATTCCTTTCTCCCAATGTTCCTACTTCCTCTTCAATCAATAGGATCCATAACCTTCTTCGTACTTATCCCAGAGCATCCACTATTTATACTCATCTTCGTATACCACTTCTTGCTAGAGAAAAAACTAAAATAGAGTTGTCTTGGGAATGCGACTTAGGGGTAGACTGATCGATTCTCTTATGGAATAAAATATGGACCAAAATTAGGAAATCCTCTAGAGTGGCAAATACTACACAAACACTTTTTTTCATCTATAATAGACTTCTTCCATGCCCTGTAGCTTTACATAATAAACACACTGCCCTCCCGGATAATTGTTGGACTTGTTCCTCTGCTTTTGCTGACTTAAAACACTTACTTTTCACCTGTCCTCATGTACACAATTTTTGGAAAAGTGTTTGGTCTCAAATTAACTTAATTATTACTTCCAAAATCCCCGTCTCCATCACTAACTTATTTTTAGGAAGTTTAGCTCCTGCCTGGATTACTTGCAATTCCAATGTTAAGATCTTAGACCTATTATTAGCAGTTGCATTTCAGCAAATTACTAAGAATTGGAAAGATTTCATTCAATTATCTTTTCAAGCTTGGTGGTATGCAGTTTGTCATAATCATAGATTAGATACGGAATTTGTACATCCTATTCAAATTGCTACGAAATGTTTGAATTTATGGTTACCTGTCACAAAGTTTCTGGATGCTAATGCTAAGCGATCATTTTCTCTAATCCCTATTCAACAAGAAGTTGTTAAACCTCCATGACTTTCCATACTTTGATATTATACTAACTTGCTTATGCTTATTATTATGATTTTATTATTTATTTCTAATGTAACACTTCTGTGATCATATGAATGTAATCTCTTTTTCTCTTATTTTCATGCCATGTTAAATTTGTATTTATATCCAACTACTCCTTTTAATGCTTTTTATCTTTTTATGTGACCATTTACTGCTTTATCATTTTATGTGTTTCTAAATTAATTCCGTTTAATAAACTTTTTTCTGAACTTAAAAAAGGAGAGGTATTGTTAGAAAGGGGAGAATCTCCCCTTTCCATTGGTACCCCTCCCTAGTGGATCCCTGCTTGGGGATCACCCCAGCAGGGTGAACCCCAAGCAGGGACCACCCACTGGACACCAGGGAGGGGGGAGCGGCCCCTTGGGCAATGGCCTTTGCTCCCCCCAAAATAATTCTGCCATATTCAGTCTTTCTGCCCCCCTAGGGGGAAGATAGTGGCAATAGCCCCCAATTTTGGGGGGCAGAAAGCGCACTAACCACCAGGGAGCTTTATTTTTAGCAAATTTTGGGGTAGGGGCTACCCGAGATGGGCATGATAATGCCCCCATCTCACCTAATTCCCCAGTCTTTCTGCCCCCCTAGGGGCAGATAGGGGCAATAGCCCCCAATCTGCCCCTCCTAGGGGGCAGAAAGCGCACTAGCCACCAGGGATTTATTTTTTTGTAGCCAATTTTGGGGTGCGTGCTGCCCAAGATGGGCAAGCCAATGCCCCCAGCCCTGTCTAATTCCACAGTCTTTTGCCCCCCCAGGGGCAGAAAGGGGCAATAGCCCCCAATCTGACCCCGGGAGGGCAGAAGGCGCACTAGCCACAAGGGATTTTGTTTTATAGCCTATTTTGGGCTATGGGCTGCCTGAGATGGGCATGCCAATGCCCCGACCCCGCCTAATTCCACAGACTTTCTCCCCCGGGGGGCAGATAGGGGCAATAGCCCCCAATCTGCCCCCCCAGGGGTCAAAAAGCACACTAGCCACCAGGGATTTTTTTAGTTGCAAATTTTTGGGATAGCGGCTGCCTGAGATGGGCATGCTAATGCCCTCATCCCACCCAATTCCCCAGTCTTCCCCCCCCCCCGGGGTGGCAGAAGGTGTACTAGCCACCAGGGATTTTTTTGGAGCCAATTTTGGGGTGGGTGCTGCCCGAGATGGGCATGCCAATACCCCACCCCCTGCCTAATTTCAAAGTCTTTCTCTCCCCCTGAGGGGCAGATAGGGTCAATAGCCCCCAGTCTGCACTCCTGGGGGGCAGAAAGTGCTCTAGCCACCAGGGATTTTTTTTTAGAACATTTTGGGGTGGGGGCTGCCAGAGATGGGCATGCCAATGCCCTCAACCCACCTTATTCCACAGTCTTTCTGCCCACCCGGGGGCAGATAGGGACAATAGGCTCCAATCTGCTCCCTCGTGGAAACAGAAAGTGCACAGGCCACCAAGGATTTATTTTTAGCACATTTTGGGGTGGGGGCTGCATGAGATGGGCATGCCAATGCCCCCACCCCCCAAAAAATAAATCCACAGCCTTTCTGCCTCTCCTGGGAGGCATATGGGGGCAACAGCCCTTGATCTGCCCCCCCGGGGGCAGAAAGCACACTAGGAACCAGGGGTATTTTTAATGTATCTAGGAGTTGGGGCTGCCCAAAAAGGCATGCCAATGCCCCCACGCCCCCAAAAATTCTAGTCTCCCCAAGGAGGCAATTTGGGGCAATCACCCCTAACTTGCACCCAAGAAGGGGGGCAGAAAGCCCACTAGGCACCAGGGATTTTTGTTTATACATAGGGGTGGGGGCTGCCCAAAATGGGCATGCAAATGCCCCCACACCCAAACAAAAATTGCCAGAGTCTTTCTGCCTCCCCCGGGAGGCAGATGGGGGCAATTGCCCCTGATCTCCCCCCCTTCCGTGGTGGGGCAGAAAGTCCAGGAATATGTTTATGGGCATGCCAGTGAGAAGCCCCATAGGCAAGGGTCGCTCCCTTTTTTTAGTCGCACAGTTTGGCTGTTTCTGTGATATTTTTCTTTTAATCTGCACCCAAGCAGGGACAGAAAACCACTAGAAACTAGGGAGAGTTTGTGTGTGTGTAAATTGGAGTTTGGCTGACAGTCTGCTTGTACTGACCTTTGGCTGGCAGTTTGCTGGTGGTGTGTGTGAACCTGCACTTGACTAATGGTGTGGGTGGATTTGTGCTTGATGACAGTGTGTGTAGATTGGTGCTTGCCTGGTGGTGTGCGTGGAGTGGCGCTTGGCTAGCGGTGTACATGGACTGGTGCTTTGCTGGCTGTGTGCATGGATGGTGCTTGGCTCCAGGGCCTACTGGCTGTAGCAGGCAGCCGGCATTTCCCCGGTGGGACGGAGAGTTGAGGGGTGGTTTTCTGGCAGTGGGGGATGGTTTTGTCAATGGGGCCAGTTTTGCAGCAGTGATGCAATATCGGGCCCCAGTAACAAAAGCAGGAGCAGTGCTTTTTATCACTCGCCACCCCCCTCCCAGGGCCAGTCGAGCAGCAATCTGCCAGGGCTGATTGCTGTTCCCAGTCCGGCCCTGCTTGGCTGGTGGTGTGCGGGGTTGGCTGGTGGTGTGTGGATATTACTTGGCTGACTGTGTGCACGGATAGTATTTGGCTAGCGGTGTATGTGGATGGCACTTGGCTGGCGGTGTGCATGGATGATGCTGTGCTGGTGGTGTGTGAGGATAGTGCTTGGCTGGTGGTGTGTGTGGATGGCACTTGGCCGGTGGTGTGCGTGGATGGTGGTGTGCATGTCCTGACTCTTGAGGCTGGTGGTGTGGCTTGTGTTGATCCCCCAGTGTTTTCTTTCCCAGAATCCCCCGCAAACCTCAAATTTACTTACAAAGTCACATTTTCCTCACATTTCTGTGTGGGTAAGTTGTAGGATCATCGCGCAGGCACACATTTCCTACTTCCCAGCATTCCCCTTGGTCTCCTGAGAAAAAAGATACCTCACTTGTGTATGTGCCCAAAGTAGTGTCAGCCTAAAAACGTATAAACAAACTGCCCTTTTGGACCCTCTTTGGGTCCCCCTCAATCTCTACACGTTTTTGGCCCTTCAATGTCTTAGGCACTCGGCGCATCCACACAAGTAAGGTATCATTTTTATCGGGAGACTGAGGGGAACGCTGAGTGGCAGGAAATGTGTGCTGTGCGGTGATCCCACAACTTTCTCACACAGATATTAGAGGAAAATGTGACTTTTTAGCAAAATTTGAGGTTTGCTGTGGATTCTTGGAAGGAAAATGTTGGGGATCAATGCAAGCCACACCTCTACGGGTATCTATTTTTCAGAAATGTCTGGGTTTTTTATGTTCCCCTAGATGTCTGGAAGCCCGGGACCAAAAACATAGGTGCCCACCTATCTATCACAAAATGACCTGGTTTTTCAAGGGCATCACCTGCGTTTTTGGGTCTGGGCTCAGTGGCCATCTAGGGAAACCTTCCAAACCCAGACATTTCTGAAATCTAGACACCTAGGGAAGTCCAGAGAGGTGTGGCTTCCGTGGATCCCCAACATTTTCCTATGCAGAATCCCCTGCAAACCTTAAAATTAGCTAAAAGAAAATCACATTTCCTCCCTTTTCTGTGTGGGAAAGTTGTGGGATCACTGGACCGCCACAAATTTCCTGTGACCCAGCGTACACCCAGGGCTCCTAATAAAAATTGTACCTCACTTGTGTGGGAAGGCATAGTGGCCACAACAGGAAATGGCCCAAATCGTACTGACCTATCATAAAAAACCTGGTTTTGCAGGGGGGGGGGCACCTGGGTATTTGGCCCCGGGCTTGGCGGCCATCTAGGGAAAACTTCCAAACCCACACATTTCTAAAAACTAGACACCCTGCGGAGTCCAGAGAGGTATGGGTTACGTGGATCCCCAAAGTTTTCCTACCCAGAATCCCCTGCAAACCTCAAATTTAGAAAAAAAAATCACATTTTTCTCACATTTCTGTGTGGGAAAGTTCTGGGATCACCGGGTTGACACAAATCTTCTACCACCCAGCATTCCCCCAGGTCTCCCAATAAAAATGGTACCTCACTCGTGTGGGTGGGCCAGGTGCCAGTGACAGGCAAGGGCCCAAAACTCATTTTGGAGACATCAAAGTTACCTATCACAAAATGACCTGGGTTTGCAAGGGGGCACCTGGGTTTTTGGCCCCGGGCTCGGCAGCCATCTAGGGAAACCTACCAAACCCACATGCTTCTGAAAAGTAGACGCCCTGGGGAGTCCAGGGAGGTATGAGTTGCATGGATCCCCCAACATTTTCCTACCCAAAATCCCATGTAAACCTCAACTTTAGCTGAAAAAATAAAAAATTTCTCAAATGTCTGTGTGGGAAAGTTGTGGGATCACCAGGCTGATACAAATTTCCTACCTCCCAGCATTCCCCCAGGTTCCCCGATAAAAATGGTACCTCACTCGTGTGGGTGGGCCACGTACCTGTGACAGGCAAGGGCCCAAAACGTATTGTGGAGACATCAAAATTACCTATCACAAAACAACCTGGTTTTGCAAGGGGGGGCACCTGGGTTTTTGTCTCTGGGCTCAACCGGCCATCTAGGGATCCCCCAGCGTTTTCCTACCCAGAATCCCCTGCAAACCTCAAATGTAGCTAAAAAAATCACTTTTTCCACACATTTTTGTGTGGGATCACCGTGCTGGCATAAATGTCCTACCACACAGCGTTCCCCTCAGTCTCCCGAGTAAAATGATACCTCACTTGTGTAGGTAGGCTAAGGGCATGTGCCGATTCTGCATTGGACAGCCACACAAGTAAAGTATCATTTTACTCAGGAGACCAAGGGGAATGCTGGATTCCCCTGGGTGTCTCGTTTTAAAAAATGCATAGGTTTGCTAGGTTTTCCTAGGTGCAGGCCGAGCTAGGGTTCAAAATCCACAGCTAGGCACTTTGCAAAAAAATGGTCAGTTTTCACTGTAAAAATGTGGTGTGTCCACAGTGCGTTTTGGCCCGCTTCCTGTCACGGACACTAGGCCTACCCATGCAAGTGAGGTATCGCTTTTATCGAGAGACATTGGGAAATGCGTAGTGTGTAGATCCACCCAGATTCCAGAACTTTCCCTCACAGAAATGTGAGGAGAATGTGTTTTGTTTCACAAAGTTTGTGGTTTGCAAGGGATTCTGGGTAACAGAACCTGGTGGGAGCCACACAAGCCACCCCATCCTAGATTCCCCTGGGTGTCTTGTTTTAAAAAATGTGTAGGTTTGGTAGGTTTCCCTAAGTGCCGGCAGAGCTAAAGTTTAAAATCCAGAGCTAGACACTGCAAAAAAGGGTCAGTTTTCACTGTAAAAATGTGGTGTGCGTTTTGTCCTGTTTCCTGTCACGAGCACTAGGCCTACCCACACATGTGAAGTACCATTTTTATCGAGAGACTTTGGGGAATGCGTGGTGGTGGAGTTGTGTAGATCCACGCAGATTCCAGAACTTTCCGTCACAGAAATGTGAGTGAAATGTGTTTTTTTTACAAAGTTTGAGGTTTGCAGGGATTCTGGGTAACAGAACCTGGTGAGAACTACAAATGTCACCCCATCCTGTATTTCCCTGGGTGTCTAGTCTTCAAAAATGTATCGGTTTGGTAGGTTTCCCTAGGTGCCGGCAGAGCTAGGATTCAAAATCCACAGCTAGGCACCTTGTAGAAAAAGGGTCAGTTTTCACTGTAAAAATGTGGTGTGTCCACGTTGTGTTTTGGCCTGTTTACGTCGTGGACACTAGGCCTAAGCACACAATTGAGGTAGCATTTTTATTGGAAGGTTTTGGGGAATGCACGGTGGGTGGAAGTTTGTGGATCCATGCAGATTCCAGAACTTTCCATCACAGAAATGTGAGGAAATTCTTTTTTTTTTTTTTACAAAGTTTGAAGTTTGCAAGTGATTCTGGGTAACAGAACCTGGAGAGAGCCACACAAGTCACCCCATCCTGGATTCCCCTGGGTCTCTAGTTTTCAAAAATGTATAGGTGAGCGAGGTTTCCCTAGGTGCCGGCAGAGATAGGGTTCAAAATCCACAGCTAGGCACTTTGCAAAAAAAGGGTCCATTTTCACAGTAAAAATGTGGTGTGTCCATGTTGCGTTTTGGTACGTTTCCTGTCACGGACACTAGGCCTACCCACACAAGTGAGGTACCATTTTTATCGGGGGACTTTGGGGAATGCAGGTTGGGTGGAATTTTGTGGATCTATGCAGATTCCAGAACTTTCCTTCACAGAAATGTGAGGAAAATTAGTTTTTTTAACAAAATTTGAGGTTTGCAAGGGATTATGGGTAACAGAACCTGGTGAGAGATACACAAGCCACTCCATCCTGGATTCCCCTGGCTGTGTAGTTTTAAAAAATGTATTGATTTCCTAGGTTTCCCTAGGTGCCTGCAGAGCTAGGGTTTAAAATCCACAGCTAGGCACTTTGCAAAAAAGGGTCAGTTTTTACTGTAAAAATGTGGTGTGTCCACGGTATGTTTTGTCCCATTTCCTGTCGTAAGCACTATGCCTACCCACACAAGTGTGGTACCACTTATATCAGGAGACTTAGGGAAATACAGAATTGTAGAGCAACTGTTATTACCTGTTGACTTTCTATGCATTTCACCCTTCCAAATGTAAGACAATGTGTAAAAAAGAAGTCACTTTAAAAAATGTCCTATAATTCACATGCTAGTATGGGTACCCACAATTTTAGAGATGTGCCAATAACTGCTGCTTCTAAACTCCATATTTTGTTCCCATTTCGGAAATACATAGGTGTCCTTGATGCCTATTTTTCACTCTTTATATTTTACTAAACTAATTGCTATATACCCAGTACACAATGAAAAACCATTGCAAGATGAAGCTCAGTTATTGGCTCTGGGTTCCTTGGGTTCTTAGTGAACATCCAAGTCCTACATATCCTCACAACCAGAACGGTCCAGCAGATGTAACGGTATATTGCTTTAAAAAATCTGTCCTATTTAGAAGAAGTTACAGGTAAAAACGTTGGCACAAATGGCTGTTTTTTTCAATTCATTTTCAATATTTCTTATTTTCAACTGTTTCTATAAAAAAAACCTTGAAGGATCTACACAAATGACACCTTGCTGAATTCAGAATTGTGTCTACTTTTCAGAAATGTGTAGCTTTCATGGATCCATTATTTCTTTCACACACATTTCTACCACTAATTGGAGAGAGGTTGAAAGCACAAAAAGTAGCAAAATAGACTATGTCCCAGTAAAATGCCAAAACTGTGTAGAAATGTTTTGTTTTCTGACAAAAGTCTGCCTTTCCCTGAAATCTGGGAAGATGGTGATTTTGGCACCAGCAACCCTTTGTTTATACCATTTGTAGGGAAAAAAACAGACACTTTCTTTTGCAGCACTTTTTCCCCATTTTTCCCCAAAAAACAAAATGGAGCTGTATTTTGGCTTATTTCTGGGTCAGCTCCAGAGGAAACTACAAACCCTGGGTACCTTTAAAATCCCCATGATGTTGGAAGAAAAGGACAGAAATGTGGCATGGATACCTTATGTGGACAAATAGTTACAGGGGCCTAAGCGCAAACTACCCGAAATAGCCAAAAAAAAGGCATAGCATACGGAGAGAAAAGGCCTAGCAGCAAAAGGGTTAAATGGAAAGAAGAAAATTGAAAAACGATGTCTTCCTACTGCCTTTCATCAATTTTCCACCCTCTAAATAAAGGGGTAAAAGAAGTGTCCAAACCATGGTTGCTCAATCTGTTCTCTATAGACACCCAGCCTGTTGGCTTCAGAGAGAATGACTACTCTGTGTGCATATAGAAACAAAACAAAAGAGACCTATAAAATCAAATCACATTGTACACATTATAAAATACAGCATTGGAGAGAGACAACTAGAGTTAAAAAGGGGTTTTTTAGACCTAAAGGCAAGATATTAACACAACTATTTACACTTTAGGACAACAGGCTGATGACTACACAACCAACTTTAAAAGGAATAATTAACCCAAATGTGTGTCCATCTCCTCATCAAAGTTCAGACCCATAGAAACTTTAATGTCTAGTTCCAAGATATACTTTGATTCCAGTTGGCGTAACTGGCATAATCTGTCCCCACGTCTATCGGTGGCATAGAAGCGAAGTGTGGTGCTGCAGGGTATGTCATCAGTGAGGTCACTGACCATGTCATGAGTGATGTAATATGAGAGGTCAGAAGCAGTGCATTGCAGGGGAATAAGTTATAGTTTGGATAAGTAACTATACCTGCTAAATTTCTATGGTTTTGTACAAATGAAATATGAGTCAATCTACAAAGTCCCCATAACTTTTGTTTTTTTCAGTGAATTTCTAAGGTTTTTTATTTCTATTTCCTAACTTTAATGTCCTTGTGACCTTTGCTTTATATATATATATATATATATATATATATATATATATATATATATATATTCACTGAAAAAACCATAGGTTTCAGGCACGTTATAGTTAGAAATTAGCATTTAAAAAACCTTACAAATTCACTGAAAAAACCATAGGTTTTAGGGACAGTTATAGTTAGTTGGACATTGCACTCGTACAAAACCCGTGAAATTCCCCCGTTATAGTTAGTTCAGGTAACTATAACTCGCGCCCCGCAATGCACTGCTGATGACGTCACATATTACATCACTCGTGACATGGTCAGTGACATCACTGATGACATCACTGATGACATCTCAAATGACATCACTGATGACATCATCCAGTGACTGTGTGTTTCTGTAAAGTTTAAATATGTTTAATATATATAGGGAAAGGCGTATTGAAGAATGAGTGGGTGTATAAGTGTCTGAATGGATGATTTAGTAGGTGCGTGACTAACTCTATAAGTGAGTGATTAAACGTATCTTACTGAATGCATGGGTTAGTGACTAAACTGGGTGAATGTCTGTATCCGTCTGTCTGTTGCTGTGTAAGTGGCTGCATGGGTTTGTGAATAGCTACATGAGTGTCTACATGAGTTATTGATTGGTTGTCTGAGTATCTGTATGGGTGCCTGAGTGTTTGTGTGGGTGGGGTGTGTGCGGCTCTGTGCATAGATGTGTGAGTGGGTGATTCACTGGGTGGATGGTTTCAAGAGTGCATCTGTGAGAGACTGTATGGTGGGTAAGTGTGTGTAAGAGTGTGTTAGTGAGTGAATGTATGTCCCAGTGGTACGTGTGAGTAACTACATATGTGAAAGACAGTATATATGTGTGTTGGAGTATATAAATAGCTATAAGCGAGAGTGTGTGATTGTGAGAGTGACTGTATGGATGAGTGTGTGCTTGTATCAGAGATTGTATAAGAGCGTAAGAATGTGCTAGTATTTGTATGAGTAAGTGAGCTGGTGTGTGTATAACTGTATAGGTGAGTAAATGGGTGTTTGCTTAATATTTTGCATGACTGACTAGGTGTGTGAGTTCCTCTATGGATGAGTGGCGGTGTGTGAGTGTTTATATAGGTGTATGAGTGCATATAATAGTCCTGTACTGAGTGACTATAATTATGAGTGACTGTACGGGTGAGTGAGTAGATGTGTGTGTGTAGACCTAAGAATCAGTGAGTGTGTATATAGTAATTGGTGTTGGAGTGTCTAAGGTTTTGACAATGGCAGTCTGTAATTTACAGTGGGTGTATCAAAAGTTATATTAGGGTGTGAGAAGATGCATCAAATTATCACATGGATGATGTCATCAGTGATGTCATCAGTGATGTCATGAGTGATGTCACTGACCATGTCATGAGTGATGTAATATGTGACGTCATCAGCAGTGCATTGCGGGGGCGCGAGTTATAGTTACCTGAACTAACTATAACGGGGGAATTTCACGGGTTTTGTACGAGTGCAATGTCCAACTAACTATAACTGTCCCTAAAACCTATGGTTTTTTCAGTGAATTTGTAAGGTTTTTTAAATGCTAATTTCTAACTATAACGTGCCTGAAACCTACGGTTTTTTCAGTGAATTTCAAAGGTTTTTTAAATGCTAATTCCTAACTATAACATGTCTGAAACCTATGGTTTTTTTCAGTGAATTTCAAATGTTTTGTAAATGACAATTTTTAAATGTATTAATTGTTATATTTATTTTTTTGATACTGATTTACTACATTTTTTTAAACTATTTATTTTTAGATATTTTATTTTTTTAAATACATTGTAATTACATTATACATTACATTACAAAATATACTTTCTCAGAATGAATTACTTTAGTTTAAATACTTTGCAAATAGGCAATAGACTTTTAAGTACAGTAGTTACAGTCGTTGCAATGGGCAACACAATTTCAAACACAATGCAACATTGAGCTCAATGTGAATTTCAAGTTAAATGCAATTAGTTACTTTATGGATTACTTTTCTAACCACAGGACTGGATCCTAGATTCAGTCCTGGGACATCTCCTGTAAACAGTTGAGTAAAAGCGTTTTGGTTACAGTAGTGATTTTTAAGGAATATTATTGTATTTTAAAAGTTGACAGAAACTTTTTCACATAGAATCACCAATGTTATCCTATGGGAAGAAATTCACTTAGCAGGTAAGTAGTGTTATCGTTACTTTTTCTTACTCAGTGGTGGATCCTGGATCCAGCACTGGTGTATCTCCTGTAAACAGTTGAAAGAATGCGTTTAAGTCATACAGGCGATTTTTAAGGAATATTTGTAGTTTGTGAAAATCGACACTGAAACTTTTCTGCTGAAAACCAGACAATGGATTCCTATGGAAGGAAATACAAGTTACTGGTAAATACGGTTAGAATTACTTTTCAGGGTCAGTGCTGGGCTAAAAGATGCAGCACTGAGGTCTCTCCTGATAACAGGTGAGTAAATCGGAATTCGTAGTTCGGCTGATTTTAGAGGAATATTATAAAGTTCCAAAACTCCACACTTAGAAACTTTTTCAGCAAAAAGCAGGCAATGATATCCTATGGAAGGAAATTCAAGTTACTGGTAAGTACGGTTAAAATTACTTTTCAGGATCAGTACTGGGCTCAAAGATGCAGCACTGTGGTCTCTCCTGATAACAGGTGAGTAAATCGGAATTCGTAGTTCGGCTGATTTTAGAGGAATATTATAAAGTTCCAAAACTCCACACTTAGAAGAATTTCCAAGTGAAACCAGTCAATGTTTGCCTATGGAAGGAAATTCAAGTTACTGGTAAGTACGGTTAGAATTACTTTTCAGGATCAGTACTGGGCTCAAAGATGCAGCACTGAGGTCTCTCCTGATAACAGGTGAGTAAATCGGAATTCGTAGTTCGGCTGATTTTAGAGGAATATTATAAAGTTCCAAAACTCCACACTTAGAAGAATTTCCAAGTGAAACCAGTCAATGTTAGCCTATGGAAGGAAATTCAAGTTACTGGTAAGTACGGTTAGAATTACTTTTCAAGGTCAGTGCTGGGCTAAAAGATGCAGCACTGGGTTCTCTCCTGATAACAGGTGAGTAAATCGGAATTCGTAGTTCGGCTGATTTTAGAGGAATATTATAAAGTTCCACAACTCCACACTTAGAAGAATTTCCAAGTGAAACCAGTCAATGTTAGCCTATGGAAGGAAATTCAAGTTACTGGTAAGTACGGTTAGAATTACTTTTCAGGATCAGTACTGGGCTCAAAGATGCAGCACTGAGGTCTCTCCTGATAACAGGTGAGTAAATCGGAATTCGCAGTTCGGCTGATTTTAGAGGAATATTTGTATGTTACAAAAATCGACACTTAGAAACTTTTTCAGCAAAAAGCAGGCATTGATATCCTATGGAAGGAAATACAAGTTACTGGTAAGTACGGTTAAAATTACTTTTCAGGATCAGTACTGGGCTCAAAGATGCAGCACTGAGGTCTCTCCTGATAACAGGTGAGTAAATCGGAATTCGTAGTTCGGCTGATTTTAGAGGAATATTTGCACAATGGTGAAGGAATGGAGTGGGGCCTGAGGTGACATGTCTGCAAACACGCCCTGTGGCACGTTTTAAGTTGGAGAATTAATTCCTCCTCAATACCGAGGGTCCCTAGGGGCCAACTAGCCCACCAGATACCTAAAGTATGCGCCAGAGAGCTGCGTTGCAGAGAGGTGTTCAGAGGCCACGCCCCTTTTTACAACACTCTGCAACGCAGCTCTGTAGCGCTACTGGAGGTGCCTGGTGGGTTAGTTA
Source organism: Calotriton arnoldi (assembly GCA_963921515.1). Lineage (NCBI taxonomy): Eukaryota > Metazoa > Chordata > Amphibia > Caudata > Salamandridae > Calotriton > Calotriton arnoldi. The sequence goes on along the minus strand of CAWUFW010004833.1, from coordinate 621,950 downwards.
GCCCCAGAGACCCTCAGTATTGAAGGGGATTTAATTCCCCATCTTAAAACGCGCCACAGGGCCTGTTTCACACATGTCACCTGAAGCCCGCCCCCTCCCTTCACCACTGTGCAAACGCGCCCTGTGGCACGTTTTAAGTTGGGGGATTAAGTCCCCTTGAATCCTGAGGGTCCCTGGAGTCCAACTAGCCCACCATGTACCTCCAAAAAGCGCCACAGAGCTGTGTTGCAGAGAGGTGTAAAAGGGCGTGGCCTCTGTACACCTCTCTGCAACGCAGCCCCTAGCGCATACTGGAGATTCCTGGTGGGCTAGTTGGCCTCAGGGACCCCCAGTATTCAAGGGGATACTTCCCCTTCTTAAAACGCACCAGGAGGCGCGTTTGCAGACTGCTGCAGGGAGGGGGCCTCCGGCACAATGCCGGTCTTTTTTTTTTTTCTTTTTTTTTTGTATGGGAAGGGGGCTGCGTGGCCCCCTTCCCTCGGCCACTTTTGGCCCCGGGGACCCCATCCCCCGGGGCCTGAGGATCTTCTTTTTTTTTTAAATAAAAAAAAACGGGAAGGGGGCCGCGTGGCCCCCCTTCCCTGGGCCTCTATTGGCCCCGGGGACCCCATCTCCCGGGGCATGCCCTCTTTCTTTTTTTTATTAAAATATTTGGAGGGGGGCTGCGTGGCCCCCCTCCTCAGGCCATTTAAGGCCCCGGGGACCCCATCCCCCAAGGCCGGCCTTGCCCTTTTTTTTTTTAATATATTTTTTTTTGGGGGAGAGGGGTTGCGTGGCCCCCCTCCCGGGCCACTAATGGCCCCAGGGACCCCATCCCCCAAGGCCTGGCCACTCGTTGGGGACTGTGGGGGGTCCCCAATCCCCCCACGGTCCCGCCGGCTCCCAGCGTCCTTCGGGAGCCGGCATTGCTTTCCACATGGGGAGCTGCTAACATGCAGCTCCCCATGTGGAAAAGCAATGTGCTTTGGTTTTGGAAGAGAGAGCAGGTTTCCTGCTCTCTCTTCCAAAAACCAAAGCAGTTTGCTATGACAGGACGGGAGCCGCGAGGCTCCCGTCCTGTCATATCAAACTACAGTGTCCCGGGGGTAAGCACCCCGGGACACTTCAGGAGCCAGCCCTGGGGGGTGGTGGTCCCCAGGGCCATCAAGGGTTCTAGGAGGGGGGCCGCGCGGCCCCCCTCCCTCCATTGGCAAAGCCCGGGGAGGTGGTGGTCCCCAGGGCTCGGGGGTCCGTAACGGACCCCCATATTGAAATATTTAGTGCCCCGGGAGGTGGCGGTCCCTGGGGCGTGTGGGGGGCTTGAGCCCCCCCACACAGGTCATTTTATATTTTTTTTAAAAAGTAGCCCCGGGGGGTGGCAGTCCCCGGGGCTGCGGGAGGGCCGAGAGCCCTCCCGCACCATTATCTTTTTTAAAGCCCCGGGGTGTGGCGGTCCCCAGGGCTTGGGGGGCCTTAGAGGCCCCCCACATAAAATATAAACCCACCCCCGCATGCCCCCGGGACTTGGGCCACCCGGGGGCAAGATTGCATCGGAGCGCGGGAGACCGCGCTTCGTTTTGTTTTTTTTTCGGAGAGATCCGCTCACCCTAAGCGCATCCCGCCGATTTTTTTTTTTAAATGCTTTTTTCTGCCCAGGGGTCCTTCTGGGACCCCCTGAGCAGACCTAGGGATCAGGGTGTTTCTACCCTGCCCCCTTTGTGCGTTTGCGCACTTGTTTCTGTGCCTCGGTTCTACCGAGGCATAAAATGGCTGCCAACACTTCCTGGTTTGGAGTGTTGACAGCCACTTGACAGCCAATTAGCATGCAGCTTGTGATCGGGAGGGTACGCGGACCCTACTCGGCCATAGATATATATGTGACTTTACTTTTGATTTTCTCAGGAACTACTGAACGGATTTACACCATTTAAGCAAAAGGCACGACACTGAACCAAGGGCTACCTATTTGCCAAATTTGGTGTAATTCTGTTCAGCAGTTCGGGCTGTAGCTGCGACTAAAGGTTCCTATGGAAAAATGAATGGGGAAAACGTGTTTTGGGACCCCCCTTTTTTCTCGGCCCCCGCTTGACGAATCACCCCGAGACTTTCAGGATAGGAGCGGACCGGAGCGCCCCAACAAGTTGGAAACTTTCACGAAGATTCGTCAACCGGCGCCAACGTTATTTCAAATAGAATGTTGCGGATTTCCTATGGAAAATAGGTCCTAACTATAACTATCTACTGGCGACCGCCAGTAGATAATAGCTTCAAACCACCAATGTCCACTCCACTCGTGGATTCAATTCGTGAGGGTGGACTAACGATACCAGTTGTTCTGAATCTTCTGAAAGAGAAGTTAGCAATCACGGGAGAGAATCCAAAAGATAGATAGAAAGATAGATAGATAGATGGATAGATAGTTAGATAGATAGATAGATAGATAGATAGATAGATAGATAGATAGATAGGTAGATACATATGTATGCATATATACACACACATACATGTACATATACATATATACACACACATATGTGAATATATATATATATATATATATATATATATATATATATATATATATATATATATATATATTATATCTACTGGCGGTCGCCAGTAGATAGTTATAGTTACAACCTATTATCCATAGGAAATCCGCGACATTCTATTTGAAATAACTCTCTTGCCGGTTGACGTATCTTCGCAAAATTTTCAAACTTTATGGCCCGCTCCGGTCCGCTCCTACCCTGAAAGTCTCGGGGGTTTCGTCAAGCGGGGGCCGAGAAAAAGGGGGTCCCAAAACGCGTTTTCCCCATGCAATTTTCCATAGGAAACTTTAGACACGGCTACAGCCCGAACTGCTGAACGGAATTACACCAAATTTGGCAAAGAGGTAGTTCTTGGTTCAGAAAGAACCCTTTTTGTTAAATGGTGTAAATCCGTTCAGTAGTTGCTGAGAAAATCAAAAGTAAAAAGATAGATATATCTATGGCCGAGTAGGGTCCGCGTACCCTCAGCGCACCCTGCGCGCACCGTCCCGATCACGAGCTGCATGTTAATTGGCTGTCAGCTGGCTGTCAACATTCCGATTCAGGAAATGTTGGCAGCCATTTTATCCCTTGGTAGAACCGAGGGACAGAAACAAGTGCGCAAAGCGCACAAAGGGAGCAGGGTAGAAACACCCTGACCCCTAGGTTTGCTCAGGGGTCCCACAAGGACCCCCTGGGCAAAAAAAAAAAAAAATTAAAAAATCGGCAGGATGCGCTCAGGCACCCTGAGCGCATCCTGCGCTCAGCTTAGCTGCGACCTTTAGTCGCAGCTACATCCTACTGAACGGATTTACACCATTTAACAAAAAGGGTTCTTTCTGAACCAAGAACTACCTCTTTACCACCTCGTTGGGTAAATGTATAGTGCCTTTCCTACACTACAGCTGTGTATAGGACCAGAAGAATTGTCTCCAGTGACCTGTGTGTCTGTAACTTTGCCACGCGCCACGGGCGCGTTTGCACAGTGGTGAAGGGAGGGCGGGGCTTCAGGTGACATGTGTGCAAACAGGCCCCGTGGCGCGTTTTAAGATGGGTAATTAAATCCCCTTCAATCCTGAGGGTCCCTGGGGGCCAACTAGCCCAACAGGTACGTCCAGAAAGCGCCACAGAGCTGCGTTGCAGAGAGGTGTAAAAGGGGTGTGGCCTCTGTACATGTCTCTGCAACGCAGCCCCTGGCGCATACTGGAGGTTCCTGGTGGGCTAGTTGGCCCGTAGGGACCCTCATGATTCAAGGGGACTTAATCCCCCTACTTAAAACCCGCCACGGGGCGCGTTTGCACAGATGTCACCTCAGGCCCCGCCCCTCCCTTCACCATTGTGCAAATATTCCTCTAAAATCAGCCGAAATACGAATTCTGATTTACTCACCTGTTATCAGGAGAGACCTCAGTGCTGCATCTTTCAGCCCAGTACTAATCCTGAAAAGTAATTTTAACCGTACTTACCAGTAACTTGAATTTCCTTCCATAGGCTAACATTGACTGGTTTCACTTGGAAATTCTTCTAAGTGTGGAGTTTTGGAACTTTAAAATATTCCTCTAAAATCAGCCGAAATACGAATTCCGATTTACTCACCTGTTATCAGGAGAGACCTCAGTGCTGTATCTTTCAGCCCAGTACTGGTCCTGAAAAGTAATTTTAACCGTACTTACCAGTAACTTGAATTTCCTTCCATAGGCTAACATTGACTGGTTTCACTTGGAAATTCTTCTAAGTGTGGAGTTTTGGAACTTTAAAATATTCCTCTAAAATCAGCCGAAATACGAATTCTGATTTACTCACCTGTTATCAGGAGAGACCTCAGTGCTGCATCTTTCAGCCCAGTACTGATCCTCAAAAGTAATTTTAACCGTACTTACCAGTAACTTGAATTTCCTTCCATAGTATATAATTGCCTGCTTTTTGCTGAAAAAGTTTCTGTGTTGATTTTTGAAACATACAAATATTCCTCTAAAATCAGCCGAAATACGAATTCCGATTTACTCACCTGTTATAAGGAGAGACCTCAGTGCTGTATCTTTCAGCCCAGTACTGGTCCTGAAAAGTAATTTTAACCGTACTTACCAGTAACTTGAATTTCCTTCCATAGGCTAACATTGACTGGTTTCACTTGGAAATTCTTCTAAGTGTGGAGTTTTGGAACTTTAAAATATTCCTCTAAAATCAGCCGAAATACGAATTCCGATTTACTCACCTGTTATCAGGAGAGACCTCAGTGCTGCATCTTTCAGCCCACTACTGATCCTCAAAAGTAATTTTAACCGTACTTACCAGTAACTTGAATTTCCTTCCATAGGATATCATTGCCTGCTTTTTGCTGAAAAAGTTTCTAAGTGTTGATTTTTGAAACATACAAATATTCCTCTAAAATCAGCCGAAATACGAATTTCGATTTACTCACCTGTTATCAGGAGAGACCTCAGTGCTGCATCTTTCAGCCCAGTACTGGTCCTGAAAAGTAATTTTAACCGTACTTACCAGTAACTTATATTTTCTTCCATAGGAATCCATTGTCTGGTTTTCAGCAGAAAAGTTTCAAAGTGTCGATTTTCACAAACTACAAATATTCCTTAAAAATCGCCTGTATGACTTAAACGCATTCTTTCAACTGTTTACAGGAGATGCACCAGTGCTGGATCCAGGATCCAACACTGAGTAAGAAAAAGTAACGATAACAGTTTTTACCTGCTAAGTGAATTTCCTTCCTCAGGATAACATTGGTGATTCTATGAGAAAAAGTTTCTAAGTGTCAACTTTTAAAATACAATAATATTCCTTAAAAATCACGACTGTAACCAAAACGCTTTTACTCAACTGTTTACAGGAGATGTACCAGGACTGAATCTAGGATCCAGTCCTGTGGTTAGAAAAGTAATCCATAAAGTAACTAATTGCATTTAACTAGAAATTCACATTGAGCTGAATGTTGCATTGTGTTTGAAAATGTGGTGCCCATTGCAACAACTGTAACTACTGTACTTAAAAGTCTATTGCCTATGTGCAAAGTATTTAAACTAAAGTAATTCATTCTGAGAAAGTATTTTTTGTAATGTAATGTATAATGTAATTACAATGTAATTTAAAAAATAAAATATGTAAAAAAAAAAATCTAAAAATGTAATAAATCAGTATGAAAAAAATTAATATAACAATTAATACATTTAAAAATTGTCATTTACAAAACCTTTGAAATTCACTGAAAAAACCGTAGGTTTCAGACATGTTATAGTTAGGAATTAGCATTTAAAAAACCTTTGAAATTCACTGAAAAAACCATAGGTTTCAGATAAGTTATAATTAGAAATTAGCATTTAAAAAACCTTTGAAATTCACTGAAAAAACCATAGGTTTTAGGGACAGTTATAGTTAGTTGGACATTGCACTCGTACAAAACCCGTGAAATTCCCCCGTTATAGTTAGTTCAGCTAACTATAACTCGCGTCCCCGCAATGCACTGCTGATGACATCACATATTACATCACTCATGACATGGTCAGTGACATCACTGATGACATCACTGATGACATCTCAAATGACATCACTGATGACATCATCCACGTGATAATCTGATGCACCTCCTCACACCCTAATATAACCTTTGATACACCCAATCTAAATTACAGACTGCCATTCGCAAAACCATAGACACTCCAACACCAATAACTACATACCCACTCACTGATTCTTAGGTCTACACACACACATCCACTCACTCACCCGTACAGTCACTCATACTTATGGTCACTCAGTACAGGACAATCATATGCACTCTTACTCCTATATAGACACTCAAACACCGCCACTCATCCATAGAGGTACTCACACACCTAGTCAGTCATGCAAATAATTAAACACACTGCCATTTACTCACCTATACAGTTATACACACACCAGCTCACTTAATCATACAAATACTAGCACATTGTTACGCTCTTATACAATCACTGATACAAGCACACACTCATCCATACAGCCACTATCACAATCACTCACTCTCAGCTTATAGCTATTTATATACTCCAATACACATATATACTGCCTTTCACATATGTAGTTACTCACACATGTACCACTGGGACATACATTCACTCACTAACACACTCTTACACACACTTACCCACCCATACAGTCTATCACAGATGCACTCTTGAAACCATCCACCCAGTGAATCACCCACTCACACATCTATGCACAGAGTCGCACACACACCTCCCACACAAACACTCAGGCACCCATACAGATACTCACACAAGCATTCAATAACTCATATAGACACTCATGTAGCTATTCACAAACACATGCAGCCACTTACACAGCAACAGACAGACGGATACAGACATTCACCCAGTTTAGTCACTAACCCATGCATTCAGTAAGATACGTTAAATCACTCACTTATAGAGTCAGTCACGCACCTACTAAATCATCCATACAGACACTTACACACCCACTCATTCTTCAATACGTCTTTTCCTATATATATTAAAAATATTTCAACTTTACAGAAACACACAGTCACTGGATGATGTCATCAGTGATGTCATCAGTGATGTCATTTGAGATGTCATAAGTGATGTCATCAGTGATGTCACTGACCATGTCATGAGTGATGTAATATGTGACGTCATCAGCAGTGCATTGCGGGGGCGCGAGTTATAGTTAGCTGAACTAACTATAACGGGGGAATTTCACGGGTTTTGTACGAGTGCAATGTCCAACTAACTATAACTGTCCCTAAAACCTATGGTTTTTTCAGTGAATATATATGTATATATATATATATATATATTATCTACTGGCGGTCGCCAGTAGATAGTTATAGTTAGGACCTATTTTCCATAGGAAATCCACAACATTCTATTTGAAATAACTTTGGCGCCGGTTGACGAATCTTCGCGAAATTTTCAAAACTTATGGCCCGCTCCGGTCCGCTCCTAGCCTGAAAGTTTTGGGGTGATTCGGCAAGCGGGGGCCGAGAAAAAAGGGGGGTCCCAAAACGTGTTTTCCCCATGCAATTTTCCATAGGAACCTTTCATCGTAGCTACAGCACGAACTGCTGAACGGAATTACACCAAATTTGGCAAAAAGGTAGCCCTTGGTTCAGAGTCGTGCCTTTTGGTTAAATGGTGTAAATCCATTCAGTAGTTCCTGAGAAATGTGAAAAAGAAAACACATATATATCTGGGCGGAGCCTAACCACACATGTCATCGTGAGATCTGATTGGCTGTCAGCACTTCATCCTGGAATTGCTGGCAGCCATCTTGGGACCAATATAAATGATAGTACCCCATTGAAATGCATTGTAGTGAATCGAAGATTTTGAGGGTTACCAAAAGGAGAACTATAAAGGGTGATAACAGACTTTAGTTACATTAGAATTCATTTGTTGATGGTACCATACTAATTTCAGGAATTGTGGTGTGTTCTAAGGTGATTTTACCCTGTGAAAAACCTTCTGCTGGGATATCATGAATCATGTTTGAGAGAAAACTATTTTCACATGCTTGTCCCATACAGTTTTGGAAGGTGCTCCAGAAGCTAAAATGAGAGCAAATTTTCTGTAAATTCACATTATCTTTCTCAGTCATGTGAGAATGAAGTCTGACATTCTCAGTAAAACATGTACATCCAACAAGGGCAGAGACTGTCAGTTGATTCCTTTGTGTTCTACTGCAGCTTCCCAGAGTGTTCTAAAGAACAACTAGAGTGCTAACAGCCTTACTTATGACAAAAGTATGGCACACCTGAAGCCATCTTGATTGGAATAAACTGGTAACACTTAAAACATTTAATTTAAAAAGGAACAAAATGATGGGGTTCATTTTGTCATAGAAATTATGGTTAGTGCTGTAGAAAGAAAAATTAGGACATGTTTCAAGTGTGATCTCAAATATCTTCCTGTTATATTTCAACAGGAGCAGCCTTGTCAGTTGATGCCTTTGTGTTCTACTGCAGCTTCCCAGAGTGTTCTAAAGAACAACTAGAGAGCTAACAGTCTTACTTATGACAAAAGTATGGCACACCTGAAGCCATCTTGATTGGAATAAACTGGTAACACTTAAAACATTTAATTTAAAAAGGAACAAAATTAGGGGTTCATTTTGCCATAGAAATGATGGTTAGTGCTGTAGAAAGAAAAATTAGGACATGTTTTAAGTGAGATCTCAAATATCTTCCTGTTATATTTCAACAGGAGCAGCCTGTCAGTTGATGCCTTTGTGTTCTACTGCAGCTTCCCAGAGTGTTCTAAAGAACAACTAGAGCGCTAACAGTCTTACTTATGACAAAATTATGGCACACCTGAAGCCATCTTGATTGGAATAAACTGGTAACACTTAAAACATTTAATTTAAAAAGGAACAAAATGATGGGGTTCATTTTGTCATAGAAATTATGGTTAGTGCTGTAGAAAGAAAAATTAGGACATGTTTCAAGTGTGATCTCAAATATCTTCCTGTTATATTTCAACAGGAGCAGCCTGTCAGTTGATGCCTTTGTGTTCTACTGCAGCTTCCCAGAGTGTTCTAAAGAACAACTAGAGCACTAACAGTCTTACTTATGACAAAATTATGGCACACCTGAAGCCATCTTGATTGGAATAAACTGGTAACTCTTAAAACATTTAATTTAAAAAGGAACAAAATGAGGAGGTTCATTTTGTCATAGAAATTATGGTTAGTGCTGTAGAAAGAAAAATTAGGACATGTTTTAAGTGAGATCTCAAATCCTCTTCTATTTCATTAGAAAATTCTGACATGCAGACTGAAACAATCACTTTCAATACCAGCAGTAGACTTCCAGTTAACTCCCTGGTGAGCAGTAGCTTTACTACAGTGATCTAATGAACAACAAGAGTGCTAACATTCTGAATTTATGGTAAATGTGTGACACATCTGAATGCCTTCGTGATGGAATCAAAGTAAAAAACTGAAAGCATTTCCTACTGAGGAGACTGCAGTAAATGACGAAATTAGGAAACTTCATAACAAATAAGTCTCCCAAGATGGCCACCAGAGAAAAAGAGCCCAAATGTAGCACAAATATCACCCAGATGTAGCCCACATATAGCCCAATGACAAAAGTGTGCAAAACACTTTTTATTTTTATTTTTTCTGCAGTTTTATATAGTGCAAACTGGTCAGGTATTGGAGCGTTACATCTTACTTGGACCCCTTATTGCGTATTTTGCACGAAGTACATGAGATTGATCTTGCGAAACATTGAACTTTACGATTCTGTTAACCTGAAGTTGCTCTGAACCGGGCTTTGTAACACCCGTTTTTACCTACTGGTTTTAATTAATTCTCACTGTATTGTATTAGGAAAGAGGATTTACTGTTTTTATGTACACTTTTATGATCTATGTTTCTAAATCAGATCAAATAAAGTTTAATGAATTCTATGGCAGGACGGAGGCGAGGATTTTGCATATCTTTCCTCACTTTATTTGCTTAGCAGTTCAAAGAAAACGTATCACAACAATCATTAAACAAAAGACTACACAACCCATGAACCATTAGGGGGGTAGTCTCCAAGGCAACTATAGTCCAATTATATCACAGTCCATCGTATATAATATTGTGACGTCCCTTCCGCTTCCTCTTTCTTCACTGCTCGTCAGTTAAGTGTATTCCTTACATTCTTGGCTTAATCTGACGTTGTTGCTGTTTGTATAGCGGTTTCTTGTGCACGTTATTAGCATTATTGCCTTGGTATTGTTTCATATTCCCTGCGCAGCAAGCTCTTGCCCGAGCGCATTCTCCCCCTCGCAGTTTCTCCCGCTGTGTGCTCTGCGCGCGGTGAGATCCTGTCAGGCGCGTCTGGTCCGAGCGAGGCAGCTCCGTCGGCGCTCCCGCTGGTCTTTACGCGCGTTTGGGAATCCGGTCACTCCTTTAGTGTCCGCTTGATTCCCGACCAACCCTCGCCTAATTTTGACACTGCTACGCGGTGATTTCCCCACACGGCCACGTTAGTGACCAGCGCCACCTGGTGGTGGTAATTGGTATTGCGCCTCAGTCTATTCTTATAACAGCTTCGGGGAAGCCCAGCTGTTGGAGCACCGGCGAGGGGGCTGTCTTAAGGATTTTAAGGGCATTTGTTCTGTGCTCACACCCTCTGCTATCATGTCTTCTCCAGAAAACCATTTTTACTCCTCCTACCAGGAAGTGGAGGAGGAATGGCCCCCAACTTCTCCCTCCAGCAGTGGACCAAGCCCTCTCTCTGGCTATTTCTAGGGCGCTGGCTCCTCTTAGGGATCAGGTTGATAAGCTGGTGAAAAGCATCCCTGGGGTGTTCAGTGACCCAGATCTGGTGGTGGCGAGTCCAAGTAGCTCCCAGATGGGGAATAAAAGGGCCGTTAAGCATAACGCGGGGCACTTGGAAGGATTTGATAAACTTACGGAGACCTTCCTCAAGAGTGCGCGAACGCTAAAACATGCACCCTGCCGGGAGGAGGAGGGGCCCGGAGAAAATTGTGACACTGTCACCACTATTGTAGACCCCGACGGCGGGTTTCCCTTAGAGGGAGAGGGTGTATCGGAGGACGATTTCTCCTCCGATGAGGATAAGGACTCGGGCGTCCCTGGCGTCCAGAGTCCCACTCCTCTCAGTCCCCGGTTGGGGACGGGGTCCACTCCAGACATGTTCGAGCCTACCCAAATTTACCATCCTAGGTCGGCAGAGTGGACACCTGATGCCAAAGTGGCAGAGTATGTGGTGGGGAAAATCCATCAACCCCTTGAAAGGGAGGTCAGGAATAGGATGAGGGGAGAATGCCCCAGGCCCTCACTGAAGGGGAAGGTGGCACACATGCCTGAAATTGATGAGAAACTATGTACCTTTTTCTCCAAGTATATGAGGGATCCCAAGAAAGGAATTGATAGGTCTTGGACATGGTAGGGCCCTTGACCCAAATTATTCAATTGACGGGGCGTTCCAAAGAGTCAGGATCCCCTTTGTCCACGGATATTGTGGCTGGTTGGGCGCACTACCCTAAACCCTAAAACACTACCCCCTCCACTACCCAAACACCACTGCACTACCCTAAACCCTAAAACACTATCCCCAGCACGACACCCTACACTACCCAAACATAACTGCACTACCCTAAACCCTAAAACACTACCCCCAGCACGACTCCCTACACTACCCAAACACCACTGCACTACACTAAACCCTAAATATACCCCCAGCATGACCTCCCACACTACACAAACACCACTCCACTACCCTAAACCTACCCCCAGCACGACCCCCTACACTACCCAAACACCACTGCACTACCCTAAACCCTAAAACACTAACCCCAGCATGACCCCTATACTACCCAAACACCACTGCACTACCCTATACCCTAAAACACGACCCCTACACTACACAAACATGACTGCACTACCCTAAACCCTAAAACACTACCCACAGCATTACCCCCTTCACTACACAAACACCACTGCACTGCCCTAAACCCTAAAACACTACCCCAGCACTACCCCCTACACTACCCAAACACCACTGCACTAACATAAACCCTAAAACACTACCCCCAGCACAACCCCCTACACTACACAAACACCACTGCACTACCCTAAACCCTAAAACACTACCCCCAGCACGACTCCCTACACTACCCAAACACCACTGCACTACCCTAAACCCTAAATCTACCCCCAGCACGACCCCCTACACTACCCAAACACCACTGCACTACCCTAAACCATAAAACACTACCCCAGCATGACCCCCTACACTACACAAACACCACTGCACTACCCTAAACCCTAAAACACTACCACCAGCATGATCCCCTACACTACTCAAACACCACAGCACTACCCTAAACCCTAAAACACTACCCCAGCACAACCCCCTACACTACCCATACACCACTGCACTACCCTAAACCCTAAAACACTACCCCCAGCACGACCCCCTACACTACTGCACTACCCTAAACCTAAAACACTACCCCCAGCACGACCCCCTACACTACCCAAACACCACTGCACTACCCTAAACCCTAAAACACTACCCCCAGCATGACCCCCTACACAACCCAAACACCACTGCACTACCCTAAACCCTAGAAAAGAAACCCCCACCCCATGCCCAATCCCCTTACCTCTCACTCCTCATGGTTCCTCTCTCCTCGTGGTTCCTGCTTCACGTCATCTCTGAGGGCGGTGCACGTCGTTGTGAGGAAACGGAACAGCCTCTGTTTCCTTACAACGACATGGATCGTCTACATGTTTTTAGAACGCATGGTCATTTACCATACATACCTTTACAACAAAATTCGTTGTAAAGGCATGCGTGGTAAATGACCATGCGTTCTAAAAATGCGTAGTAATGACTTCGTTATGTACAACGCATGCGTGGTAATGCATGCGTTGTAATGGTATCGCAAAGTAAAAAAGTCATTGTAACGGCTGTTTACCGATCGAAGCTGGCCCCTGTTCTTCAGTGAGACGTTTATTTGATTAATTAGGAGGAAGGAATGTGGATTTTTAACAAAAAGTGCATTCCCGGCTGTTGTATTGTGAAAGTGTCCGCGTGGCCTGGTTTCACTTCCGGTGAGAGAGTGGAAGAGTCTGTTTGGATCTAAAGGAGTTCTGTTGTTGGACGGGGCCGGCGCGACATGTCATCAGAAAACATAGCTAATGGAAAGCGTCCTCCCTGAAGTGTGGAGCAGTGCCATGAGAGGTCAACAAGTGTGCATCCCACCGCAGTATGACCGTACCGCGTGACCCATGTGCTGCCTCCAGGGTACGGGAGGCAGAAGCGGCATCACAGGTCCTCTTGAAGACCGTTGTAACACTAATTCTACATTTTGGTACTAGGGCATTTTAACTTCATTGTTCCTGCCAGATACAAAGAGAAGATCCTGTGTTATTCAGTGCCCTCGTTACCTGGGTTGTGGTGCTTGTCACTTCGCTCCCCCACCGGTGCACACGACTGGGCACCCCACCTCGTGTGCCATCTGCAGGGCCTCTGCCCTCAGATCACTGGTTTCGGTTTCTGGAGTGGCAACATAAACAGTTGCTCCCAAAGGACTAGCCTGAACACTTAGGTGAATATCCCCTGCACCAGCATTCCACGGAAATTCTTTCCTAGCTCTCCCACGTCAATGAGCACGGCTCCGCTCGCGACACCGTATGACGTCATCGGAGCCATAAGAGGACCTCGTCAGCCTGCTGACGTCAGTTCCACCCATTTTTTCCGTGCCACCGAGGCAAACAGGGGACCGAGACATTTTCTCATGTATACATAGTATAATAAATATATATATATTCACTGAAAAAACCATAGGTTTCAGGCACGTTATAGTTAGAAATTAGCATTTAAAAAACCTTAGAAATTCACTGAAAAAACCATAGGTTTCAGGCACGTTATAGTTAGAAATTAGCATTTAAAAAACCTTAGAAATTCACTGAAAAAACCATAGGTTTCAGGGGCGTTATAGTTAGTTGGACATTTCACTCATACAAAACCATAGAAATTCCCCCGTTATAGTTAGTTCAGCTAACTATAACTCGTCGCGCTCGCAATGCACTGCTGATGACGTCACATATTACATCACTCATGACATGGTCAGTGACATCACTCATGACATCACTGATGACATCTCAAATGACATCACTGATGACATCATCCAGTGAATGTGTGTTTTTCTGAAAATTAAATATGTTTTATATATGTATATCTCAAGGTCGATGGAAGAATAAATGGGTATATAAGTGTCTAAAATGTAAATGTAAATTTGATTGTATAACTGACTAAGTGTATCTTAGTGAATACATGGGTTAGTGAGTAATGTTTAAATATGAAAATATCTGTATCAGTCTCTCACTTTGTGTATAAGTGGCTGCATGGGTTGGTGAGTAGCTACATGAGTGTCTATATGGGTTATTAGTTGGTTTTTGAGTATCAGTATGAGTGTCTGAGTGTCTGTATGGTTCGGTGGGGGGTATTACTTAGTGCATAGATGCATGAATGAGTGACTCACTGTTTGTATGTGTTGAAGACAGCATGTGTGCAGGACTGTATAGGTGGATGAGTATGTGTATGGGTGTGTTAGTGAGTGAATGACTGTCTCAATAGTGTCTTTATGAGTAACTACATATTTTTTAAACTAGTATATGTGAGTATTGGTGTATATAAGTGAGTATATGTGAGAGTGAGAGATTGGAAGAGTTCCTATACAAATAAGTAGGTGTTTCTATAAGTGATTGTTTAAGAGAGTAAGTATGTGTAAGTTTCTGTAGAAGTAAGTCTGGTAGTGTGTGTATAACTGTATATGCAAGTAAATGGATGTTTGATACTTTGTTTGCATGTGTGACTATGTGTGTGAGTAACTCTATGGATGAGTGGCGGTGTGTAACAGGATGTATAGGTGTATGAGTACATATGATGAGTGAGTACATGTATGAGTGACTGTATAGGGACTGTTGGTGAATGAGTGGATGTGTGTGTAGATCTTGGAATTACTGAATAGGTGAGTTGTAACTGGTATTGGTATGTCCATTGTTTTGAAAATGTTAGTTTGTATTTTTGAGTGTGTGTGTCAAAGGTTATATTAGGGTGAGAGGAGGTCTGCCACTCTATCACAAGGATGATGTCATCAGTGATGTCATGAGTGATGTCATGAGTGATGTCACTGACCATGTCATGAGTGATGTAATATGTGACGTCATCAGCAGTGCATTGCGGGCGCGCGAGTTATAGTTAGCTGAACTAATTATAACGGGGAATTTCTATGGTTTTGTACGAGTGAAATGTCCAACTAACTATAACGCCCCTGAAACCTATGGTTTTTTCAGTGAATATATATATATATATATATATATGCAAGGATTTTGTCCCAAAATTTCCTCGTTACAGATGGACAAACACGGACCCAGATTGTTGTGCAGGTATTTATTCTTCAGTTACAGCACATCCGCCATGATGCGTTTCAGCCCTCCAGGGGCCTTGATCACATGACGCATTGAGGCAAGACTTCTCATTTTTAAAGTGACAGTGCTATACCACGTGTTAAAAAAACTCCAAAACTACGATAGACATAAAGAAACTACTTAGCAATCTCAATCATTACTTTAGTTATTTTTAAAAGAAACATTTTCAAATTTTTACGTAAGATTTGCATAAATACAGTACATTTGATTTTGGCATATAGAGATACCCAGTAACTTGTTAACTTACAAAATGCTTACAAAATGCTTACTCCTCTAAATTATATCCACCAGGCACACTTAATCTTGGAATAGCATCTAGGGCAGCCCAAGCTGGCGCCCTTAGAATGCCTAACTAAACTGCAATACATTGCATATTTGTATTATATATTCACTGAAAAAAAACACAGATTTCAGGGACGTTATAGTTAGGCTGACATTTCACTTGAACAAAACCAGAGAAATTCAGCCGTTATAATTAGCTGAGCTAACTATAACTCACGCCCCCACAATGCACTGCTGATGACGTCACATATTACAACACTCATGGCATGGTCAGTTACATAACTGATGACATCATCCAGTGACTGAGTGTTTCTAAAAAGTTTAAGAATGACATATATATATATATATATATATATATATATATATATATATATATATATATACATGTATATATTACCTACTGGCAGTCGCAAGTAGGTAGTTGTAGTTAGGACCTAGTTTCCATTGGAAAAGCGTTTTTGATTTGCCAATATCTTTTGCGCCGTTGGACGAATCTTTGCGAAATTTCCAAAACTAATGGCCAGCTCGGGTCAGCTCCTGTCTTGAAAGTGTCGGGGTGATTCATCAAGCAGGGGCCTAGAAAAAAGGGGGGGTCCCAAAACACGTTTTCTCAATGTGAATTTCCATAGGAACTTTTGTCGCGGCTACAGCCCGAACTGCTGAACGGAATTACACCAAATTTGGCAGAGAGGTAGCTCTTGGTCCAGAGTGCACTCTTTGCTTTAAATGGTGTAAATCCGTTCAGTAGTTCTGAGAAATTTATAAATAAAAAAATCGATATCTGGTGACTGAGGAGGATTTGCGAACCCTCCCGATCATGAGCTTCATTCTGATTGGCTGCCAACAAACCAAGAAGTGTTGGCAGCCATCTTGTGACTCAGTAAAACCGAGTCACCAGAAAACAGTAAAAAAAAGAAAAAAGACAAGAAATGGGGGCAGGGTAGAAACCCCCTGATCCCCTAGGCCTGCTCAGGGGGTCCCACAGGGACCCGGACGGCCAAAAAAAGCATTTTTTTAAAAACATATTCGGCCGAATTCTCGCTGGGTGCGCAAACCCAGCCGAAAGTTTTTAAAAAAAACAAAGCGTGGGCTCCTGCACTTTGTTTCTTTGAGCACCAAGGTGGGCCTGGTCTTGGGTGCAATGAGGAAATTGTATGCGGGGGCCCCTGGGGACCCCACAGCCCCAGGGACCACCACCTCCCTGGGGCTTTATTTATCATGTGTGGGGGGACGTGAGGCTCCCGCAGCCCCGGGGACCGCCACCTCCCCGGGGCTTTATTAATTATGGGGGGGCTCGCAGGCCCCCCCAAGCCAAGGGGACCGCCACCTTCCCGGGGCTTTCTTCATTAATGTGGGGGGCTCACGGGCCCCCCAAGCCCTGGAGTCCACCACCTCCCCACAGCTTTGTACTCAAGGGGAGGGGGGCCATGTGGCCCCCCTCCATGGCCCTGGAGACCGCCACCCCCTAGGGCCGGCTCCAGCAATGTCCTGGGGTGCTCACCCCCAGGACATTGCAGTTTGCAATGGCAGGGCGGGAGCACGGCTCCCGCCCTGTCATTGCAAACTTCTGCTTTGCTTCATTGAAACGAGAGCAGGAAACCTGCTCTCGCTTACATGAAGCAAAGCAGTATTGCTTTTGGAGTAGGGGAGCTGCATGTTAGCAGCTCCCCCTGTCCAAAAGCAATGCCGGCTCCCGCAGGAGGCGGGGAGCCGGCTGGGACCGCGGGTGCATTGGGGCTCCCGAAAAAAATTAAAAAAACAAGCCAGGCCCTTCCTGTTTAAAAAAAAAATGCTCAGGCCCTGGGGATGGGGTCCCCAGGGCCCAAAAATAATTAAGGGAAGGGGGGCCACACAACCCCCTTCCAAAAACCAAGTAAAAAAAAGCCAGCATCACACCGGAGGCACCGTCCCCTCCCTGCACCACTGTGCAAACGCGCCTCCTGGCACGTTCTGAATTGGGGGATTAAGTCCCCTTCAATCCTAAGGGTCCTTAGGGGCCAACTAGACCACCAGGTATGTCCAGTAATCCCCACACAGTGGGACTGCTGAGAGGTGGTCCAAGGCCACACCCCTTTTTATACCACTCTGCAAACGCACCTCTTGGCACACTGCTGGTGGGGCGATGAGGTCCTCTTGTGTCCTGAGGACCTCAGGACTAAAGTGGACTTCATCCCCCGAGCAGCAAGACACCAGGAGGCGCGTTTTTAGAGTGGTGTAAAAAGGGGGCTTACTAGAGATAACAGGGGGGCTAGTTGACCCCCAGGGACCCTCAGGAGGCAAGGGGACTTAATCTCCCAACCAAGAGTACACCAGGAGGCACGTTTGCAGAGTGGTGGAGAAAGGGGGCGTGGACTGTGTCCACCTCTCAGTAATCCCCTTGTGTGGGGCTTACTGGAGGTACTAGGTAGGCTAGTTGGCCCCTAAGGACCCCCACAAGTGAAGGGGACTTCATCACCCAACCAAGAGCATGCCAGGAGGTGCGTTTGCAGAGTGGTGGGCAAAGGGGGCGTGGCCTGCTATGAGAACTTCGCAATCCTGTTGTGTGGGACTTACTGGAGATAATAGGAGGGGTAGTTACCCCCAAAGATGTCCTTGAGGGCCGACTACCCCTCCTTTTACCTCCAGTAAGTCCCACACAGTGGGATTGCTAAGAGGTCTTCGGAGGCCATGCCCCCCTTTCTCCACCAGTCTGCCAACGCGCCTCCTGGCACACTACGGATTGGGGGATGAAGTCCACTTTACTCCTGAGGGACTTTGGGGGCCAAGAAGCCCTCCTGGTACCTCCTGTAAGTCCTATGCAGCGGAATTCCTGAGTGCTGGTTGTAGGCCCAGCACCCTTTCTCTACCACTCTGCAAACGCGACTACTAGTTAAACAAGCATTTGCAATGTAATAGGTTTTACATTTGCGAGAGTTAGAGCTATTGGCATTGTAAATGTAAAAGTTTTTTACTAATGTTTTTCGGAGTGGAGTGGATGTACGTTGTGTGTAGTGGAATTATGTGGTATGTTGTGCAGTGAAATTATGTGGATAGAAAGTATGTGGTATTTAGTGTGTAGGAATTATGTAGAGTGGGATTATGTGTTATGGAGAGTAATTATGTGATATGGTAGTCTGTGTTGTGGAGTGGTAACCTCAGGTTTAGTCTTCCTTGTTTCCATAGAAGCTAAACTACTAGGTAGGCTAGTTGGCCCCTAAGGACCCCCACAAGTGAAGGGGACTTCATCCCCTAACCAAGAGCATGCCAGGAGGTGCGTTTGCAGAGTGGTGTGCAAAGGGGGCGTGGCCTGCTATGAGAACTTAGCAATCCTGTTGTGTGGGACTTACTGGAGATAATAGGAGGGGTAGTTACCCCCAAAGATGTCCTTGAGGGCCGACTACCCCTCCTTTTACCTCCAGTAAGTCCCACACAGTGGGATTGCTAAGAGGTCTTCGGAGGCCATGCCCCCCTTTATCCACCAGTCTGCAAATGCGCCTCCTGGCACACTACGGATTGGGGGATGAAGTCCACACAGTGAGGAGCACTTCTGGACCTAGTCAGAGGTATGAGCAGGGCCACTGGAATTATGTGACTGTTTGGTTGCACCAACTTTTGCACAATTATACGTTTTCCGCATTAGCCACATAATCCATCATCTGCTGCCTAATCTGCAGATTTGAACAAAAAAAGCCTTGTTTCTAGCTCAAACGGCTCAAATGTTGCCACAAATGCAGTGACAAGTGTTACAGCGTGGTGGAAGGTCCTTTGTAAACCTAGAATGGTTACCTGTTATGTATTGCTAAATGTGGGTGTTAAATTGGTACTAATGGTGTGCAAGTTACTCTTGCTTCTTTCTGCGCCTCTCTTGCCTCTTTCTGCATTTCTGTTGCTTCTTTCTGCACCTTTATTTCTTTTTCTGTACTTCTCTTGCCTCTTTCTGCACATCTCTTCTACTTTCTGCACCTCTTTTGCCTCTTTCTGCACCTCTGTTGCCTCTTTATGCACCTCACTTGCTTCTTTGTGCATCCCTCTTGCCTCTTTCTGCACCTCTCTTGCCTCTTTCTGCACCCCTCTGCCCTCTTTCTGCACCCCTCCTGCCTCTTTCTGCATCTGTTCCTTCTTTATGCACTTCTTTTATTTCTTTCTGCACCTCTCTTGCTTCTTTCTGCACCCTCTTGCCTCTTTCTCCACCCCTCTTCCCCCTTTCTGCACGTCTGTTGCTTCTTTCTGCACTTCTCTTGCCTTTTTCTCCACCTCTCTTCCCTCTTTCTGGATCTCTGTTGCTTCTTTCTGCACTTATCTTGCATTGTTCTGTACCTCCCTTACTTCTTTCTGCACCCCTTGTGCCTCTTTCTGCACCTCTCTTGCCTCTTTTTGCACCTCTGTTCCTTCTTTCTGCACTTCTTTTGCTTCTTTCTGCACCCCTCGTGCCTCTTTTACACCCCTCTTCCCGCACCCATCTTACCTCTTTCTGCACCTGTGTTCCTTCTTTCTGCACTTCTTTTGTTTCTTTCTGCACCTCTCACTTCTTTCTGCACCCCTTTTGCCTCTTTCTGCATTCCTCTTCCTTCTTTCTGCACCCCTCTTGCCTCTTTCTGCACCTCTGTTGCATCTTTCTGTACTTCTCTTGCTTCTTTCTGCACCTCTCTTGCTTCTGTCTGCTCCCCTCTTGCCTCTTTCTGCACCCCTCTTCCCTCTTTCTGCACCTCTCTTGCCTCTTTTTTCACCTCTGTTGCTTCTTTTTGCGCTTCTCTTGCCTCTTTCTGCACCCCTCTTGCCTCTTTCTGTACCTCTGTTGCTTCTTTCTGCACTTCTATTGCTTCTTTCTGCACTTCTGTTGCTTCTTTCTGTATTCCTATTGCCTCTTTCTGCACTCTTCTTTCCTCTTTCTGCACCTCTCTTGCTTCTTTCTGCACCCCTGTTCCCTTTTTCCGCACCTCTCTTGCCTGTTTCTGCAACTCTTGCCTCTTTCTGCAGTTCTCTTGTCTCCTTCTGCACCTCTGTTGCTTCTTTCTGCACCTCTCTAGCTTCTTTCTGCACCCCTCTTCCCTCTCTCTGCACCTCTCTTGCCTCTTTCTTCACCTCCGCTGCTTCTTTCTGCACTTCTCTTGCCTCTTTCTGCACCCCTCTTGCCTCTTTATGCACCTCTGTTGCTTCTTTCTGCACTTCTCTTGCTTCTTTCTGCACTTCTGTTGCTTCTTTCTGCACTCCTCTTGCCTCTTTCTGCACCCTTCTTCCCTCTTTCTGCACCTCTCTTGTTTCTTTCTGCACCCCTGTTCCCTTTTTCTGCACCTCTCCTGCCTGTTTCTGCAACTCTCTTGCCTCTTTCTGCAATTCTCTTGTCTCCTTCTGCACCTCTGTTGCTTCTTTCTGCACTTCTCTTGCCTCTTTCTCCACCCCTCTTGCCTCCTTCTGCACCTCCGTCGGTTCTTTCTGCAGCTCTCATGCTTCTTTCTGCTCCTCTCTTGTAAATTTCTGAATCCCACGTGCCTCTGTGTGCACCTCTCTTGCCATTTTCCGCTCCTCATTTGCTTTTTTCTGCACTTCTCTTGCCTCTTTCTGCACCTCTCTTGCCTCTTTCTGCACCTTTGTTGGTTCTTTCTGTACCTCTTTTGCCTCTGCAACCCTGTTCCCTCTTTCTGCACCTCTTTTGCCTGTTTATGTAACTTGCTTGCCTCTTTCTGCACTTTATTTGCCTTTTTCTGCACCTCTGTTGCTTCCTTCTGCACTTCTCTTGCTTCTTTCTGCATCCTTCTTGCCTCTTTCTGCACCTCTGTTGCTTCTTTCTGCACTTCTCTTGCTTCTTTCTACACCTCTCTTGCTTCTTTCTGCACCGCTCTTGCCTCTTTCTGCACTCTTCTTCCCTCTTTGTGCACCTGCTTTGCCTCTTTCTGCAACTCTCTTGCCTCTTTCTTCAGTTCTCTTGCCTCCTTCTGCGCCTCTGTTGCTTCTTTCTAAACTTCTCTTGAATCTTTCTGCACCCCTCTTGTCTGTTTCTGCACCTCTGTTGGTTCTTTCTGCACTGCTCTTGCTTCTTTCTGCACCTCTCTTGAAAATGTTGGCACCCCTCTTGCCTCTTTCAGCACCCCTCTTGCCTCCTTCAGCACCTCTGTTGGTTCTTTCTGCACTGCTCTTGCTTCTTTCTGCACCCCTCTTGCCTCTTTCTGCACCCTCCTTGCCTCCTTCAGCACCTCTGTTGCTTCTTTCTGCACTTCTGTTGCCTCTTTCTACACTTCTGTTGTATCTTTCTGCACCCCTCTTGCCTCTTTCTGCACCCTTCTTCCCTTTTTCTGCTCATGTCTTGCCTATGTCTGCACCCCTGTTCTCTTTTTCTGCATCTCTCTTGCCTGTTTCTGTAACTCTCTTGCCTTTTTCTTCAGTTCTCTTGTCTCCTGCACCTCTGTTGCTTTTTTCTGTACCTCTCTTGCCTCTTTCTGTACTTCTCTTGCCTCTTTCTGCACTTCTCTTGCCTCTTTCTGTACCTCACTTACCTCTTTCTGCTCCTCTCTTGCCTCTTTCTGCTCCTCTCTTGCCTCTTTCTGCACTTCTCTTGCCTCTTTCTGCACATTTCTTACTCTTTCTGCACCTCTCTTGTATCTTTCTGCAATTCTCTTGCTCCTTTCTGTACTTCTCTTGCCTGTTTCTATATTCAAATGGGAAGTGCAAGCTGTCAAGTTTAAAGGTCTCGTGCTCTTGTGACTGAGGTATATGTCTACTTGCACATGTATTCTCACATGTGTTGTGCATCTGAAGATGGTAGCTTAAAAAGTGGGTAGCTTCTCTTTTAGGTGGTCAAATCTTAGTTCTGCTCTGTCATTCGGTTGCACAGGCAGACATGTCTTATGTATATATGTGTTATAGAGCCCCTCAAATATGCTATTGAATACCCATGTGCCCTGTATTGTGAGCAGAAAGAAATGCATACACCTTTTTTTATACAAATTTACAGCGTATGCTGTTTGAAACACAAGTATTCAAGTGTTTGTATGTTTATTTTCATTTAACATGTCACAAGGTAAAAGCATAGACACGCATGCATTCCTTCACAAACTTGGTCAGACTTACAACAGTGATATGCTTAGGATTGCTGTTTTATATTTGGTAGGCATAACATTCTGAGCAGTCGATTAATAGTGAACATTCAAGAGAAAAGTGAGGTTTAAGACATTTTCGGAGAAGGATTAGTGATTAGGGTACTTTGTATAAGTCTGATGTAAGGAACAGTCAAATAAGGCCTCATTCTCCACCTCTGTTGGTTCTTTCTGCACATCTCTTGCTTCTTTCTTCACCTTTCTTCCTGTTTCTGGACTTCTGTTGCCTCTTTCTGCATTTCTCGTGTTTCTTTCTGCACCTTTCTTCCTCTTTTTGCATCTCTCTTGCCTCTTTCTGCACTTCTCTTGCTTCTTTCTGCACCTTTCTTCCTCTTTCTGCACATGTCCTACCTATGTAAGCATAGTTAGAAATTAGCATTTAAAAAACCTTTGAAATTCACTGAAAAAACCATAGGTTTCAGGGACGTTATGGTTAGAAATTAGCATTTAAAAACCTTTGAAATTCACTGAAAAAACCACAGGTTTCAGGGACGTTATAATTAGAAATTAGCACTTAAAAACATTTGAAATTCACTGAAAAAACCATAGGTTTCAGGGACGTTATGGTTAGAAATTAGCATTTAAAAACCTTTGAAATTCACTGAAAAAACCACAGGTTTCAGGAACGTTATAGTTAGTTGGACATTCCACTAGTACAAAACCAGAGAAATTCGCCCATTATAGTTAATTGAGCTAACTAAAACTTGCGCCCCCGCAATGCACTGCTGATGACATCACATATTATATCACTGATGACATCTCAAATGACATCACTGATGACATCATCCACATGACAATCTAATGCACCTCCTCACAACCTAATATAACCTTTGATACACCCACTCTAAAAGACAGACTACCATTCTCGAAACCATAGGCACACCAATACCACTCACTGATTCCTAGGTCTACACACACATCCACTCATTCACCCATACAGTCACTCATACATGCAATCACTTATCAATACAGCCACTATCATATGCACTCATACACCCATACAGACACTCACACACCACCACTCACCCATGGAGTTTCTCAAACAGCTAGTCAGTCATGTAAAAAATCAATGACACTCCCATTTACTCACCTATACAGTTATACACACACCACCTCACTTATTCATACAGATACTAACACATACTTACTCTCTTATACAATCACTGACACAAGCACACACTCATCCACACAGCCACTCTCACAATCACTAACTCTCACATATAGTCATTTATATACTCCAACACACACATATACTGCCTTTCACATATATAGTTACTCACACATGTACCACTGAGACATCCATTCACTCACCAACACAGCCATACACACACTCACCCACCCATACAGCCCCTCACAGACGCACTCTTGAACCCATACACCCAGTGAATCACCTACTCACACATCAATGACCAGGAAATTCAAACACTTCTACTGCTATACGAAGCTCCTTCCTGCCCTATCATAGACAAGGAGGAATTCGCTATTCTCCCAATCCCCATCAACCCATGCAGAACATCCCATCCAATCCATAGAGGAATAAACCGGAATAACCTTCATTCCATAACCCCGAACTACGATAGTCAGGAGCCTACTTTAAAGAATTCCTCAAACCAGATCTCTTGCCTTCTACTAAACTGCCGCTCAGCCACTAAACATGCCTCTGACATTGCCGACCTCGTCCTTAACATGAAAATGGATATAATCATCCTCACAGAAACTTGGCTCAAAGAATCATCCTCACCATGCCTAGACCTTCTTGTCCCTCCAGACCACAACATCATTAGACTAGACAGACCACACAAAATAGGCGGAGGCTTAGCCTGCATACATCGCTCTGACATCACCATCTCAAAGTTTCACTCGGAACCCCTGGACTCCTGTGAATACCTTGGGATTTCTGTGAAATCATCAAGTAACCACTCCCACAAACTACATATACTCTACCATCCACCAGGTTTGAACACAATTTTCACAGAACAACTTATGGAAATCATTACTGCAAACTCTTCCCCTCATTCCAACGACATATTCCTTGGCGATTTCAATCTCCACTGGGAGAACCCACTGGACAAGCAGGTTAACGCCCTCAAAACCTTCCTTGCAGACCATTCCCTGATCCAAGCTATCTCAAAGCCTACTCACACAAAGGGTGCTACTCTCGACTGGCTCATCTCTAAACAAAATACAATTGAATCGATCTCGATTACCCCGTGTGACTGGTCAGACCACCACATTATCACCTTCCAAATTCCCTCCGCTAACAAGAAAACTTTCTCGCAACAAATCAAGCCGAAACAATGGATAAGAGACACAAAGAACATCAACTGGAACAACCTTGCCTCCCACTGTGAGAAGGCTCTTATCCCCCCAATAACTTGTCAGACGTTAATGCACTCACTGCTCACTATAACTCCACGATGACCAAAGTATTCGACCAAGCCGCTGCGCCAAAACTCAAAAGAATTCCGGACAAAGATAAAAACCCATGGTTCAGCGGAGCCCTGAATGAAGAGAGACGCAAACTCAGATCAACGGAACGGAAATGGAGGCAACATCCCTCCCCCTCCATCTTAAACTACTCAGGAAAGCCAGAAACTCATACAATAAAAGTATTCTACAATCAAAAAAAGACTTCTTCAAATCAGAACTAGAGAATGCCAAAAATAGACCAAAAAAACTTCGAAATTCTGAAACAACAATCGAACAAATTGGCCAAATCCTCACTCTTAACATCGACTTCACAGCTGACTAGTGAAGAATTTTCCTCATTCTTCACAGCAAAAACGAATTCTCTCCAACTCGAACTTAGTACGGCGGCTATCAACTCAGCCACCCCAAAGATCACTCAAGCCATTAACCCGGTACAACATGAGCTAACTCTGCCCAAAAATAACTCTCACTGGTCTACTTTCAAACTTTACGATCTCAATGACATCACCAAAATTCTAGCGACTACCAAACTCAACAACCACTTCAATAACCCCGTCCCATCAAATTGCCTACCCCACATCTACCATATCATCTCCCCTCTCTGGACCAAAATCATCAATGCCTCGCTAACACAAGGTCACATCCCGGACTACCTAAAAACTGGCCAAGTCACCCCTATCCTAAAAAACCGACAGCTAACACCTCCGACCCCAACAACTTCCGACCAATAACCAACATTCCCATGCTAGCAAAGGTCTTGGAAAAATGTGTTCAGCAACAACTGAACCAACACATCACAAACTTCAATCTACTGAACATCCATCAATCGGGTTTCAGACCTGGCCATAGCACAGAAACAGCCATCCTGCATATAGTAGACGACGCCCTCCTAGCTCTTGACCGCAATGAAACCTGCCTATTAGTCCTGCTCGACCTCTCATCAGCCTTCGATACGGTCAATCACGACAAACTTCTAAGAAGACTAGAAAACAGGATGGGTTTATCTGGCACAGTCCTTCTATGGTTCAAATCCTTTCTGGAAAACAGAACGCAATCGTTCATGACCAACAAGATTCTTTCTCTCTCCTCACCTAACCTACTAGGAGTACCACAAGGCTCTACCCTATCCCCCACATTATTCAACTTATATGTCAAACCACTCACCGATCTACTACAGCAGGCGAACATCTCCTACCACATGTACGCGGACGACACTCAACTTTACATTAAGATCACCTCCATCGAAGAGATAAAGACAATGAATCTAGCTCTCGAAAAAACCATCCAATGGTTAACGACCAACTTCCTCAAGCTAAACTCACAAAAAACTGAATTTCTTTTAATCTCCCCCAATAACTCCCGGGAAACAAAGGAATGGACCAAAATGATCACTGCTCTGAACTGTACACCAACGTTGGTGGACTCCACAATATCACTTGGAATCACACTGGATAAGAACCTTAACATGCAAGCTCACATCAACTTGATGGCTAAAAATGCCCGCTTTCACCTCAGCTATCTCAGGAGAATGAAGCCATTCATCGAAAACCCGGACCTCAAAACTGCAGTTCAGTCCTTAGTCATATCAAGGCTGGAGTACGGATGTTCTACCCTCTCAGGGCTTCCCAAAATCTCAACCGCCCCTCTAAAAGCCTGTCTCAATGCCGCAGCAAGACTCATAACAGGATCTAGGAAATTTGACCACATATCGCCACACCTAAAGGCACTAAACTGGCTACCCTATGAAGCTCGTATTCACTTAAAGATGGCTTGCATCACTCACAAGGCGTTACACCACAACACCCCCCAGTACCTAGCCCAAAAACTATCTGGAGAAAACAGACATTCTAGGAGCGCAGACAATCTACTCCTAAAACCCTTGCGGTTCAACAAGACTAAAACCTCCAACAGAGCATTTTCTGGAGCGTCGCCAAGAATTTGGAACTCGCTTCCGCCATCCATCAGAAAAATCGCCCCGACACCTCTCTTCAAAAAGGAAGCAAAATTATTCTTAATGAGCAAATTCCTCCCTTAAATCCGCACAATCACCACACCAGCTTACAACCTCAAACTTAACTATACTCTCCGTCTACTGATATTTCGAAGCTAAGACTCGCACAAACTCAAATTGACTCTTATTGCTCAGAAAATTCTCTATTCTGCTTTTATCCCCTGAACTCTGTTATGCTTTGTTGTTACTTTATATGCTATGCTTTTTTGTATGCCACGTTTTTACTATATGTGCTATTCATACCTTGCTCACTATGTAAAGCGCTCTGATACCCTACCTTGGGTCTGGTTCGCGCTATAGAAAACTCTAAAAAATAAATAAATCAATGCAGGGAGTCACACAAAACCCACCCACCCACACAGATACTCAGGCACCCATATAGATACTCAGACAACCAATCAATAACCCATAAAGACACTCATGTAGCTACTCACCAACCCATGCAGCCGCTTACACACCAACAGACAGACTGATACAGACATTCACACAGTTTAGTCACTAACCTATGCATTCAGTAAGACACGTTTAATCACTCACTTATACAGTCAGTCCCCCACCTACTAAAACATCCGTTCAGACAGCAACAGAGGTGCAGAAAGAGGCAAGAGAACTGTAGAAAGAGGCAAAAAAGGTACAGAAGGAGGCCAGAGAGGTGCAGAAAGAGGGAAGTGGGGTACAGAAAGAGGCAAGAGGGATGCAGAAAGAATCAATAGAAGTGCAGAAAGAAGCAATAGAAGTGCAGAAAGAAGCAACAGAGGTTCAGAAAGAGGCAAGAGGAGTGCAGAAAGAGGCAATAGAAGTGTAGAAACAGGCAAGAGAGGTGCAGAAACAGGTAACAGAGGTGAAGAAAGAGGCAAGAGAGGTGCAGAAAGAGGCAAGAGAGGTGCAGAAAGAGGCAAGTGAAGTACAGAAAGAGGCAAGAGGGGTGCATAAAGAGGCAAGAGAGGTGCAGAAAGAAGCAACAGAGGTGCAGAAGGAGGCAAGAGAACTGCAGAAAGAGGCAAGAGAGTTGCAGAAACAGGCAAGAGAGGTGCAGAAAGAGGGAAGAGGGGAGCAGAAAGAGGGAAGAGGGTTGCAGAAAGAAGCAACAGAGGTGCAGAAAGAAGCAAGAGAAGTGCAGAAAGAAGCAACAGAGGAGCAGAAAGAGGCAAAAGGGGTAAATAAATAAGCAAGAGAGGTACAGAAAGAAGCAAGGGAAGTGCAGAAAGAAGCCAGCAAAGTGCAGAAAGAGGCCAGAGAGGTGCAGAAAGAGGGAAGAGGGTGTAGAAAAAAAGAAGAGGGTGCAGAAAGAGGCAAGAGAAGTGCAGAAAGAAGCAACAGAGGTGCAGAAAGAGGCAATAGAGGTGCAGAAGAAAGAAACAAGAGAGGTGCGGAAAGAAGCAAGAGAGATGCAAAAAGAAGGGAGGTGCAGAAAGCGAAAGAGATGTGCAGAAAGAGGCAAGAGAAGTGCAGAAAAAGGAAGAAAGGTACACAAAGAAGCAAGAGAAATGCAGAAAGAGGCAAGAGAGGCACAGAAAGAAGCAAGAGTGGTTTGTGCCCCATTAATACCAGTTTCACACCCACATTTAGCAATAAGTAATAGGTGACCATTCCAGGTTTGCAAAGGGCCTTCCATCACGCTGTAACACTTGTCGCTGCATTTTTGGTAACGTTTAAGGTGTTTGATCTTGAAACAAGGTTTTTTTGTTCAAATCTGCAGATTATGCAGCAGATGATGGATTATGTGGCAAATGTGAAAAATGTAAAATTATGCGAAAATGTATGCAGCCGAACAGTTGCATAATTCCAGTGGCCCTGCTCATTCAACTTACTAGGTCCAGAAGTGCTCCTCAGTGGTTCCTTCTTTTTTTTGTCTCATTGAGTTTATAGTTTAGCTTCTATGGAAACGAGGAAGACTAAACTTGAGCTTACTGTCGTGTAGTTCCTATATAACCTATACAGGATCTGTGCGTTTGGACAACATAAACTGTGGGATTGGTGGCAGACTGTTTCCGTGCACCCCCACCGGATACGTTAGCCTGTCTGTATTAGCTAGCTCACACTGCCACTATAATCTCGCCTTATCACGGAGAGAATAGATTCTGGCAACCTCAGAACATGAAAACCCTGATCCCTCAGAATCGTGGAAACAATATACTAGCTTTCGCTCAGTCACTTGTGCTCACTTAGTTTGTCTCAGAGATACACAGAATAACCATACTGGGTGTTTGTCAATGAGGATTTATGTAACAGTTGTTATTCTAGTATACCATAGATGAGCTGCAACAACCATTAGACAGTAGCAGAGATATATGATTAGCAATATTACAAAAGTAAAGGGATGATATAGTTCTACCATCTTGCAGAAATCATGAATATATACATGTACATAAAACACATGATAAAAAGTGCGTACTCCTACGATGCCTCCCTAACTAGATGTACCTAGCATCTGTGTAGGTGTTATGCCAAGAATCCCTCTAGGATCTTGTCCACCCCATTACCTGAGAGTTTAGAGAATGTGGGACCCAGTCCTGGTCTCGAGTTGGACACCCCGCGAGGGATGTTAGACCACTGCTAGCTGGAACATCTGCATGCAGGAATCTCAGCGTCTCTTGTCAGTGTGTCAGCCGAGAAGTCACAGTCTCCTCCATCTTCCTAAGCAAGATATGCTGTATATATACCCATAGGTCTCCCCAGGGGTCCTACCTTGCTGTGTTACTGTGTCGGCCTAAAGGATGATGTTGGGCCAGAACTTTATACAGATATATTATACAGGAGATGATAATCCTACTGTTAGTCCTGCAGTGCTTCCAAGAAGCCTCATGCATAATGTATGAGAATCGAACCAGGGAAAAACCCGCGTTCTGAATGCAGTGTCATATCTAGGTAAAAGGTCAGTGCCTAAGAACCGTTATGTATGTAATGTAGGGAAGAATATAGGTGAAAGGTTGCAATGTTACCTGCGCCTATCTAGGGTACCTATATGGAATATAACACAATCCGTAGCTTCACGGAGTTTTTTGCTTGTTCGCGCTTTCAAAATGCGTGTTTGCGAGATATTTGTCCCCGAGCACGCAAACAGCGTTCGCAAACAGGAAAAAAGCATGGCGAGCGGGCGGAACAAGCAATTCCGCGTGTTCGCGGAACTTTTGCGTGCTCGCGGAGATTTTTTACCGTTTTGCGGAGCTTTGCGTAGCACGACTATGCAAATTCCGCCCACCCCTAATTAGTACAATACCACAATTTAGCAATCAAAATTGGGATTACGAATGTATCAATGGAAAATTAAGAGTTTTATTAACAATTAAGTTCAACGCAAAGATAATATACGAAAAAGGTGAGTGAGCAGGACGTAACAGGGTAATGGGAAATCAGCCGATTTCCTTACTGCAGGCAAGTGACTTAAAAAGTGACTTTTCAATTTGTGAAAATGTGAGTAAGCAAGAAGTCACAATCAGAGTTACATCTCATACTCCACAATTAGATACAGATTACAGTATAGAGTTGTAGATGTATGTGTCGACGACGTTTCGATCCCAATTGGGTATAGGGATCTCATCAGGACTAAATGATAAAACAAGTGCCTGGGAAGTTGCTGGAAGGGTAAGTCGAATGCAGCCTCTGGAAATACCAGATGGATTAGAGGCAGCGAGGGGGCGAGCAGCCGGAGAGAAAATGAAACAGTGGGGGGCCTGTTCCGACAGCAAGTCGGAGGCGAGGGAGGGTAGGTATGGTCTCGTCTGGGAACCAGAGGGCGCAAGGCCAGTGAGGCAATGAGGTATCCAAGCCTTGATAGGCAGTATTTCATGGATAAAGGGCAACAAGCCGAGTACTCCGTGTGCTCAAGCCGCGATGGGAGAACCGAGTGCTTCGTGTTCTCTACCCATGTGGGAAGTTCTCATAGCAGGCCATGCCTCCTTTGCCCACCACTCTGCAAACGCGATCCCTGGCACGCTTTTGGTTTGGGGATTGAAGTCCCCTACGCTGCTTGGGGTCCTTAGTGGCCAACTAGCCTACCTGTTACCTCCAGTAAGCCCCACACAGTGGGATTGCTGAGAGGTGGACACAGGCCACGCCCCCTTTCTCCACCACTCTGCAAACGCACCTCCTGGTGCGCTCTTGGTTTGGGGGATCAGGTCTTCCTGACTCCTGAGGGTCCCATAGGGCCAACTAACCCTCCTGTTACCTCTAGTAGGCCCCACACAGCTGGATTGCCGACAGTGGCCGGAGGCCACATCCCCTTTTTACACGACTCCTCAAACACACCTCCTGGCGCACTGCTGCTTGTGGGATGAAATCCACTTTAGTCCTGAACTCCTCAGGACACAAGGGGACCTCATTGCCCCACCAGCAGTGCACCAAGTGGAGCGTTTGCAGAGTGTTGTAAAAAGGGGCGTGGCCTTGGACAACCTCCCAGCAATTCCACTCTGTGGGGCATACTTGAGGTACCTGGTGGGCTAGTTGGCCCCTAAGGACCCTCATCAGTGAAGAGGACTTCATCCCCCAACTCAGAGCATGACAGGAGGTGCGTTTGCAGAATGGTGCGGGTAGGGGGCGGGGCCACCGGCGAGTTGCCGTTTTTTCATTTTTGATTTTAGAAAGGGGGCTGTGTGGCCCCCCTTCCCTTGACCCTTTTGGGCCTCGGGGACCCCATCCCCGGGGCCTGAGCCATTAAAAAAATAATAATAATTGAAAAGGGAGGGGGCGTGCAGCCCACATCCCCAGGCAGATTTTCGCCCCAGGGACCCCATCCTCTGGGGGCCTGGCAATCACCTTTTAATGGAAGGGGGCCGGGTGGCCCCGCTTCCCTGGGCCACTTTTGGTCCCGGGGACCCCATCCCCCGGGGCCTGCCCTGCCTTTTTTTTTTTACATTTTGGAGGGGGGCCGCGTTGCCCCCCTCCTGAGGCCAATTTTGGCCCAGGGGTCCCCATCCCCCGGTGCCCGGCCATTTGGGTTTTATTTTTTTTTAAAGGGAGGGGGGCCTTCAGGGCCATTTTAGGCCCTGGGGACCCCATCTCTGGGGTTTGGCCTCTTATTGGGAACTGCGGAGGAAGCCTCAAGGCCCCCGTGGTCCCTGCCGGCTCCCCGCCTCTGGCTAGAGCCGGCATTGCTTTTGGACAAAGGGAGCTGCTAACATGCAGCTCCCTTTACCCCAAAGAAATTCTGCTTCACTTCATGGAAGCGAGAGCAGTTTTTCTGCTCTCGCTCATGAAGCGAAGCAGAGGTTTGCTATGACAGGGCGGGAGCAGTGCGCCGGCCCTGCCATAGCAAACTGCAATGTCCTCGGGTGGGCACCCCGGGACATTGCTGGAGTGGGCCCTGGGGGGTGGTGGTCCCCAGGGCCATGGAGGGCTCCTGGAGGGGGGCTGCGCGGCCCCCCTCCCATCTTCTGTGCAGCCCCGGGGAGGTGGGGTCCCAGGGCAGTGTGGGGGGCTCATTAAACAAATTAAAGCCCCAGGAGACGGCTGTCCCCGGGGCTTGAGGGGGGCCCACGAGGCCCCCACCCATAATTAATGAAAGCCCCGGGTAGGTGGTGGTCCCCAGAGTTGCGGGCGGCTGCGTGCCCCCTGAATATCATTAAAATAGCCCCAGGGAGGTGGCATTCCCCGGGAATGCGGGGGCCCTTTTTTATTTTTTCAGCGAAATTTGTGGCCCCTATGTGAATCCTGCCAAAAATATTAAAAGAAAATGCGTTTTTGGCCCTCCGGGTCCCTGTGGGACCACCTGAGCAGGCCTACGGGGTCAGGGTGTTTCAACCCTGCCCCCTTTTCTTGTTTTTTTTACCTTTTTTCTTGTGACTCGGTTCAACCGAGTCACAAGACGGCTGCACACTTCCTGGTTGGAACTGTTGGCAGCCAATCAGAGTCAGGCTCGAGATCAGGAGGGTTCCCGAATCCACCGCGGTCACCAGATATTAATATCTCTAAATATATGAATTTCTCAGGAACTACTGAATGTATTTACACCATTTAACAAAAAGAGTGCACTCTGGACGAAGAGCTACCTCTCTGCCAAATTTAGTGTAATTCCGTTCAGCAGTTCGGGCTGTAGCTGTGACAAAAGTTTCCTTTGGAAATTAACATGGAGAAAACGCGCTTTGGGACCCCCCTTTTTTCTCAGCCCCCGCTTGACGAATCACGCCGAAACTTTCAACACAGCCGCTGTATTGAACGGCCACTAGTTTTGAACATTTTGCAAAGATTCGTCAAACGGCACCAAAGATATTGGCAAATCAAAAAACGCTTTTCCTATGGAAACTAGGATATATATATATATATATATATATATTCACTTAAAAAACCACAGGTTTCAGGGACGTTATAGTTAGTTGGACATTTCACTCATACAAAACCAGAGAAATTTGTAAGTTATAATTGGTTGAGCTAACTATAAATCGCGCCCCGCAATGCACTGCTGATGACGTCACATATTACATTATTCATGACATGGTCAGTGACATCACTGATGACATCACTGATGACATCTCAAATGACATCACTGATGACATCACTGATGACATCATCCAGTGACTGTGTGTTTCTGTAAAGTTTACATATGTTTTATATATATATATGCCAAGGTGTATTGAAGAATGAGTGGATGATTTAGTAGGTGCGTGACTGACTGCATAAGTGAGTGATTAAATGTGTCTTACTGAATGCATGGGTTAGTGACTACACTGTGTGAATTTCTGTATCAGTTTGTCAGTTGGTGTGTAAGTGGCTGCATGGGTTGGTGAGTAGCTACATGAGTGTCTAAATGGGTTATTGATTGGTTTTCTGAGTATCTATATGGGTGCCTGAGTGTCTGTGTGGGTGGGTGGGGAGTGTGTGACTCTGTGCATAGATGTGTGAGTGGGTGATTCACTGGGGGTATGGGTTCAAGAGTGCATCTGTGAAGGGCTGTATGGGTGGGTGAGTGTGGGTATGGGTGTGTTGGTGAGTGAATGGATGTCTCAGTGGTACATGTGTGAGTAACTACATATGTGAAAGGAAGTATATGTGAGTGTTGGAGTATATAAATGACTATATGTGAGAGTGAGTGATTGTGAGAGTGGCTGTATGGATGAGTGTGTGCTTGAATCAGTGATTGTATAAGAGAGTAAGTATGTGTTAGTATCTGTATGAATAAGTGAGGTGGTGTTTGTGTAACTGTATAGGTGAGTAAATGGGAGTGTGATTGATTCTTTGCATGACTGACTAGGTGTGTGAGTAACTCTATGGATGAGTGGCGCTGTGTGAGTGTCTGTATAGGTGTATGAGTGAATATGATAGTGCTGTATTGATGAGTGATTGCATGTATGAGTGACTGTATGGATGAATGAGTGGATGTGTGTGTAGACCTAGGAATCAGTGAGTGGGTATGTAATAACTGGTATTAGTGTGTCTATGGTTTCGAAAATGGTAGTCTGTATTTTAGAGTGGGTGTATCAAAGGTTATATTAGGGTGTGAGGAGGTGCATCAGATTATCACGTTGATGATGTCACCAGTGATGTCATCAGTGATGTCATCAGTGATGTCATCAGTGATGTCACTGACCATGTCATGAATGATGTAATATGTGACATCATCAGCAGTGCGTTGTGAGGGGGCGAGTTATAGTTAGCTCAACTGACTATAACGGACGAATTTCTCTGGTTTTGTATGAGTGAAATGTCCAACTAACTATAACGCCCTTGAAACCTGTGTCTTTTTCAGTGAATTTCTAAGGTTTTTTAAATGCTAATTTCTAACTATAACGTCCCTGAAACCTATGTTTTTTTTTCAGTGAATTGTAAAGGTTTTTTAAATGCTAATTTCTAACTATAACGTCCCTGAAATCTATGTTTTTTTCAGTGAATTTCAAAGGTTTTTTAAATGCTAATTTCTAACTATAACGTACCTGAAACCTGTTTTTTTCAGTGAATTTCTAAGGTTTTTTAAATGCTTATTTCTAACTATGCCTACATAGGTAGGACATATGCAGAAAGAGGAAGAAAGGCGCAGAAAGAAGCAACAGAAATGCAGAAAGAGGCAACAGAAGTCCAGAAAGACGAAGAAAGGTGCAGAAAGAAGCAAGTGATATGCAGAAAGAACCAACAGAGGTGCAGAAAGAGGCCTTGTTGCAAAGTCATCCTGTGCCCCCAACTTTTTGCTGACTGGTACTTGTGGTAACTGACTCTGACTAACCAGGACCAGAGCCAGTGCTATGCTAAAAGACACTTAGAATACAGTGAAAACACCTACATACACTAGGGTACACTATGGGTTGGGGTACCCAAGTGATTGGCATGACCTCCCCTGTAAGGCCCTAGTACATATTAGGGCAGGGAGATTAAAACTACCTCTAAGTCAGAGGTGCAGAAAGAAGCAAGAGCAGTGCAGAAAGAGCCAACAGAGGTGCAGAAAGAGGCAAGAGGGGTACAGATAGAGGCAAGAGAAGTGCAGCATGAAGCAACAGAGGTACAGAAAGAAGCAAGAGAGGTGCAGAAACAGGCAGGAAAGGTGCAGAAAGACAGAACAAGGTTGCAAAAAGAGGCAAGAGAGGTGCAGAAAGAGGGAATAGGGGTGCATAAAGAGGCAAGAGGGGTGCAGAAAGAAGCAAGTGAGGTGCAGAAAGAGGCAGCAGAGGTGCAGAAAGACGCAAGAGAAGTGCAGAAGCAAGCAAGAGAAGTGCAAAAAGAGGCAAGAGAATTGCTGAAAGAAGCAACAGAGGTGTAGAAAGAAGCAAGAGAAGTACAGAAAGAGGCAATGAGGTGCAGAAAGAGGCAAGAGCAATGCAGAAAGAACCAACATAGGTGCAAAAAGAGGCAAGAGGAGTGTAGAAAGGGGTAGGAGAGGTGCACAAATAGGCAATAAATGTACAGAAAGAGGCAGGAGGGGTACAGAAATAAGCAAGAGCAGTGCATAAAGAACCAACAGAGGTGCAGAAAGAGGCAAGAGGGGTACAGAAAGAGGCAAGAAAAGTGCAGAAAGAAGCAAAAAAGGTTCAGAAAGAGGTAAGAGAACTGCAGCAAACGGCAAGAGAGGTGCAGGAAGAGGCAGGAGAGGTGCATAAAGAGACAAAAGGAGTACAGAAAGAGGCAAGAGAGGTGCAGAAAGAAGCAAAAGAAGTGCAGAAATAAGCAAGAGAGGTGCTTAAAGAGGCACGAGGGGTTCAGAAAGAGGCAAGAGAATTGCAGAAAAAAGCAACAGAGGTGCTGAAAGAGGCAAGAGAGGTGCAGAAACAGGCAAGAAAGGTACAGAAAGAGGGAACAGGGGTGCAGAAAGAGGTAAGAGGGATACAGAAATGTGCAAGAGATGTGTAGAAAGAAGCAAGAGCAGTGCAGAAATTTGCAAGAGAAGTGCAGAAAGAAGCAAGAGAGGTGGAGAAATAGGGAAGAGGGGTGCAGAAAGAGGCATGAGGGATGCAAAAATTTGCAAAAGAGGTGCAGAATGAAGCAAGGACAGTGCAGAAAGAACTAACAGAGGTGCAAAAAGAGGCAAGAGGGGTGCAGAAATAGGTAGGAGAGATGCACAAATTAGCAAGAGAGGTACAGAAAGAGGCATGAGGGGTGCAGAAAGAAGAAAGAGAAGTGCAGAAAGAAGCAAATGAGGTCCTGAAAGAGGAGCGAAGGGTGCAGAAAGAGGGAAGAGAAGTGCAGAACAAAGCAACAGAGGTACAGAAAGAAGCATGAGAGGTGCAGAAACAGGCAGGAAAGTTGCAGAAAGAGGGAACAAGGGTGCAAAAAGAGGCAATATAGGTGCAGAAAGAGGGAAGAGGTGTGCAGAAAGAGGCAAGAGTGGTGCAGAAAGAAGCAAGTGAGGTGCAGAATGAAGCAAGAACAGTGCAGAAAGAACCAACAGAGGTGCAAAAAGAGGCAAGAGGGGTGCAGAAAAAGGTAGTAGAGGTGCACAAAGAGGCAAGACAAGTACAGAAAAAGGCATGAGGGGTGCAGAAAGAAGGAAGAGAAGTGCAGAAAGAAGCAACAGGTGCTGAAAGAGGCGCGATGGATGCAGAAAGAGCAAGAGAAGTGCAGAAAGAAGCAACAGAGGTATAGAAAGAGGCGAGAGGTGCAGAAACAGGCAGGAAAGGTGCTTCTTTCACCGCAAGATCGCCGACATCCACGACAGCTTCAACACACAGACAGCCCCAACTAAGATCGATGCACCAGACCCGTCGCACACCATCAACCACGACCCCCTGCCAGCCTGGGCCAGCGTGAACATCAAGGACACCATCAAGACCATGAGCACAATACACTCCGGCTCCCCGTCAGACCCTTTCCCGCACCACATCTCCAACAAAGCCAGCAGCTCCATCGCACCCCACCTGTGCAACGTCATCAATCTCTCCTTCGAGACCGCGACCTTCCCAGAGAGCTGGAAACACGCAGAGATCAACGCCCTACTCAAAAAACCCAAGGCGGACCCGAGAGACCTCAAGAACTTCCGGCCCATCTCCCTGCTTCCGTTCCCAGCCAAGGTCATCGAGAAGATCGTCAACAAACAGCTAACCCGATACCTCGAAGAAAACAGCATCCTGGACCCATCCCAATCGGGGTTCCGCAGCAACCACAGCACTGAGACTGCCCTCATCGCCGCCACCGACGACATCAGGATCCTGCTGGACAATGGTGAGACCGCAGCCCTCATCCTGCTGGACCTCTCCGCCGCCTTCGACACTGTCTGCCACCGCACTCTACGCACACGCCTCCACGACGCAGGGATCCGAGACAAGGCCACCTCCTTCCTCGCTGGCAGAACCCAGAGAGTCCGCCTCCCACCATTCCGATCCGAAGCCTCCGAGATCATCTGCGGCGTACCCCAGGGATCGTCCCTCAGCCCAACACTGTTCAACATCTACATGACCCCGCTCGCACGCATCGCCAGACAACACGACCTCAACATAATCTCCTATGCCGACGACACTCAAGTGATCCTCTCCCTCACCAAGGACCCCCTCGCCGCCAAATCCAACCTCCATGAAGGAACAACAGAGGTGCAAAAAGAGGCAAGAGGGGTGCAGAAAAAGGTAGTAGAGGTGCACAAAGAGGCAAGACAAGTACAGAAAAAGGCAGGAGGGGTGCAGAAAGAAGGAAGAGAAGTGCAGAAAGAAGCAACAGGTGCTGAAAGAGGCGCGATGGATGCAGAAAGAGCAAGAGAAGTGCAGAAAGAAGCAACAGAGGTATAGAAAGAGGCAAGAGAGGTGCAGAAACAGGCAGGAAAGGTGCAGAAAGAGGGAACAGGGGTGCAAAAGGATGCAAAAGAGGTGCAGAAAGAGAAAAAAGGGGTGCAAAAATAGGCAAGAGGGGTACAGAAAGAAGCAAGTGAGGTGCAGAAAGAGGCAACAGAGGTGCAGAAAGACGCAAGAGAGGTGCAGAAACAAGCACAAGAAGTGCAGAAAGAGGCAAGAGAGTTGCTGAAAGAAGCAACAGAGGTGTGGAAGGAAGCAAGAGAAGTGCAAAAATAGGCAAGAGGGGTACAGAAAGAAGCAAGTGAGGTGCAGAAAGAGGCAACAGAGGTGCAGAAAGACGCAAGAGAGGTGCAGAAACAAGCACAAGAAGTGCAGAAAGAGGCAAGAGAGTTGCTGAAAGAAGCAACAGAGGTGTGGAAGGAAGCAAGAGAAGTGCAGAAAGAGGCAAGAGAGGTGCAGAAAAGGGCAAGAAAACAGCAGAAATAGGCAAGAGGGATGCAAAAAAAGGAAGAAGGGTGCAGAAAGAAGCAAGAGAGGTGCAGAAATAAGGAAGAGAAATGCAGAAAGAAGCAAGAGAGGTGCAGAAAGAGGTGCAGAAAGAGGGAAGACGAGTGCAGAAAGAGACAACAGGGGTGCAGAACAAGAGAACATGGGTGCAGAAAGAAGCAAGAGAGGTGTACAAAGAGGCAATAGAAGTGCAGAAAGAGGCAAGTGAGGTGCAGAAGGAGGCAAGAGAACTGCAGAAAGAGGCAAGAGAGTTGCAGAAACAGGCAAAAGGGGTGCAGAAAGAGGGAACAGGTGTGCAGACAGAGGCAAGAGAGGTGCAGAAAGGGGGAAGAGGGGTACAGAAAGAAGAGAGTGATGTTCAGAAAGAGGCAAGAGTGGTGCAGAAAGAGGCAATAGAAGTGCAGAAAGAGGCAAGTGAGGTGCAGAAGGAGGCAAGAGAACTGAAGAAAGAGGCAAGAGTGTTGCAGAACTAGGCAAAAAGGGTGCAGAAATATCCAACAGAGGTGCAAAAAGAGGCAAGAGGGGTGCAGAAAGAGGTAGGAGAGATGCACAAATTAGCAAGAGAGGTACAGAAAGAGGCAGGAGGGGTGCAGAAAGAAGGAAGAGAAGTGCAGAAAGAAGCAACTGAGGTGCTGAAAGAGGCACAAAGGGTGCAGAGAGAGGCAAGAGAAGTGCAGAAAGAAGCAAGAGAGGTACAGAAAGAAGCAAGAGAGGTACAGAAACAGGCAGGAAAGGTGCAGAAAGAGGGAACAAGGTGCAAAAAGAGGCAATATAGGTGCAGTAAGAGGGAAGAGGGTGTAGAAAGAGGCAAGAGGCATGCAGAAAGAAGCAAGTGAGGTGCAGAAAGAGGCAACAGAGGTGCAGAAAGATGCAAGAGAAGTGCAGAAACAAGCAAGAGAAGTGCAGAAAGAGGCAAGAGAATTGCTGAAAGAAGCAACAGAGGTATAGAAAGAAGCAAGAGAAGTGTAGAAAGAGTCAAGTAAGGTGCAGAAAGAAGCAAGAGCAGTGCAGAAAGAACCAACAGAGGTGCAAAAAGAGGCAAGAGGGGTGCAGAAAAAGGTAGTAGAGGTGCACAAAGAGGCAAGACAAGTACAGAAAAAGGCATGAGGGGTGCAGAAAGAAGGAAGAGAAGTGCAGAAAGAAGCAACAGGTGCTGAAAGAGGCGCGATGGATGCAGAAAGAGCAAGAGAAGTACAGAAAGAAGCAACAGAGGTATAGAAAGAGGCAAGAGAGGTGCAGAAACAGGCAGGAAAGGTGCAGAAAGAGGGAACAGGGGTGCAAAAGGATGCAAAAGAGGTGCAGAAAGAGAAAAAAGGGGTGCAAAAATAGGCAAGATGGGTACAGAAAGAAGCAAGTGAGGTACAGAAAGAGGCAACAGAGGTGCTTAAAGAGGCAAGAGGGGTGCAGAAAGAGGCAAGAGAATTGCAGAAAAAAGCAACAGAGGTGCTGAAAGAGGCAAGAGAGGTGCAGAAACAGGCAAGAAAGGTACAGAAAGAGGGAACAGGGGGGCAGAAAGAGGTAAGAGGGATTCAGAAATGTGCAAGAGAGGTGTAGAAAGAAGCAAGAGCAGTGCAGAAATTTGCAAGAGAAGTGCAGAAAGAAGCAAGAGAGGTGGAGAAATAGGGAAGAGGGGTGCAGAAAGAGGCAGGAGGGATGCAAAAATTTACAAAAGAGGTGCAGAATGAAGCAAGGACAGTGCAGCAAGAACTAACAGAGGTGCAAAAAGAGGCAAGAGGAGTGCAGAAATAGGTAGGAGAGATGCACAAATTGGCAAGAGAGGTACAGAAAGAGGCAGGAGGGGTGCAGAAAGAAGAAAGAGAAGTGCAGAAAGAAGCAAATGAGGTCCTGAAAGAGGCGCGAAGGGTGCAGAAAGAGGGAAGAGAAGTGCAGAACGAAGCAACAGAGGTACAGAAAGAAGCAAGAGAGGTGCAGAAACAGGCAGGAAAGGTGCAGAAAGAGGGAACAACGGTGCAAAAAGAGGCAATAGAGGTGCAGAAAGAGGGAAGAGGCGTGCAGAAAGAGGCAAGAGTGGTGCACAAAGAAGCAAGTGAGGTGCAGAATGAAACAGGAACAGTGCAGAAAGAACTAACAGAGGTGCAAAAAGAGGCAAGAGGGGTGCAGAAAGAGGTAGGAGAGATGCACAAATTAGCAAGAGAGGTACAGAAAGAGGCAGGAGGGGTGCAGAAAGAAGGAAGAGAAGTGCAGAAAGAAGCAACTGAGGTGCTGAAAGAGGCACAAAGGGTGCAGAGAACTCTCCAACCCCAGCTCCAACACCAACGACATCCCGCCGTCGCAACCCCTGTGCGATTCCCTCGCCACCTTCTTTCACCGCAAGATCGCCGACATCCACGACAGCTTCAACACCCAGACAGCCCCAACTAAGATCGATGCACCAGACCCGTCGCACACCATCGACCACGACCCCCTGCCAGCCTGGGCCAGCGTGAACATCAAGGACACCATCAAGACCATGAGCACAATACACTCCGGCTCCCCGTCAGACCCTTTCCCGCACCACATCTTCAACAATGCCAGCAGCTCCATCGCACCCCACCTGTGCAACGTCATCAATCTCTCCTTCGAGACCGCGACCTTCCCAGAGAGCTGGAAACACGCAGAGATCAACGCCCTACTCAAAAAACCCAAGGCGGACCCGAGAGACCTCAAGAACTTCCGGCCCATCTCCCTGCTTCCGTTCCCAGCCAAGGTCATCGAGAAGATCGTCAACAAACAGCTAACCCGATACCTCGAAGAAAACAGCATCCTGGACCCATCCCAATCGGGGTTCCGCAGCAACCACAGCACTGAGACTGCCCTCATCGCCGCCACCGAGGACATCAGGATCCTGCTGGACAATGGTGAGACCGCAGCCCTCATCCTGCTGGACCTCTCCGCCGCCTTCGACACTGTCTGCCACCGCACTCTACGCACACGCCTCCACGACGCAGGGATCCGAGACAAGGCCCTGGAATGGGCCACCTCCTTCCTCGCCGGCAGAACCCAGAGAGTCCGCCTCCCACCATTCCGATCCGAAGCCTCCGAGATCATCTGCGGCGTACCCCAGGGATCGTCCCTCAGCCCAACACTGTTCAACATCTACATGACCCCGCTCGCACGCATCGCCAGACAACACGACCTCAACATAATCTCCTATGCCGACGACACTCAACTGATCCTCTCCCTCACCAAGGACCCCCTCGCCGCCAAATCCAACCTCCATGAAGGAATGAAGGCCGTCGCCGATTGGATGAAGATCAGCCGACTAAAACTGAACACGGAGAAGACAGAGGTCCTCATCCTCGGCTCCAACCCCTCAGCCTGGGACGACTCCTGGTGGCCAACGACGCTGGGAGCAGCCCCGACACCCACCGACCACGCACGCAACCTGGGAGTCATCCTCGACTCAACGCTCTCCATGGACAAGCAAGTCAACGCAGTCTCATCCTCCTGCTTCAACACCCTCCGCATGCTTCGCAAGATCTACAGGTGGATCCCGACAGACACAAGAAGAACAGTCACCCAGGCCCTCGTCAGTAGCAGACTTGACTATGGGAATGCCCTCTATGCGGGAGCCCCGGCCAAGCTCATCAAGCGGCTGCAACGCATACAAAACGCCTCCGCACGCCTGATCCTCGATGTACCACGCCACAGCCACATCACCCCCTACCTGAGGAACCTGCACTGGCTCCCCGTCGACAGGAGAATCTCCTTCAAACTCCTCATCCATGCACACAAGGCACTCCACAAGACTGGCCCAGCCTACCTCAACAGACGACTCCTCTTCTACGTCCCCAACCACCAACTCCGCTCTGCCGACCTCTCCCTCGCCACCGTCCCTCGCATTCGAAGAACTACCACCGGCGGCAGATCCTTCTCCCACCTTGCCGCCAAGACCTGGAACACCCTTCCACTAAGCCTACGACAGACCCAAGACCTGCTGACCTTCAGGAGGCTACTCAAGACCTGGTTGTTCGACCAGTAGCAGCACCCCCCCCTTTTTATTTTTCCCTAGTGCCTTGAGACCCTCACGGGTAAGTAGTGCGCTTTACAAATTCTGTGATTGATTGATTGATTGAGAGAGAGGTAAGAGAAGTGCAGAAAGAAGCAACAGAGGTACAGAAAGAAGCAAGAGAGGTACAGAAACAGGCAGGAAAGGTGCAGAAAGAGGGAACAAGGTGCAAAAAGAGGCAATATAAGTGCAGTAAGAGGGAAGAGGGTGCAGAAAGAGGCAAGAGGCATGCATAAAGAAGCAAGTGAGGTGCAGAAAGAGGCAACAGAGGTGCAGAAAGACGCAAGAGAAGTGCAGAAACAAGCAAGAGAAGTGCAGAAAGAGGCAAGAGAATTGCTGAAAGAAGCAACAGAGGTATAGAAAGAAGCAAGAGAAGTATAGAAAGAGTCAAGTAAGGTGCAGAAAGAAGCAAGAGCAGTGCAGAAAGAACCAACAGAGGTGCAAAAAGAGGCAAGAGGGGTGCAGAAAAAGGTAGTAGAGGTGCACAAAGAGGCAAGACAAGTACAGAAAAAGGCATGAGGGGTGCAGAAAGAAGGAAGAGAAGTGCAGAAAGAAGCAACAGGTGCTGAAAGAGGCGCGATGGATGCAGAAAGAGCAAGAGAAGTGCAGAAAGAAGCAACAGAGGTATAGAAAGAGGCAAGAGAGGTGCAGAAACAGGCAGGAAAGGTGCAGAAAGAGGGAACAGGGGTGCAAAAGGATGCAAAAGAGGTGCAGAAAGAGAAAAAAGGGGTGCAAAAATAGGTAAGAGGGGTACAGAAAGAAGCAAGTGAGGTGCAGAAAGAGGCAACAGAGGTGCAGAAAGACGCAAGAGAGGTGCAGAAACAAGCACAAGAAGTGCAGAAAGAGGCAAGAGAACTGCTGAAAGAAGCAACAGAGGTGTGGAAGGAAGCAAGAGAAGTGCAGAAAGAGGCAAGAGAGGTGCAGAAAAGGGCAAGAAAACAGCAGAAATAGGCAAGAGGGATGCAAAAAAAGGAAGAAGGGTGCAGAAAGAAGCAAGAGAGGTGCAGAAATAAGGAAGAGAAATGCAGAAAGAAGCAAGAGAGGTGCAGAAAGAGGTGCAGAAAGAGGGAAGACGAGTGCAGAAAGAGACAACAGGGGTGCAGAACGAGAGAACATGGGTGCAGAAAGAAGCAAGAGAGGTGTACAAAGAGGCAATAGAAGTGCAGAAAGAGGCAAGTGAGGTGCAGAAGGAGGCAAGAGAACTGCAGAAAGAGGCAAGAGAGTTGCAGAAACAGGCAAAAGGGGTGCAGAAAGAGGGAACAGGTGTGCAGACAGAGGCAAGAGAGGTGCAGAAAGGGGGAAGAGGGGTGCAGAAAGAAGGAAGAGAAGTGCAGAAAGAAGCAACTGAGGTGCTGAAAGAGGCGCGAAGGGTGCAGAAAGAGGCAAGAGAAGTGCAGAAAGAAGCAACAGAGGTACAGAAAGAAGCAAGAGCGGTGCAGAAACAGGCAGGAAAGGTGCAGAAAGAGGGAACAAGGGTGGAACAAGAGGCCAGAGAGGTGCAGAAAGAGGGAAGAGGGGTGTGAAAAAGAGGCAAGAGGGGTGCAGAAAGAAGCAAGTGAGGTGCAGAAAGAGGCAACAGAGGTGCAGAAAGACGCAAGAGAAGTGCAGAAACAAGCAAGAGAAGTGCAGAAAGAGGCAATAGAATTGCTGAAAGAAGCAACAGAGGTGTAGAAAGAAGCAAGAGAAGTGCAGAAAGAGGCAAGTGAGGTGAAGAAAGAAGCAAGAGCAGTGCAGAAAGAACCAACAGAGGTGCAAAAAGAGGCAAGAGGGGGCAGAAAGAGGTAGGAGAGGTGCACAAAGAAGCAAGAAAGGTACAGAAAGAGGCAGGAGGGGTACAGAAAGAAGGAAGGAAGAGAAGTGGAGAAAGAGGCAAGAGAGTTGCTGAAAGAAACAACAGAGGTATAGAAAGAAGCAAGAGAAGTGCAGAAAGAGGCAAGTAAGGTGCAGAAAGAAGCATGAGAAGTACATAAAGAACAAACAGAGGTGCAAGTAGAGGCAAGAGGGGTGCAGAAAAAGGTAGGAGAGGTGCAC
The DNA here is from genome assembly GCA_963921515.1 of Calotriton arnoldi. Classification (NCBI taxonomy): domain Eukaryota; kingdom Metazoa; phylum Chordata; class Amphibia; order Caudata; family Salamandridae; genus Calotriton; species Calotriton arnoldi. Next base: position 576,990 of record CAWUFW010004833.1, on the reverse strand, counting down.
AAATAGGCAAGACAAGTACAGAAAGAGGCAGGAGGGGTGCAGAAAGAAGGAAGAGAAGTGCAGAAAGAAGCAACAGAGGTGCAGAAAGAGGCAAGAAAGGTACAGAAACAGGCAGGAAAGGTGCAGAAAGAGGGAACAGGGGTGCAGAAAGACACAAGAGAGATGCGGAAAGAGAAAAAAGGGGTTCACAAATAGGCAAGAGGCGTGCAGAAAGAAGCAAGTGAGGTGCAGAAAGAGGAATGTCAGGGTTCACAGGAGGTTTCCTCCTCGTGACCCTACTGTAGCCATTGTTTCTGCCCCCCAACCCCACCGGCAAGGTTTGGGTTCCCGGTGTGGCCTCAGTTGGCGACGCTGGATTTCCAACATGGCTGCCAAGCGTGCCCGCTGTTCTGCAGTCTAATCTTTCTTAGAACTCCCTGGTTTGGTGAAGCGCGCACCAACATTCCACAGCGCACTTCACCAGAGATTCTACCCGAGTGACAGCTTACCTAATTCCCTCCATCACGGCAGTCAGCTTAGGGTAGCTTCGTCGGCCTCGCGTTTAGCATCGGCGGTACCCGTGCCTCAGCGCAAGTCAAGATTAGTGTAATTTCGTTGCGCATGCCCCAAACTCGTTTAGTCGAGTTCGGTGCATGACACATTCAGAGTAGTGTTCCTGTCAGAGAGTCCTGGTCAGCCCAGTTAATGCGAGCTTGAAGAGTAAGGTTGTCGCGCATGCCCGAAACGCGAGTTAGTTGAGTTCGGTGCATGACAGATTCAGAGTAGTGTTCCTGTCAGAGAGCCTTGGTCAGCTTAGTTAATGCGGGCGCGTATTGCTCCTCGCCCCGCATTTAATTGCTGGCTCATTTCTGTCCTCAAGTCAAAGAAGGGAGGTTTTAATTGTAAAAGGCCAAATACTGAATCTTAGTTTTAATTCACTAAGCAGTTAGTTCCATTCTCTGGTCCTTACAGCTAAATGTCACAAGTTGGGGCATTTGTTTAGAATACAAGAACCCCGCGTTAAATACAGAACCTTAGGAGAACCGAATTCAAAGTGAGTTACCTATAATCTAAGGTAGTTGATTAATCACTAGTCTTCCTCATAACCATTCAGAAATAACAATCTCTCACCTACCTTATGTTTCTCTGTGTGAAGTGTTGAACTTCGGAGACGTCCTGTCTCATCCTGCAAAAAAGAAAATTTAGTTAATATCTTCTCCAGTTATCAGTTATTTTTACATTACTAGAGAAGGTTATAGAAGAGAGGCATTGGTCCAAGGTATTTCTGGTAAGATAAGTTACCTTATATTAAATGCATAAGTTTGAGTTACAATGTGATTCTTAGTATAGTAATTGTTTTCAGCATTGTAAGAAGAAAGAAGAAGACGAAGCAGAACAGGCAGAATACCAGTCGGGCTGTCTCTTCTCTATTCCCAATCCCCTTTCCCCCCTTGGTACTTACCTGTAGGGGATTACTAAAAAAAACTAGCAGGAACGTTCTGAGAGGGGCATTGGGAATTAGGCGTCATTTTGCTTGCTCCTGTGTTGTCAAGAGTGCTAGAGACCAGGGTCTTGACAGAGTGAAGTGCCCACATTGGTACTTACACCTGAGCAGAATGGCTGAAGGTTTCGATTTAAAAAATTTAGGTGACATCCTGGGAAACATTCAAAGAGATCTAGAAGCAGTCAGAGAGGAGAATAAAATTCTGAGACAGGAAATAATCAGCTGTAGAATGGGAGAGTCTTTTTCAGGGGCTAGTCAAGAAACCTCAACTTTCGAAACCCAAAGACCAAACACGAGTCCCTTATCCTTTGCTTCCACTCAAGTTATTCACTCATTGTCTCCTGTAAAACCCCTCACCCCCCCAGAGCGATTTAATGGAGATCCACAAAAGGCACACATTTTTTTGACGCAATGCTCCCTTCACTTTATGTGCCACCCTACGATTTTCCCTGATGCTCAGTCTCGTGTGGCATTCGTCTTGTCCTAACTTAGTGGGGATGCTGCCTCTTGGTCTATGCCCTTAGTGACCAAGGATGACCCTATCCTATACAACTTTGAAGATTTCAAGAAAGAGTTCCTCCGGATTTTTGACACGAGAAAGGCATCGCAGGCTACGGACAACGAACTGCTAGAGTTAAGGCAAGGAAACTGAGAACTGGTCACTTATCTAGCCCAGTTCAACAAGCTTGTGGTGGAGACAGACTGGCCTGAAAATAAGAGAGCGGCAGTGTTCTACAGAGGGCTAAGAGAAGAACTAAAATATGCACTATCACAGATTCCTAACCGTCCTACTGAAATCTCAGCACTGGTAGACTTGGTCTTAGAAATTGATTTCCGGCAGAACGAACGGAAAGGAGAAAGAAAAAGAGAGTTTAGATCGAGTGTTCGCCATTTTGACCGAATCAAGCCAGAGGCTACGCGAGTCATAGAGAATTCTGCTGGAGTGGAACCAATGCAAATTGGCGCCATCCGAGGTCCCTTGTCCAAGGAGGAAAAGGAGAAAAGACGTCAGAATAAGCTGTGTATGTACTGCGGAGGTAGTGGACACTTTGTGAAGGCTTGTCAGAAGAGACCCAAGACTCCAGTAAAGGAAAAGGAAAACTTGCAGCACCACCAGTAATTGGAGTTGGACTGGTGGATGCAAGCGGAGAAACAACTCCAATGAATCATCAATTAGCAAATACCTTGCAAGTGTCTTCACCCCATCTGATTTTGGCCTTGACATTGAAATTTCGAAACGTGGTCTTGAAAGAAATCACAGTCATGATTGATTCCGGGGCTACCGGAAACTTCTGCGACCTGAAATTTGCTACTCACATTGGTCTGCAGGCCATCAGGAAAGAAAGAAGCGAGGTGGTTAGAGCTGTAGACGGAACTGACTTAACGTCCGGACCCATAACCAGCCATACTGAACCAGTGCAAATGATTACTAACGAAGGTCATCAAGAAGTTCTACAGTTCAACTTGATTGATGCCCCACAATTCCAACTAATTTTAGGACTTCCCTGGCTAACGGAGCACAATCCATCCATCGATTGGGGAGCTCAAACCATTAAGTTGGATTCCGAATATTTCGAAAAACATTGTTTTGTGAAAAAAAAAGATCCAGTCTGAACCAAGTGTGGCCATACAGCTTTGTGAGAACGGAGTGTTGGTGTGTGTTATACAAACAATCGAAATTCCAGAAGAATTTCAAGATTTTGCGGATGTACTCGATGAGGTCAAGGCTGAGAAATTGCCACCACACAGGTCTTACGACTGCAAGATCGATCTGGAGCCAAGGGAAAACCTGCCATGTAGTCGCGTCTACGCCTTGACAGAGAAAGAGAACCTACACTTAAAGGAATACTTAAAGAAAAATCTTGAGAACGGTTTTATTAGACCATCACAGTCTCCAGTCTCTTCCCCCCTTTTCTTCATGCCAAAGAAGGGGGGGATCTTAGGTCTTGTATAGACTACGGGGCAATCAACAGAATAACAGTAAAAAACCGTTACCCATTACCCCTCATTTCGGTGCATATAGACCAGGTGAAGGAGGTGAAAATCTACACCCGATTAGACTTGCGAGGAGCCTACCACTTGATCAGACTCCGGCAAGGCGACGAGTGAAAAACGGCCTTCAGGACCAAATACGGCCTCTATGAATATCTTGTGATACCGTATGGGCTGTGTAATGCGCCAGCAGCGTTCCAATATTTCATCAATGACGTCTTAAGCGATTTTATCGATCAATGTGCGATAGTGTACATAGACGACATTCTGAACGATTCGAACACGGAAGAAGAACATCAAATGCAAGTCTGAGCTGTGTTGCAACGCTTAAGAGAAAACTCCTTATACTTAAAACTGGAGAAGTGTTTGTTCAATACCAACACAGTAGAGTTCCTAGGATTTGTGTTGTCGCCCTCAGGGATAACAATGTACGAACAGAAGGTGAAGGCGGTGATGGAGTGGAAATCTCCCACAGCCATCAAGGAAGTTCAGAGTTTCATCGGGTTCGCGAACTTCTATAGAAGATTTATTCACGAATTCTCCCAGAAAATTCTGCCTTTGACACGATTGTTAAAGAAAGGAGTACCTTTCAAATGGTCTGAGGAAGCAGAGAGAGCCTTTAATTTGCTAAAAGAGAGTTTCACCACAGCGCCAGTCTTACTTCATGGAGACCCCTCCGAGCCCTTTTACTTGGAAACAGACGCTTCTGAACTGGCCATCGGGGGTATACTCTCACAGAGGCATAAAGAAACCGGGCAGCTACATCCAGTAGCCTACCGTTCCCGTAAACTTAATCCAGCTGAATGTAACTATACCATCACGGAGAAGGAACTTCTGGCCATAAAAGATGCCTTTAAGGATTGGAGGCACTATTTGATGGGTGCTAAGCACACAGTAACAGTATTTACCGACCATAGAAACCTGACATTTCTAAGATCTGCCCGAACCCTTACACCCCATCAACTTCGCTGGTCGCTCCACTTTGCAGATTTTGACTTTGTTATTACCTACCGGCCAGGTTCGAAGAATGGGAAGGCAGATGCATTATCTAGGCTAGATACAGAACACCAGAAGACAATTGTTGAAAACCAACAGATAATTCCAGGAGACAAAATCATTGGAACCATTTCCCAAGTGCCTTTTGAAGAGCAAATTCGGGACCTTATGACCGAAACAGATATGGAAGATTGGGTGGCAGAAGACCCCCAGAGAGTCATCCACGATGGCTTGCCTTATCAAGGAAACACATTGTTTTTGCCCACAAGAGATCTTCAAATTAAGGCCATGCATGAATGTCATGACAACCCCTTGGCAGGCCATAAAGGAGTACAGAAAACAGAAGACCTTGTCAAACGAAGGTTCTGGTGGCCACACATGAGCCGAGACATACGCCAGTACGTTCTGGGATGTGAGATTTGTGCACGGGGATAATCGGACAGGCAGGCTCCTAAAGGACTATTACAACCACTGCCCACTCCCCCATACCCTTGGCACACAGTTTCTTTAGATCTAATCGTAGACTTACCATCATCCCAAGGTTTTGATACTATCCTTGTTTGTGTAGACACCTTCAGTAAGATGACACATTTCGTACCATTCAAGGGAACACCCACAGTAAAACAACTGTCCCAGCTTTTCAATCAAAATGTAATTTGTCTCCATGACATCCCTAAGGTGTTAATTACTGATAGGGGTTCTCAGTTTTTGTCACGATTTTGGAAAGCCTACACTAAGGGGTTATGTATAGACCATCGATACTCCACCAGTTTCCACCCAGAAACTGACGGGCAAACTGAGAGGACTAATCAGGAGTTAGAGCAATATCTCAGGCTCTATTAATTAGATGAGGAGGGTGATTGGCCCGATTACCTATGGACAGCTGAGTATGCCCATAATAACGCCCAAAATGTGTCCACTGGTTACTCACCCTTTTTCATGAATTCAGGCAGACACCCTAATTCCCAACTAGAATTTGGAAGTGTAGAAGTCACAGCAGTTCAGGACATTGCCCAGCATGTAGCTAGAATTCATCAATCAGCAACACAGAATTTGACTCTAGCTAAAAGCCGTTATAAACACTTTGCAGATCAAAAAAGAAAGAAAGGACCCAATCTCCAACTAGGGGATCAAGTTTGGCTCTGCACTAAAAACCTAAAGTTGAAAGGTACGCGTAAATTTCAGCCACGCTTTGTAGGGCCATACCCTATTGAAAAAATCATCAACCCAGTAACTTATCGTTTAACATTACCAAAAACTACCAAAATTCATCCAGTCTTTCACATTTCCTTGCTCAAGAAGATTCAACCAGTCTTACGAAAAACAATTCCCCCTGTCCCTCTAGTTGTTGATGGTGAGATCGAATACGAGGTCAAAAGAATCTTAGATTCAAAAAAGGTTAACAATGACCTCTTTTATCTTATCGACTGGAAGGGTTATGGACCTGATGAGCGTTCCTGGGAGAAATGTTCTGCTGTCCACGCTCCCCGATTGGTCAGGGTGTTCCACACTAAGTTTCCTACTAAACCACGCCCGGAGGAAACCCCGTTGAGAGGGGGTACTGTCAGGGTTCACAGGAGGTTTCCTCCTCGTGACCCTACTGTAGCCATTGTTTCTGTCCCCCAACCCCACCGGCAAGGTTTGGGGTCCCGCTGTGGCCTCAGTTGGCGAGCATGCTGGCGGCGCTGGATTTCCAACATGGCCGCCGGTGTGCCCGCTGTTCTGCGTTCTAGTCTTTCTTAGAACTCCCTGGTTTGGTGAAGCGCGCACCAACATTCCACAGCGCACTTCACCAGAGATTCGACCAGAGTGAAAGCTTACCTAATTCCCTCTGTTGCATCAGTCAGCTTAGGGTAGCTTCGTCGGCCTCGCGTTTAGCTTCGACGGTACCCGTGCCTCAGCGCAAATCAAGGTTAGTGTAATTTCGTTGCTCATGCCCCGAACTCGTTTAGTCGAGTTCGGCGCATGACACATTCAGAGTAGTGTTCCTGTCAGAGAGTCCTGGTCAGTCCAGTTAACGCGAGCTTGAAGAGTAAGGTTGTCACACATGCCTGAAACTCGAGTTAGTTGAGTTCGGTGCATGACAGATTCAGAGTAGTGTTCCTGTCAGAGAGCCTTGGTCAGCTTAGTTAATGCGGGCGCGTATTGCTCCTCGCGCCGCATTTAATTACTGGCTCATTTCTGTCCTCAAGTCAAAGAAGGGAGGTTTTAATTGTAAAAGGCCAAATACTGAATCTTAGTTTTAATTCACTAAGCAGATAGTTCCATTCTCTGGTCCTTACAGCTAAATGTCCCAAGTTGGGGCATTTGTTTAGAATACAAGAACCCCCGCGTTAAATACAGAACCTTAGGAGAACCGAATTCAAAGTGAGTTACCTATAATCTAAGGTAGTTGATTAATCACTAGTCTTCCTCATAACCATTCAGAAATAACAATCTCTCACCTACCTTATGTTTCTCTGTGTGAAGTGTTGAACTTCGGAGACGTCCTGTCTCATCCTGCAAAAAAGAAAATTTAGTTAATATCTTCTCCAGTTATCAGTTATTTCTACATTACTAGAGAAGGTTATAGAAGAGAGGCATTGGTCCAAGGTATTTCTGGTAAGATAAGTTACCTTATATTAAATGCATAAGTTTGAGTTACAATGTGATTCTTAGAATTGTAATTGTTTTCAGCATTGTAAGAAGAAAGAAGAAGACGAAGCAGAACATTCAGAGTACCAGTCGGGCTGTCTCTTCTCTATTCCCAATCCCCTTTCCCCCTTTGATACTTGTCTTCCTCGTAACCATTCAGAAATAACAATCTCTCACCTACCTTATGTTTCTCTGTGTGAAGAGTTGAACTTCGGAGATGTCCTGTCTCATCCTGCAAGAAAGAAAATTGAGTTAATATCTTCTCCAGTTATCAGTTATTTCTACATTACAAGAGAAGGTTATAGAAGAGAGGCATTGGTCCAAGGTATTTCTGGTAAGATAAGTTACCTTATATTAAATGCATAAGTTTGAGTTACAATGTGATTCTTAGAATTGTAATTGTTTTCAGCATTGTAAGAAGAAAGAAGAAGACGAAGCAGAACATTCAGAGTACCAGTCGGGCTGTCTCTTCTCTATTCCCAATCCCCTTTCCCCCCTTGGTACTTACCTGTAGGGGATTACTAAAAAAACCTAGCAGGATTGTTCTAAGAGGGACATTGGGAATTAGGCGTCATTCTGCTCCTGTGTTGTCAAGAGTAGTAGAGACCAGGGTCTTGACAAGGAAACAGAGGTGCAGAAAGACGCGAGAGTGGTACAGAAAAAGGTAGAAGAGGTGCACAAAGAGGCAAGAGAGGTTTAGGAAGAGGCAGGAGGGGTGCAGAAAGAAAGAAGAGAAGTGCAGAAAGAGACAAGAGAATTTCTGAAAGAAGCAACAGAGGTGTACAAAGAAGCAATAGAAGTACAGAAAGAGGTAAGTGAGGTGCAGAAAGAAGCAAGAGCAGTGCAGAAAGAACCAACAGAGGTGCAAAAAGGGGCAAGAGGGGTGCAGAAAAAGGTAGGAGAGGTGCAGAAAGAGGCAAGAGAGGTACAGAAAGAGGCAGGAGGGGTGCAGAAAAAAGGAAGACAAGTGCTAAAGAAGCAACAGAGGTGCTGAAAGAGGTGCGAATGGTGCAGAAAGAGCAAGAGAAGTGCAGAAAAAAGCAACAGAGGTACAGGAAGAGGCAAGAGAGGTGGAGAAACAGGGGAGAGGCATGCAGAAAGAGGCAAGAGGGGTGCAGAACGAAGCAAGTGAGGTGCAGAAAGATGGAAGAGAGGTGCAGAAACAAGCAAGAGAAGTGCAGAAAGAGGCAAGAGAATTGCTGAAATAAGCAACAGAGGTGTAGAAAGAAGCAAAAGAAGTGCAGAAAGAACCAACAGAGGTACAGAAAGAGGCAATAGAGGAGCAGAAACAGGCAGGAGAGGTACAGACAGAGGGAACAGGGGTGCAGAAGGAGACAAGAGAGGTGCAGAAAGAGAAAAGAGGGGTGCAGAAAGAGGCAAGAGGGGTGTAGAAAGAAGCAAGTGAGGTGTAGAAAGAGGCAACAGAGGTGCATAAAGACGCAAGTGAGGTGCAGAAACAAGCAAAAGAAGTGCAGAAAGAGGCAGGAGGGGTGCAGAAAGAAGCAAGTGAGGTACAGAAAGAGGCAACAGAGGTGCAGAAAGACGCAAGAGAATTGCTAAAAGAAGCAACAGAGGTGTGGAAAGAAGCAAGAGAAGTGCAGAAAGAGGCAAGTGAGGTGCAGAAAGAGGCAAGAGAGAAACAGAAAGAAGCAAGAGAAGTGCAGAAAGAGGCAAGAGAGGTGCAGAAAGAGGCAAGAGAGAAACAGAAAGAGGCAAGGGAAGTGCAGAAACAGGCAAGAGAGGAGCAGAAAGAGGCACAAGAGGTGTAGAAAGAAGCAAGAGAAGTGCAGAAAGAGGCAGGAGGGGTGCAGAAAGAAGCAAGTGAGGTGCAGAAAGAGGCAACAGAGGTGCATAAAGACGCAAGAGAGGTGCAGAAACAAGCAAAAGAAGTGCAGAAAGAGGCAGGAGGGGTGCAGAAAGAAGCAAGTGAGGTGCAGAAAGAGGCAACAGAGGTGCAGAAAGACGCAAGAGAATTGCTAAAAGAAGCAACAGAGGTGTGGAAAGAAGCAAGAGAAGTGCAGAAAGATGAGAGTGGGGTGCAGAAAGAAGCAAGAGAAGTGCAGAAAGAGGCAAGAGAGGTTCAGAAAGAGGCAAGAGAGAAACAGAAAGAGGCAAGGGAAGTGCAGAAACAGGCAATAGAGGAGCAGAAAGAGGCACAAGAGGTGTAGAAAGAAGCAAGAGAAGTGCAGAAAGAGGCAGGAGGGGTGCAGAAAGAAGCAAGTGAGGTACAGAAAGAGGCAACAGAGGTGCAGAAAGACGCAAGAGAGGTGCAGAAAATGGCAAGAGAACAGAAGAAAGAGGCAAGAGGGATGCAAAAAAGGGAAGCAGGGTGCAGAAAGAAGCAAGAGAGGTGCAGAAAGAAGCAAGAGAAGTGCAGAAAGAGGCACGAGAGGTGCAGAAAGCGGCAAGAGAGAAACAGAAAGAGGCAAGGGAAGTGAAGAAACAGGCAAGAGAAATGCACAAAGAGGCAAGAGAGGAGCAGAAAGAGGCACAAGAAGTGTAGAAAGAAGCAAGAAAAGTGCAGAAAGAGGCAGGAGGGGTGCAGAAAGAAGCAAGAGAAGTGCAGAAAGAGGCAACAGAATTGCTGAAAGAAGCAACAGAGGTGTAGAATGAAGCAAAAGAAGTGCAGAAAGAGGCAGTGAGGTGCAGAAAGAGGCAAGGGAGGTGCAGAAAATGACAAGAGAACAGCAGAAAGAGGCAAGAGGGATGCAAAAAAGGGAAGAAGGGTGCAGAAAGAAGCAAGAGAGGTGCAGAAAGAAGCAAGAGAAGTGCAGAAAGAAGCAAGAGAGGTGCAGAAAGAGGGAAGACGAGTACAGAAAGAGAGAACAGGGGTGCAGAAAGAGACAACAGGAGTGCAGAAAGAAGCAAGAGAGGTGCAGAAGGAGGCAGGAGAGCTGCAGAAAGAGGCAAGAGAGTTGCAGAAACAGGCAAAAGGGGTGCAGAAAGAGGGAACAGGTGTGCCGAGAGAGACAAGAGAGTTGCAGAAAGAGGGAAGAGGGGTACAGAAAGAAGAGAGTGAGGTTCAGAAAGAGGCAAAAGAGGTGCAGAAAGAGGCAATAGAAGTGCAGAAACAGGCAAAAGGGGAGCAGAAAGAACCAACAGAGGGGCAAAAAGAGGCAAGAGGGGTTCAGAAAGGGGCAAGAGAAGTGCAGAAAGAGGCAAGTGAAGTGCAGAAATAAGAGAGTGAGGTGCAGAAAGAGGAAGAAAGGTGCAGAAAGATGCAAGAGAAATGCAGAAAGAGGCAAGAGAGGCACAGAAAGAAGAGAGGATTGTGCACCATTCGTACCAATTTAACACCCACATTTAGCAATAAGTAATACGTGACCATTCCAGCCTTGCAAAGGGCCTTCCACCACGCCTTAACACTTGAAGCTGCATTTTTGGGAACATTTGATCCGTTTGAGCAAGAAACAAGGCTGTTTTTGTTCAAATCTGCAGATTACGCAGCAGATGATGGAATATTTGGCAAATGCGGAAAATGTTTAATTATGTGACAATTGGTGCAGCTGAACAGTCACATAATTCCAGTGCCCTGCTCATACCTACGACTAGTTCCAGAAGTGCTCCTCAGTGGTTCCTTCTTTTTTTGTGTCTCATTGAGTTTATAGTTTAGCTTCTATGGAAACGAGGAAGACTAAACCTGAGGTTACCACTCCACAACACAGACTACAATACCACATAATTACTCTCCAAAACACATAATCCCACTCCACATTATTCCTATACACTAAATACCACATACTTTCTATTCACATAATTTGACTGCACAACATACCACATAATTCCACTACACACAACGTACATCCACTCTACACCAAAAAACATTAGTAAAAAACATTTACATTTACAACGCCAATAGCTCTAACTCTCGCAAATGCGAATCCCAATACATTGCAAATGCTTCTTTAACTAGTAGTCGCATTTGCAGAGTGGTGGAGAAAGGGTGCTGGGCATCCGACCAGCGCTCAGCAATTCCACTGTGTAGAACTTACAGGAGGTACCAGGAGGGCCTCTTGGCCCCCAAAGTCCCTCAGGAGTAAAGTGGACTTCATCCCCCATCCCGTAGTCTGCCAGGAGGTGCGTTTGGAGAGTGGTGGAGAAAGGGGGTGTGGCCTCTGAAGACGTCTTAGCAATCCTACTGTGTGGGACTTACTGGAGGTGACAAGAGGGGTAGTTGGCCCCCAAGGACATCCTTGGGGGCCAACTATCCCTCCTATTACCTCCAGTAAGTACCACACAGCAGGATTGCTAAGTTCTCATAACAGGTAATGCCCCCTTTGCCCACCACTCTGCAAACGCGCTCCCTGGCGCGCTCTTGGATGGGGATTGAAGTCCCCTTCGCTGCTGGGGGTCCGTAGGGGCCAACTAGCCTACCTCTTACCTCCAGTAAGCCCCACACAGCTGGATTGCTGAGAGTGGTCTGAGGCCATGCCCCCTTTTTACACCACTCTGCAAACACGCCTCCTGGCCCACTGCTGCTCGGGGGATGAAGTCCACTTGTGTCCTGAGGTCCTAAGGACACAAGAGGACCTCATCGCCCCACCAGCAGTGTGCCAAGAGGTGCATTTGCAGAGTGGTGTAAAAAGGGGAATGGCCTCGGACCACCTCTCAGCAATCCCACTGTGTGGGGCTTACTGGAGGTACCTGGTGGGCTAGTTGGCCCCCAGGGACCCTCAGGAATGAAGGGGTCTTAATCCCCCAACTTAGAACGCGCCAGGGGGCGCATTTGCAGAGTGGTGCAGGGAGGGGGCGGGCCTCAGCGATAGCCGGCTTTTTAATTTTTTTTAAGGGGGGCTGTGTGGCCACCCCTTCCCTTTATTATTTTGGGGCCCTGGGGACCCCATCCCACAGGGCCTGAGGTCCTCAGGACACAAGAGGACCTCATCGCCCCACCACCAGTGCAGCAGAAGCCGCGTTTGCAGAGTGGTGTAAAAAGGGGCATGGCCTCGGACCACCTCTCTGCAACGCAGCTCTGTGGCGCTTACTGGAGGTACCTGGTGGGCTAGTTGGTCCCCAGGGACCCTCAGGATTGAAAGGGACTTAATCCCCCAATTTACAATGCACCAGGGGGCACATTTGCACACTTGTTATGTCAGGCCCCGCCCCCTTCCTGCACCACTGTGCAAACACGCCCCCTGGTGCATTGTAAGTTGGGGGATTAAGTCCCCTTGAGTCCTGAGGTCCCTGGGAGCCAACTAGCCCACCAGGTACCTCCAGTAAGCGCCACAGAGCTGCATTGCAGAGAGGTGTAAAAAGGGGCGTGGCCACAGACCACCTCTCTGCAACGCAGCTCTGTGGCGCTTACTGAAGGTACCTGGTGGGCTAGTTGGCCCCCAGGGACCCTCAGTATTCAAGGGGACTTAATCCCCCAAATTAGAACGCGCCAGGGGGCGTGTTTGCAGAGTGCTGCAGGGAGGGGGCGGGGCCTCCGGCGAGTTGCCGGTTCCTTTTTTTTTTTTTTTGGTCTGTTACGGGAGGGGGGCTGCGTGGCCCCCTTTCCCTGGGCCACTTTTGGCCCCGGGGACCCCATCCCCCGGGCCTGGCAGCCTTTTTTATAAAAAAAAAAATTGGGGAGGGTGACCGCATAGCCCCCCTCCAGAGGCCAATTATGTCCCCGGGGACCCCATCCCCCGGGGCCTGGCCAGCCTTTTTCTTTTTTCTTTTTTCCCCCCTCCTCAGGCCAAATATGTCCCCGGGGACCCCATCCCCCGGGGCCGGCCTTTCCGTGTTTTTTTTTTTTTTAATTATAGGGGAGGGGGGCCGCGTGGCCCCCATCCCGGGCCACTTCTGGCCCCGGGGACCCCATCCCCCGGGGCCTGGCCTCTCCGTTGGGGACCGTTGGGGGAGCGCCAATGCCCCCACGGTCCCACTGGCCCACTGCCTCCTGAGGGAGCCGGCATTGCTTTTGAGCAAGGGGAGCTGCTGACATGCAGCTCTCCTTGCTCAAAAGCAATTCTGCTTTGCTTCCTTGAAGCGAGAGCAGGTTTCCCTGTTCTCGCTTTAAGGAAGCAGGGCAGAGTTTGCTATGGCAGGGCGGGAGCCGTGCTCCTGCCCTGCCATAGCAAATAGCAGTGTCCCGGGGTGGGCACCCCGGGACACTGCAGGAGCCGGCCCTGGGGGGTGGCGGTCCCCAGGGCCATCGAGGGCTCCTGGAGGGGGGCCATGGGCCCCTCTCACTCCATTTCAAAGCCCCGGGGAGGTGGTGGTCCCCGGGGCTGTGGGGGGCCGCGTGCCCCCCCACATTCAATTTCATAAGCCCCGGGGAGGTGGCGGTCCCCAGGGCTGCAGGGGCACCCACGAGCCCTGCAAATAAATCAATGATTGCCCCCGGGACCTGGCCCACCCGGGGGCTTTTTGAAAACGAAGCTCGGGAGGCCGCGCTTCGTTTTTTAAAAAAATTTACGGCAGGATTCGCTACCCCAGCGCAAATTCTGCCGTTTTAAAAACAAAAATGCTTTTTTTGGCCCTCGGGGTCCTTGTGGGACCCCCTGAGCAGGCCTAGGGGGTCAGGGTGTTTCTACCCTGCCCCCTTTTCTTCTTTTTCATGGTTTTTTTCTGATTTCTTGTGACTCGGTTACCGAGTCACAAGATGGCTGCCAACACTTCCTGGTTTGGAGTGTTGGCAGCCGATCAGAGTGAAGCTCGTGCCTGGGAGGGTTCGCGAACCCTCCTCGGTGATCAGATATCGATATTTTTCTTTTTAATTTTCTCAGGAACTACTGAACAGATTTACACCATTTAACAAAAGGGGGCAGTCTAAACCAAGACCTACCTTTTTGCCAAATTTGGTGTATTCCGTTCAGCAGGTCGGGCTGTAGCCTGTAATAAAGTTCCTATGGAAAATAACATGGAGAAAACGTGTTTTGGGACCCCATTTTTTCTCGGACCCTGCTTGACGAATCACTCCGAAACTTTCAACACACAAACTGAGCGGTCCGGCCCTGTTTTTTAGAAAATTTCACGAAGATTCGTCAAACGGCGCCAAAGATATTGGTAAATTAAAAAACGCTTTTCCTATGAAAACTAGGTTCTAACTATAACTACCTACTGGCGACTGCCAGTAGGTAATATATAAGTATATATATATATATATATATAGGAGGCAACAGGGAGAAGCTGTTACGGCAAATGGAAAGCAAATATATATTGCAATTCAACACCAAGGCGCCTGCGGCCTCAATACCAGTGAGGATTTATACCACTTTCTGTAAATCTACCAATATATGTATTTACCAGTGGGCTGCTATCCTGGCACCTAGGACTAGATGGTCTGTTACATCTGTTGTCCTGTAGTTAACATATACTTGACTTAGTATGTTCCTTCTTCTTTTTCTTTTTCTTTTCTTTCTTTTTTTCAACTTTACTTTACTCTAATGTTATTAATGTATTTGTTTGACGCCTTGCATTTAAGCAGTTATTTAGTAAATTTGTCGCTTGCCACTTATTACATATACATTACCGGCAACACGCACGTTTTTGTCGCCACACACTTTAGGTTAGGCTGACTAGATCCACACATCAAGGATATTTAGGTTCTCCTTGACTTGTATGCACGTGTTACTTTTAGTTTCAACATGGCATATAGATATTTTTAACCACGAGTCCTTAGGATTGGAGGAGATTTTTATTTAAGGTAGTTATTTTCACCACTAAATTCACTGTGCACTTTTTACGTACGTCTCCTCCACTCTCCTCTATGCACACCCTCCCTACCACTCTCACCATGTGCGTTCCATTCACAGTTTGATATTGTAGTAGCCTCTTACCTTTGTCCAGTTGGGTGCTTGTCTCTGGGCCTCAGGTTGCCAGGACGAAGTATTGCAGCACACATCACAGAGGCTTACGAAGCAGATGGCACTCTTTGACATTCTGAAATAGGCGCACCCATCATTTTAGTCCCGATTTTTTCACCTCCTTAGCTCCAGGCACGGTCTTTGATGATTTTTTTATGTACTGACAGGGTCATCCCAGGGCCCCCGCGGCTGATAGTTTATGAGCCTTAATCAGAGTCATAGGCATTTTAGTAAGTCACACGCCAGTACACGATAGAAGGCTGACTCCTTCATCGCATCATGTTTTGTTTTACACATACAGAATGAGATGTCTGTTTACTCAGGCCGTGTAATAGCCAGCGAGTTGGAAGTTTTTCTCGGGCATGCATAGCATTTGTAATGAATTTCGCCGCCACAGGATGTTATCTTTATCTTTATTTTTATCTGTGCATAGTCTGTTGTTCCTGTTGTTTCCATACCTTGTCATGTCACTAGTAGCTCGTTTTCCTGCTTGCAGTAAAATGACACATATGACTTTGGCGCTAGCTGTAGTAAAATGCTCACTCATGATAATGGACATAGTAATCAGACTACTACATCCAAACTACACTCACCTGTATATATACTGCACATGTCTGTTCATAGCGCTATGTGATCAAGGCTGCATGTCTGGCAGCCGAAACGCATCATGTTGGACCTTGTTTGATGTGTGAATAAACCTTCATCTTTTCCACACCAGCTTTTGGAGTCTGTGCCCGTGTGTTGCGCCGGAGTGTCTGTCGTGACATTGGGATTTCTTCGTGATATATATATATATATATATTCCAGCTCCCAGGTTTCCCGGGTAATCGTACCCAGCAAAGAAACACAGCACTCTCAGGGGTGAGATTTCCGTAGTTTATTCACTCGGACTCCGGCCAAACAGACGCGTTTCGACTGACGCCTTTATCGATGTTTGTCGGATGCGCCTTGGCCACCATTGTTTTATATACAAAATGCATTCTCAAGTAGGCAACACAAACGAAGGACTGTTATGGCAGTCACAAATGTGAATGCAAATAACGCCGCCATTTTAACACTGTGTAAAAACAGTAGTTTCCCCATTTCATCGGAATACCATTACACAACAACGTGCAAATTGTGATATCAATATTTTCTAAACTTCATATGTATTATATGTCAGAATTTTTTGGGGACGATTTTCGACATTCATATTCTTTGCCTAAAATAACATCCAATTAATCAATATCTCACCCTGAATGGGTAACGTCACCTTATCTTGCACAGAGTGTGTTATCAGATAATACGTCACATTACATGGTGAGTATCTATAAAATGAATCGCGCCCTGAATGGGCAAGTTTATACACAGTAAATAGCCTGAACTTGATTTGCTTTCATTGTCCATTTGTCACGTACTAGGTGGCAACCCTAACGGAATTCGAGACATGCAAGTTTATCTATTACTTAAAATTTCTATCTATAATAGAGTCAGGAAGAGAGAAAATAGAAGAAAACATCTTTTCAGTAGAAAACATCTTTTTAGATAAATTTCGAGACAGTTGGAGACAAATCAGAGAAAATCAGAAACAATCAGAGAAAATTGGAGAAAAATTCAAGAAAATTGGAGAAAAATTCATTGACAAAAAGAGATTCACGAAATTAAGAGAGAAAGATAGAGACAAAACATAAGTTGGAAGCCGTTCATATACACAATAGAATGAGCTACATTGCTCTGACTTTCTACGCTTCAATCTCCTAAGTGGACTGCCATTTCCTCACTGCTATTCTACCCCAATGGTGTTTTTGTCTGCAGATCTATAATAAAGCGAGATTCTAGACGTCGGAGGCGTAAAATTCTGCCACCTCCCCTAGAATTCACTGGGACATGGTTGATACAATAATAGGTTAGAAGATCCCTATTGCGCTGATGTACACTGTCGAAGTGTCTTGCGACTGGATACGTTGCATCCCCATTGGCTATGGCCCTCATGTGTTCTAATATTCTCACCTTCGTAGGGTGGATCGTGCTTCCGATATATCTTAAGCCACATGGGCAATTTAAGCAATATATCGTATAAGGTGTAGTGCACGTTAAAAATTTCTTGATATTTTTAGGTTTTCCAACCCTGGAACACTGTAGGATAGAATTCTTTTACTTTTGTTACAGGCCTTACATTTCCCACATGGGAAAAACCCATTCAAAGTTGTCAATCTCGATTTCGCAACTTCCTTAGTCTGATGACTGTGGATCAAGTCATTTCTGAGGGACCTCGCTTTCCTAAATGTTACTAGAGGATTGGGGGGTAAATCACTCCCTATGGCAGAATCGGACAATAGAGTATGCCAATTTTTTCGCAGGATTCTTTTAAGCTGCCCTGTATGTAGTAATCATCCTAAACTTCCCATTATCTCTCATGGGCCCAATGTTCTCTTTGGAATTTTCTTTCAACAAATCTGATCTTACCAGAGAGTTACCTCTTTTTAATGCCTGTGTCAGGACCAAATTGCTATATCCCCTCAGGCTGAACCGTCTCATACTCGCATTCGCAGCCTGTTGGAACTCGGATTCATTCAAACTATTCCAACACGGTAAATTAAAAATTCACGGGGGTAGTAAATTCTCAATCTGTCAACTATTTGGACCTTAATGTCTACATCTCAGAAGGAAACCTGAACATGAGGCCATATAGGAAAACAACAGCAGGCAATTCTACTCTGCACACCACCACCAGCCATCCTAAGAAACTCATAAATAGCATCCCCTATGGTGAGCTACTTAGATTGAAGAGAAATAGTTCGAATGAAACCGAGTTCCAACAGGCTGTGAATGCGAGTATGAGACGGTTCAGACTGAGGGGATATAGCAATTTGGTCCTGACACAGGTATTAAAAAGAGCTAACTCTCTGGTAAGATCAGATTTGTTAAAAGAAAATTCCAAAGAGAACATTGGGCCCATGAGAGATAATGGGAAGTTTAGGATGATTACTACATACTCTGAAAATGCAGGGCAGCTTAAAAGAATCCTGCAAAAAATTGGCATACTCTATTGTCCGAAACTGTCATAGGGAGTGATTTACCCCCCAATCCTCTAGTAACATTTAGGAAAGCGAGGTCCCTCAGAAATGACTTGATCCACAGTCATCAGACTAAGGAAGTTGCGAAATCGAGATTGACAACTTTGAATGGGTTTTTCTCATGTGGGAAATCTAAGGCCTGCAACAAAAATAAAAGAGTTCTATCCTACAGTGTTCCAGGGTTGGGAAAACCTAGAATTATCAAGACATTTTTAACGTGCACTACACCTTATATGGTATATTGCTTAAATTGCCCATGTGGCTTAAGATATATCGGAAGAATGATCCACCCTACGAAGGTGAGAATATTAGAACACATGAGGGCCATAGCCAATGGGGATGCAACGTATCCGGTCGCAAGACACTTCGACATGGGAAACATCCATCACAACGCGGGCATTGCATCGCAATGCCTTTACATCGCGGTCATTACAACGCAAGTCGTTACATCGACTTGCGCTGGATGGCGCTCTAACCTAAGGAATAGTATGATTTACTATTCCAACATCTTCCCTACTGTACGTAGACTGGAGTTGGAATAGTGAATCATACTATTCCTAAGTCCAGCGCCCTCCGGCGCAAGTCGTTGTAACGACTTGCATTGTAACGAACGAGCTGTAAAATACTGCGTTGTAAATGTATGCATAGTAACGTCATACATTCCTTCGACAGAGTAAATCAGTGCAATAGGGATCTTCTAACCTATTATTGTATCGACCATATCCCAGTGAATTCTAGGGGAGGTGACAGAATTTTATGCCTCCGACGTCTAGAATCTCGCTATATTAAAGATCTGCAATGGTAATGCAGTAAATGCCTGTCTAACCAAGGTATTTGCCTGGTTCAGGCAAAACCATCTAATGTGCAACTCTAATAAGTCGGAAATCATTTTCTTTGGACATACCCCAGGCCCAGAATGGCATCAATGGTGGCCACAAAATCTATCCCCTCCTGAAAGTCCAGTTTCCATTGCAAAAAGTTTAGGGGTAAAATTCGACTCTGACCTGACCATGAAGTCCCAGGTCCAAATGGTAGCAGGCACCTGTTTCGGGCTACTAAAAATGATGAGGAATTTTCTCCCTCTACTTTCTATCTCCCATAGGAAAACTGTGGTCCAGGCACTTATCACATCAAGGTTGGACTACGCAAATGTACTGTATCTGGGCCTTCCGGACTACCTACTGAACCGTCTCCAGGTGGTCCAAAATGCCGCTGCGAGGGCCGTGCTTATGGTCGGACCCAGATCACATATGTCCTTCTATCTCAGAACCCTGCACTGGCTCCCCGTGAAAAAAAGGGTCAGTTTTAAAGCTCTGGTTCTGAGTTATAAGGCCCTAAATAATATTGGCGCCCCGTACCTCAGGGATAAAATCCAACCTTATAAACCTTTTAGAACTCTGCGCTCATCAACCCAGGAACTGACTATTGTGCCTAGGTTTTGCCGTTCTCGTAAAGGAGGACGCTCCTTCCAGGTAGCAGCCGCAAAACTATGGAACAGCCTCCCACTTTCGCTAAGACAAGAGCATGATCTCCTCAGTTTTAGACGCAATGTCAAAACTTGGCTCTTCCAACAATAGGCTCGCCGTCCTTTGGGCGTCTAGGTCTTGCTTACGCTCTGTCCAGGGGTCAAGGATAGCGCCGGGACACTCCCCGGAGTAGCCGTGCGCTTAACAAATACCCCCCATACCATACCATACCAAAAACACCATTGGGGATCAATAGCAGTGAGGAAATGGCAGTCCACTTAGGAGATTGAAGCGTAGAAAGTCAGAGCAATGTAGCTCATTCTATTGTATATATGAACGGTTTCCCACTTATGTTCTGTCTCTATCTTCCTCTCTTAATTTTGTGAATCTCTTTTTCTCAATGAATTTTTCTCCAATGTTCTTGAATTTTTCTCCAATTTTCTCTGATTGTTTCTGATTTTCTCTGATTTGTCTCCAACTTTCTCGAAATGTATCTAAAAAGAGGTCTTCTTCCGAAAAGATATTTTCTTCTATTTTCTTTCTTCCTGACTGTATTATAGATAGAAATGTTAAGTAATAGATAAACTTGCATGTCTCAAATTCCGTTAGGGTTGGCCACCTAGTATGTGACAAATGGACAATGAAAGCAAATCAAGTTCAGGCTATTTACTGTGTATAAACTTGCCCATTCAGGGCGCGATGGATTTTATAGGTACTCACCATGTAATGTGAGGTATTATCTGATAACACACTCTGTGCAAAATAAGGTGACGTTACCCATTCAGGGTGAGATATTGATTAATTGGATGTTATTTTAGGCGAAGAATATGAATGTCAAAATTAGTCCAAAAAAATTATGACATATAATACATATGAAGTTTAGAAAATATTGATATCACAATTTGCACGTTGTTGTGTAATGGTATTCCGATGAAATGGGGGAACTACTGTTTTTACACAGAGTTAAAATGGCGGCCATAACAGTCCTTCATTTGTGTTGCCTTCTTGAGAATGCATTTTGTATATAAAAAAATGGTGGCAAAGGCGCGTCCGACAAACATCGATAAAGGCGTCAGCCTAAACGTGTCTTTTTGGCCGGAGTCCGAGTGAATAAACTACAGAAATCTCACCCCGAGAGTGCTGTGTTTCTTTGCTGGGTACGATTACCCGGGAAACCTGGGAGCTGGAATATGCATGCGGGAGCAACCCCACCAATAGAGCACCCGCCCGTGGTGTAGGAAGGTGGAATCTGACTATATGGTTGCCCCCACTTTTTTTATGGTGTTTTGCTGGTTTATGACTTAGTTGGACTGGGATCCTGCTATTCAGGGCCCCAGTCTATCTGCTTTCTCTGTAAAAAGGTTTCCATGTGCCTTAGGCACATCTCTGATTGGAATCTGGAGTGCCCTTATAAGTCCCTAGTATATGGTATACTATGTACCAAGGGCATAGGTACCTCAGAGGACCTGCCAGGGGCTGCAGCATGTATTATGCCACCCCTGGTAGGCCATCCAAACTGGCACCACAGGTCTGCTACTGCAGCCTGGGTAAGGTGGTGCATGCCCCCTTGCAGTGGTATAGGTTACCTATATCACTAAATGCATACACACATATAAACCTATAAGTCACTCCTAAGGCAGGCCTTATCAATCCTAAAGGCAGAGTGCATGGTTCCTATGTGAGAGGGTGCCCCTGCATGAGCAGGGCCCCTCTGCAGCATTCGGAGACCATCTCTGATGCTGTTTGTAGTGCAGCCTGACCATATACTCTTAAACGCATTATATCCTCGCGGTAAAATGCTAACTATGGAATGGCTGCACCTAAACATGTCGTGTTTGGTGTCAAACATCTTGGAATACTACCCCCCGCCAATCCTGGCGGCGGGGGTAGCATTCCACCCTTCTAGAGGGAAAGGCATGTTAACTCTGACGAGTCCGGTAACTTCTTTCCAGAGCCTGGCATCACAAAATGGATGAAGCTGCCACAGACACGAGTCTGGCCTCCTGCTGCTGGACGAAACTCCGGCAGGGGAGGCCTGGACAATAGGTTTCCTGTCCCAGGGAGGTGTGACCACCTCCCCAGACAGGACAATGTGTATTGGGGCTGGGCGGGAGCACTTTCGGGTGCTTTGAAGTCCTGCACTGGGGGCACATTTGGTGTCCCTGTGCATACCCCAGTTCAAACCGGATCAGGGGCTTGCAGCCCCTGCTTTGGCGCGAACTGGACAAAGGGAAAGGGGTGTAGCCACCCCTCTGCCCTGACTCACCCATAGGTGGGGCCACAGAGTAGTCCATCCCCTATTTTTAGAATAAAGGTAGGAACCCAGTCCTTAGGACTTTAGATATCCCTGGACTAAACTTTGAAACTGAATCCTGGACCTTCGACGCTCTACATCACGATTAGAGGACTGAAGAATCTCCCTTGGGGTCAAGGAGTGACTCCCCTGCTTGGCAGGCACCAAAAACGATAATGATGGTCGCAAACTACGCCACTCCCGCCGGAGTCCGAAGTCCCTGCAGCCCAAGAAGTAGATTTCCTGACTTCTCCAAGGCTATCGTGAGTCCCCAGCGAAGCTGAGGCAAGTGCACCCCACGAGTGACGAGGAACCGCGACCCCTGGGTACCGTGCACTATTGTCAAGTGCAACCCCTTCACAACGTTCTACGAACCTGTGCTTTGGACCACGTGTGGTCCCAACCTCCAGCAGGAATCCCTCCGAAGATCAGAGGCCTACACCGTCCCGAGTGACCGTGGGCCCCTGCTGAGTGATTCCGCCCGAGGTGTCTTCGCGATCCCTTGCCAGCCGGCTCGTGGGTCCCCAGAAGACTTTCTAAAGAAACCAAGGGGCTCCCTGGTTGCTCCAGGCCTGCCCTGACTTACCTTCGCTGGGTGAGTTCCCCAGACCTTGCTGGTCTGCACCATCGACGATCTTCAGCTACATCGAGACTTGCCGTTGCCAAGGCTTGTTGGGTCCAATCCGGTCGCCGACACCGCAGCACTCGATAGACATCGTGTACCAGCCTGAATCCTGCTCCTGGTCGCCGACAACGCCTCCTGGACCTCGTGGCTGCAGAAACGAGACGACCGTCAACGCACCTGAAGCACTCGACATCGGTGGGCATCTGTCCATCGCCTTCCTGGTCACTGGCTAGTGACCCAGACTCTGTCCCCTCTGCTTTCAGGTTCACCAGAACTCCGATCCACTCTTGGATCCACCCGGACACTTTTCTCTTGGCCGCCAGCAGCACTTTGCAGCAGATCGCCATTCGAAACGATGACGAAACCCGACCCCGAAAGGCACCTATGCACCCGGCTTCCCTGGGTGAGGTAACACGAGTACTCCGGTGCTCCCGTGGGTAGAGACTCTTCAAAGTCCTAGATCTCAAAGGGTTTTGTCCTAGTCCTCTTTAAGTGTCCCTTTCCTCTATTTTCCCGATCCCGACTTTCTCCATAGAAGTAAACGGCGTATCGCGGTTGTGTATTTACACTGCACGCGTCCCCCGTGGGTCCCCTGTGTCACTACCTTGGGTGGTTCCTTGTGGTCCAAGCACTTCTAGAGGCTCTAGGCCTAGTGTCTAGTTCAGTCGTGGTTCGCATACCACTTTATTGGTATATGGTTTGGTACGCCCCTAGGGCCCAAACGTGTATTTGTGCTATTACTGTGATTTAAGATCTTATAACCTATGTACTTCGAACTCTAGCCTCATAAAGAGACTAGAGGGGTGTGTTTAGTAATAAATACATATATTTTGAATATATACCTGGTGTGGTGCTCTTTCATTTGGTCACTCAAGAGATTATAGACTGGTAAAACAAGCTGCTTTACATTCCTTCAAGACTTAGCCTGAAGGCTGCTCTCCACAGCTACCACTAGGATAGCTTTCAATAAGGTTGTCTTTAACCTACCTACCATAAGAGTCGATTTGGACTGGTGCAAGGTGCCCACTATAATTAGTGGACAGCATATGCCAGGCCAACTTCTCACATTGGTGGCAGCGTGTGGGATTCCAGCTTGCTATTGTTTTACCAGATAATCTCAATTGAATTGATCAACTGAAAACCACTAAAGGTACCTAAGGTACATATAATTTAAGCTTAGAATAACAGTAAGTTCTACTGAACTTAGAGTTGTGTGTTAAGGGATAGCACAACCCTTTCTACAACTCAAGAGAGTTTAGTAGGCCACACTAGAGTAGGTAGTGCATACACCACACCACACTAGTAATGTCTTTAAAAGCAGGATCCAAAGATTCCTTGCAGGAAGCCATTGAGCTTCCACCCTCCAAGTATGATACACTCCAATTCTTGGAATTGAGAGCTTTATGTAACGTGAGGAAATTAAGGACAGGCCAAAGTCCCACCACCCAACACCTCAAGGAGTTGTTGGTGGCTTATGATCTTAGTAAGTCCTCAGAGACTGAAGGGGTAGGAGCAGAGGGTGGGCCAGCAGATGAGGAAGGGGCCAGGGGTACCACTACCCCAGCCCCCCTCTGAAACTGACCAGGAGGGTGACAATGACCCTGACCTGGAAAACCCAATCCCTTCTGGGGAAGATGAAGATGAGGATCTAGAAAACCACACCTTTGTCCCCCAGGAAGGATTATGAGTGTGCTCAGAAAGTCTAGGTCTCCTTCTCAGGAGTCTAACCACTCTGGCACCTCTATAGGGAGCTCTGTCTCATCTCATAGGAGAGAATCCTCTCATGAGAGAAGAAAGAGGCTAGTCCAGTATGAGGAAACTCAGCTGGAACTCAGAAAAAGCAATTAGCTTTAGATAGAGAATCCCTAGATCTCCTTAGAGAGAGAAGAAAGTTGGGACTAGAGTCCCGTGGTGGCAGCAATATCCCTAGAGATAGGGACAGGTCTTATGACCATAGAAACCTAAACAAGATTGTCCCTCCCTACCAGAGTGGGGATGACATCCACAAATGGATAACTGCACTGGAGAGGGCCTGTAAAGTTCAGAAGGTCCCCCAGAGGCAGTGGGCAGCAATCTTGTGGCTCTCCTTTGCAGACAAAGGTAGAGACAAGCTCCTCACTGTAAGAGAAGAGGATGCTGACAATTACACAGTCTTGAAGAGTGCTCTGATAGATGGGTTTGGCCTAACCACTGAACAGTATAGGTTGAAGTTCAGAGACACCCAAAAGCTCAGACTCAAGACTGGGTGGATTTTGTAGATTGTGCTACAAAGGCTCTGGAAGGTTGGATACATGGCAACAGAGTGCATGACTTTTTAGGATTGTACAATCTGATTATGAGGGAGCAGATCCTTAATAATTGTCAAAACCAGCTTTTGCACCAGTATCTGGTGGACTCTGATCTGACCTCTCCCCAAGAATTGGGAAAGAAGGCAGACAAATGGGTCAGAACCAGAGTAAAAACTAGAAATCAGGGTGGTGACCAGAAGAAAGATTCTACTAAGTCCCAAGAGAAAGGTGGGGATAAATCTAAGGATAAGTCCCCTACAGGGCCCCAAAATTCCTCTTCTGGGGGTGGGTCCCAAACTCCTTCCTCTCCTGAAAAGAAACCCTATTGCCATGTCTGTAAAAGCCTGGGCACTGGAAAACTGATCCCAGTTGCCCCAGGATTGGCAATAAAGAAAATGTTCCTCCCACAACTACTACCACCCCTCCTGGTACTACCAGTAGTAATCCTCCAGTTGGGAGTAGTGCACCCAAAAAGTTAGGTGCTTTTGCAAGAGGAACAGAGGTGGGCCCTAGTTTAGACAGGGACCCCTCAACAGACTCCTCTGACTCTGATGGTGGTATAGGATTTGCCACCTTTACCATGGGTCCCATAGCATTGGGCAGGTACAGATTGGAGCCAATAATTAATGGTCAGAAAGCTGTGGCATTTAGGGACACAGGGGCTAGTGTCACCATGGTGGCAGGGAAACTAGTCCCCCTCACCAGCTTTTACCTGAGTTTAAATACCAGGTGACCAACATTGATGGTGTCAGAACAGATCACCCCATGGCCATAGTCAATCTCAGCTGGGAGGGGGTCACAGGCCCAAAAGAGTGGCAGTGTCCCCAACCCTACCTGTAGATTGCCTGATGGGCAATAATCTGGAAATTTCAGCCTGGGCTGAAGTGGAACACCAAACCCATCTTAGGATGTTGGGCGTCCCTGTAAGGTTAGTGGGGCTGTGATGGCCACAGCCCCAGCCCAAGAATTTGGAGAGATGGAGCCTGAAAGAATGGCCCACTCTCCCCAAAAGAGAGCACAAGGGTTGAAGAAAAGTCTTCTTCCCCCAGACAGTAGGTAAGGGTCAGCCTCCTCAGGGAACTGACCCTACCCCTAGTGAAGGAACTGCCACAGAGGTAGTCAGGCCTGGCCTGGCCACACCCCTGATGGCAGAGGACCCTTCCAAGGTGGTACCCCGTCTGGAGCAGGTAACCTGCCCCTCTATACCCTGCCTCAGTCAGCCCAGGGCTGCAGAGGTCAGGGAGGTCAGTGGACCCCCAGGGCCCCCTGTCCAGAGGAAGCCCCCATCAGCAGATTAGGGGCACCCAGTCTAGTAGCCCTAGCCAGGTGAAAATTCCTCTACACACTGAGGGATCCCCCATACCTTTATGTAGGGACCTCCCCAGAAGGACTCTGGTAGGCAAGGGCAAACCTGGGACCAGAAGGTTCCAAACCTGCCATGTCCCTCCAGTAGTCCATCCAAAGGGACCCAACCCACAGCTGTAGGCAGCCAAAGGTTGACCCTTAGAGCAAAGTGCAACTCAGTCATGGAAAGACAGGCATACATGGTGACCAGTGATCTGAGGAAGCTGAGGCCAACATTCCTAGGGCCTCACTTCCCTACTCAGACACCTCACCAGCCTTGTACTTTACCTAAGCACACCAGAGGTAGTGATTCCCCATGGTGGAGACCCTCTCATACCCTTAGGGTGAGGGATTGCTTAGTGGACCATAACATAGGGGGCAACCATGCTAGTGCAGGTGCTTCCTTATATGGCCACTTAGTCAATATAGGCTCAACTGGCCAAGGTTAGCCTTATCTCCTTTCGTTTGGGGGGTTATGTAGGAAGGTGGAATCTGACTATATGGTTGCCCCCACTTTTTTTATGGTGTTTTGCTGGTTTATGACTTAGTTGGACTGGGATCCTGCTATTCAGGGCCCCAGTCTATCTGCTTTCTCTGTAAAAGGTTTCCATGTGCCTTAGGCACATCTCTGATTGGAATCTGGAGTGCCCTTATAAGTCCCTAGTATATGGTATACTATGTACCAAGGGCATAGGTACCTCAGAGGCCTGCCAGGGGCTGCAGCATGTATTATGCCACCCCTGGTAGGCCATCCAAACTGGCACCACAGGTCTGCTACTGCAGCCTGGGTAAGGTGGTGCATGCCCCCTTGCAGTGGTATAGGTTACCTATATCACTAAATGCATACACACATATAAACCTATAAGTCACTCCTAAGGCAGGCCTTATCAATCCTAAAGGCAGAGTGCATGGTTCCTATGTGAGAGGGTGCCCCTGCATGAGCAGGGCCCCTCTGCAGCGTTCGGAGACCATCTCTGATGCTGTTTGTAGTGCAGCCTGACCATATACTCTTAAACGCATTATATCCTCGCGGTAAAATGCTAACTATGGAATGGCTGCACCTAAACATGTCGTGTTTGGTGTCAAACATCTTGGAATACTACCCCCCGCCAATCCTGGCGGCGGGGGTAGCATTCCACCCTTCTAGAGGGAAAGGCATGTTAACTCTGACGAGTCCGGTAACTTCTTTCCAGAGCCTGGCATCACAAAATGGATGCTGCTGCCACAGACACGAGTCTGGCCTCCTGCTGCTGGACGAAACTCCGGCAGGGGAGGCCTGGACAATAGGTTTCCTGTCCCAGGGAGGTGTGACCACCTCCCAGACAGGACAATGTGTATTGGGGCTGGGCGGGAGCACTTCGGGTGCTTTGAAGTCCTGCACTGGGGGCACATTTGGTGTCCCTGTGCATACCCCAGTTCAAACCGGA
This sequence comes from Calotriton arnoldi, assembly GCA_963921515.1. Classification (NCBI taxonomy): domain Eukaryota; kingdom Metazoa; phylum Chordata; class Amphibia; order Caudata; family Salamandridae; genus Calotriton; species Calotriton arnoldi. The sequence continues at coordinate 549,593 of CAWUFW010004833.1, read as the reverse complement.
TCAGGGGCTTGCAGCCCCTGCTTTGGCGCGAACTGGACAAAGGGAAAGGGTGTAGCCACCCTCTGCCCTGACCCACCCATAGGTGGGGCCACAGAGTAGTCCATCCCCTATTTTTAGAATAAAGGTAGGAACCCAGTCCTTAGGACTTTAGATATCCCTGGACTAAACTTTGAAACTGAATCCTGGACCTTCGACGCTCTACATCACGATTAGAGGACTGAAGAATCTCCCTTGGGGTCAAGGAGTGACTCCTGCTTGGCAGGCACCAAAACGATAACGACGGTCGCAAACTACGCCGCTCCCGCCGGAGTCCGAAGTCCCTGCAGCCCAAGAAGTGGATTTCCTGACTTCTCCAAGGCCATCGTGAGTCCCCAGCGAAGCTGAGGCAAGTGGACCCCACGAGTGACGAGGAACCGCGACCCCTGAGTACCGTGCATTATTGTCGAGTGCAACCCCTTCACAACGTTCTACGAACCTGTGCTTTGGACCACGTGTGGTCCCAACCTCCAGCAGGAATCCCTCCGAAGATCAGAGGCCTATACCGTCCCGAGTGACCGTGGGCCCCTGTTGAGTGATTCCGCCCGAGGTGTCTTTGCGATCCCTTGCCAGCCGGCTTGTGGGTCCCCAGAAGACTTTCTAAAGAAACCAAAGGGCTCCCCTGGTTGCTCCAGGCCTGCCCTGACTTACCCTTGCTGGGTGAGTTCCCCAGACCTTGCTGGTCTGCACCATCGACGATCTTCAGCTACATCGAGACTTGCCGTTGCCAAGGCTTGTTGGGTCCAATCCGGTCGCCGACACCGCAGCACTCGACAGACATTGTGTACCAGCCCGAATCCTGCTCCTGGTTGCCGACAATGCCTCCTGGACCTCGTGGCTGCAGAAACGAGACGACCGTCAACGCACCTGAAGCACTCGACATCGGTGGGCATCTGTCCATCGCCTTCCTGGTCACTGGCTAGTGACCCAGACTCTGTCCCCTCTGCTTTCAGGTTCACCAGAACTCCGATCCACTCTTGGATCCACCCGGACACTTTTCTCTTGGCCGCCAGCAGCACTTTGCAGCAGATCGCCATTCGAAACGACGACGAAACCCGACCCCGAAAGGCACCTATGCACCTGGCTTCCCTGGGTGAGGTAACACGAGTACTCCGGTGCTCCCGTGGGTAGAGACTCTTCAAAGTCCTAGATCTCAAAGGGTTTTGTCCTAGTCCTCTTTAAAGTGTCCCTTTCCTCTATTTTCCCGATCCCGACTTTCTCCATAGAAGTCAACGGCGTATCGCGGTTGTGTATTTACACTGCACGCTGTCCCCGTGGGTCCCCTGTGTCACTACCTTGGGTGGTTCCTTGTGGTCCAAGCACTTCTAGAGGCTCTAGGCCTAGTGTCTAGTTCAGTCGTGGTTCGCATACCACTTTATTGGTATATGGTTTGGTACGCCCTAGGGCCCAAACGTGTATTTGTGCTATTACTGTGATTTAAGATCTTATAACCTATGTACTTCGAACTCTAGCCTCATAAAGAGACTAGAGGGGTGTGTTTAGTAATAAATACATATATTTTGAATATATACCTGGTGTGGTGCTCTTTCATTTGGTCACTCAAGAGATTATAGACTGGTAAAACAAGCTGCTTTACATTCCTTCAAGACTTAGCCTGAAGGCTGCTCTCCACAGCTACCACTAGGATAGCTTTCAATAAGGTTGTCTTTAACCTACCTACCATAAGAGTCGATTTGGACTGGTGCAAGGTGCCCACTATAATTAGTGGACAGCATATGCCAGGCCAACTTCTCACACGTGGGTGCACTGTTCTGGTGAATTGGGAGCTGTAATATATATATTTATATTTATATATTTATATATCCACAAAGTACGTCCAGACTGTATATTCCAGTTGGACTCCATGCACAGATGTAAGCTGCAATTTATATTTATTTTGTTGTCTTAACACGATTCAGCTTTTAGAAAACCTTGATTTATGGTAAGATATATATATCTTACGATAAATATACTTGGCCTGCATGGTAAGGGCAGTCATTATAAGGGTATCTGCTTGCTAAAGGCATCTGCTTTGTAAAGGCATGTGCATTAAAGTCATACAACCTAAGAACCTTGCACAGAGACATGAGGTAGATGTGACCCTTAAGCCAGCTAGAAGAGATACATTTTATGTTATGTTTTTTTATTACAAAAATACACATGTGCAACATTGTATGCATTAGCTAGCATTATGAAAACAAACCAATTTGCTTATATATGATTATTGTAGTAGATGGAGAAGGGCATCACTCGATGGCCAAACAATAAATAAAAGTAACTGCGTTAACTAACTTATGCTAAACTGCTGTACATAGTTGAAAGCCCATTCCAAGACGGTAAGGTTTGCTTGTTCACAGTATAGAAGCATCCAACAGAAAGGCATCACAAAAGAAAACAAAATTGAACGGTTAATGCATACAATGTATTGGCAGATTTCCCAAAGAAATAATCATGTGTGCTCAGGTGCTTTCTTTTGTGGTAGAAGAGCAAATTTCACGACCAGCAAACATTGGGCTAATGTATATATTTTACTGTCTGTTCAAACCCCTGGTCAAGCAGCAAATGGGCAAGGCATTTCTGTTAACATGCTATATACACCAAGCTCTCTTCATGGGCTAATTGACATACGAATCTTAACAGTTAAAAAACAAAATGACAGCGTCTGGCATCCCAGTGGAAGGCATGCCTTTGCAGCTAAAGATGCGTGTCCTATGAATAGCAACCTCTAAACAAAACATGGATAAAAATGTGCCTCACAAATAAGGCAAAAACCAAAACATCTTGTGATAAAAGTGACAGCAGTACGTACAAAACGCCTTACAGAAGCCATAGAGAGGGGAGAAGCATGCAAGGAGAGACAGCTTTAAAACATTAATTCTCATGAAGTGCATCACAATAAAGTAAAAAGGAAATCCCAAAAAGCGAGCAATCATGGAAGAATAGAAGGAGCCAATCAGGGAGGTAGTAAAAAGACTAACATAAGCTGGGCAGTGTAAAATAAATAAAACCAGCAAACAGAAAGCATGCAAGTCTGAGCAACAAAATGCAAAGCCAATGGTATGCAATGGGCGGAATGCATTTCTAGGTTAGCTTCCAGCGTGTCCACAATATGTCTTTGTGATGAGACAGCTGTGCTGTCTAGTAGGCTTCGACCTGAAAAGGGATACTTGGCTCACAGTTCAAGGCTCTGTAGTGATCTGCTGATCACTGGTCTAGTGTTCCAATGTGCTAGCCACTCCCAGAGGGCTGGTTTACACCCCACCCCACACCCATCCAGCACAGGCGTCACTGGACATGTGACCCTACCAATAAAAGGGGCTGGGCGCACGTGCCCTGGGCCAGTTCTAGTATCCAAGTACCGTGTCTGTGTCCTTATTATTAATGCATGAGGGCCTAGGGCCCTGCAATATCACAATGGCGATGAGGGGGCTGTGCCTGTGTGTGCAGCAGCCCGGAACATTGGTTAAAGGGGGAGAGTGCTGCCCGTGTTGAGGGCACCCCCTGGGAGCAGGCGCAGGATGCACCTAATGGCCCGCTGGGCATGTGAAGAGCCCCGCGGGTGAAGGCGGTGATCGGGAGCCCACCCGCACCTGGTGTACCCTCAAGTGCATAGCGGCACATGAACAAAGAGAGACCACATTAAGGATTATAGGAAGTACCTGCTGAGCCAGCAGTCATGAGGTGAGCCGCGGAGGGGAGTAAGGGCAGTACCTGACTGCTTGGGAATGACCCAACGAGAATAAGGAGCACAACGGCGCACAACGTCACCCCCAGACAAGTAGACGGCACATGGTGTGAACCCCGGCGGCAGAGTGTAAGCCCCCCTCGCAAGATAAACACAAGTAATGCCCCACAGCGTAGACTCAGCAGGTAGCTACCCAGCACGGTGACTCACCTTCCTGCGATAAATAGGTGGGTCGCGTGATCGAAGGAGACAGACTCGGCAGCATGGTGCGTGGCACTCCGCCATAAGTGAGACTTAGCCTGCGCCAGCCCTGTATGTCCCAAGGCCGCGCACGTGCAGAGTGCTGTGGTGCCAGGAAAGTTGCAGCAGGTTGGGAAAAGAATGCGGAGCAGCTGTCCATCTCCCCTTGCGACCATGCGTGTATCCTCGTGCATGGACTGAAAAAAATTTTTTTTAAAGAAAATATTACCGGGCAAAGGAGGTATGGCCGCTGCCCTGTGGGAGGTCTCAGGCAGAGTGAACCGGCACTCGATCAGTGACGGTGACGGCAGGCGAGAGGGAGACACGGCTGTGCAGCAAACGCCGATGGAGCATTCCCTTCCCCTGCCCCAGCAACATCCGCGTGGGCAGAATGATGTGCAGCACTACGGAACCCATCGAGGTTCCAGGGAGAGAGAAAATGGCCGCGGACAGCAATAATAAGCCCGCAGCACCACCTAGTAGACATTTGGCGGTACCGCAAATTGAATAAAGGCAATAAACAGGCCTGCAGTATAGGGATAAGTGACTGCTGTGGCCTACGATCAGCGCAAGGAGAAAGGCAGCTAAATTGGTGACTTTGTGAAAAAAAAATTAAATAATAGACAACAGTGTAGATGGGTGTGAGAAGTTGGCCTGGTATATGCTGTTCACCAATTAAAGTGGACACCTTGCACCAGGGCAAATCGACTCTATGGTAGATAGGTTTAAGACAACCTTTAAAGAAGCTATCCTAGTGGTAGCTGTGGAGAGCAGCCTTCAGGCTAAGTCTCGGAGGAATGTAAAGCAGCTTGTTTTACCATATAATCTCTTGAATCACCAAATGAAAAGACACCACACAGGTATATATATCAAATATATATGTATTTATTTCTAAATAATCTCTACTAATCTCTTTATGAGATTAGAAGACAAACATATGCACAAATCAACGTTTCACAATAAGTTAAGCACAAAATATGGCTGGGGCCCTAGGGGCGTACCAGACCATATACTAAGTAAGAGACTTAGGGACAACGACTTGCAGGGAGACAAGGCCTAGGGCCTTCAGAAGTGCTGGGGCCTCACGAAACCACCCAAGGCAGGTAAGTAAAGGACCCACGGGGACGCGTGCAGTGTAGATACACAGGCGCGGATCGCTGTTGACTTCAATGGGGCAAGTCGCGGTTGGAAATAAAGAGTTTTAGGATACTTCGGGAGAACCTACAAGCAAGTCACTTACAGGGTAAGTAGTTCTAGGGCCCACACTCCACAGGAGCACCATAGTGCTGGAGTTACCTCACCCAGGGAAGCCGGGTGCACAGGTGTCCTGTGGTGTCGGGTCGCGGCGTCGTTTTCAATGGCGAACAAAGAAGACTTGCTGCTTGCGGGAGCTGAAGAAGTGTCCGGTGGAATCCAAGCCTGGATTCTGAAGAAGGATGACCTGAAAGCAGAGGGGACAGTGTTCAAAGTCACTTGGCAGTGACCCGGGGCAAGGACACCTGTGCACCCGGCTTCCCTGGGTGAGGTAACTCCAGCACTACGGTGCTCCTGTGGGTGTGGGCCCTAGAACTACTTACCCTGTAAGTGACTTGCTTGTAGGTTCTCCGAAGTATCCTAAAACTCTTTATTTCCAACCGCGACTTGCCCCATTGAAGTCAACGGCGATCCGCGCCTGTGTATCCACACTGCACGCGTCCCCGTGGGTCCTTTACTTACCTGCCTTGGGTGGTTTCGTGAGGCCCCAGCACTTCTGAAGGCCCTAGGCCTTGTCTCCCTGCAAGTCGTTGTCCCTAAGTCTCTTACTTAGTATATGGTCTGGTACGCCCCTAGGGCCCCAGCCATATTTTGTGCTTAACTTATTGTGAAACGTTGATTTGTGCATATGTTTGTCTTCTAATCTCATAAAGAGATTAGTAGAGAGTTATTTAGAAATAAATACATATATATTTGATATATATACCTGTGTGGTGTCTTTTCATTTGGTGATTCAAGAGATTATATGGTAAAACAAGCTGCTTTACATTCCTCCGAGACTTAGCCTGAAGGCTGCTCTCCACAGCTACCACTAGGATAGCTTTCTTTAAAAGGTTGTCTTAAACCTATCTACCATAAGAGTCGATTTGCCCTGGTGCAAGGTGTCCACTTTAATTAGTGAACAGCATATACCAGGCCAACTTCTCACATTGGTGGGCAGCGTGTGGGATTCCAGCTTGCCATTGTTTTACCAGAAAATCTCTATTTGAATTACTAACTGAAAACCATTATAGGTACTCAAGGTACATATAAAGTCAAGCTTAGTATCAATAAGTTCTACTGAACTTAGAGCTGTGTGCCAAGGGATAGCACACCCTTTCCACAGCTCAAGCTAGGATCAGTAGGCCACAAACTAGTGTAGGTAGTACAACACTGCACAACACTAGAATGTCCTTAAAGGGTGGACCCAGTGGATCCACTCAGCCTCAGTATAAGGACATGGCTTTCTCTGACTTGAGAGCCATGTGTGTTGACAGACACCTGAGACTAGGACAGAGTCCCTCAACACTCCACCTGATAGATCTGCTGACAGCAGATGACCTTAGATTGGCTCTAGGAGCTAAAGGGTCTGAATCAGTGGGTGGGTCAGTCATAGTATCTGGGTCAGATGATGAAAATCAGAATGACCAAGACTCTGTGATTGAAGGGCCAGGCTTCAAGGGGCCTGAAAAGGACAGAGGAATTCTCCCTAAGAGAACTGACAGAGAGGAGGAGAGGCACAGATCCCCTTCCAGGGAATCTGACCACTCTTATCACTCTGGCAGAGAATTTGTCCAGCAGAGGAGCTCATACTTTTCCTTAAGAGAGACCTCCTCTGAGAGAAGGTGCAAACTGCTCCAGTATGAGGAAGCCAAAGTGGCCCTCAGAACCAAGCAGTTGGCACTGGATAGGGAAGCCCTGGAGATCCAGAGAGCTTCTAGAAAAGAGGGGTTAGAACCCCCTGGTGGCAGCAACAGTGTCCCTAGAAGCAGAGAATATGTCCCTGACCATAGGAACCTGAGCAAGGTTGTTCCTCCCTACCAGAGTGGGGATGATATCCACAAGTGGATAACTGCTATGGAGAGGGCCTGTAGAGTACAGCAGGTCCCCCAAAAGCAGTGGGCAGCAATCTTGTGGCTCTCCTTTTCAGATAAAGGTAGAGAAAAGCTCCTCACTGTTAGAGAAGAGGATGCTGATAATTATGAAGTCCTGAAGAGTGCACTGATAGATGGGTTTGGCTTAACCACTGAGCAGTACAGGTTGAAGTTCAGAGATACCCAGAAGGCACAGACTCAGGACTGGACTGACTTTGTAGATTGTGCATCCAAGGCTCTGGAGGGTTGGCTGGTTGGCAGTAGGGTTACTGATTTCAAAGGATTTTATAATCTAATGATGAGAGAACAGATCCTTAATAATTGTCAAAACCAGCTTTTACACCAGTACCTGGTGGACTCTGATCTGACCTCTCCCCAAGAATTGGGAAAGAAGGCAGACAAATGGGTCAGAACCAGGGTAAGGCCTAAGAATCAGGGTGGTGACCACAAGAAAGATTCTACCAAGTCCCAAGAGAAAGGTGGGGATAAATCCAAGGATAAGTCCACTACAGGGCCCCAAAATTCCTCTTCTGGGGTGGGTCCCAAACTCCTTCCTCTCCTGAAAAGAAACCCTATTGCCATGTCTGTAAAAAGCCTGGGCACTGGAAATCTGATCCCAGTTGTCCCAGGAATGGCAATAAAGAAAATGTTCCTCCAACAACTACTACCACCCCTCCTGGTACTACCAGTAGTAATCCTCCAGTTGGGAGTAGTGCACCCAAAAAGTTAGGTGCTTTTGCAAGAGGAACAGAGGTGGGCCCTAGTTTAGACAGGACCCCTCAACAGACTGCTCAGATTCTGATGGTGGTATAGGATTTGTCACCTTTACCGTGGGTCCCACAGCATTGGGCAGGTACAGACTGGAGCCAATAATTAATGGTCAGAAAGCTGTGGCATTTAGGGACACAGGGGCTAGTGTCACCATGGTGGCAGGGAAACTAGTCCCCCTCACCAGCTTTTACCTGAGTTTAAATACCAGGTGACCAACATTGATGGTGTCAGAACAGATCACTCCCATGGCCATAGTCAATCTCAGCTGGGAGGGGGTCACAGGCCCAAAAGAGTGGCAGTGTCCCCAACCTTACCTGTAGATTGCCTGATGGGCAATGATCTGGAAATTTCAGCCTGGGCTGAAATTGAACACCAAACCCATCTGAAGATGTTGGGTGTCCCTGTAAGGTTAGTGGGGCTGTGATGGCCACAGCCCCAGCCCAAGATTTTGGAGAGATGGAGCCTGGAAGAATGGCCCACTCTCCCCAGAAGAGAGCACAAGGGTTGAAGAAAAGTCTTCTTCCCTCCAGACAGTAGGTAAGGGTCAGCCTCCTCAGGGAACTGACCCTACCCCTAGTGAAGGAACTGCCACAGAGGTAGTCAGGCCTGGCCTGGCCACCCCCTGATGGCAGAGGACCCTTACAAGGTGGTACCCAGTCTGGAGCAGGTAACCTGCCCCTCTCTACCCTGCCTCAGTCAGCCCAGGGCTGCAGAGGTCAGGAGGTCAGTGGACCCCCAGGGCCCCTGTCCAGAGGAACCCCCATCAGCAGAGTAGGGGCACCCAGGCTAGTAGCCCTAGCCAGGTAGAAATTCCTCAACCCACTGAGGGATCCCCATACCTTTATGTAGGGACCTCCCCAGAAGGACTCTGTTAGGCAAGGGCAAACCTGGGACCAAAAGGTTCCAAACATGCCATGTCCCTCCAGTGTTCCACCCAAAGGGACCCAACCCCCGGATGTAGGCAGTCAAAGGTTGACCCTTAGAGCAGAGTACCACTCAGTCATGGAAAGACAGGCATACATGGTGACCAGTGAGCTGAGAAAGCTGAGGCCAACATTCCTAGGGCCACACTTCCCTACTCAGACACCTCACCAGCCTGGTACTTTACCAAAGCACACCACAGGTAGTGATTCCCCATGGTGGAGACCCTCTCATACCCTTAGGGTGAGGGATTGCTTAGTGGACCATAAGACAGGGGGCAACCATGCTAGTGCAGGTGCTTCCTTATATGGCCACTTAGTCAATAAAGGCTCAACTGGCCAAGGTTAGCCTTATCTCCTTTCGTTTGGGGGGTTATGTAGGAAGGTGGAATCTGACTATATGGTTGCCCCCACTTTTTTATGGTGTTTTGCTGGTTTATGACTTAGTTGGACTGGGACCCTGCTATTCAGGGCCCCAGTCTATCTGCTCTCTATAAACGACATGGAGTGCACTCTAGGTGCACTAGTGATTGGATACTGTGGTGCCTTATGAGTCCCTAGTATATGGTACCTTAGGTGCCAAGGGCATAGGTACTTCACAGGCCTACCAGGGGCTGCAGCATGTGTTATGCCACCCCTGGGAAGCAGTCTAAATCTGACACCACAGGCCTGCTACTGCAGCCTGGGTGAGGTGGTGCTAGCACCCTCACTGAGATATAGGTTTCCTATATCTCGCCTGCACACACATATAAACCTATCAGTCACCCCTAAGGCAGGCCCTATCAATCCTGAGGGCAGGGTGCTTGGCTTTATGTGAGGGGGTGCCTCTGCATGAGCAGGGCCCTCTGCAGTTCTCAGAGTCCATTCTCTGGTGCTGTTTGTGGATGCGGTTAAACCATATACTCTTAAGTGCATTATATCCTCGCGGTAAATGCTAACTTTGGAATGGCTGCATCAAAACATGTCGTGTTTGGTGTCAAACATCTTGGAATACTACCTCCCGCCAATCTTGGCGGCGGGGGTAGCATTCCACCCTTCTAGAGGGATAAGACATGTACCTGCTGTGGAAACGCGGTAGAATCCTAAAGAGCCCTGGCATCACAAAATGGATGCCACCAGTCACAGACACTGGGCTGCCCTCCTGCTGATGACCGAAACTCGCAGTGGAGGAAGCCCAACAATAGGCATCCTGTCACAGGGAGGTGTAACCACCTTCCAGACAGGGTTTAGTGTATTGGGGCTGGGTGGGTGCACTCTTAGAGTGCTTTGAAGTCCTGCACTGGGGGAGCAGAAGGCTCCTCTGTGCATATGCCAGTTCAAACCAGCTCAGGGGCTACCTGCCCCTGCTCTGGCGTGAAACTGGACAAAGGGAAGTGGGTGTAGCCACCCCTCCCTTGACCCTCCCATAGGTGGGGTCATAGAGCTAGTCCATCCCCTCTTTTAGTATAAGAGGGGAACCTTGCGATTGCAAAGCAGATAACCCCTGGACGACGCTCTACAGAAGAATCCTGGCCCTTCGACGTTCCACTACCTTTGGAAGACAGAAGAATCTCCCTTGGAGTCAAGGAGTGACTCCCTGCTTGGCAGGCACCAAAAACGACAACGACGGTCGCAAACTACGCCGCTCCCGCCGGAGTCCGAAGTCCCTGCAGCCCAAGAAGTGGATTTCCTGACCTCTCCTAGGCCATCGTGAGTCCCCAGCGAAGCTGAGGCAAGTGGACCCCACGAGTAACGAGGAACCGCGACCCCTGGGTACCGTGCACTATTGTCGAGTGCAACCCCTTCACAACGTTCTACGAACTTGTGCTTTGGACCACGTGTGGTCCCGACCTCCAGCAGGAATCCTCCGAAGATCAGAGGCCTACACCGTCCCGAGTGACCGTGGGCCCCTGTTGAGTGATTCCGCCCGAGGTGTCTTCGCAATACCTTGCCCGCTGGCTTGTGGGTCCCCAGAAGACTTCTTAAGGAAACCAAAGGGCTCCCCTGGTTGCTCCAGGCCTGCCCTGACTTACCTTCGCTGGGTGAGTCCCTCAGACCTTGCTGGTCTGCGCCATCGACTTTTCTTCATCTCCCCGAGACTTGCGGCTGCCAAGGCTTGTTGGCTCCTATCGAGTTGCCGACACTGCAGTCAGCTGCAGACGTCGAGGGACACACCGAATCCAGCTCCTGGTCGTCGTCGACGCCTCCTGGACCACGTGGCTGAAGAGTCAAGGCACCTGCAACCGACCTGAAGCGACCGACGACGGTGGGCATCCATCTTCCTTGCCCCGGGTCACTGCCAAGTGACTTTGAACACTGTCCCCTCTGCTTTCAGGTCATCCTTCTTCAGAATCCAGGCTTGGATTCCACCGGACACTTCTTCAGCTCCCGCAAGCAGCAAGTCTTCTTTGTTTGCCATTGAAAACGACGCCGCGACCCGACACCAAAGGACACCTGTGCACCCGGCTTCCTGGGTGAGGTAACTCCAGCACTACGGTGCTCCTGTGGGTGTGGGCCCTAGAACTACTTACCCTGTAAGTGACTGGCTTGTAGGTTCTCCCGAAGTATCCTAAAACTCTTTATTTCCAACCGCGACTTGCCCCATTGAAGTTAACGGCGATTCGCGCCTGTGTATCCACACTGCACGCGTCCCCCGTGGATCCTTTACTTACCTGCCTTGGGTGGTTTCGTGAGGCCCCAGCACTTCTGAAGGCCCTAGGCCTTGTCTCCTTGCAAGTCGTTGTTTCTAAGTCTCTTACTTAGTATATGGTCTGGTACGCCCCTAGGGCCCCAGCCATATTTTGTGCTTAACTTATTGTGAAACGTTGATTTGTGCATATGTTTGTCTTCTAATCTCATAAAGAGATTAGTAGAGAGTTATTTAGAAATAAATACATATATATTTGATATATATACCTGTGTGGTGTCTTTTCATTTGGTGATTCAAGAGATTATATGGTAAAACAAGCTGCTTTACATTCCTCCGAGACTTAGCCTGAAGGCTGCTCTCCACAGCTACCACTAGGATAGCTTTCTTTAAAAGGTTGTCTTAAACCTATCTACCATAAGAGTCGATTTGCCCTGGTGCAAGGTGTCCACTTTAATTAGTGAACAGCATATACCAGGCCAACTTCTCACAATGGGCACGAGGAAGATTTCCAGACCTGAAGAGGAGAAGTGACTGTGATGGAGGACATGACACTTGTGTAGCTTCAAAAGAGAAAAACAGAGAGAAAGAAGTATCCTCCAATACAGCAAGGGAACCCTGAAGGGAGTACTGCGCAAGGGAACCCTGAAGGGAGTACTGCGTCCACCCCAGCGATTATTGTGCAGGACAATGGCAAGCAAAGAACCCTGTAGGAAAAGGCTGCTGAGGCGAAGTGACCAAGGGAGGAGAATGTCCAGCAGTACCCTACACTAGAAGCAGCTGGAGCAAAGCAGGGCCTCCAGAGAGAAACTGTGCATACCAAGGAGAAAACGGATTCCCAGTACTGTATAGGTGGGAGAACCAGACAACAGTAACTGGCAAGGAGAAGAGGCGATGCTGCCCATGTGAAAGAAGGGAACTGCGGCACAGGAATAGTGGCTGCAAACCCCTAGTTAAAGTAAGGAGGACACCGGCAAGAAGGGAACCGTGAGGACAGAGACTGCGAGGGCCTGCGACGGAGAGTGCGGTGATGCCTAGTGGCCACAGGTGGTCACCGCAGCAAGCAAGAACACAGGAAGGAGCACCACCAGGAGGACAAGGGTGGTTCAAGACAAGAGCCCAAAGCAGCAAGTCTCCTAAGGGACTGGAGGAAGTGCACAGCATGTGCGCCCAGTGGCAAAAGGACACCACAGCAAGTGGAAGATGAGGAAAGAGTGCAAGAAGACGTTGCGCCAAAGATGTACCCCAGACACGGACGGTACGGACTGGAGCACGAGAGTCAGCACTTTGCAAGGAAGAGGGCCCAGCTGGTCACACGGCGTGACTTATCCTGTGAAGCAGGCCCGAGAGGAGGCTGTAAAGTGATCCACGTCAGTGTGGCGTTGAGGCACCTGGAGCGCGTCCTCGAGAGCAGAGAAGACGACCTGCCAGAGGGTCGCAGAGAAGAAGATGACCTGCCAGAGGGTCGCAAAGAAGACGACCTGTCAGAGGGTCGCAGAGAAGACGACCTTCCAGAGGGTCGCAGAGAAGAAGACCTGCCAGAAGGTCGCGGCGAAGATGACCTGCCAGAAGGTCACGGCAAAGATGACCTGCCAGAAGGTCACGGTGAAGATGACCTGTCAGAAGGTCACGGAGAAGATGACCGAGAGGTCTGACAAGATGACCGAGTAGAGGTCCGTGGAGAGGACCAAAGAAGAGGTCAGAGAAGAAAAAAAAACTTGAAATAAAAGAATGAAGACCGAGAAGGAGTATTGACAAGAAGAAGGTCGTGACGACAGGTCTGGTCATCGAAGGAAAAGAATGCATTGTCCTAGGGGTAGGACAAGACCAGGGAGACCCGTGTGAAGTGCACGTCACATGGGGAGGCCTGGTCAGTGAAGACAAGCAAGGAGATGGGACTCGACCGCGTCGCGAAGTGAAAGAACAAGAAGCAGGAAATTGTTTGGCATGACGCCACCGCGAAGAGATGCGAAGAAGAAAGCTCAAGCAGAAGAAAGAAGAAGAGAGGAATGTGTGATGTGACAACTCGCATACTGGAAGGCAAAGGTGACAAGTGCAAGAACATCCGGCATGGAGCACAGTACCTGGAGAACATCGGTGGCACTTGGAGAAACTACCTATCCATGAGTCTTCAGAACACCTGGTGTTTGCAGAGGCGAGCAGGCTGGACCATTCGTGACATCCACCTTTGGGGTCGCACGGGAGACTGGACGATGAGACTGCTCGGGTGTCCTGAAGAAGAGGATCCGACCACTCCACACGAGACCGTGGCGACCCAGGGGCAAAGGCCTCAGTGTTGACAGTGAGAGCGGGTCCCGCCATGAGAGATGAGTCTACTGCCGCCCTTCCACAGGTCCCAGGAAGACGAAGATCTTGTGCTAAGTGGCAGGAGTAAACAACTATCCTTCAGGTGGAGCTAAGGACTTGAAGGCGTGACTCGTAGCGCTTCCTCCACACATCTAGCGAGTGGCGTTGGAGTGACACGGCGAAGTACACCCAGTCTAGTGGAAGCCTGGCGAAGAGGGCCTCAGGGACATCCCGTGAGAGGGGAACACCTGCGAGAGGGGCATCCTGGTGAGAGGGATGTCTTGCAACTACTCCACCATTCCGTAGAGAGAAGCAATGCTGCCTGTGTGGAGATGTCACAACAACCAGGACAGATTGGTGAAAAGTGACATCTATCAGATCCACCATCACTCTACCTGCTCCATCACCAAGAGAGCTATGCCTATAAAAACATTGGTGACAACTACCATGCCCAGAGTTGAAAGAGGTCCGGACCCGCAGGGCACCCATGAACTGTGCCAAATAGAACTGGTGGTCCTAGCTGCTGTCGGACCATCATCTTTGTTTTGCAAGCAGCTAAAGAGACTCAGCGGAAGTTTCTGTTATCTTGTTTTATTTTGTTTTATTCTCTCCCACAAGTTGGACTTTATTGTTTTCCAGTTTGAATAAAGTTTGGGAGGGATGTAGTGATCTGCTGATCACTGGTCTAGTGTTCCAATATGCTATCCACTCCCAGAGGGCTGGTTTACACCCCACCCCACACCCATCCAGCACAGGCATCACTGGACATGTGACCTGCCAATAAAAGGGGCCGGGCGCACGTGCCCTGGGCCAGTTCTGGTATCCAAGTACCGTGTCTGTGTCCTTATTATTAATACATGAGGGCCTAGGGCCCTGCAACATTACAGGCTCCACAGTACGGGGTCCCTGATCCAAGTTGAAACAATTGGGGCCCAGTTTCCCCATCCTGCCCTTGGACTCTCTGACCTATGTTTCTTCCAATGACTCAGGCCATACACTTATAACGTTTGTGATCTCAATAGATAACAGTGAGGTAAGATTTGGATGTGAGAATAGTTAGATACTGAAATGATAGCAGTTAGAAGTAACGTCGTACCCTAATGTAAATCGTAATTATGCAATAGAAGGTATGGAGAGAGGCTGCCGTGCTCATTCCATGCTTTGAACAGGCAGGATGCAGTCTACAAATTAATGCACAGTTGGAATGCGGGTGCATAACGAGGCAGCTGACTGGTGGTGCAACAAGTATACAAGAAAGCAGCAATTGACTTGACAGCAGTTGAAATGTACTTATGAGCAGAGAGACACAGTTGGTTCGGGCACATAGCTGCAATAAATGCAAGGAGACAGGCGACAACACATACCAATAAGAAGCAAAACACAGAAATAAAAATGTTGCATTCTAGTAAGATAACTGGGGAAATTGCTTATCTCCAAGACTCTTTGCGGTTCTAGTCAACATGCAAAAACCATGCAGATGAAAAGGATCAAGAAGGAAACTTTTTATTAAAATAAATATTGTTTGGTATTGCTCTTTATAAGTGATGACTAGCATGCGAACAGACATTCCATATGCACTTTGATATTTCAGTTTGCTCGTTTGAATATTTAAAGCTATGATGTGTTTATCAAAGTCGCCCTTGTCAAAACAAGCGGGTAGTAGCAATGACTTTAGAATGCAGATAAACAGAAAAATCTGATCTCCTCGTCTTTGCTTCTCTATCTTTCGGCTTGAAATATGCCTTTTCGAAGAGTTATTTTGAACCTGCTGCCGCAGATTAGTTCTCATCAGGTAAGGGGGCTTTCTCCTGACTTCACTGCCCAGCGCTACCTTAAACAATGCTGGTAGTGAACCACACGGGAACCACAGAGCTCTTTGGAGCTTCCCAGCGTAGGTATTTTGAATAATGATTCTGGAACATTGTGCCTCATCAGTGGCTGAATGGGATGATCGGCAGAGTGGCAGCATGTCCTGCTTCTATAGCAGTAGATCCTAATCAGACAGAGAACCTTTTGTGTGACACACCTGGCCGAGGATTAAATGCTCACCGGTTTTAGCTGGCATCGGTTTAAGCTGGCATTGAACTGTCACTGAGACTCAAAGAGCCAATGCTTAGAGTACAAGGTGGGGGAGGGGAAGGTATGTGTCTTCCTATTCGAAGAACTGCTTCAGGTTTACTGAAAAAACATTATATAGAAAATATAACTGCTTTCATTTTTAAACACAAATTCATTTCTATTTGATTATCAGGAGAAGCAAGCAAAAAAACACACATAAACGATCTCCACATTCTAATTTGTCAAGAGCACGCAAATATGGCAATACCAGCTGTATTTCCTGATGCATGAAACAATTTGCATAGATCCGCAGTCGGTATCTACTAACATACCATAAACAAAAGGGTAAACACAGAAGAAACAAAAGTAAGAAAAAGAGCCAAAAGGGGGCTTGATGGAAGTGCGCTCTGCAGATTTCCATTTAGATTGACTGCAATTGTTTGAAACTGAACAGCCAATAGTAATGTGGCATATACAACGCAGGTAAGAGGTATGAAATCACTGTCTCCTTTGGCAGATCAATTCAACATGAGGAACACCTGTGTGTTTCAGACAAACTTCATATTATTCATCCAAGAAAGGCCCAACAATGCAACCTTCGTGGTAGTAAATGCTTTACAAAGGCAGACATGTATACCTTTCCTTGTAATTGTCATCATTGCATATTCTGATGTGACCCCTACAGTTAAGTCTTCGTTGCTTCCCAGAAATCAGTGTGTGATGTTGATTGCAAATCAATATCTCTGAAATTAATCATATGGTTATTGACATGTTCTAAAAGTTTAGGCAATTGCAACAGAGGG
Source organism: Calotriton arnoldi (assembly GCA_963921515.1). NCBI lineage: Eukaryota > Metazoa > Chordata > Amphibia > Caudata > Salamandridae > Calotriton > Calotriton arnoldi. The sequence continues at coordinate 533,040 of CAWUFW010004833.1, read as the reverse complement.
TAACTTGTATCTATCACCTTTGTCCATCTCCTTGATAAAATATTATACTTGCTCTAGGACCAGCTGCTGCAGAGAATGATCTTAAAAGTCTCTAGGTACAGTCAAGGAAGTACTTTGCTGTTGCAAACATCCTGATATCACAGCATAATTGATCTTTAAAAATGTTAGATGCTCGAATGACTTGACATATCTCAGGCTTCTTGTAATACAATACTGACATATGGCCTGATTTAGATCTTGGCAGACAGGGTACTCCGTCATAATGGTGATGAATATCCTGCCCATCGATTTATAAATCCCATTATATCCCATTGGATTTATATTTTGGTGGACGGGATATCGGTCACCATTGTGATGGAGTAACCTGTCTGTCAAGATCTTTATCAGGGCCATAGTAGCTTATCCCTTATGGATTTTGAATATTGCATACACTGCACTATTTGTGCTTTCTAAAGTACCACCTTAACTTCTAAGGACTTTAGGGTGTCCACTAAAATAGCCATCATTTTACTACTGTGGAGCGTAATCCGGTAAGCAATGACCCATCTATATTGCCTAACCACCCTTGAGTTTCTTTTTGTTAGGATCTCATCTTCAAATTTGGCTCTTTTGTTCTTTGACAAATGGCTGACATATGTTTGCTGTGAGCAGCTTTCTGAAGGCACTGCAATGTGGGTTTCCTCCAGCAAGATGATAGATGCATCAAAAATCGTCAGTTGGTTAAGTACATTCTTCTTCTGTTTTAGCAAATGTCTCCTGATATTACAGATTGGCTGTATAATTCATGGGTTTCACTACTCTGTCTAAACTTCTCACACAGTTCTGATTTTCCAGCTTTTAGTCTTGTTTCTATTTTCTTGATTTTCTTCAGCTCCTTATTTGCTGAACCACCTTCTGCTCCTCTTAGCCTGACCCCTCTTACCACGATCCATTCCTCCCTGACCTGAAAGCCTACCCTACATTAATGCTTGTCCAACCAAACCCCACAGTAGAAGGGGACTCGTACCGGTTATGGAATATTAAACTATTGCAATGTAAAACAATACATTCGCTATATCACATGCTTTAATATTAAAATCTCTGTGTATGTGAAAATCAAAAGTGTGTTGATGAAGACCTTAATAAAGATGCCTACTGCTCTCCCTATCTTGACAAATGCTTTATTGTGGCCATCTCAAAATGCGCTGGAAAATCTAATTTCATCCAGAGCTCTTATAATAGATGTGCTGAACCATCAGCCACCTTGAGTGTGTCTTGATATGTGGTAATGGCAAGGACAACCACAACACTGCGTCCTTACTTTCAACTTCATCAAATTCCATCCACCCTTTACTGCCCATAATGGAATGGTACAAGTTTGTGACAGTGAAACACCAACTTGTGGAACTCTTGTACTGCTGAGGATCTGCCACAGTTGAGTTGTTTGTTGACACATTAGAAACAACTACAATGATACCTTCCAGCACATTGCAATGGTAAGTAGCACTAAAGTGATGCAAAGTAGTGAGATACGCTAATTTGTATTATTTTGTGCCAAGGTTAGTACATAGGTGTTTCCATGCAACCACCCATGGGTTTTGACATAAATCTGCTAACATTTGATGAGATAGCTTTGCACCAAGAACTGCTGCTTCCTTGAGGCAGATGTAAGGTTGGAGAACAAGTTTTGCCAAACTTTTCAAACTTTGCATGAGTGCTGTGCTATACAGCACTCATACAAAGTTGGAAACGTTTCAATTATGTCTAAACATAGTGTTTTTACTTGAAGTATACTCTTCTAGTGCAAAACCTGTGCTAGACAACAAGCAGACATCCATGCACTATGTTGAAAGGGTGACTGTGTGGCATTTGGCAATCTATAGCATTCTCTCACTGAGGATGAGAGCAACAGCATCATATTTAAGTAGATATGGCACTCTCCTGCTCTCCCCATTTCACGCAACGCAGTATAGCAACTTTAGTTGCAGCACTGCATTGCATGATCTCTAAGTAAATCTACACAGGGAGGAAGTGAACATTAAATTTCATTGGCGGACAATTTGTAATCTTCATTACAGAGCTCGCTAAAACCAGAACGATGTCCTACAATCTCCTCCTAGCGATTTGTGCAACACCATTCTGGGCAATAGGATGTACAGTAGTCCAACTTAAAAGGCAGTGGCACAAGACAACCATGGCAAAAGGTGCTGAGCTCCAGAGCCATGTACATCTGATTGCCAATGAGGAGTGGATAGCTGCTGTAATTGCCCTTGAGGTAGTCTGTGGATTTCAGTGCAAGGACACCACTAACCCTGAAGAACAGTCAACCCCAGGTAAGCAATGTGTTATAACACAACAATAACTAGGATTGTTTTCAAGCACAGATGTAAAGCTGACTTTCTGTCCACGTAAAATTGTATAGCCTTATGCAGGAAAATTCATCCTTTTGCTTGATCACCCCCATTTTTTTGGACTGATGCTGCAGTTTTTAAACTCTATGCACAGAGACTCTGCTAATCAGACCCCAGTGCATGTGCTCTAATCCCTAAAACATGATGATACTGGCTATCCCCTCAAATTTAAATTACCAGTAAGTCCCTAGTATATGGTATGAAAGGGTCTGACTATGGCCTGGCCCTGCACCCAACCCCCCGCTGCACACAACTAACTATGTGGTGTAACATTATAAAGAGTGTCCTTTTTAGTAGGGCAAATCTACTGGCTCTGTGAAAGAGTCAGAGAGCTGCTTCTAGAGTATATTTACTGCTGTGGCAGCAAAATCAGCTCAAATGGCTGCACGCTCTTGCACACCGAATGGTACAGTTTGTGCTGTTTTTTCAGCACTGCTCACATATCGGCGCTAATTTGCAGCACAAGCAGTGCAACATGCAGATTTTACGTCCATTGCAGGAACTCCGCGGAATCTTGTGGAGTTTTTATGTAACTCTGTGGAATTCCATAGAGGGAATCTCCGCGAGTTCCACCCACCCCATCCTAAAATATCAGTTAAAACATACCATTTTAAACCAACAAAACCAGTGAAATGCACTAGATACAATTATCTCACGTAATGTTGTGATGTCATTTCAGATGTTGCAGTGATGTCATTTCAGATGTCATCAGTGATGTCACTGACCATGTCATGAGTGATGCAATATGTGAGGTCATATGCAGTTCATTGCAGGGGCGCAAGTTATAGTTAGCTCAGCTAAGTACATAACATAATGACATAATAACATGATAATGGAGAAAGACAAAAAACAGAGAAAGAACGGAGGGATAGTTTCAGGAAAGATGAACCGTCAAAGGTCTTGACTAGTCATGAGCGTTGGACATACTATTTGTATAGACTGACTTGTAGCTTAACTTCAGCTACTAGTCAATCTATACAAATAGTATGTCTAATGCTCATGACTAGTCAGGACCTTTGATGGTTCATCTTTTCTGAAACTATCCCTCCGTTCTTTCTCTGTTTTTTGTCTTTCTCCATTATCATGTTATTATGTCATTATGTTATGTATTGTGTTGGTTTTAAAGTGTAAATACTGTCCCGGATGATATACATGTGGACTTTTGATTTAAGTATCGTGGAGTTTTGTATGTACAAAAAGTGTCACTGTCAGTTTTTTTTATATGTTATATTCGTTGTATTATACACTACATGTTTTGTATGTTCCACAGCCCTGATGTCCACGGAAGTTGGACGAAACGCGTTGGCTGTTTTAACAATATCGATGTGAGAATAAAGATTTTTTGGGATATACATCTATTGGATGGACAACGTCATTTTGGAACTCTAATTTGGTGGTGCACTTCACATTTGTGATTGATTCAGTATTGGTCTTTGCAACTGCTCCCTGGAAACAGCGGGAGTAGTGGATGTGCACACCCACTAATTATAATATTTGGAACATTGGACTGTCTGTGGGGGATTCTTGGAGGAGGTGCGTCTAGTGTGTATTTTGGGCTTGCTGTTTCGTCTTGGTTGTACATTCTACAGTGCATTTAACAGTAGAACTTTATTAGTCTACTTTTCAAAGTCATATTTCTGTAGTGATTTTCCAGCAAAATCGTCTTCAAACACTATTTTCCATGTTTGCGGTGACCCCGGGCATCACAATGATGTCGGTACTCATGAAGACTAGGTGTTTTTTTCAAAGTAAAAAAATGCACAAATGCACATATTATATGGGATATTTGAGCATAGGTACATAGTTAGAAACTAATAAAAAAATGATGTTTCTATACTTATTTTACTGTAAATTAATTTTTGTTTCCATTTCCGATAACCGCAATGACGTCGGTCGTCGCGAAGGTCATGTGATCGGAACATACAGTAATCTCATTGGGTAACACACTTTTCATCTATCCTAACAGGAAGACTCCACCCACATCTTTTTTCCAGAACCTTCATTTAATTGCAGCAGCATTGAGAGCAGGTGGCTGAAGTTGGTGAGAGAGGATAGTTGCAGTTTCAGAAGTTTTGAAGTTGTACATGGCTACAGAAGATACAGAAGAGGAGCAGGTGGTTCAGAAGGCACAAGAGGACGTGCAGGAAATCCATGGAGAAGACTCAGATGATAAAGAACCTCCCCAAAAGAAGACCATCATTGCCTGGGTCTTTTTTACAGTACCTTCTGGGGAGTTTCTTAACTGTAGCAAAATTGGTAAAATGCTCTCTTTGTGAAAAAGTTTTATCTAGAGGCTCCAATAAAAAATATAACATGGATGCTTTACCAACTTAAAACTTGTCACTGCAACCAACTCAAGAGAGCGATACAACAAAAAGAACATGCAGGGACATCAACAGCTGTGCCCAGGATATCTACAACTGGCCAGAAGATTCCTGTGGAGGTGGAAAATCAAAGGAGAGAACTCCAGAGTTATCTCATGCTGCCATGTACTGCATGGACTGTGGGGTAATTCTAAGTGCAGGAGAACAGGTCATCCTAGCTATGCTTACTGCAGCCAAAAACCACAAATGTTAACTTTGTTTTCAAATTTACTTTCTTTACTTTTTCTGAGTGCATCTTCTAATTTTCCACCCTGTTGTTCCTGATTATTCTGAATCACAAAGACAAAAAAAGTTTAAAAAACAAACAAAAAAAAGGTTATTTTTAGAACCGCATTTTATGGTAAAAAAAAAAAAGAAAAACTGTCTGGGTGATTGTATGAGTTCATAAGTAGTGCATGGGTGATTGGATGAGTGTATGATTAGTGCCTGAGTGATTGTATGAGTGCATGAGTCGTGCCTGGGTGATTTGATGACTGAATAGGCACTGCTTGGATGATTGAATGACTGTATGAGTACTGTTTGGATGAGTGGATGAGTAGTGCCAGGGTGCTTGGATGAGTGCATGGATAGTGCCTGACTGATTGGATGAGTGCATGGGTAGTGCCTGGATGATTGGATGGTGAATGGATAAGTGCAAGTGCAGTGCTTGTGTGAATGGATGAGTGCAAATACAGTGCCTGGATGATTGCATGACTGCATCAATCATGTCACTATCAATCATGTCACTTATAAAGCGCACTACATACCCGCAAGGGTCTCAAGGCGCTGGGGGAAGAGGGGGGTGGTGCTGCTACTGATCGAAGAGCCAGGTCTTGAGGAGTCTTCTGAAGGCCAGTAGGTCTTGGGTCTGTCGGAGGTTGGTGGGGAGGGTGTTCCAGGTCTTGGCGGCGAGGTGGGAGAAGGATCTGCCGCCGGCGGTCGTTTTCCGGATGCGGGGGACTGTGGCGAGGGCGAGGCTGGTCGAGCGGAGCTGGCGGGTGGGGGTGTAGAAGCTGAGTCGTCTGTTGAGGTAGGCTGGTCCAGAGTTGTGGAGTGCTTTGTGTGCGTGGGTGAGGAGCTTGAAGGTTATCCTCTTGTTGACAGGGAGCCAGTGCAGGTCTCTCAGGTGGGGTGTGATGTGGCTGCGTCGGGGGATGTCGAGGATAAGACGTGCAGAGGCGTTCTGGATGCGTTGCAGCCGTCTCAGGAGCTTAGCCGTCGTTCCTGCGTAGAGGGCGTTTCCGTAGTCCAGCCTGCTGGTGACGAGGGCCTGGGTGACTGTTTTTCTTGTTTCGGTGGGGATCCACTTGAAGATCCTGTGGAGCATTCGGAGGATGTTGAAGCAGGATGAGGAAACGGCGTTGACCTGCTTAGTCATGGAGAGGGTGGGGTCGAGGATGACCCCTAGGTTGCGTACGTGGTCGGTGGGTGGCGGGGCTGTTCCCAGTGATGTTGGCCACAAGGAGTCGTCCCAGGCTGAAGGGTTGGAACCAAGGATGAGGACCTCCGTCTTGTCCGAGTTCAGCTTCAGGTGGCTGGTCCTCATCCATTCAGCGACGGCCTTCATTCCTTCGTGGAGGTGGGCTTTGACGGTGTGAGGGTCTTTGGTGAGGGAGAGGATCAGCTGGGTGTCGTCGGCGTAGGAGATGATGTTGAGGTTGTGCTGTCGGGCGACGTGGGCGAGGGGTGCCATGTAGATGTTGAACAGCGTTGGGCTGAGGGAGGAGCCTTGGGGTACGCCGCTGCTGATCTTGGTGGCCTTGGATCGGAAGGGGGCAAGGCGGACGCTTTGTGTTCTGCCGGAAAGGAAGGATATGGTCCAGTCCAGGGCCTTCTCTTGGATCCCGGCGTCGTGAAGGCGTGTTCGTAGTGTGTGGTGGCAGACCGTGTCGAAGGCGGCTGATAGGTCCAGGAGGATGAGGGCTGCTGTTTCTCCGTTGTCTAGCAGGGTCCTGATGTCATTGGTGGCGGCGATGAGGGCGGTTTCGGTGTTGTGGTTGCTGCGGAAGCCGGACTGGGAAGGGTCCAGGATGTTGTTCTCCCTCGAGGTAGCGGGTCAGTTGTTTGTTGACGATTTTCTCGGTGACCGTCACGGGGAACGGGAGCAGAGAGATGGGTCGGAAGTTCTTGAGGTCCTTGGGGTCTGCCTTGGGTTTCTTGAGTAAGGCGGTGATCTCGGCGTGCTTCCAGCTTTCCAGGAAGGTTGCTGTCTCGAAGGAGATGTTGATTATTTTCCGGAGATGGGGCGCGATGGCTGTACTGGCTTTGTTGAAGATGTGGTGAGGGCACGGGTCTAGCGGTGAACCGGAGTGGATGGTGTTCATGATCTCGCTGGTGTCCTCGTCGTTGATGTTGGTCCAGGAGAGCAGGCGGTTGGTGGTTGTGGGGGCAGTGGTCTCGGTGGTTGCCGGGGCGGTCGTGGTGTTGAAGCTGTCGTGGATGTCGGCGATTTTGCGGTGGAAGAAGGTGGCCAGTGAGTCGCACAGGTCTCGCGACGGCTGGATGTCGTTGGTGTTGGAGCTGGGGTTGGAGAGTTCCTTCACGATGTTGAAGAGCTCTTTGCTGTTGTGTGCGTTGTTTTCTAGGCGGTCTTTGAGTGAGGCCCTTTTGGCGGATCTGATGAGGTGATGGTGACTGCGGGTGGCGCTCTTGTGGGCGGCGTAGCTGTCCGCTGTCCGTTCGTGGAGCCAGATCTTCTCCAGTTTTCGGCATGTTCGTTTGGAGGCCTGGAGGTCTTCGGTGAACCAGGTGGCTTTCTTGCTGGTGTGGCTGTTGGGCGGATTCTTGAGTGGGGCGAGGGTGTTGGCGCAGTCGTCGATCCACTGTCTGAGGTTGCGGGCGGCGGTGTCGGGGTCGGAGGGCTCGGCGGGTGGGCTCAGGGCGAGGGTTGTGGTTAGCTGGTCTTCCGTGACTCTGCTCCAGCAGCGGCGAGGCATTTGTTCGGTGCGGTGGTGCGTGGTGGGCTTCCTGTAGGTGAAGTGGATGCAGTGGTGGTCAGTCCAGTGGGGTTCGGAGGTGTGGTTGGAAGGAGACGTGTGGGCTTGCAGAAAAGATGGAGTCTAGCGTGTGGCCGGCGGCGTGGGTGGGTGTAGTCACGAGCTGTCTGAGGCCGAGGGTGGCGAGGTTGTCGATCAGGGTGGTGGAGTTGGTGTCCTTGTTGTTCTCGAGGTGGAAGTTCAGGTCCCCGAGGAGGATGTAGTCCGTGGAGGCGATGGCATGTGTGCTGGACGAAGTCAGCGATGGAATCGCTGAACTGTGGTCGGGGTCCGGGGGTCTGTAGATGAGGGTTCCTCTGAGGGTGGTGTTGGGATCGGTGTGGATCTGGAAGTGCATGTGTTCGGCGGTGCTGAGGGTGTCGTCGGTGTTGGTTGAGACTCTGAGGGTGTTCCTGTGGACGATGGCGATGCCTCCTCCGACTCCGTTGGTGCGGTCCCTGCGGGTGATCTTGTATCCGTCCGGGATGGCAATGGCGATGTCGGGGCTGAAGCGGGATTCAGCCATGTCTCCGTCAGGAATGCGACGTCTGGGGAGGTTGAGTCGAGAAGGTCCCAGAGTTCGATGGCGTGTTTGCGGGCGGAGCGGGTGTTGAGGAGGATGCATCTGAGGTAGTTGGGTTCTTTCCTGGGCGGTGGTTTGGCGGGGCGGGTGCTGGCGAAGCTGCAGTTCCGGCAGGTGAAGGGCCCTTGGGTGCGCTCGAGGTGGCCTGGTAGCAGGCGTGATCTTTTCCGGGGTTGAGTGCGTGGAGGGTGCTGGGCGTCGTATCGGCGTCTGCTGATGTGGCGGGCGCGGGGATGCCCAGACCAGGGGGTCTGGCGCTGGGCGCGGTCACGGCGCGGACGGGCGCGGACGGGCGCAGACGGGCTTGCCTTAGGCACGCCAGCGGCGTGCCAGCGGCGCGGCCGCGCATCGGCCGCCATAAATGGGGAGGTGGGAGGGAGGAGCAGGGAATGGGGCAGCGAATGGGCAGTGAGGGGCTGGGCCGCAGGCGCAGCGGCGGGAAACAGGCACAGAAGGGAAAACGAGCACAATCAGGGCATCAAGGGGGCACAGAAAGGAAAAAAACGAGCACAATCAGGGGCAGCAAGGGGGCACAGAAAGGAAAAAACTAGCACAATCAGGGGCAGCAAGGGGGCACAGAAAGGAAAACGAGCACAATCAGGGGCAGCAAGGGGGGCACAGAAAGGAAAAACGAGCACAATCAGGGGCAGCAAGGGGGCACAGAAAGGAAAAACGAGCACAATCAGGGGCAGCAAGGGGGCACAGAAAGGAAAACAGAGCACAATCAGGGGCAGCAAGGGGGCACAGACAGGAAAAACGAGCACAATCAGGGGCAGCAAGGGGGGCACAGAAAGGAAAAAACGAGCACAATCAGGGGCAGCAAGGGGGGCACAGAAAGGAAAAACGAGCACAATCAGGGGCAGCAAGGGGGCACAGAAAGGAAAACGTAGCACAATCAGGGGCAGCAGCAGGGCACACAGACGGAGCTGTGTGGTGGGGAGCGACCTACCAGTCAAGGTCAGGGGTCGCTCTCTTCACCATGCAGCGGCCGCCATAAATGGGGAGGTGGGAAGGAGGAGCAGGGAATGGGGCAGTGAATGGGCAGTGAGGGCGGGGCCGCAGGGCGAGCGGCGTGGAAACAGGCACAGAAGGGAAAACGAGCACAATCAGGGCATCAAGGGGGCACAGAGGAAGGAAAACGAGCACAATCAGGGGCAGCAAGGGGGCACAGAAAGGAAAAACTAGCACAATCAGGGGCAGCAAGGGGGCACAGAAAGGAAAAACGAGCACAATCAGGGGCAGCAAGGGGGCACAGAAAGGAAAAACGAGCACAATCAGGGGCAGCAAGGGGGCACAGAAAGGAAAAACGAGCACAATCAGGGGCAGCAAGGGGGCACAGAAAGGAAAAGCGAGCACAATCAGGGGCAGCAAGGGGGCACAGAAAGGAAAAACGAGCACAATCAGGGGCAGCAGCAGGGCACACAGACGGAGCTGTGTGGTGGGGGAGCGACCTACCAGTCAAGGTAATGCCTGAGTGATGTCATGAGTGCAAGTGCCTGGATGAATGGATATGTGCAAGTGCAGTGCCTGAGTGAATAGATGAGTACAAGTGTTTTTTGCCAGGGTGATTGGATGTGTTGTACCTGGTCGATTGGATGAGTGCATGGGTAGTGCCTGCATGATCGGATGAGTACGTGGGTAGTGTTTGGGTGACTGGATGAGTGCTTGGGTAGTGCCTGAGTGAATAGATGAGTGCCAGTGTTGTGCCAGGGTGATTGGATGACTGCATGGGTAGTGCCTGGTTGATTGCATGAGTGCATAGATAGTGGCTAGGTGATTGCATGTCTGCATGAGTAGTGCCTAGGTGATTGTATGAGTGCATGGGTAGTGCCTGGTTGATTGGATGAGTGCATGGGTAATGCCTGAGTGAATGGATGAGTGGAAGGATAGTGACTGGGTGATTGGATGCGTGCATGGGTAGTGCCTGGGTGATTGGATGAGTGCATAGGTAGTGTCTGAGTGAATGCATGAGTGCAAGGATAGTGCCTGAGTGATTGGATGAGTGCATGGGTATTGCCTGGGTGAATGGAGGAGTGCAGGGTAGTGCCTATTTGATTGCATGAGTGCATGGGTAATGTCTGACTGAATGGATGAATGGAAGGATAGTGCTAGGGTGATTGGATGAGTGCATGGGAATTGCCTGGGTGATTGAATGAGTGCATGGGTAGTGCCTGAGTGATGGGATGAGTGCACAGGTACTGCCTGGGTTCTTGGATAAGTGCATGGATAGTACCAGAGTGAATGCATGAGTGGATGGGTAGTGCCTGAGTGAATGGATGAGTGCATCAGTACTGCATGAGTGAATGGATGAGTGCAAGGATAGTGCCTGTGTGATTGGATAAGTGTATGGATACTGCGTGAGTGATTGGATGAGATTATGGATAGTGCCTGAGTGAATGTATAAGTGCATGAGTAGTGCTTAAGTGAGTGGATGAGTGCAACAGTACTGCCCGGGTTATTGGATAAGTGCATGGTAGTGCCTGAGTGAATGGATTAGTGCATGACTAGTGCCTGAGCGAATAGATGTGATAATGAGGAGTGCCTGAGTGAATGTATGAGTGCATGAATAGTACCTGGGTGACTGGATAAGTGCATAAGTAGTGTATCAGTGAATGGATGAGTGCAAGGATACTGCCAAGGTCATTGTGTAAGTGCATGGGTAATGCCTGAGTGAATGGATGAGTGCATCAATAGTGCCTGAGTGAATGGATGTGTGTATGGGTAGTGGCTGGGTGATTGGATGAGTGCATGAGTAGTTGCTGTGTGGTTGGATGAGTGTATGGGTAGTGCATTGTTATGTTTCATATAGGTACCCCAATATAGGCTCAGGTAGCAACCTAACCTCTCACTTACATTTCCCCTGCCATTACACTACATAACGGATCTTGGGACTGACCTTTTATCTAGTTATGGTACTGCTTACAGGATGTGGGGCTTTCCCAGAAAACTAGCCTCATTCATTATGCATGAGGATTCTTGGAAAATCAGCAGGACTACCATCTCTTGCATAATAACTATGTATAAGGGTCATTCTTTCCGTCATCCTAAGTCCGACATGACACAGCAAGGTAGATCCCCTGAGGGTACCACTTTGAATATGTAAACATCATATCTTTGCTGAGGCAGGGAGAGGAGAAAAGGACTTCCATGCTGACACACTGACACAAGACGCTGAGGCTCCTGCATGCAGACACTCCAGCTTGGAGTGGTCTGACATCCCTCGCGGGTGTCCATCTCGAGACCAAGATGGGGTCCCACAGTCTCTCACTTCTGGTAATGGGGTTGACTTTATCCTAGAGGGATTCTTGGCTCTACACCTACATACATGCTAGGTACACTTAGGTACATCTAGTTAGGGTTGCATCGTAGGAGTACGCATTATTACTGTCATGTATTTTCTATACTTACCTGTATTCATTGTTTTAGCACTATGGTAGAAATCTACCATCCTTTTACTCTGTTGGTGCTTATAATCATTTATATCTGTTTCTGTCTTATGATTGTTTCATCACACCTATTTTACACTAGAATGACGCTGGGTCAATAAATGCTTTTTAAAAAACATCCCTACCGTTTATTCTGTGTATCTCTCTGAGACAAAGTGAGCATGAGTGACTGAGCAAAAACTACTGTACTTTTTCCACGATCCCTGATGGGACAGAGTTGTCATGTTCGATAGTTGCCAAGCACTATTCTCTCCTTGGTAAGAGGGGTTTCTAGTGGCACTGTGAGCTAGCAGGTGCAGGCAAACATACCCGGTAGGGGTTTCTGGAATCAGTCTGGACAACAATCCTACAGTCTATGTTGTCTAAACGCGCAGATCCTATATGAGTTTATAGGAACTACATGACATGGTGCCGCCAACGTTGGTTTGGTACTTATTTAACGGTCAAATCTGAGTAGTTCAGTCGTGCTGTTCTCAGAGACCCCTACTCACATTTTCCATTGAGACGTCTGGAGTGGGAAGGGAACTATCCGTCACAGCTGAGTAGGCAAATCCTATGTATTGGCTGTAGGTTTATCAAGCTTGAAGGACAAATAGTTCCTATTGTGCATAAAACCTTATCTCAGTTTCCTTGAAACTTCTTCCTTCTCAAAAAAATGACTGACGAAGATGCCGCTGCGACAGCACAACGTGCAGTTGCAGCAAGGGAGGAAGAAGATAAAATAAACATTTCAGAAATGTCAGAACTGCCCTTACTTTGAAACTACCAGACTATGGAGTCACAGCTATGGGACAGTAACATTCATGATTGAGGCACACAAATCATACAGAACAGAGGTATTCTATTGATGGGTTAAATTCCCACAAGCAGATGCACAAACAAATACATTTCATTTTTATACTGAAGATGAAACACCAAATGAATACTGTCAGTATGAGGACATTGAAATTCCGCTCACCTACCAGGAGCACATAAACTGGTTTAAAGGCGCCCTCCCACACACAAAAGAAAAGGTGAAACTTGGTCCACTCGGAAGAGATGGAGCCACTTGGCCAGTCCAAGTGGCTTACACAGCACATCCAGACATTGACACAATGCCAGTAGCAGACGTACATCCACTTCATAAAGAAATAATAAAACTTTACAGAAACCTGACACAGTTCATGATGAGAACAATTACACTTCAGCCAGCAAGGGCTACATCTACAGGACAAATTCAGGGATCTACAACTAAAATAACACCACATACACTACATGCAGTTATGGGTAAAATGCCCACTAGACGTGAGCAAACGCCATTCTGGATAACTAAAAAAATAACACAGTTAGAGGCAGTATTTCCACACACAAGCCCTCAAGAAAAACACAGAATGCTAACAATCTGCTTGCCAATGGGGATCGCTCCCCAGATAGAGGATTGTACCTCTTGGGGTACAGTTTTCTCTGCCATATATGCCAGAACTGGTATGCCTTCATTAGCAGTAATACCAGATGTATTAAGACAAATACAGAATGAGTATGGAGCAGAACCTGCTGTGAACTTAGGGATGAAATTGTTAGTAAAGTTTGCCTAGGTATCAGCTATTATAGTAGGAACCATAAAAGGGGAGGCAGCAGCAGTGGCAATACGCCAACGCCTGAGGGATTTCACTCCTTTACAACAGGAACGTGAATTACATAAAATTATCGAAGATACCTATGCCGAATTGGGTAGAGATAGTTTGGGAGCTAGAGCAACACAATCTCAACTCATGGGTGGTCCTGAAAAAGAGAACACCAAGTATGTACCTGATTCTTCTAAAAAGAAATGGGATAACAATAAAAAACAAAAAATAGAGAGTATAGATCACAATCCAGGAGTGGGTCTCCTCAGCAGGAGCCCTCCGAAAGGAGGTACAACCTTAGGAATCGTGATAACATTAAAAAACCTGACAGGTATCAGGATACTGATACACGTTCCTCTGGTTCCTTTCAGGGTTCATCAAAAATCTCAGAGAGGGAAGGAAGGTCAGAACACAGACTAGGAGAGCGTACAAAGTCCAAAGACACACAACGCGCTTCAGACAATACTTCCAGTAAAGAAGAGAAGCCAAAATTAAAACCTCAATTTAAAAAGAAAAAAGAAGCAGGTCTTAAAATTAGACATGCCCAGAATTCTGAGGACTCAACTTCTGAATGGGAATGGGCTCTGACGATGCTAGACAGCGCAGCAGAAGTAGCAATAGCTTGCCAGAACCTGATGGAATTTCTGGTGACAGCGGAGTTGAATGAAAATATCACGGTGGAGACACCTGATACAAGGGTAAGTGTCCCACATAGGTTACATGAAATATCACTCCAAATGGAGGGGGACAAACCCAGAAAAATGAAAGGTCTCTTTTGGGAGAACCTGACTTATGGATATGACATCCTTTTGGCTGAAAAAGATTGGCCGCCTGAAATTATTATGTATTGCCCAAAGGGAGAATCGGTAATTTTACCAACTTTTTCCGATCTCGTTCCAATATACTTAAAACATACATACGCGCAGGAGTGGGCGATAGCACTTGCTCCAGCATTATATCGCAACCATGTTGGGTGGAATGCTGAGTTACCTCACCATGTAATCCCAGTAAAAACTACTCCAACTTCACAGAGACAGTACACAATAAACCAAGAAGCGAGAAAACAGGTCAGGGAGATCTTAGATCAACTTGAATATCAGGGTGTAATTGAAACTTGCACCTCTTCAACGAATAATCCTTTGTTTCCTTTAATGAAGCCCAATAATTCATACCTTCTAGTTTCAGACTACAGACATCTGAACACATGTACTAAAACATTTTCAGTACAGAATGCACACAGTGCCGCATTCATGAATAACAGTGTGCGGAACAAATACAAAACAACACTAGATATCTTAAAGGGATTTTTCTGCCAAAATATAGCGCCTGAGAGCAGGTAATTGACAGCATTCTCAGCGCTGAGTTCTCAGCGTCAATTTTGTCGACTCCCCCAAGGGTATAAGAATAGACCTGGGTTGTTCTCCGCTAGGGTAACAGAGTTACTTCAGAATTTGGATGAAGAGGCATTGTCCTATGTAGATGACAATTAGCTGATGGATGATGATTTAAAGGATCACTTGACCAGAGTGAGCAACATAATTTTGGGGTTCGCCTCTGAGGGCTACAAATTCAACTTTAAAAATCAAAAATAGCCCACCTCAATGGCCTATTTTGGGGATATGAGCTTTCAAGTGAAGGCAAAAGCCTGGCAGCTAACTTTTTGGAAAAATGCACGCTGCTCCAACCTCCTAAATTGTTGAAAAACTTACAGTCCATATTGGGATTCTTAAATTTTGGCAGAACATACATTTTAGATTACGCAGGAAAAGTGAAACCTTTCTACGACTTAATAAGACCTGATTTTTCAGTTAGGCATTGAACACAGGAACACACAGACATCCTTCGTTCCATACAAGCTGACATGATAGCTTCAAAACACCTACACACATGTGTAAGCACCACAAATTTGGTGGTCCGTGTTAAAGCGGGTCAATCTGGGAATACCTACCTAACCTTCAATGAAGGCGAAACAGTACCCATAGCATACAAATCACACTTGTACACAAACGCTGAAATGCGTTTTGCTTCTACAGAAAAAATTCTGATGGCAGTACAGACCGCAGTAGTCAGAGAAAGAGCACTGGCTCAGGGGAAAGGAATAATTATCGTAACTCCAGTACCAGTCTTAGAGGCTATTACAAAGGCAAGTGTTCCGAATGCTAAAGTTTTACATCCAAGATGGATACAATGGGCTAATTCCCTCACTGCAACAGATGTAGATTACAAATTTGACTCTACACTTAAAACACAAGCATTCCTGCAATATGAACAAGAATATCCTCTCCCGAATGAAGTAATGCCTCTAGATCAGTATGAATACATCATTTACACTGACGGTTCTGCTCAGCCAGCCATAGGAAGTAATCAGCAATACAGCGCCACTTGTGCGATTGTGAATGGTTGTATGTTATGTTATGTTACTGGTTTTATATAGCGCACAGCTGCCCCAGCAAAGGGGCGTCCCAGCGCTGACAAGCAGGAATTGGGTGGCTACTGACAGAAGGCAGAGCCTAAATCGAAGGGAAAAGATGAGTTTTAATGGCCTTGCGGAATGCCAGGTAGTTGTCCATACTGCGGATGTGCACAGGAAGAGAGTTCCAAAGTTTAGCAGCCAGGGTGCGGAAGGAACGTCCTCCCGCACGCACCCTCCTCACCCGGGGGACAACCGCCAGATGCTGGCCCATAGATCGAAGTTGGCGAGCGGGTGTATAGGGGAAGAGCAGATTTGCCAGGTATGCAGGAAGGTAAGTTCCATTCTAGCAGTACGAAGACACAGTCTCTAGGAGACTGCACAGCGCAGCTGGCAGAACTAAAAGCCCTGTTACTTGCACTAATAAATACGGATCGGGAATTCCCCACACTGATTGTGTGTGATTCTTTTTACTGTGTCCAGTCATACAATGAATATCTACACTACTGGGGTCAGAATGGGTTTAAAGACTCAAAAGGTGGCGCAATTAAGCATAAATTGTTATGGGAACAGGTAGCTGAGTTGAAAAACGACTACCAAGAGCTCACGTGATACACACGCTGAGTCATCAATGTGATGGCGTTCACATTGAAGGGAATTCATTGGCCGATGAAGCCACAAAAGGGGCAGTACGTACTGCTGCCGTAGTTGCAATCACTTGTTCAAGAACGAAAATAGACGGACATATAATGGCAGCTGTCATTGCTTCACACAAAAGCAGCACAGCCTTACCGAAAGGTTTTCCACTCAAGTACTCCTACAAGTTAGATGCAAATAACATTCAGTATGCTCAAATTCCTGGAGTGGGGGATAGAGTAATACCAAACATGGATCGCAGGTTAGGTTTAATTCTAGCTGCACACAGGGTCTAGGTTCTGCACACGCAGGAGTGACAGTGACAGTTTCTTTACTGACGCAACGCTATTAGTGGCCAGGATTAACTAAACAGACGAAGAGCTTTGTCCTAAATTGTGACATCTGTCAGCAGATGAAGGGTTCCACCGTAGCACGTCCAGCGCAGACACCATTACTAATATCAGACAGACCACTCGCTTGTGTCTACTTGGACCACTGCAGCAACTTACAATCAGATGGGGCTTACAAGTACATCTTGGTGGCAGTGGATTCATGCTCTAGATTCCTGTGAGTATGGCCTCAGCGCTCGGCTGATGCTCAAACAGTTATTAAGGATTTGCAAGTCTTTATAGGGACTCACGCAGTAGGCACATTACATTCTGACCACAGCCCCGCGTTTAGCTCTAGGGCTTACAAGGAGGCCATGGGAAGTTTGGGTGTTGCATTGCGGTACTCCTCTTCGTACCATCCCGAGGGAAATTTGGTCGTGGAGAGGGAAAACCGAGACTTAAAGCAATCTTTAAAAGCAAGAGTATTAGGTTCGGGTGGTAGTTGGGTCAATCATTTATATGGGGTCCAGAGGGCACTCAATAATATGCCAAGAAGTTCCCTAGGATGTGTCACTCCTTACGAAGTCCTATTTGGGACGAGAATGTGGTTACCTGATCTTGACCATGAAAGCACAGTGGCGGATGAAAAACCATTTGACATCAATAAATGTTTGGCTGTTTACAGGATCTCAATGAATTCTGGGCACTGCGCATGACTGCAGAGCGAGACCCAGAGCAGAGTTCGACAGTGAGGAGCGCCGTAGGAGCTGCAGGTGCGGCACGCGCAAGAGGTGCGGGGGCCGAGACCGTGACCGAGACCGTGACTCCCTGCACTCTACAGCCTGCGCAGAAGGGTCTGGGTGTGGTTCAGGAGCCCGGCCCGACCTGACCAGGCGCGCAGCAGTAACCGTTCGGTCGCTGGTCAGTCCCAAGGCGCTTGACAGCTCAGCGCTCGGCTTGGCTGCTACCGGATTTCCGAGGAAACTCGAGGGAAAGCAGCAAGCAGTAAGCAGCAGCAATTAGCAGCTGGTAAGAGCAAGCAGGAGAGCAAGAGAGCATGGCCGCCATTTGCGGTGGCCATGGAGTGTGAGCCCAGTGAGTCCGCGGAAGCGGCCCAACTAGGTCGGGTGCGGCTTGCGGCTCACCAGTGTGCCCTGCTCTCTGCTTCCTGTTCTCTTGCGCCCTTTGTTTGTTTCTGCTTTCCCCTCTCTGCTTTTACTAGCCCTCATAAGCCTTTTCCCTCGCGCTTGATAAATAAATCGACCTTGCAGGTCCCATAGCTCTCTGGGTCCACAAAGGCACAAGTTATAGGCAGCTGCTGCACGAACGCCACACCTGGGTGGACATCTTATAAGGAAAGAGCACTTGGGAAGGCGCTGAAGGGAGCGGGGGCACAGCTAACTCTAAAGACTCTATCATCTAATTTAGGACTCCATGAGCAAAACCGCCTATAAGATCTATAGCAAGCCTCAGCAATTCATCCAGCTAAATTACAGCATGCGATCTGGGAAGCAGAGGGGCACGGCAGTTCCATCCAAGAAAAGGAAGCAGAAGGCGGGCCATGGGAAAGTCACAGAGGCTCCTGATCAGATACTCGATCTGACATTAAATTCACAAACAAGTAACACAGCAAATAGCCCCCACCCTCAAATCTTGGAAGCCAGACCTGCAGGTCTCGTAGGCCCTAAGCCTATCTATCTGCAACCCAAAATTACATCCAAATTCGCCTTCCTGAAAGACGCGGGCTCTGCTGTTTTTTCCAGCAACATGAGCATCAAGGGCTTACCAATTCCCCTGAGTCCAACTGTTACTGTCAGCAAGGGGAGCACCGATGTGAATCTTCACCTTTGTAATTCGGTAAATCATCAAGCTACAAGCAACCTTGTTGAGCCTGCTGCGCATTATAGGGGCCTGCCTCATACTCGGTTGGGAAGTTTTGGGGCTTCACCACGAGAAGAGTATCCCACAATTGAGAACACTGCAGGCCTATCTCAGGAAGTGAATACACTCTTAGCCATACCTTCTGCCAGTCTAGACAGTAAGTCTATTCCTACTGTCTCGCCAATAAGGAACGTTATTCAGCCCTTACTCAATTCAAAGCAGGAAGGAGGCAAAATCTACCTCGGCTCCCTCAGTTTGGACAAAGAGGGAGAGGCGGCGGCCGTGGTAGTGAAGCATCCTACGCTTTGCACTAAGGAAAGCTTGGCAAGCTTGGTAACACCATTTAAGTCAACACCATTTAAGCCTTCCCATGATCTATCGGCGAATCCACCACAACTCAGCAATGGCGCAAAGGAGCCAGACCTAAAAACTCCCCAAGAGCAGGGACAGGGACGGATTTTGCTATCTCCCTACGATGAGGACACATTTGACCCGGAAAAGGACCTCTCCTATATTCAATCTAAGGAGTGGGAAATTATGCTCTCATCTTATGGGAAAGACGCCCCTGACCACCCTGCTCCTCCACCAGTCTTCAATGAGGAAAAGGAGGAATCTAAACAAGAGTCGGTCTGGGCCACTGCGCTGGATATCTTACAAAAGTCAGTTGACGCTATGACATTCCAAGCCAATAAAATGGATATACAAATAAGCTTACTAAATACTTTGGCCGTATATGTCGCCAATATAGACGACAAAATTACAAATTTAAATAATTTGATTAGACGGGCTTAGGCTGCTGCTGACCACCCGCGCCAAAGCTGCGGCTGCTCACCAATAATAGGCAAATTAAGCGCACTTCCGGAGGTGATGTCGAAGCTTTGGTAGGCCTAATGCAAAGTCAACCACCTCAAGCGAAAGAGTTAGTGCCACGTGTGAAAACCAAATCAACAACGTGCAAGAGGCGTCATATCCAGGGGCAATGGGGAGCCAGCCTTCTGCCACACCACTGCCCATGGGCACACTCGACAGTTGCGGTGGTAGCAACAACCCACATGCGCACCTTGTCACTGATAATGCAGGGTCCACCTCCATACCCTTGCTTGATCAGGATATGGAGGAAGTTGACCGTAAGGGGAAACGAGCTAAAAGGAGGAAGGGCCGCAACAAGATCCGCTGCAAAACACAAGTCTCGGTCCTTTATCCACTTTTTAAACCCCGCACATGAGCAGATTCGAATGGACATAAGGATCCAAACCGGGTACACGGGCCAGCGAAGCAAGTGCTCAATCTATCTCCCACACCCAATGAGGCCAAAAAACAACAGTCAGTTTCTCTACTTTCTATTGTGGCGAAGGTTGGAGCAGTTGAGAAAGATCCTGCTGCCACAGAAAGAAAGGAGTCCACCGGGGGATTCAGTCAATATACAAGGACAAGCCTTGGATTCTATACCCCTGAGCATAGCAGTAGGGCCAAAGCAACCCCGGCAAATAGTTCCATCAGGCAGCCTTAACTCACAGGATCACGACCAAGCCAATGGGCTGCACTCCAGTTCTGGTACAGCCTCAAGGAGTCCAAGGGAACTTAGCGTGGTTCTCTCTCTACCTTCTCCAACTGTAAACTCGGCCTCAGTCCCCAATACGTCTGTGGGAAACCCTTTTAAGTTCTATAGGAACGTGGCAGGGCCACCTTCTGGGCTCCCCGGGGTAGCCTCTGGGTGGGGCAAACCCCCTATGGAACCCAGCCAAACGAGCCATACCAATAGCAACTCAGGGAACAATCCATCTGGAAATAAACCTGACGGTCACCTGAATACCAAGATAGCTCAAGCAACACCAGAATACACTTTATTCTATCCAGAGTATAAGTCAAAGGGTAGCTTTGACATTTTAAATCGTGGGAACATCTTGAAGCTGATGCAAGCAATTGGCCTGATGAAAGAAGCTACATCACATGAGATACTCTCTATAGAGTTTATCCCACCAGGTCTGGGTCAGTCAAACGAATCCACCAAAGTCACCTGGCGATCTGCGGAGGCAGCAAATAAAATTTTGAGGCACATGGAAACTTTCAAGCAGTGGGGCATTTCCCTTACCCCTGGAAAGGAACCAGCTTACCCACACATCCTTGACAATGCATTGGACGTGGCATGACCAAGTGCACTACCAAGACCGGTCTATTCGGTCTTGAGGAGTGCCCTAAGCAAAACCCCTACCTCCAGCCTAAAGAACCCAAGTGGTGGGCAGACTGCCCAAACCGCGGGAGCGGCGGGAGCTGACACTTGGTCATGGCTGTCGGGGTCATTAAAGTCAACCAGACTGCTGCAATGACAAAAAAACGGTTACAATGATCACGGTGGCAGCCCCCTAAAGATATGCTCTTGGAACATAAATGGCCTAGCAAATAAATTGGGGTGGCTTAGCAATTTATATATCAGCCACCAGTGCAATTAGTTCCTGGGACCTAGCAAGTAATACTCAGGGGCTTCAGATAGTAGGCACTTCATTCAGAACCCCTAGTGGCAAATTGAGGACTCTAATCTTGATGAATGTTTACATCCGTCCATATTCGGCTTCCAGGATAGCACTTACAAATAGGCTGACTTCCACTGTACTAAACGTTAGAACTGGAAACCCTAACGCAGACATCCTAGTTTGTGGAGATTTTAACATGTGGCTGATGTCCAACTCTCAACTGAATGAGGTAACGAAGCCGCAGGAAGGCGATTGGGCTATTCCACCACAGGACCGCCCCGGGTGGGGCAAAGTGGATCCAAAGGGATGAGCCCTCCAGGGTTACTTGGAACATCTCGGCCTTAGAGCTCTTAACGGACGTTTCCATCCCGACAAGCTGCACAGCCTCTCATTCTTATCTTATCATTTGTCAGCCTCCCTATACTGAATCAAGTCTCCTCTTTTGGCTTTGGTAATAAAATGGACAGCGATCATCGGCCCCAAGAGCTCTCCTTAAACATCAGGCTGCTGCAACATGATCAGGCAGTAGACCAAGGTCTTGAAACCTTCACCATTAACCTAAAACGTATCAAGTTTTCAGTCAATAACCTTCAGCTCCTGGCGACAGAAGCAAAGCAAACAATTGTGAACATCCCAGGGTCAAGGGATGACCCAATTGCAAACTGGACTACGTTTGCGGATAGCCTAGCAGTCAGGTTTGCAAAACCAATACAGTGTGCACAAGTGAATGGGTCTAAGCAACTGACTCCTTCTGCAATACGGGTCACCAAACGAAGCATAAATCGGCTGTGGCGTAAATTGAAAACGATGCCAATGGATCCAACTATTATAACTAAACTAAGAGAGGCACGTAGACATCTGAAGGTGGCCAAACGAGAAGATCGAAGGAACTCCTGGAACATCTTCTGGGCCAAATTACAATTCGACTTAAGGTCCAGTAATTCCGCGAGGTTCTGATGCACCATAAACAGCCTAGGGGGCAGGGCCCCCAAAGTTGCTTTGTCTAATATCCTAGAGTCAGAGTGGTACCTCTTTTTACATAATCATTTTAACGATCCCCCACAGCTTGATCAGTATTACAAACAGACCAAGGACATCGAGGGCAGCATGGTCCTGGAGGCTCAACTTACGTCCTACGACAAGTCAGATCTCAGGCACTCCTTCACAGCGACAACAATACAAAAGCAGATTGAAAAGGGGCACAAGGACGTGGCCCCCGGCCCAGGTGGCATTCCACCAGCCCTCTTCAAGGAGGATCCAGCTTTTTGGGCCACTCAGCTAGCCCCGCTTTACCTTTCCATCTTAGAAAAATGCACCATCCCGGCTTCATGGCGAGGATCGATCCTCGCTCCGATTTTCAAAGGCGGCAATAAAAAATCTCCAGGTTGTTACCGCTTGGTCGCCTTAATCGATAATGAAGTGAAGTATTTTGCTGGTATATTGCTGAACTCCCTACGATCATGGGCTGATGCAAGTTCAATCATTACACCAAATCAGATTGGATTCATAAGTAACACCGGGACAATGGTCAATCTTATCACACTCTCTTTTTTGATTGACCAGGCGGAATCCAGTCATAGCCCCATATATATGGGGTTCATCGACTATAAATCGGCCTTTGATAGGGTCAACAGGAAGAAGCTGTGGCAGAAACTGTCCCTATTGAACATTCCAAATAGCCTACTTAGGGCTCTGCAGCTCCTGCACTACGATACATGGGTCAGGATTAAAATCAGGGACGGCTCACGACTATCACGACCAATACCAACAACGCAGGCCTTAAGCAGGGGTGTGTCCTTGCTCCTACGCTTTTCAATCTATTCCTGTCTGATCATTCAGCAGCCCTCGATCTAGTCAACTCGCATCCACCCAAACTGGGCACCCTTCGCCTACCGAATCTACTGTATGCCGATGACTTGGTTCTTCTTAGTCATACTAAGATAGGTTTACAATGCCTCCTGGATGCGACTGCCATATATTCTAACAGGAATGGGCTACAGATAAACAACAAGAAAACCAAAATCCTTGTGGGCCGGACATCTGGACCCAAAAATCCGACATGGTTCCTAAATCAGGAAAGAATTGAAGCAACCAGATGCCACAAGTATCTGGGTGTCTTCTTTAATAACAACGGCAGATACGCGAACCAGCTGGGAGAGCTAAAAAAGAAAGGAATTGCGTTGTCTTTCGCTCTTAGCACCATTCATAAAAAAATTAAATGGCTCAACATTCGCCCCAACTCTCCAGGCGGCCCAGGCAAAGGTCATCCCTACCCTCACTTATGGGAGCGAGGTTCTGAAAGGGCGTTATAGCGGGCAAATGGACAAATCAGTTGCAAAAATCTATAGAACAATCTTCCAGCTACCCTCTTATACGTCACCGGCACAAATTAGGTTGGAATTTGGCATCTGCAGACCGTCATTGGGCAGTATGGCGACTTTCTTAATAAGCTGCCATAAGCTCAGGGCGGCTAAGGAAGGCTGTCTGGCTCACTATTTATGGACCCAGCTGACCACAAGTCGATGGCCAGCGGGGCACCACTACCTGTCCTGCGGCCTTAGCTCTCTTGGTCTGAGCATCCTCTGGGTCCTAAATGTAAGCCAAAACTAATTCAAGAGGCTAGCAAAACTCAGTGTGAAAGGACTCTCTTCAGCAGAAGATAGGGCCAGTCTCTCGGCACGGAGCCACGGATGGATGACCCTACGAACCTACTCACAGCTGAAGCCTCAAAGCTATTTAACGACCACTTTCAACGCACGTATTAAGCTCCAGTTCCTGATGCTGAGAATGGGGGTGCTTTCTATGACCTGCCAGCTCCCAAAATGGAAAAGAGAGGAGGTTGAGGAAACGTGTCGGCTCTGTGGCCCTTATAGGGAAGACATAATTCATGTCCTATGCTTGTGCCCTAATATTTTAGAAGATAGAAGAACCTTATTGCGAAGGGGTTGGATTGAAAAGGACGTTAGATCCTGCAGAGGAGCAGTGCTGGCCTGCTTCGACCCTTCGAACACTGCACT
The DNA here is from genome assembly GCA_963921515.1 of Calotriton arnoldi. Taxonomy (NCBI): domain Eukaryota; kingdom Metazoa; phylum Chordata; class Amphibia; order Caudata; family Salamandridae; genus Calotriton; species Calotriton arnoldi. The sequence continues at coordinate 508,935 of CAWUFW010004833.1, read as the reverse complement.
CAACTGCGCCTTGGTCAGGTTTATGGATCGCTTCTTAAAAAAGTTAGAGGATGTGAGAAGCCGACAGGCTAGTCGGCCCAGGACTAGAACCACTCTGCCTATTTGTGAATGCTGTTTTCTTTTTTAATTGACACAACTTACTGTATGTCACTGTTAGTGCATCACAACAATGTTTTATATGTCATAATTAACCATTTGTCTTATATATTGTAATTAATTTCTGCTATTGTAGACCATTGCAAGGGTTTTAACAAACCATGCAATAAAGTAAAGTAAAGAGTGGTACCACACAAAAAAAAAAAATTCTGGGCACTACAAAGCAATGTGCAAGTAAAATGCACCGCCACTGGGGAAGTCAAATCAGTCACGGCAAGACCTGCCTGGATCCCAAAAGTCAAGGGTCTGGTCAGAAAAAAGATTTTGGACAAGAAAGAATTTGGGCATCATACAGAAAGCCTGCACCGGTCCTTGCTGTTGAAGGAACAAGAACAGTACTTCTTCCGCCTCTTGCCGGCAAAAAACAAAAGAGATTTGTCTCCATCGATCTGATCAAACCACACTATGTGGCCGATACTGAATAGTAGGCCTCGTGGGCTCCTGGGTAGCTGACACTCTCCTCTCGCTACCATACAGGAAGTTCAGACAGAAAGACTCATAACATTTGAAGAGTCACCAATACAAAGTAATGGACTTTCCAACAATGAAATGGAACTCGTTCCTGTTGAAACAGAACATCAAAACACAAATGAAAGACAAATATCAATTCGGCCTAACACCGATGTCTCCATCAATATGCCTCTACAAGAGACGTCTGCCAGTTCATCAAAACCTGCTGAGCTACCGAAAATAGATTGAACTGCATCTGGCTACTGCATCGATTTTAATACTTTCTCTCTGGATCCCAGTGAACCTGAAACAACGCCAAATAAAGTTTCCCGTAAAGGACAACTTCATGAATTCTACATTTTTCTGAAAAAGACTTACCTAGTTTCACCATGGCTACAGCTCTGGATAATAACTGGAATATTGTTTCTTATATTCTGGATTGGCTTAGTGACAGTCTTTTGTTTGCTCATGAATGGAAACTATTTCCCGGAACGCTCTGCAGTTTCAAACGTGAACTTGGTCCTGAAACCTCATACGTCATCTCATCGTGAACAAAGAGACCTGTCCTTTGTGAACATTACAGCTGTTCCAATTCCTGACAGTATAGTGTGGGACAGGGTTGATTATGATGTATTTGGTCCCACAGAACCTTTGAAAGTACCTCATGTATTCAAAATGTCTTTAAATGATATCATTGCCTCCAGTACATTTTCTGACAATTGGGATTTTGAAACTGTAAATAATATGTTGCCTGATTTAGAACAATCCGCTGCATTTTCAAGCATTGAAATGTTGGAGGACACAACTGAGTATGACACAATGTACTGTTACCAACATTATGGTCATCTCTTTTTACATAAATCCAGTATCCCACGTAATGTTTTTACATACCGCCAATGGGAACATTGCCCAACACCACGAAAAGGTAGTTCACGAAATGTTGCACAGAAATTTCCTTATTTTTCAGGGTTTAACACTTCTGACCCAACCTCATATTACTATAAGGTTTCACCTACAACTGCACAGAAAAATATGCTAACACCAAACAGATTTACTCTGCATCCTTTATTTCCCAACTGTCCGAACAGGGTTTCGACTTATGGAAAGACACTATAGACATAAAATCAGTCTGGGGTTCAAAGGAATGGCAAGTTCAGGGAACAGAAGCACTATTTCATGCATGCCTCATTCCACAGCAGATAATATTTCTTATTGACACTGTGCAACAGACCTCCCGGACGGTGTCTAAGATCTAGGGGGAAGGCACTGGTAAATGTACCGAGAATTCGCAGAGTGAGAGTGGGTGCACGCTCTTTCAGGTACATCGCAGCTAAAACATGGAACACCTTACCACTGGCATTAAGAACCGAACCATGCGAAAGCAGTTTTCGCAAACAACTTAAGACCTGGCTGTTTGCAAAAACATAATAAAGATGGTCTGACAGTCTGTACGGGCTACGCAGTGAGAAACGCGGATCGCTGTTGTATCCTCCCACAGTGTCTTGCTCAGCGCGGGGTCACACCGGTGGTGTAACCATGCACTCTATAAATGGCTAAAATAAAATAAATAAATGTCTTGGACTAGCCAAGAACAAAGACATGAACAAACCTCGGATACCCTCACCAACACACTTTGAGGGGTGGCAAAACCTTAAAACACATGGTGGGGATACAGTAGATGACATTGTACATACCATTTCGTACAATTCATCAGACCCCAATTGGAAGGGATGGTTAGGTTGGCCCAAGGACACAACTAGGTATCAAACAAGATTCAGGGGTACCACCGAAGGGTTTAGTATCCATAGGCCGGACCAACGCTATGTACAAAGAGAACATCCGTGGATGGTGACATTATACAGTGTTGGGAAGTTATGCCTCGATTGGCTAAAATCCTCGACACTATACCAGGTGAAACAACACTTATCCTTACTATCAGAAGACATGGATTAAAGGGACTTTTTATTGGGTCCCCGAAAGCCATGTCAGAAATGTATCTTATTCGCTGTTTATAATGAAATCTGGAAGATCTCTCAACAAGAAGCTGCAGAGAGACTTTGTGAAATTGATACAATTAACCTAGAAAAAGCGTTAGCTGTAGTCAATAATGGTATGACTACATTAACATCCAGGATTTATTCACTGGGCAACATTGTATCTTCTGCTATAGATATACTAGAACAGGATTTGTCCATACTACAGCACGGACAGTCTCAGTTATGCTCTATTATGTTGCGAAGCCGGACACTACAATCATTGCATTCTGGTCATGTGCTGTGGCGATTTATTAACAGTGCGTCGTTGTTCTCTACATACAATCTAACTAAAAAACAGATAACTATGGCACAAAGGGGAGCAAAATATACAATGCTGTGTATTGAAAAACTGGACCAATTACCTTTCACTGTGGCAGAGTCACCATCCACAGAATGGTTAATCCATGGCCATATAACATTCTCGGTTATAGGAAAAGGGTATGACCCAGACAAAAACACCGGGACCTGGGTAATTAACAGTACAAGAGGAAGGTGGTCCCTGTGGGATGACTTCAAAGAACAAGGATTATTTTTTGCCAGCACGCATTCAATTCTTTATACTGAGAATTTATAGTTAATATTGTTTATTCATATTGAACACCCTCAAGGTGTTCAGAATCCAGCATTCATCTGGCAAAATTATTTAGCAAAACAGAGTGCCCCAAAAAGGGAAAAAGGATAAGGGAATTGTATGTGAAAATAATGAGGGAAAGGAAAGGTAGTGACAATATATACATCAACAGTACTATTTACAAAGAAAAGGCTTGTCCAGCCTGACAATTGATTATGAACAATTTTTCTGCCATTATATGTATTGAATGGGTACAGTGAACTGCACTGTTAACCCCAATGGCATAGGGACATAGTCGACGTTTCGACCCCGATAATCCATAGGTGACCTTGATCCGTAGGGGTCTTCCTCAGGACTGTGTATGGGGCACCTGAGAATTTGATAAAGGAGAAAAACTTAAAAACTATTGTGAATTTCCTTATCAGCACTAAGTGTCAAGAAAGATAACTGAATTACCATGCACCACCAATGTCTGGGTGGTTATATTTGTAAAGGTGGGCCTGTGAGCTCCTAGGGCAGAGGGCGGACGGATGGCAAACCTGGAACAACAAGGTTGAACGCCATCAGTCAAGTGACCAAAAGTTACCTTGCATGTTATTACTCGGGTATGGACGTACATCCCAAATAGATAAACTCACTTCTCATATATTTATCTCCACTTGTCTGTCTCAACTGTGTTTCTTTTATGCGGGCCACAATAAATAAACAGGTTCCAGTACTCTGTAAGAGTAAACGAAAAAGAAGAGGACCAAGCTAGTACTACCACTCAAAATACATAGTCAATTTATACTGTAGGCAAAACGTAAGTGAAAGATAAAGGGGGAATTAACTTATGCGTGTTAATCGCACATTCGTAGAGGGGTGAATGGCCTTGTAAAGCTGCTTCTAAAAAAGGAATAGGGAGAGAGTACTAAGTTGGCAAAAATGCCCATGGCATTTCACGGCCCTGCAAGGGAACGGGGAAAGAAGGAAGAAACTCCTTACCTTGGCTTCGAGTGCATCCATTTTACCGCATCGTAAACGGAGCACTGGGAAAGTGACTATTTAAATACCCAGTAATTGCAACGCGCACGCACTGGCCGCGTTGTGGCAGTTGCTAGATGCTGCCTAGTAATAGCTGTGAGAGTTACGAGTTTGACAACAACTTTCAATGAAAAAAGACTATTCGGACTGAAAACGGGGTTTGGAAACTTATTCCAATATTGCAGGTCTCATATGAAATGTAAATATAAAAGGATGCGAACACGAACTTTCAGTCGGAGGAAAATGGTGAGCCCTCACACATTATATTCGGTGAATACACATTACGCGGGTCGTGGTGCTTACATCAATGTTGTAGTAACTCTATTCTACAAGGTTGGATACATTGTAATACGCGATTACTTTGTACACAATAGCACAACAGATGTCATAGTTGGATACAATTACATTACATTACAGATATCACATTTGATATGGCATTACAAAGAACCCATCAATGTTATAGTAAAACGATCATATAGTGCATAAGGTAATGGTGACCTCGCAAGGTGAGCGGATAGGAGTATCTGGCTTAGCATCCCCTCTTAATCACACTCTATATTGATGGTGGTTGTTGAAGATAGTATGTACACATGCAGGCTTACTACAGCTCCTAAAACTCCTAAGGGAGGGAGGTTATGCATAATGGTACAAATGGGGGCATTGAAGATGCCCTTACGGAGGACACAGGTATTCAGAAAGTAGGCAGGCCACCTGGGCATTGCTCGCATCCAATTTGTTCAGACCATTGTGGATCGTGTCCAACAGGTACATCCACTTGCACTCCTGGATATTCAGGATGGACTGAATGTTACCTCCTCTGACACCAAGTGTAACCTTCTCTAGGACCAGCCACTTTAAGCTCTCAACCGCGTGTGGTTTGTTTTGATAGTGCTCGACAAGGGGTGCACCTTGGACACTACACCGGATCCTGCTGCAGTGTTGGAGTATGCAGGTTTTTATTTTCTGTTGGGTCTGGCCCACATATACCATCTCGCACGGGCAGATGATCGCGTAGATCACGTCTGATGAATTGCAGTTGGTGAAGGATTTTAAGTCAATGACATGATGTTTGTAGATGAATTGTTTGGGTTGAACGGCCATCTTGCAGGCCTTGCACCTCCAACATTTGTAGTGGCCAAGGGTTATTGGGAGACCCCACATTGATTGAATGGATGATTCAGTTGGCGGATCCAAAAGTGACCGCACCACATGGCAACAGCCATCATCCGAGAGGTCCACGGGACAACCTGCCTTTTGGACAGTTCCTAAAGATTCGCCGGAACTGTTCCAAGAAAGAAGACTATTGTGTGAATCAGAGGAACTGAGCAATCGCCTCACTAGCAGGGGGTACCCAAAGGGACTTGTCAAACGAACCCGCAAGAGAGCATGGTTTGGTCCCAGAGAAACGCTGCTGACTGCCAAAACGCGACAGAGGGATCTCACCCAGAGGATGATATGTGTCACCACTTTTTCAACCCGGAGCCATGCGATCAGAAAGATTATCAACCACCATTAGGGCCTAATCTCAGATGATTTGGAACTACAAGATTCACCAATGCACTCCTTCAAAAAAGGTAAAAGTGTGAAAGACCATGTGGTGCGGTCACTTTTGGATCCGCCAACGGAATCATCCATTCAATCAATGTGGGGTCTTCCAATAACCCTTGGCCACTACAAATGTGGGAGGTGCAAGGCCTGCAAGATGGCCATTCAAACCAAACTATTCATCTACAAACATCATGTCATTGACTTAAAATCCTTCACCAACTGCAATTCATCAGACGTGATCTACGCGATCATCTGCCCGTGTGAGATGGTATATGTGGGCCAGACCCAACAGAAAATTAAAACCTGCATACTCCAACACTGCACCAGGATCCGGTGTAGTGTCCAAGGTGCACCGCTTGTCGAACACTATCAAAACAAACCACACACGGTTGAGAGCTTAAAGTGGCTGGTCCTAGAGAAGATTAAACTTGGTGTCAGAGGAGTTAACATTCAGTCCATCCTGAATATCCGGGAGTGCAAGTGGATGTACCTGTTGGACACGATCCACAATGGTCTGAACGAATTGGATGCGAGCAATGCCCAGCTGGCCTGCCTAATTTCTGAATAACTGTGTCCTCCGTAAGGACATCTTCAATGCCCCCATTTGTACCATTATGCAAACCCTCCCACCCTTAGGAGTTTTAGGAGCTGTAGTAAGCCCGTATGTGTACATACTATCTTCAACAACCACCATCAATATAGTGTGTGATTAAGAGGGGATGCTAAGCCAGATACTCCTATCCGCTCACCTTGCGAGCTCACCATTACCTTACGCACAAGGGGCCCGATTCACAGAACTAACTTAAGACAAAATCCTAAGCTTACTACCATTTTGGTATTCACAGAAGGCACTTACTCATTTTGGTATTCACAGAAGGCACTTACTTACTCATTTTGAGTAACTTACTCATTTTGGTATTCACAGAAGGCACTTACTCATTGATGAGTAAGTGCCTTCTGTGAATACCAAAATGAGTAACTTACTCATTTTGAGTAACTTACTAATTTTGAGTAACTTACTCATTTGGTATTTTGAGACCTGCAATATTGGAATAAGTTTCTAAACCCCGTTTTCAGTCCGAATAGTCTTTTTTCATTGAAAGTTGTTGTCAAACTCGTCACTCTCACAGCTATTACCAGGCAGCATCTAGCGACTGCCACAACGAGGCCAGTCCGTGCGCGTCGTAATGACTGGGTATTTAAATAGTCACTTTCCCAGTGCTCCGTTTACGATGCGGTAAAACGGATGCACTCGAAGCCAAGGTAAGGAGTTTCTTCCTTCTTCCCTGGTTCCCTTGCAGGGCCATGAAATACCATGGGCATTTTTGCCAACTTAGTACTCTCTCCCTATTCCTTTTTTAGAAGCAGCTTTTCAAGGCCATTCACCCCTCTATGAATGTGCGATTAACACGCATAAGGTAATCGCCCCTTTATCTTTCACTTACGTTTTGTCTACAGTATAAATAGACTATGGGGCACATGCATCAAAACCAGAAATAGCGATTCCTAAATTGCAAAAAATAAGGATTCGCAATTAAGAAATCGCTATCCGGAATGCATGAAGGGTTTCGGTAAATTTTAGCGATCCGCTAATATTCGCTAAAACGATACCGAGGAGACAAATGCGACTCGCGAAACCAGGTATTTTCAAAATGCGAACTCGCTATTAGCGAGTTTGCATATAGCGAATTCGCCATTAGCCAATTCGCAAACGGCGAGTCGCATCGGAAGCAGGCCGATGACATCACAACCAGGAAGTCATCCAGTCCATGCTTCATTCAGTGCCCTGAGGAGCTCAGAGGAGGAGGCAGAGTACTGAAGCTGACCTGAAACACCTCCTAATCCCCATCCAGCTACTTTGTCTGACCCAGGATGGACAAAACAACAGCAGGGGAGAGTGCCACGACCAGGAAGAGGAAGATGAAGTTCTCGGAGAGGGAACTGGAATACCTGATTGAGGAGGTCAGCAGTAGCCATGATAAATTATTCGGCAAATTGTCCATGAAGGTGCCAGAGGCAGTAAAGCGCAAAATATGGCTGTGCATCAAGGCAAAAGTGAATGCTGTGGGAGTCACACACCGCAGCATTGATGATTTGAAGAAAAGGTGGTACGATCTGAGGAAACGTGCCAAGGAGCAAATAGCCGAAAGGCTGAAGGAAGCAGGTGGCACAGGAGGGGGACCATCGAAAGCACCCGCCAACACAGCCCTGGAGGACCTTGTTGAGGTGACTATCGAGCCTGAGGCAGTCGTCGGAGTCACACAGTTGGACACATCCTGCGCAGCAAATACCACACAAGGTAAGATGCATGCAAGCATAAATCCTTGGCGTAATGTATGATCGTGCACATACCCCCAGGCAAATCACAGTGTACATGTAAAACTCCAGGCCACGTTTCCCCTCATACATAAAATGCATCATGGGAGTTGTAGTCATGTCAGCCAAGTGGGCATTCAAATGCAACAATGGTTAACAAAACATACAAACACTGCATGTCAGCCAGTGTGTTGCAATCAGTGATTTAATCAGAACAAAGTATGCCAAATGATAAACAGAAGTAGGATCACACAAAATTAACACTGCACTGTTTCACATCACAGATGCAGCTGAGGCAGACTCCGAGGATAGTGACCGCCTCCACATCGCAGAGACACCTGCAGAGACTGATGTAGAGACTCCAGTGGGCCCAGCATGCACACCACCCCCAGCACCAAAACGCAGGGCATATGTACCCCCACTGCAGCCAATGGAAGCCGAGCTGACTCCAGCACCCACTACAGGCTCCAGCCAGCCACGTGTTGCAGCACCAACTCAACCACAAGCACAGGTCCAACCAGGTCGACGGCGCAGGGCCAGGGCCCGTATTGCGGCACGTGATGAGCAGGCTCCAAATGTGTTTGGCAGCGTGGAGTCACAGATGTTACGAGTGCAGCGCCTGCAGGGGAGACACATGGGCACAATCAATATGCAGATCACAAAGCTGGCTAAGAACATCAGCACAATGGTAGACAGTGTGCGTGAGCTAACAACAGTGGTTGCCGAGGGGACTCGGCAGACAAACCTGAGCCTACAGGAGCTCACCCGGGCGGTGCTTGCAGGACAGAGCACTAAGCGTAGAAGGCATCGCCAGAGCCTGATCCGCATGTCAGCAAATACAAGGGCCATCAACAAGCTCAGCAACACCACCACGCTATTGGTACGGCGCTCAGTGTCAATGCAAATCGACCATGGCCATTTCTGTGGGGATGTTGCCAGGGCCCTAGGCCAAGTGACCACTGCTGTGGAACACATCCAGTCCGGGACCGTGAGTGCCATCAACTTGGAAGGGGAGGAGGGGAATGAGGAGGCATCGAGCCTGAGTAGCCTGTCGGTGCCAGTGACCACTACCAGGAGGCGCAATTCGCGCTGCTCCACTTCCACAGTCACACATCAGGGAGATGTTGCAGAGGCAAGCGACAGGAGGCTGGGGGTATGTGGCAAGAGGCGCTAGCCATGCATATCCTCCTTTACTGGCCATGGTGGTGTAACCATGGTCAATTACAACGTGGTGATTACCCTCCAGTGCTGTGAACTATTTTAATTTGACTTCAGAGCTCAATGCAATCACCTTCCTAATTTGCAGTACTCTCTTGTTTAGTTTGACATGGGCTCATAATAATAAACCATTTACGTTCACCATTCAGTTGTTATGGGTCATTCTTACCTACCTCAGAAATGATGTTGTGTGATGTGTGCACGTCTCCTCTGCCCTTCTGCTGTGTTTGCCACATGCGCCTGTCGGTGTTGTGCGGGTGGTTGGTCGTCCCCATCAGAGTCACTGTCGGACATCTCAATGTGTATGCCTCTTCTGGTGGCAATGTTGTGCAACATGGCACATACAGCCACAATCCTGCAGCAGGTCTCGGGGCTGTACTGTAACGCTCCACCAGTCTTATGAAGAATGCGAAATCGACTTTTGAGTATTCCGAATGTCCGTTCTATCACATTCCGTGTGCTGATGTGTGCGGCATTGTACCTCTGCTCATGTAGTGTGGCTGGGTTGAGGTATGGGGTCAAGATGTAGTCACGTAGGGCGTATGCGCTGTCACCTACAGGGTGGAAAGCAAAGGGTTAGCCACAGTTATGCAATTACATAGGGTTGATTGATGTAGCAAATAGGTATATGTATGTACCAAGTAGATGTCCTTCGCCAAATTCACCCCTGAGCAGACGCCTGTGGATGCCACTGTGCCGGAATATATAGGAGTCATGGGTGCTCCTGGAAATTGTGCCACAATGTCCGTAATTATATTCTTTGCATTGCACACAACCTGCACATTGATAGAGTGGTACGACTTCCTGTTACGGAAGATGTACTCGTTGGCTGCTGGGGGACAGATGGGGACATGCGTGCAGTCTATGCATCCGATCACATGGGGGAATTGGGCCACCTGGTAGAACTCCAGTTTTGTCTGATTCAACTCCTGTGGGGTTGTGGGGAAGGTGATGTGGGTGTGGATCCTTATCATCATGGCATCGAGGAAGTTTTTGAAAAAGCGTGAGAGTGAGCTTTGTGAAACCCCTCCTGCTACGGCTACTACCCCCTGGAAACTGCCTGACACTAGTAGGTGCAGGCAACATAGGACCAGTACATGTGCGGGGATAGCATGGGTCCTACGGGTCTGGTGCTGCAATAGGGGTTCCAATTCTGCTATTAGGCGCATTATCATTGCACGGTTCAGCCTGTACCTATCATAGATTTCATCATCAGTTTGTCCCAGCAATGTTATGCGCACTCGGAAAATCCTCTCCTGTATCCTCCTCCTGCGCTGGGCTGCTGCATTGATCATCATCCTCCTTGCCAGCACGTAGAGGGCTGCCATTGTGAAAGGCTTACGGGGTCTCCTGAGGCATTTTTAAGGGCTTTCAGATTGGTAACACCTGTGGGAGTTTTTTTGTTTTTTTTAACTTTACCTCCTGGTTGAGATTCCCCTTATTCTGCTCTTGCTAAATAGCGAATTTCATGATATTCGCTACTTGCGATTTTTCATGCATTGCATTGCGATTCTTTAATTGCTAATCGCTATTTGAGGTTGCAGTTGTATGTCTCGCTGTTAAGGAATCGCTATTTTGCTCCTCGCTAATTTTGCAGGAGCTTTTTTTTGCGATTTTCTTGCAATTTCGGTATTTTGGTTGCTGCATTGGAGAGTGTCATTTTGCGCTCGCTAACGGCCTATTTTACCGATTCGCAATTTTTGCGAGGGGATTTCTGCTTGATGCATGTGCCAGTATGTATTTTGAGAGGTAGTACTAGCTTTGTCCTCTTCTTTTTCGTTTACTCTTACAGAGTATTGGAACCTTTTGATTTATCGTGGCCCGCATAAAAGAAACACAATTGAGACAGACAAGTGGAGATAAATATATGAGAAGTGAGTTTATCTATTTGGGATGTACGTCCATACCCGAGTAATAACATGCAAGGTAACTTTTGGTGACTTGACTGATGGCGTTCAACCTTGTTGTTCCAGGTTTGCCATCCGTCCGCCCTCTGCCCTAGGAGCTCACAGGCCCACCTTTACAAATATAACCACCCAGCCATTGGTGGTGCATGGTAATTCAGTTATCTTTCTTGACACTTAGGGGTCCATTAGTATGTCGGGCGGATCGCCACCGCCCGCATGGCGGTGGCGATCCACCCAACATATTCCTCCGCCTGTAAATTCCCCCCTGCCATATTACTATGGCGGGGGGACCCCGGTGGACGGAAAGACCGTCCGCCGGTTTTCCGCCCAGTCGATGAGTCGACCGGGCGGAAAAGCTGTTAATATGGTGGCGGTGTCTGGTAGACACCGCCATCCATATTATGATATATGCGGGGTTAGGCATGCGGTCTTCTACATTGGGGGCCCGTAGTGGGCCCCAAGGGATTCTGGGGGGTGGGGGGTGCACATGGGGGGTACCTATGGTACCCCCCTGCTTTTCAATGTACAACATGGCAGGCACCGCGCGGTGCCTGTCACGTTGTGCATTGAAAAGCACAACTTGCTATTTTGGCATTGCGGCGGGCGGTGCTTTCAGCACCGCCCACCGCAATGTCAGGTATGCGGGTTGCGCCCGCCAGTGTGGCGGGCGCATCCTAATGGCATGTGCAGGACTGCCGCATGCATTGCGGGCGGTCCAATTTCCCGGGGGTATGGCGGGCGGACAAAGTCCGCCCGTCATGCTAATGACCCTCTAAGTGCTGATAAGGAAATTCACAATAGTTTTTAAGTTTCTCCTTTATCAAATTCTCAGGTGCCCCATACACAGTCCTGAGGAAGACCCCTACGGATCAAGGTCACCTATGGATTATCGGGGTCGAAACGTCGACTATGTCCCTATGCCAGTGGGGTTAACAGTGCGATTCACTGTACCCATTCAATACATATAATGGCAGAAAAATTGTTTATGGTCAATTGTCAGGCTGGACAAGCCTTTTCTTTGTAAATAGTACTGTTGATGTATATATTGTCACTACCTTTCCTTTCCCTTACTATTTGCACATACAATTCCCTTCTCCTTTTTCCCTTTTTGGGGCACTCTGTTTTGCTAAATAATTTTGCCAGATGTATGCTGGATTTTGAACACCTTGAGGGTGTTCAATATGAATAAACAATATTGAATATAAATTCTCAGTATAAAGAATTGAATGCGTGCGGGCAAAAAATAATCCTTGTTCTTTGAAGTCATCCCACTGGGACTACCTTCCTCTTGTACTCATATAACATTCCCGGTCACAACTTTCCAGTTTCAGTATTGCCTGGAACAACAACAGGCAGGCAGAAATGAAGTGATGGGTAGGGAATTCATCAAGGAATCTTGGGAATTGCCATACAGATTTCAATGCAGGAGTCAAACTGATAAAGTCCTTAGGGTTCTCAGTTGTGTCTTACGCCGACGAAACATAAATTGTGGTGTCAATCTCCAAATATCAGGAAGAAGTGGGCTACAGATTTAGCTCCTGTATGGCTCAAATCGATCATTGGATGAAAACAAACTGCCTAAAATTAAATTCTGGCAAAACAGAGGTGCTACTGTTCGGAAACAATCGTTCTGTTTGGTCTCCAACTTGGTGGCCTCAGAACATGGGACCCTTACCGACGCCTGTTCAGAAAGGAAGGAATCTGGGAGTTATCTTTGATGATAAGCTCCACTTTGATCACCAAGTAAAAGCACTATCTTCTTCTGTATTTTATACACTAAAACTAATAAAGAAAATCAGTCCTTTCATCCCGAATGAACTCCAAAAAACAGTTGTTACCTCCCTCATCCTGACCAAGCTGGACTACGGAAGTGCTCTCTTTATCAGTATCCGAAAAAAGTCATTACAACAACTACAGACACTACAGAACGTGCAGCCCGACTCCTTGCCGGAATTCCTAAACATAAATCAGCAGTCCAATCACTGGTCAATCTGCACTGGCTACCTATAGCAAAACGTCTAGAGTTTAAGACATTATGCATAACATTTAAAGCATTGCATAACTCTGGAGCAAGCTACTTTCGCGAAAAGTTGGCCTGGTACTTCCCAGGCAGAAAGCTCAGATCTTCTGACGCAATGTTACTTTCCACCCCTAGGGCAAAGCTGATGGCTTGGGGGGTGGGGGGGGTAGGAGTTTTTTACTGAAGGCAGCCGCGCTCTGGAATGCCCTACCCCTGCATATTAAGAAGTGTCCCGATTTTCTGAGTTTTCGGAAGCAAGTCAAAACTTGGCTGTTCACACGCCGTTAATTAGTATTAACTATCTTTCATACAGCACCGCACTAGTCTGCACCAGCGCCAAGACACCTCGGGGCATTCGAGCGCTATACAAATTTAAAAATCAAATCAGTCAGGAGTGGGGACATGGAAGTGTTTCTAAGCGGTACAAACTGCGAGAACTCTTTCAGTGGATCTCTCATATGCCAGGATATCATGCTTCACGGGTCCTGTAACGGTTCAGTTGCAAACTTATCCTGTCATTTGAAAGGTGCCCCAGCTGCCATGATTAATCCAGTGTTCAAGTTGCTTTCAAATGGGAGTTACTTGATGCTGAATGATCAAGGTTGTTGTGGGATGCTTCCGGGCATCGCATATCTTGTCACTGTAAGCTCCAGGGTTACTTGTTGTATGCAAGTATTGTTTCCACCGACCCACACAGTCAGGGAGGCGCTGTTATGGCCTTCATTGAATGTTTCCTTCATACCGTTTGATACTCTGAGCCGAATGAAAGCCATGCTTTTACAGAAAACAGTGCCCTTAAACTCCGCCTGAGATGCTTTTGATCTCCAGGTCGCAAGGTCCTCAGTTGAGATACAGGCACTTGTATGAACAAACTGCCCTTTCCATTTCACAAAAATTGTACAACTTGTCTTTAACATGTCTGATACGATGGATATAGCACTCCTATTTAAGACCATCGGTTCTGGGCTGTTAAGCACCTTTCAGACAGTCTTTGGAGTGATTCCAAACTTCATACACTCCATATTCGGATGCATTTTTGGTGGACTTCCGCTGATCCTGTTCCTAATACCAGGAATTCTGATTGTAATTTTTCTGCTATGCAATGGTTGTCCCAGTCACCAAGTAGATGGAAAAAACGGTGCAGAGAAAGAATATCGAGGAAGAAATATCGAATTGTATAAATATCATGGTAAAAATATTGTGGGTCAGGAATATCGACAGAAAAATCCTCGTGGTCAAGAATATCAATTTTAGGTAAGTAAAAAATATCGAAGTGTTTAATATCATTTGTAAAAATATAGTTGTTAAAATATCGATTTTTTTATTATTGTTATGTATTTTAGTATATATTTTATATGTGTGTGATGTTTTTTTTTTGCATAAGAATTGTTTGTATTTTTATTATATGTGTTAAAATTATAGTAGTTATTATTTTTTTTATTTAATTTTGCGTTTTTAGTTCCGTAGCGGGTTGTGGGTTTATAGGGGAATAGGGTGGGAAGTAATTTAATTATATAAAATGTATTGATTATTTATAGTAGTTATTAAAAAAAATCTAATTGAATTTTGCATTTTTAGTTCCGTAGTGGGTTGTGGGTTTATAGGTGAATAGGGTAGGAAGTGATTTAATTATATAAAATGTATTGATTATTTATAGTAGTTATTAATTTTTTTTTATTTGTAATTTGCGTTTTTAGTTCGGTAGCGGGTTGTGGGTTTATAGGAGAATAGGGTGGGAAGTAATTTAATTATATAAAATGTATTACATAATTTTTATTTATTAATATTTGTTTAATTGTGATGTTATAGTGTTACATGTGTAAGTTAATTTATTAATAATTAGTTGTTAATTAATTTAAATTAATTAATTAGTAATACATTATGGTAATTGTGTAATTAATTTTAGGTGTGTGTTGTAGTGTTTATAGGTATAAATGGTGTGAAGGGTGGGAAGTAATTTATTTTTTAAAGATGAATTATTAATTGAAGACAAGGGACAGGGTTTTAAACATATGTGGTTCGGAATTGGTGCCTGCAACAAGTGTGCGTGTTTTTTAGCTGTAGTGTACATGAGACGGTGCTAACAGGAGGGGGTTAACCCTGAACCCCCTGAATCATCGACCAAAGGTCACACAAAATTGCTGCAAGCCTGTGCACACATCAATATCAATTGCAGAGTAGGTACTCTGGGGCCTATTAGGATGACCTAGCGGTGCTGGGACCGGCTGCCAGTGGTGTGGCACAGGCGATTAGGATGCCACCGCCACCGTGGCGGTGGCATCCTCCATTCCCAGCATTGTGGTGGGCGGTGCGCACCGCACCGCCCGCCACAATGCTGGGAATGCACTGTGTGCATTGGCAGGCACAAGGTGGCAGGCACCTCGCGGTGCCTGCCACCTTGTGCATGCCAATGTTGGGGGTACCATGGGTACCCCCCAAGTGCAGCCCCCCACCCCCCAGGGGGCCCGCAACGGGTCCCCAAAGGCATTCTCCGCATGCCTTTCCATGGTGGAGTCTCCGCCATGGAAAGGCATGTGACCGCCATCATCCTAATATGGATGGCGGTGCCTGCAAGGCACCGCCACTATGTTGCAGGCCTTTTCCGCCCGGTAGGCAATTGGCGGATTGCCTACCGGCGGAAAACCGGCGGACGGTCTTTCCGTCCGCCTGGGCCCCCACCGCCATCGTAATATGGCGGGGGGAAATGTTAGGCGGGCGGTCAAAAATGGCGGGCGGATCACCACCGCCATACGGGCGGCGGCGATTCGCCCGACATCATAATGACCCCCTCTGTGTCTTAAATTTTCTCAGATGGAACATTCAATGTACAGAAATGTAATAAAAATAACGATGAACAATCAGGAGTATTGTGTTCTTCTTTTAATCCTGAACGGTTGCCCAGCCAACACGTATTTCGTCTGGGGAGTTACCCCAAGATTTCTTCAGGGCTTAAGGCAATGAAAAAGAGACCTTGGATCTCTCTGCCGGTTGTACTTCCTTCCCAGCTGGCTAATGGAAATGAGTATTTATCCAAATAAGTGGGGGGTCCGGAATCAAGACCATAAAGTGGAGCCAAAATATGGGCTTCACTCTTCACTGGTTATACTTCCGTCCCGGCTGCAAAGAGGAGGAGGGTGTTTCTAGGCCACAGGCGGTCCAGATTGGGGACCGTGAGGTTGAGCCGTAGTGAGGGCTAGTCGGCGAGTTAGCTAAGTGCATCCACGCGGTGTTGCGGTGCCTGGGGTTCGGCAGTGCACCGGTGTGAGGTACGGCTCTCGTTCGGGGAAATCAATTTAGGTGTCTGTAACAGAGAGTATGCTGTGTGCAACAGAGGATCGCAGCATCTGGGCCCTGAAGGAGTCTTGGGGTACTGAATGAATGTTTATTATCTTTTTTCATTAATAATATATTTTAAATGTATTATTAATTATGTTAATTATGGAAATAAATTTAAATAAAAATGTCGATGTCTTTTTTATGTGTGGTGTTATAGGGTAGGAAATAAAATAAATACATATATGTTTTAAATAATTTGTTTGTTTGTTAATATTTGCTCCTTTTAAATAAATATTGTTTATAATGTATTTATTAATTTATTTTATATAATATTTGTACATTTGTGTTATATGTAATTAACATTATAATATGTGTTCTTTTTATATGTTTAATATATTTAATTGTATATTTTTAAAATATTGTTTATTTATTTTTAAGATTATTTAATTTTTTTAAATTGTTTAAATGTTATTAGTAATTTTTGTTTCTCTGCTATACAACACTTTCTGTACTGTTGCACTCACTGTATTGGGAATAGTAATTTTTACCCCTCCGCTATCCAATACTTTCCCTACTGTTGCATTCACTGGAGTGGGAATAGTAATTTTTACCCCTCTGCTATCCAAAACTGTCCCTACTGTTTCACTCATTGGAGTGGGAATAGTAATTTTTACCCCTCCGCTATCCAATACTTTCACTATTGTTGCACTCACTGGAGTGGGAATAGTAATTTTTACCCTTCCGCTATCCAGCACTTTCCCTACTGTTGCACTCACTGGAGTGGGAATAGTAATTTTTACCCCTCTGCTATCCAGAACTTTCCCTACTGTTGCAATCACTGGAGTGGGAATAGTAAATTGTACCCCTCCACTATCTAATACTTTCCCTACTGTTGCACTCACTGGAGTGGAAATAGTCATGTTTAACACTCCGCTGTCCAACACTTTCTCTACTATTGCACTCTTTGTAGTGGGAATAGTCATTTTTACCCCTTCGCTATCCAGCACTTTCCCTACTGTTACACTCACTGGAGTGGGAATAGTAATTTTTACCCCTCCGCTATCCAACATTTTCCCTACTGTTGCACTCATTGCAGTTGGAATAGTAAATTTAATTCTTTCGCTATCCAACATATTCCCTACTGTTGTATTTATTGTATTGCAAAATGTACGTTTTCATTTTGTTTTAATAGTTTAATGTTTTAATTAATTATAGAATGTTTTTTTATTTTAAATTATGGATATATGGATATATTTTATTTTTATATAATTTAAAAGTTTAAAAATTAGTTAATACATTATTTTAAAGTAAATATATGTATATGTATAAGTGATTATGTTTGCGTGTTTATGTTTTTTTAAATTAAGTTACATTTTTATATTTAGTTAAAATGTATATTAAATTTAATTTATTTTGTTAAAGGTAATATTAATATTTTATATATTTAATATATATTATTTTATTTTATTTATATTTTTAAATCAATATTTTTTACATCTATATTTTTAACTTCGATATTTTTGATTCAATATTTTTGTACCTACCTGTTTAAGTATAGGGAGTCGATATTTTTACAATCTATATTTTTTTCGATATTTTTACCATTGATATTCTATCAGTGAACCGGAAAAACATTCCTGGAGCGCCGAAACCGTGATCTCATGGTACTCCATCTGGGCACACCTCGCCTTCGCGAACTGAGCGAATCTTTGTTCCTGTCATTCAGACCAGTCTGGATACACTGTGTTCTGCCTGTCCTCCGATGCCTGTTTTGCAGACAAGAATGCGTGTTGGATCTCTGTCTAACACTTCCATTGGTTGCGCCACCGGACGTGGATGCTTTACTGGACCCGATAACTGCCCATGTACTGCTGTGTCCTCAGTGTATTCCCATGTTGATGTCTGTATTCTTAGAGCCACCACAGGATGCTTCAGCTCCTGTTGGAATGGATTCCATCTCCTCTACAAACACTCATGCCTTGGATACCACACAGTCTCCCCAGCATCGGTTGTGGACAATACAGAAGATCATCTGTGCTCAATTGACCTGATCTGTGAGGTGTTGCAGGGACCTTCATCTACAATGGCAAGCAACAGTGATGTTGCATCTCCCAGCCAGGATACATAAACATTTGGCTCATCGTGCGCTGGGAAAAATTTGGCCTTTTTCAAAACAACCAAAATTGGAATTCTAAACAACTAACACTATTCTTTGTACTGAACAGCATGGCTTTCAGACTCTCATAGTTGTTCGAACTATATATACAAACATATTTAAGTAAAACTTTTACCCCTTAAAATAAAATGTTAGCATTTTTAAAAATATTTTTTTAACGCACTATTTTATGGACTAATTAGTTGTTTGCGTACAAATGCCTAGAAGTACATTAAAATTTTTGTATGTGGTCCAGTCGGATGATGAGTGGGTGTTATGTTTCATATAGGTACCCCAATATAGGCTCAGTTAGCAACCTAACCTCTCACCTACATTTCCCCTGCCATTACACTACATAACAGTTCTTGGGACTGACCTTTTACCTTGTTACGGTACTGCTTACAGGACGTGGGGTTTTCCCAGAAAACTAGCCTCATTCATTATGCATGAGGATTCTTGGAAACTCAGCAGGACTACCATCTCCTGCATAATAACTATGTATAAGGGTCATTCCTTCCGTCATCCTAAGTCCGACATGACACAGCAAGGTAGATCCCCTGAGGGTACCACTTGGGTATGTAAACACCATATCTTTGCTGAGGCAGGGATAGGAGGAAAAGGACTTCCATGCTGACACACTGACACGAGACGCTGAGGTTCCTGCATGCAGACACTCCAGCTCGCAGTGGTCTGACATTCCTCACGGGGTGTCCATCTTGAGACCAAGACGGAGTCCCACAGTCTCTCACTTCAGGTAACGGGGTTGACTTTATCCTAGAGGGATACTTGGCTCTACACCTACATACATGCTAGGTACACTTAGGTACATCTAGTTAGGGTTACATCATAGGGGTACGCATTATTACTGTCATGTGTTTTCTATACTTTCCTGTATTCATTGTTTTAGCACTATGGTAGAAATCTACCATCCTTTACTCTGTTGGTGCTTATAATCATTTATATCTGTTTCTGTCTTATGGTTGTTTCAGCACACCTATTTTACACTAGAATGACGCTGGGTCAATAAATGCTTATTGAAAAACGTCCTCACCATTTATTCAGTGTATCTCTCTGAGACAAAGTGAGCATGAGGGACTGAGCAAAAAGTACTGTTCTGTTCCATGATCCCTGATGGGGCAGAGTTGTCATGTTCGATAGTTGCCAAGAACTATTCTCTCCTTGGTAAGAGGGGTTTCTAGTGGCACTGTGAGCTAGCTGGTATAGAGGCAAACATACCCGGTGGGGGTGTCTGGAATCAGTCTGGACACCAATCCCACAGTCTATGTTGTCTAAACGCGCAGATCCCATAAAGGTTTATAGGAACTACAGGATAGCATGGATGATTGGATGTTTGGATGTGTAGAGCCTGGGTGATTGGATGAGTGCATGAAGTTCCTGGGTCATTGAAAAAGTGCATGGGTAGTGCCTGAGTGAATGAAAGAATGCATGGGTAGTGCCAGATTGAATGGATGAATACATGAGTAGTGCCTTAGTGAATGGATGAGTACACAAGTGGTGTCTGAGTGAATGGGTGACTTCATGAGTAGTGCCTGAGTGAATGGATGAATGAATGGGTAGTGCCTGAATAAATGGATTAGTGCATGAGTAGTGCCTGGGTGATTGGATGAGTGCATGGGTATACCACTGTCAAACAAAGCAACTATAAAATGGCAACCTCTTCAACTTTCCGCTCCATCATCAAGAGAAAGGCAGCAAATGAAATCATATCTTTCATTTTAGACTACTCTACCTCCACTTGTGGATGTTTAGCATCTGTTAACCCTTTCACTCTCTTTCAAAACGAGGTTCCTGTCGGCTCGTTTTTGCGATGTATTCGCGATGATCGCTGAGAAATCGTGAAAAAAATGGGAGTTCAAACCTGTATCTAGCTTCATTTTTTTTAATTTAAATGCTACAAAACATTTTATAACATAATACTGATTTAGAAATTAAAGATTGCCATTATTTATATTGTGTAATCACTCCTCAACTTTAATAAAAATGTTCTGTCGCTTTAACACCCTTCCCCTCCAATACACTCTCAGCTCAGTGTACCTAGGAACCCAGTAGAACTAGTAGGTCACAAGTTCACAGCACATTCTAGATGGAAAATGCTACTTCCTAATAAGATACAGCAGGTATGATTTACTCCACAGATACAAAAGCATATCCATGTCTGTATTACATTTCTTTTCTTAAACAACAGCAAATAATAAGGGTTTTTCCGAAGGCATCCAACACACTACCCAATTTTATTCTCTTTCATGATGACAACGTCCAATTAAATATAGCTTTTTTTTTTAAACTCCATTTTAACTGCTTTTCCTTTCAAAACTACCTCATTCAGCTCCAGCCTTCTCCTGACTACTATTGTTCCTTCACTTCAAAATGCTTAAAGTTTGATTGTGGGCCACAGTTATATCTATTGCACTAAAGAGGCTGCAAAAAAGAGATGTATTGACAGGGACTTGGGTTTGCCAACTGTGCAGATTATTTGGTTTGGCCAGAGAGGCATAAAGTTTCATCAGTTGCTGGTTTTGGTTACATCGATTGTAGATTCCCAAGCTCATCACCTCATGGTTGT
The DNA here is from genome assembly GCA_963921515.1 of Calotriton arnoldi. Taxonomy (NCBI): domain Eukaryota; kingdom Metazoa; phylum Chordata; class Amphibia; order Caudata; family Salamandridae; genus Calotriton; species Calotriton arnoldi. The sequence goes on along the minus strand of CAWUFW010004833.1, from coordinate 487,675 downwards.
GCACTGTGGGGGCAACAAGCTTGGCACATTGACTGGAGTAGGGCTGGAAATCCTAATGAAAAAATCTTTGCAGAACTAATGTCACTTTTCCCTCACACTGTCTTGGTGTACTCTAATATATGCCAAAGACTGAAATGGAAGTGGTCAAATCTATTCTCTCCACAGATTGACAAAGCCAGGGTACATGTTAATAAAACTGTTTCTGTATTCCTCAGAGACCATCGCATAGGCTGTATCTATAACAACAATCTGTGTTTCTAAGTAACCTGAAACTTTGCATCCGGTCTTATGAGTAGCAGCCATATACACACTACCAACACAACAGCTCTTGTCAGAGCCACCCTAGTACCCAAAATATTGTGAAGTTTTTTTCTAAAGTTTTTTTTCTTTCGTTTTTAGGAATCATTGCGACAACGTTGCGATCCCTGCGGACATGTCGCAAAAATGGAAAATAAAAGCAGACAATCAATGGCCATCAACACATCCAAAAATAATATGTAAAAAAATCAATTTTGAACAAAGCCCTACGCATATTACTATATTCATACTTCTTTCAAAGCATGTTTAAACTCATATTTTTGTACTAAGTTTCTTTAAAAACCATCTTTTAGACCTATTTTACATTTTCGGGGTTATTCAGGATGTCGCGAGCGATGAGGTCGTTAACCGCGACGATCACGCCTTTTCCATAAAGTGAAAATGCATATATGGACACATATTACAGTATTTTACACACTAGGGGTTTATTACTGTACTCTTAAAACTCATGTTTTTCTAGTGTATTTCTAGAACAACCATCTCTAAAACCTATTTTCCATTTTCGTGGTAAGGCCAGAGAACGCATTGATGTTGGTCATCGTGATCTACGCGGGTAGGTCGTGAATGCAGAAAGGAAAAGCAGGAATTCAATAGCCACCACCACATTGAAAAATTATAACAATATAATTAATTCTAACCATCACAGTAGATAACTCACTATAGAAATAACTCTATAAAAACATTTATCAATATCTCTATAACAATGCATATTATTGATTCACTGATATTTTTTTTTAATATTCCCATCAATATTCGCGACAACGTTGATAGTTGCGATGTCCCCGCGATGGAACATGGGGGTAGCGCTGGCGGTCCCGTCGTTGTCACGAATATCGCGTGCAATCTAAAAAAATCTATTTTGAACACATAACTTGTGTCACTAACACCTCCATTTCTCAACCATGGGGTCAGAGTATTTCCACCCTGACACCTTATGTGGGCTTTCACGCAGATTTTCAGCCCCAGGAACCATTCCCAAAATATAAAAAATGGCAACCGCACCTTTCTATTCAGGTTGCGTCCAGCCAATAAGAGCGTTCCCGTTGGCGGGTGCAATCGCGATTCATCGCCAAACTACCATGAAATAGCCGCAGCCAGAGATATCACTATAATTTTAAACTTACATTTCTCAACAACTAGTGAACGGATTGACAACAAGTAAGCAAAAAATACCTCCTTGAACCGACATCTACCTCCCTGCCAAATTTGGTGTAAGTCCTTTCAGCGGTTTGGGCTGTAGAGGTGGCTAAAGGTTCCTATGGGAATTAACATTACAAATGCAACCTTGTTTCGCACCCCAAATTCTCTGTCCCCACTGCATGGATCACCCCCAAACTTTCCAAATCAATAATATCCACCGTGACACTTTTTTGCACAAATTTCATGTAGATTGGCCAAACGACGCTAAAGTTATAGCCAAGTCAAAAAATGCTTTACCTATGGAAACTAGGTCCTAACTATAATGGCCTACTGGCGACCAACAGTGGGCAATATATATATATAAATATATATATATATATATATATATATATATATATATATATATATATATATGTCCCAAAGTTGCCCCTGAGCTCAAAGACGCCACTCCACACGAGGACAGCTCAACAGAACTTTATTTTTGAAACCGGCTCACCTTCCCAAACAAATAACAATCCCTAACGTGTTTCGATGCACATTCATCTTATTCATAGGGCCGGGGGAACAGCAAAACACGGATCAGATTTCAGCCTCTTTTCTCCCATTAATGCATCCACCCTCCAGTGAGCGGCATGCTGGGTGCTGTAGTCTCGATATCACCCCTCCGATGGGGTCCGTGTCAGTGCCGATATTTGTAACTCCCCATATATTTTCCACAATGTCTAGCCCTCCAGTGGGCCTCAGGAAAGTGCTCCAGTTTCACAATGAAAGTTCCCCATGTGCTGGAAAAAGGCTGCCGTTCCTTGACAGCCACACAGACCTGTTACCAATCCGCCAGGCGGTGCAATCTTCCACGGCCGAGGCCGCCTTGTTGAACATGTCCCAAAGTTGCCCCTGAGCTCAAAAACGCCACTCCACACGAGGACAGCTCAACAGAACTTTATTTTTGAAACCGGCTCACCTTCCCAAACAAATAACAATCCCTAACGCATTTCGATGCACATGCATCTTATTCATAGGGCCGGGGGAACAGCAAAAACACGGATCAGATTTCAGCCTCTTTTCTCCCATTAATGCATCCACCCTCCAGTGAGCGGCATGCTGGGTGCTGTAGTCTCGATATCACCCCTCCGATGGGGTCCGTGTCAGTGCCGATATTTGTAACTCCCCTAATATTTTCCACAATGTCTAGCCCTCCAGTGGGCCTCAGGAAAGTGCTCCGGTTTCACAATGAAAGTTCCTCATGTGCTGGAAAAAGGCTGCCGTTCCTTGACAGCCACACAGACCTGTTACCAATGCGCCAGGCGGTGAAATCTTCCACGGCCGAGGCCGCCGTGTTGAACATGTCCCAAAGTTGCCCCTGAGCTCAAAGACGCCACTCCACACGAGGACAGCTCAACAGAACTTTATTTTTGAAACCGGCTCACCTTCCCAAACAAATAACAATCCCTAACGCGTTTCGATGCACATGCATCTTATTCATAGGGCCGGGGGAACAGCAAAAACACCGTTCAGATTTCAGCCTCTTTTCTCCCATTAATGCATCCACCCTCCAGTGAGCGGCATGCTGGGTGCTGTAGTCTCGATATCACCCCTCCGAGGGGGTCCGTGTCAGTGCCGATATTTGTAACTCCCCTAATATTTTCCACAATGTCTAGCCCTCCAGTGGGCCTCAGGAAAGTGCTCCGGTTTCACAATGAAAGTTCCTCATGTGCTGGAAAAAGGCTGCCGTTCCTTGACAGCCACACAGACCTGTTACCAATCCGCCAGGCGGTGCAATCTTCCACGGCCGAGGCCGCCGTGTTGAACATGTCCCAAAGTTGCCCTTGAGCTCAAAGACGCCACTCCACACGAGGACAGCTCAACAGAACTTTATTTTTGAAACCGGCTCACCTTCCCAAACAAATAACAATCCCTAACGCGTTTCGATGCACATGCATCTTATTCATAGGGCCGGGGGAACAGCAAAAACACGGATCAGATTTCAGCCTCTTTTCTCCCATTAATGCATCCACCCTCCAGTGAGCAGCATGCTGGGTGCTGTAGTCTCGATATCACCCCTCCGATGGGGTCCGTGTCAGTGCCGATATTTGTAACTCCCCTAATATTTTCCACAATGTCTAGCCCTCCAGTGGGCCTCAGGAAAGTGCTCCGGTTTCACAATGAAAGTTCCTCATGTGCTGGAAAAAGGCTGCCGTTCCTTGACAGCCACACAGACCTATTACCAATCCGCCAGGCGGTGCAATCTTCCACGGCCGAGGCCGCCGTGTTGAACATGTCCCAAAGTTGCCCCTGAGCTCAAAGACGCCACTCCACACGAGGACAGCTCAACAGAACTTTATTTTTGAAACCGGCTCACCTTCCCAAACAAATAACAATCCCTAACGCGTTTCGATGCACATGCATCTTATTCATAGGGCCGGGGGAACAGCAAAAACACGGATCAGATTTCAGCCTCTTTTCTCCCATTAATGCATCCACCCTCCAGTGAGCGGCATGCTGGGTGCTGTAGTCTCGATATCACCCCTCCGAAGGGGTCCGTGTCAGTGCCGATATTTGTAACTCCCCTAATATTTTCCACAATGTCTAGCCCTTCAGTGGGCCTCAGGAAAGTGCTCTGGTTTCACAATGAAAGTTCCTCATGTGCTGGAAAAAGGCTGCCGTTCCTTGACAGCCACACAGACCTGTTACCAATCCGCCAGGCGGTGCAATCTTCCACGGCCGAGGCCGCCGTGTTGAACATGTCCCAAAGTTGCCCCTGAGCTCAAAGACGCCACTCCACATGAGGACCGCTCAACAGAACTTTATTTTTGAAACCGGCTCACCTTCCCAAACAAATAACAATCCCTAACGCGTTTCGATGCACATGCATCTTATTCATAGGGCCGGGGAACAGCAAAAACACGGATCAGATTTCAGCCTCTTTTCTCCCATTAATGCATCCACCCTCCAGTGAGCGGCATGCTGGGTGCTGTAGTCTCGATATCACCCCTCCGAAGGGGTCCGTGTCAGTGCCGATATTTTTAACTCCCCTAATATTTTCCACAATGTCTAGCCCTTCAGTGGGCCTCAGGAAAGTGCTCCGGTTTCACAATGAAAGTTCCTCATGTGCTGGAAAAAGGCTGCCGTTCCTTGACAGCCACACAGACCTGTTACCAATCCGCCAGGCGGTGCAATCTTCCACGGCCGAGGCCGCCGTGTTGAACATGTCCCAAAGTTGCCCCTGAGCTCAAAGACGCCACTCCACACGAGGACCGCTCAACAGAACTTTATTTTGAAACCGGCTCACCTTCCCAAACAAATAACAATCCCTAACGCGTTTCGATGCACATGCATCTTATTCATAGGGCCGGGGAACAGCAAAAACACGGATCAGATTTCAGCCTCTTTTCTCCCATTAATGCATCCACCCTCCAGTGAGCAGCATGCTGGGTGCTGTAGTCTCGATATCACCCCTCCGATGGGGTCCGTGTCAGTGCCGATATTTGTAACTCCCCTAATATTTTCCACAATGTCTAGCCCTCCAGTGGGCCTCAGGAAAGTGCTCCGGTTTCACAATGAAAGTTCCTCATGTGCTGGAAAAGGCTGCCGTTCCTTGACAGCCACACAGACCTGTTACCAATCCGCCAGGCGGTGCAATCTTCCACGGCCGAGGCCGCCGTGTTGAACATGTCCCAAAGTTGCCCCTGAGCTCAAAGACGCCACTCCACACGAGGACAGCTCAACAGAACTTTATTCTGACACGGACCCCATCGGAGGGGTGATATCGAGACTACAGCACCCAGCATGCCGCTCACTGGAGGGTGGATGCATTAATGGGAGAAAAGAGGCTGAAATCTGATCCGTGTTTTTGCTGTTCCCCCGGCCCTATGAATAAGAGGCATGTTCATCGAAACGCGTTAGGGATTGTTATTTGTTTGGGAAGGTGAGCCGGTTTTAAAAATAAAGTTCTGTTGAGCTGTCCTCGTGTGGAGTATGACAGATTTTTTAAAGCAATATACCATTACATACGCTGGACCCTTCTAGTTGTGGGGATGTATAGGACTTGTAGCTTCACCTAGAACCCGAGGAACCCAGAGCCAATAACTTAGCTGCATCTTGCAATGTTTTTTCATTGTGTACCAGGTATATAGAAATTCATTTGGTAAAATATAAAGAGTGAAAAATAGGTATGAAGGTCACCTATGTATTTCCAAAATGGGAACAAAATGTAGAGTTTAGAAGCAGTAGATATTTGCATATCTTCGAAATTGTGGGTACCCATAATAGCATGTGAATTACAGGACATTTTTCAAAGTCACTACTTTTTTAAACATTGTCTTACATTTGGAAGACAGAAATGCATAAAAAGTCAATAGGTAATAACAGTTGCTCTTCAATTATGTGTTCCCCTAAGTCTCCAAATAAAAATGGTACCTCACTTGTGTGGGTAGGCCTAGTGCCCGCGACAGGAAACGGCCCAAAATGCAACGTGGACACACTACATTTTTACTGTGAAAACAGGCCCTTTTCTTGCAAAGAGCCTAGCTGTGGATTTTGAACCCTGGCTCAGCCTGAACCAAGGGAAACCTAGCAAACCTATACATTTTTTAAAACTGGACATCCAGAAGAATCCAGGATGGGGTGACTTGAGGGGCTTTCACCACATTTTGATACCCAGAATCCCTTGCAAACCTCAAACTTGGTAAAAAAAAACACATTTTCCTCATATTTCTGTGATGGAAAGGTCTGGAATCTGCGTGGATCCACATAATTCCACCAACCCTGCATTTCCCAAAGTCTTCTGATAAAAATTGTACTTCACTTGTGTTGGTAGGCCTAGTGCCCGGTACAGGAAATGGGCCAAAACGCAATGTGGACACACCACATTTTTACAGTGAAAACTGACCCTTTTTTATCAAAGTGCCTAGCTGTGCATTTCGAACCTTATCTGTGCCGGCACCTAAGGAAACCTAGCAAACCTATATGTTTTTGAAAACTAGACACCCAGGGGAATCCAGGAGGAGGTGACTTGTTGTGTGGCTCTCACCAGGTTCTGTTACCCAGAATCCATTGCAAACCTCAAACCTTGTCCAAAAATCACATTTTCCTCACATTTCTGGGAAAGAAAGTTCCGGAATCTGCATGAATCCACAAAAATCCCCCCACCCCACATTACACAAAGTCTTACGATAAAAATGGTACCTCACTTGTGTAGGTAGGCCTAGTGCCAATGACAGGAAACTGGCCAAAACGCAACGTGGACACACCACATTTTTGCAGTGAAAACTGACCCTTTTTTTCAAAGTGCCTAGCTGTGGATTTTGAACCCTAGCTCTACCAGCACCTAGGGAAACCTAGCAAACCTATACATTTTTTAAAACTAGATACCCAGGGAAATCCAGGAGGGGGTGATTTGTGTGGCTCTCACCAGGTTCTGTTACCTAGAATCCCTTGCAAACCTAGAAACTTTGTCACAAAAAACACATTTTCCTCATATTTCTGTGATAGAAAGTTCAGGAATCTGCGTGGATCCACAAAGTTCCACCAACTCCGCATTTCCCAAAGTCTCCCAATAAAAATGGTACCTCATTTGTGTGGGTAGGCCTAGTGCACGCGACAGGAAAGCGGACAAAATGCAACATGGACACACCACATTTTTACAGTGAAAACTGACCCTTTTTTTTTTCAAAGAACCTAGCTGTGGATTTTGAATCCTAGCTCTTCCAGCACCTAGGGAAATGTTATATCCTATGTTTTTATTTATTGTGCATTACATGTTCTGCATTATATTCTCTGTTGATGGTCTTGGTGCATGTTGCATCATAGCCATTTCTGGTTACCTAGGTTATTAGAATGTTAGCTTCTCTGAGGCTCCAGTATAGTCAGTTGATGCTGTGGGCTGATGATGGGAGCTGCTCTGTGAGGGTCCTTGGTGCTGATTTCCTTTATTCAAGAATAAACCTTTATTCTACAACTATTCCTGCGTGGACTACCTTCTTAAGGATACAACATGAATTGGCGACGATCGGGATGAATTCAGCACCACAGAAGAACCCATTTCTACGTGTGCCTCGTTTTTGATCTTCTGCTTTCACCTTACTGCCTATTTTGCCCTCCTAACTTTGTGCAGTCTCCCTCACAGAACCTCATCTTGGATTTGCTTTGTTTCTACTACTTATTTCAGAAGAACTATTTTTGCCTTTTCGGACAATTTTCATGCTGCTGAGTTTTGTCACCCTGTTTTTACAGCCTCAAGCCTCTTCGTTGTTTCAAACAGGATATACAATTTTAATAGAAACCTTCTTTCATTTACATCATTTTGTCAATGCTTAAGTGCTCGCGCGGACTTTGGTTTACCTTTGAAACCTCCGCCGGCACCAACGTCTTTTCCTGGAACTCCCCATGGCACTTGGAATCTTCTTTCCTTGGCGTTCGCATCTGGATCCCTCCGTTTCCTCCGAGACGTCATTGTCTGCTGCTCTTCTTCGTTTCAACCCTCGGAGATACGGCTGACGTCACACGCTTTCCTGAACGCGCTGACGACTTCCCCTACCACTCGTCAAGGCGAAGTCCATCTCCTTTAAGACTCTTTTCCTTACTTCGTGTCAATTGCGAGGTGACGCGCACACCTTCACAGAAGAGACCTGATTTAGTGCGGTGACACGCACACCTTCAACTTCCCCTTAACTTCACGAAGCATTTCCACAGCTTATCAGCTCATCATTTTCTCTGAGCTCATCTCCCTCTTAACGAAATAATAAGTTGTTCTCCTCTATGGTGGGGGTGTTGAGTATTTCAGCGCGGTGACGCGCACACCATTTATTATTCTTGCCTTCTACAATTGTTCTGTTTTGGTTTGCGGGGTGATGCGCACACCCTTTACAATTATATTTTAATAATTTTTAGTTTTTGTCCTTCAATAATTTGCGTGGTGACGCGCACACCTCTTCGTACATTTTATTAGAACTCTGAACCTTAAGTACAATAACAATTACACTTACATTACTTATTACATACGTGTTATCTTACTATACTTCCTCTAGTAGGTACTTCAAGCTCGGTGGCGCGCACACCTTCATTAAAAACAGTTACATTTGTACTTTGCTGTTATTTATTGTATATTTGTACATTTGCAGTTATTTCATTGTGTAGTGGTGAGTACTTCAAGCGCGGTGACACACACACCTGTTCACAACAGTTACATTTTACTTTGCTGTTTTATTTGTAATTCTGTATTCTTGCTGTTATTTCATTGAATATGGCTCTTCAAACTGCCATTCTTCCTGCCCCATTTTTATCAGAACCTGGTACACACAAAGTTAAATGGTACCAATGGTTTAAATCCTTTAATAGTTATATATTAGCTATTGACGGTGTCAAATTTCCTGCTGTCAGGAAGAATGCTTTGCTTTACAATTGTTTGGGCTCTGAGGGTCAAAGGATTTTTGATCATCAACCTCCCATAGTTCATCCTCCTTCTGATGACTGGGATGAGTTTTCTGAGGTGATAGCCAGGTTAGAAAAACATTTTAAAGATGAACCTAGTGTCATCGTAGAAAGACACAAATTCCTCACTCGTAAACAATATGAACACGAGAATATTGATACCTTTTTAGCTGAGTTAAGAGCACTAGCATCTACATGTGAGTTTGTAGGTCCAATTGAACATTATCTCACAGATCAGATTGTAGTAAACTGTTATGATTCTAAAGTTCAAGAAATAATTTTATGTTGCAGGAATCCTTCTTTAGCAGAAACATTGGAAATAGCCAGAGGAATAGAACGTTCCATTACAGCTGCTAAATAATTAAGTAAGCCCAAAGGTGTTAATACTGAAGCAGTAAACAAAATTAGTCAAAAGCCTTCTTCTAATTCTGGATCTAATAACAACATTAGTAAATCCAATAATTCCAAACCTGATTTTAAAAAAACAGAGAGGAATACTCATTGTTTCAGATGTGGCTCAAAGTCCCATTTAGCCAATGCCTCCAACTGTCCAGCTCTTGGCAAAATATGTTCTAATTGTAAGAAAAATTGTCATTTTGCTAAGTATTGTAGGAATGTTAACAAAGTTATGGGTTTAAACACAAATGATTTGCAGAGTGCATCCACTTCACATCATGAGGATATTCAAGCCAAGAAAATCATATTATCTGTTGATATGATTAGAACTGTAACTCAATCTGTATCTGATGGTGGTGATCCCATTTGCTATGTCAAAATTGGGAATGTGGATACTAAAGTCACTGTTGACTCTGGCTCTCCTATTACCATTATATCGGAGCAGTTTTTCCTAAAGGAATGGAGTGACATAGTATTGCTTCCTCCAGACATTCGCACTGTTGCATTTGGTGGCCAAGAAATTGACATGTTGGGTTATTTTTCAGAAAACTTGCAATTTGAAGATAAACTTATTCATACCAAAGTCTATGTTGCAAAAAAAGGTTATAACATTTTAGGTTGGAGAGACCAAGGTAAATTTGGAATGGTTTTGAGACCGGGGACAGAAAATCCTATTTCGCTGGTTACCACTGTACAAGAAAATGTAATCTCTTTAGATGAGGTCCTTAAGAAACATAAACACATTTTTGAAGACAAATTAGGAATGGTGAAAGGTTATGAACATAAAATTATCCTTAAGCCTGACGCTATCCCAGTGGTGCATAAAGTAAGACATGTTCCTTTGAGCATTAGGGAAAGGTTAAAAGAACATCTTCAAAAGCTATGCACTGATGGAATCATTGAACCTGTGGATTCTTCCCTATGGGTTTCTCCCATTGTAGTGGCTTTAAAAAAAAATTGTGATGAACTCAGATTATGCATTGACTTGAGGTCTTTAAACAAGAATATTCAGGTAGATTGCTTCCCTTTACCAAGAATCCATGATATGTTAGCCCAACTGTCTGGTACTAAAGTATTATCCACCATCGATGTGAGAGCCGCCTATCATAAAATTGAGTTAAACAAATACTCTCGTGATCTTACAGCTTTCAACACTCCTTTGGGTGCATTTCGTTTTTTAGGAATGCCATTTGGCCTTGCATCAGCGGCATCTGTATTTCAGAAACTCATGTTTCAGTTACTAGGAAATGAGGAAGATGTACTAACATATCAGGATGATATTTTAATTTCTTCAAACTCTGTCAAGGAACATTTAGTTAAACTTGACTGGGATCTTGGCATCCTAGAAGACCATGGCATGACAGTAAAAAAGCAGAAATGTAAGTTTTTAATGGAGGAAGTAGAATATTTAGGGCATGTTGTTTCTTCAACTGGTATTAGACCCAAGCAAGATCTTCTAAAAGCTATCAGCGATTGTGCCCAACCTACTGATAAGGATCAATTAAGATCTTTTCTTGGTTTAAGCGAATATTATTCCCGTTTTGTACACAATTTTGCATTGGTAAGTGAACCATTGAGAAGATTGATTAGGAGCAATGTCAAGTTTAACTGGCAAGATGAACAAATGGAAGCGTTTGAAAAATTGAAGAGTTTAATTATAAATGCACCGCACTTCAACCGTATAAAGATTATGCCATGTCCATTGTCACTGTTGATGCCAGTAATTTGGGCCTTGGTGCTATTCTAAGTCAGATGGTGGATGGGGTTGAAAATACGGTAGCTTTTGCTTCCCGCAGACATTCAGTTGCTGAAAATAATTATAGCACAATTGAAAAGGAAGCATTAGCCTGTGTGTGGGGTGTTCATCATTTTGCAACTTACTTGTGGGGGAGAGAATTTGTGGTGGTCACTGATCACAAGCCTTTAGTTTTTATGTGGAATGATAAAGGTTTGAGTAAGGCCAGTTCTAGGTTGATTTTTTTATTTTCTAGATTGTATGAGTATAATTTTTCTATGAGACATCCCTGGTGGAAAGAATTTTAGAGCCGATTTTCTTTCTAGGTGTCCCTCTAATTCGACTGTTGACGAGTTAATTTCTGAAGAAAAAGAACTTGTTGTTGGTTTGGTTGATGGTTTGCTTTGACCAAAGAGGTTATTTCTTATCAAGATTGGGAACACGTCTCTACCTCTGATAAATGTCAAACAAACCTCAAGAAGTTCATTACTGTTGGTTGGTCCAGAGAAGCTCAAGTTGGAGAAGAGTTCAAAGCTTTCTTCAAGATCAAAGATGAGTTAAGTGTAGAAGGAATTTTTATTATGAGAGGTTCTTTGTTAATTACCCCTGCTGAGTTGAGGGGCAAACTTATTGGTTTGTCTCATAAAGGACATGTTGGTGTTACCGGAACTAAGAAAAGGTTACGTTTATATTACTGGTGACCTGGCATGGACAGTCTTGTAGAGACTATGTTGAGCAACTGCAGTGAGTGTAGTCATGCTGAGAAATACCTTCATACCTTCAATTCCCCCTTATGTCCAGTAACTTTTCCTCAGAGACCCTGGGAAAAATTAGGGTTGGATTTTGTTGGTCCCATTGGTGGCCTTAATGGTGGTTTTCGTTACATTTTGTCGGTGGTTGATTACTTTTCCAAGTGGGTATCTATTAAGTTCATGAGGGAAGCCAACACTGATAATGTCATTGACTTTTTAAAGCAACTTTTTCATTCAGAGGGGATTCCTGCGTTTATAATTTCTGACAATGGAGCTCAATTTGTTTTGAATAAAATGAGAAGTTTTTTGTTGGAATTTGGAGTTAAACATCTTACTACTGCTCTTTATAGTCCTCAAGGTAATGCTTTCATTGAGAGGGTAAACCGTATTTCGAAAGACACTATACAATTAACTGTTTTTTCTGGTTTACAGGTGCAAGATGCTGTTGATGAAAGAGTTTGGTCTTAGAACAATACCCCTCATTCCACCACTGGAGTGTCTCCATTTGTTTTGCTGAAGGGTAGACATTCGTTTAATTAACTTTCTCCGGAATGGGTGATTTCCAGTTCTGGTGGTGATGGCAATATTCCGGACACTGATCTAGTCAGACGTAGAGTGGAGTTGAGTCAAAACAAGTCTAAAGTATGGTATGACAATGTTAAGAAAGTCAAGCAAGAGGATTTTGTTGTGGGTGAATTTGTTCGCATTAGGAGGCCATTCAAGAAGGGTGGATCTAAATTCTACCCTGAAACTAAGATTGTTCAAGTAGACAAGCATGCTGTGAAAGTTATTGGTGGGAAATGGTGGAGCAAAAGGAGAGTTGCTAAAACTAGAAAATCTGATGTCAGTGTTTCTGATTCATGTCAAGTTGTCACTTCTGATAATGCTTTTGGAGTTAATGGCCATGACTTTTTGGATTTCGGTGTGTATGATGAGAAGTCTTTTCCTGTCCAGGTTCAAGGATATTGTTTGGATTCTAGTTCTTTTGGGGATGATTTGTCCTCTGCTGAACGTGGTGTTGTGTCTGAATCACGTGGAGAATATAGCTTTTTTGTAGATTTCCCCTCGTTTGCTTGAGACTCCTTCTAATGTGCAGGGGTTTAGTGTGGAATCTACCTTGTGTGATGGGCCGCCCGATATGTTATCTAAGTCATCTGGCACTAAAGACATCATTCAAGATGCTCCCACTGATTTATCTGTTATTACACGTGGGAGATTGAAACGTTTGCCTAAATACCTTGAAGATTATATTATGTGATTTCCATGTTTTTTGTGCTCATTTTTATTTTTGTTGTTTTGTTTTTTGGAAGGGGGAAGGTGTGTTATATCCTATGTTTTCATTTATTGTGCATTACATGTTCTGCATTATATTCTCTGTTGATGGTCTTGGTGCATGTTGCATCATAGCCATTTCTGGTTACCTAGGTTATTAGAATGTTAGCTTCTCTGAGGCTCCAGTATGGTCAGTTGATGCTGTGGGCTGATGATGGGAGCTGCTCTGGAAGGGTCCTTTTGCTGATTTCCTTTATTCAAAAATAAACCTTTATTCTACAACTGTTCCTGCATGGACTACCTTCTTAAGGATACAACACGAAGCCTAGCAAACCTATACATTTTAAAAAACTAGACACCCAGGGGAATCCTAGAGGGGGTGACTTGTGTGGCTCTTACCAGGTTCTGTTACCCAGAATCTCTTGCAAACCTCAATCTTTGTAAAAGAAAAAACAAACTTTCTGTGATGGAAAGTTGTGGAATCTGTGGGGAGCCACAAAATTCCACCCACCCAGCATTTTCCACAGTCTCTCTATAACAATAGTACCTCACTTGTGTGGGTAGGCCTAGTGCCCACAACAGGAAATGGACCAAAATGCAACGTGGACACACCACATTTTTACAGTGAAAACTGAAACCTTTTTTGCAAAGTGCCTAGCTGTGGATTTTGAACCCTAGCTGTGCTGGCACCTAGGTAAACCTAGCAAACCTGTATATTTCTAAAACTTAGACCCCCAGGAAAATCCAGGATGGGTGAATTGTGTGACTTTCTGTTATCCAGAATCCCTTGGAAACCTCAAACTTTGTAAAAAAAAAAAACATTTTCCCCACATTTCTGTGATAAGAAAAGTTTTGGTATATATGTAGATCCACAAACTGCCACTCACCCCACATTCTCCAAAGTCTCCCGATAAAAATGGTACCTCACTTGTGTGGGTGGGCCAAATGCCCGCGGCAGGCAAGGGCCCAAAACTTATTGTGAAGACATCAAACTTACCTCTCACAAAACGACCTGATTTTGCAAAGGGGCTCACCTGGGTTTTTGGCACCGTGCTCGGCGGCCATCTAGGTAAACCTACCAAACCCAGACCTCTTTGAAAACAAGACCCCCGGGGGAGTTCAGGGAGGTATGGCTTGCGTGGACCCCCCAATGTTTATCTACCCAGAATCCCCTGCAAACCTCAAATTTAGCTGCAAAAATTACATATTTCTCACATTTCTGTGTGGGAAAGTTGTGGGATCACTGGGTTGATACAAACTTCCAACCACCCAGCGTTCCCCCAGGTCTCCCGATAAAAATGGTACCTCACTCGTGTGGGTGAGCTAAGTACCCACGACAGGCAAGGGCCCAAAACATATTGTGGAGACATCAAAATTACCTATCGAAAAAAACGACCTGGTTTTACAAGGGGGGTCACCTGGGTTTTTGGCCGCGGGCTCGGCGGCCATCTAGGCAAAGCTAGAAAACCTACACATTTCTGAAAACTAGACACCTAAGGGACTCGGCGATGTATGGCTTGCGTGGACCCCCCAAAGCTTTCCTACCCAGAATCCCCTGCAAACCTAAAATTTAGCTGTAACAATCACATATTTCTCACATTTCTGTGTGAGAAAGTTGTGGGCTCACCGGGCTGACACAAATTTCCTATCACCCAATGTTCCCCCAGGTCTCCTCATAAAAATGGCACCTCACTCGTGTGGGTGGGCTAAGTACCCTTGATAGGCAAGGGCCCAAAACATATTGGGGAGACATCAAAATTACCTATCACAAAACACCCTGTTTTTGCAAGGGGGGGCAACTGGGTTTTTGGCCCTGGGCTCGGCGGCCATCTAGGGAAACCAACCAAACCCACACATTTCTTAAAACTAGGGACCTGGGGGAGTCCAGGGAGATATGGCTTCTGTGGATCCTCTAACATTTTCCTATCCAGAATACCCTGCAAACCTCAAATTTAGCTGAAAAAAATCAAATTTTTCTCAAATTTCTGTGTGGAAATGTTGGGTGATCACTGGGCTGACACAAATGTCCTACCACCCAGCGTTCCCCCAGGACTCCCAATAAAAATGGTACCTCACTCGTGTGGGTGGGCTAACTACCCGTGATAGGCAAGGGCCCAAATCATATTGTGGAGACATCAAAATTACCTATCACAAAACACCCTGTTTTTGCAAGGGGGTGCAACTGGGTTTTTGGCCCTGGGCTCGGCGGCCATCTAGGGAAACCTACTAAACCCACCCAATTCTGAAAACTAGACACCCTGGAGAGTCCAGAGAGGTATGGCTTGAGTGGATCCCCCAACGTTTCTCTACGCAGAATCTCCTGCAAATCTCAAATATAGCTGGAAAAAAATCACTTTTTCAACACATTTTTGTGTCGGATCACCGTGCCGGCACAAATGTCCTACCACCCAGTGTTCCCCTTGTTCTTCCGAGTAAAATTATACCTCACTTGTATGGGTGGGCCAAGGGCCTATGACTAGGAAGGACCAAAAGCATAGGGATTAAGGGTATAGCAGAGCGAATTCTAAGCAGTACATTTTTTTAGAAAATACATTTTTAGCCTATTCTGCATTGGACAGCCACACAAGTGAGGTATCATTGATGACATGTATAGATTAGCATTTAAAAAACCTTAGAAATTCACTGAAAAAAACACAAAGGTTAAAAGGATGCTATGGTTAGGCTCAGATTTAACTCATCCAAAACCAGTGAAACTCTGCAGTTATAGTTACATGAGCTAACTATAACCTATGCCCCCACAATGCACTGCTTATTACCTCACATATTACATCACTCATGACATGGTCAGTGACATCACTGATGACATCACTGATGGCATCCCAAATGACATCACTGATGACATCATCCACAGAACCACTCACACACCCACATACACCCCTGTAAAACCTTTTGTTTGCCCATTCACTCACCCTCACAACCACTCACATATGCATTCACAGACCCATACCTGTATTAACAAACCCATTCACTCTTCTATAGAATAACTAACACGCCCACTCACTCATATGTACAGCCACTCATACAACCATTCACTCACACATAAAACCATTCATACATCCAGTCACGTACCCGTACATCTAGTCACATAACCACACACTCACACATACAGCGACTCCCACTCCCACTTATTTACATACACAACCACTTAAACACCCACTCCAAACGAGCACTCACACATCCACTTACTTACCCATAGAGCCATTCACACAGACACTTACTCTCCAATACAGCCACTCACACACCAACTCACTTAAGCAAACACTCACTCAAACAGCCACTCACCCACCCACACAGCTACTTACACTCACAGTCACTGACTCATACAGCCAATCAGACACCCACTCACTCATCCATACAGTCACTACACACCCACTTACCCACCTCCCCACCTATAGAGCCACTCACACCACCACTCACTCATGCATACATCCACTGACATACCCACTCACTCACCAATACAGCTACTAACACAGCATCTCACTCACCATACAACTACTCACACACCCACTTATACACCCATACAGCCACTCACACACCAATATACATAAGGATACATACAGTCACGCAGCCACTCACATAATATATGTTAGAAGTAGTATCACTCAGTAGTAGTGCACCTAGTATACTAACTTTTGCAGTAGGTTAGTATATATGTTTAACACCCATAAACTCTTAAACACACTTATACTCGTAAGTTATAGCTAGCTCAGTTAACTATAATTGATTAATTTCATCACTGGTTTTGTATGAGAGAAATCTGAGCATAACTATAACGTCCCTGTAACCTTTGTTTTTTTCAGTAAAAAAAAAATAGATAGTAGATAGATGGATAGATAGATATTCTTTTTTATATATTTTATTAAGAAAAAATGGTCTTGGCTAATCCCATACCTAAAAATTGGTTTTGATTTACACATGGAACCGTGCTTCCTATTTGATGAAAATGTGTCCAGTCAGTCACTACAAAAGCTCTTTTTTCGTTTGCTTCTTTTTCCTTGAGCCACAGCTCTGCATTTATATGATTCAAAATGTGGCCCACAACTAATTAAACAAAGCAGCGGGCGCCTCCGCTGTACGTTGGCTTTTAAAGGCGACATTTGCTGACACTGATCCCTTAATGGTCCAGTTACCGCAGCTATTTATTCCTAACTCCAAAGAATGTCCCGCAATTTACGCGCACAGTTATCCCAACAGTAATCCGCTGCAATTCCTTCCTTGCTGGAAGGATAACTCACAGCAGGAATGCAAATGTACTTTTTTCTGCACAAAGTAATGTTAGCGAGCCTCATTAAATGCCATTTGGCTCATTGACCTATATAAAATAATCTTCCAATGAATTTGAAACCGATATTCGGCAACCAAAAGTCTGCCTTCAGCACAGAGGAAGCTTCATTCTGTATGCAAATGAACCCTCGCATTTCTGAAGTTGAACTTTTTGCAAATATAAACTTTAAAATCCCCATGACCGAACTACGCAAGAATGCCATTTATTAACGCATTCATTTTCCTAGTTCAATTAGACTCGGGGCAATTTTCTTTTCAATCGACTACGCGTTTTTCTCTTGCCTCGCTTGGGGGCATATTAGCAAGAAGAGGCGATAATCATCGCTAACCCTGCTTAGCGTGATTTTATTTATCGCCGGCTATCGCTGGAATATATCGCCACGCTAACGCTGTATTAGCAACGATTAGCGCTATGGCGATGAATATTCCAGCGATAGCAGGGGAAATGGGCCAACATCGCTGAAAAACCAGCGATGTTGCATGGAGAAGGGAGAACACCTTGCTGATACGACCCTGTGGTCGTATCAGAATAATCCACCCCCCATGTTAGGTATGGCTAACACCTGCTAATTGCAGGTGTTAAATAAATGGCGATGACCCGGTTAGCGCGACTTTTCACGTCGCTAACTGGGGCCATGGCCACCTTGCTAATAGGCGATAGGCCTGTTAGCGAGTGTTTCCCAGGTTTGTTCGTCGGGAACGCCCACTTTTCATGTCATTAGCGATAAATATCGCTGACATGCAAAGCGGTAAAGAAACGGGCGCTAATGCCCGCAAACTGTCGGTAACTGCTGTTAGAGACAGTTTGCTGATAGGGCGATATAAATATCGCCGCTTTAGCGGCAAAAAGTGCCGCTAAAGCGGCGATAGTGCCCTTGCTAATATGCCCCTTGGTTCTTTCAAACATGGCGTTGTCACTCAGCAGGTGCAGTCTGAGGCAGTTGTCACGCGGAAACCGACAAAGAGTTTTGCGTCTATTAACATGCCCGTTGAGGGAGAAAGTGAGCATACTATCTTTGTGCTTCACCTGACTGTTTGGTGAATTCCTTTCGTATTTCCTCTTCTCGTAACTGGTTCTGTAGTACTTCTGTAAACGTTGTCCTACTCATTGGCTCACTTATACTCTCATTATACTGATTTTTCTCCCAATAGCGAATTAAGAGTTTCACTAAACCTGATGCAAGCATAGGTAAGGAAGTAAAAGACGCGGGAAAAGCTAGTAAAAGGCTGCTGATAGTAAGTAGGACACGTTTTGTCTAGCTACAGAAGGCCTGGGTATTGTACCATGCAAATAACAAAAAAAAAGACACTGGGTATGTCCCTCGTCATTCAAATCCATTAAGCAACACGTTGCAAAGGCCAGGCAACTTCTATTGTAATAAGGAGCGCAGTTTTGATACAAGTCCCCTTGAGAGCAGCGGAGGGATTTGGACTATATTTATCCGTCAACAGAGGCCGGTGTTATTGCTGCGGCTCCCTGGGCTAATTACTTTGCAAGCATGGATGCGGCCCGTGCTGCTCTCACTTCTCTCAGGCGTCTAGGGTCACGGGCTTGCTGCGAGCCCCCACTGCTCACGCTGCCTGCTCCGAACACTTACAGTACAGCAGCTATTTGCCTGCGAGGAAATGTGCCCACGGGACAGTCGCATTTTCTGCGAAAAAGCACATTTTAATATTTTTGACTTGCATGACTTGACCTCCACAGCACTGCTCAGGCAAGTCAACCCCTTAGTCCCCTCTCTGTTGTTGCAGGAGTGTCCCTTTCCTACAAGTAAAATCAGTTGGAGAGCAAGATAGTAATTCCCTTTGGCACCGCTGAATGCTTTTCCGTCAATGTGACACCTGTCTCCATAATTCTCGAATAACATTCACGCTCGGCATCTCGGTATGATAAACGTATTCACCAGCATGCATCCAAGTAATTATGGGCTTCTGTGCATTCAAAACTAGGCGCTGCTGGAAGATATACATCTGAACGTCAATTAAAACAATTGTACTGCAGTCCATGAAACAAAGTAACCAGTGCTTCATGTTTCCATGTCTAAAACAGAGAATAGCAAAGAGGGAATGGAACACGACTTTTATGCGTTTGCTTTATCACTTGTGTTTACATAAAATGTGGCTGTTCATTGGTTTAAAGTCATGAAAACATAATTCTGAATGACATAAAATGAAGAGAAGAGATACAATTTCTGCTCAAAACATTCAAGTTAAGATTAAGGTAGATTTATCAGGGTTACCATGTACTACATTGTTGATAATTCTATTCTTCAAACTCACCTTTTCATTTCCTCTTTATCCTTCACTATTTTCTATTTCCTTCTATCTGGAATTTCTTTTCATTAAGAAATAGGTTATTTTTAACAGTGACATGTTATGTTTTATTCCATAATATGTTTCATGAACTGTGAAATGTTACTTAATAGGTGCATGATGACAACTTTTTATTTACACTTTGATATTTGATTGTACTATTCTTTTCTTAACCTCAATGAAACAGTACTAAACTGGGAAAATGAAGAGCAGAAGAACAAAAAGTGTGAATTGATCAAACCAGTGCAAAAAACCGCAGTCTTGCATTACAGCTCTGAATCTCTGGTCAGTGTTGACATGCGTTCCAAGGACTTCAACGTCAATGAATAAGACGTGAATCTGCAGTGTTGTAATTAATTTCTTACTCTCTGGCAATTCCGGTCCCTAATTTAGAAGCTCTGGGGCATATTCACAAGCCAACATCGCCGCTTTAGCGGCACTTTTTTGCTGATAAAGCGGCGATATTTTCATCGCAATATTCACAAGCTGTCGCTAACAAACGTTAGCGACAGCTTTTAGGCGAAAAGGACCATTTACAATATCGCAACTACTGTCAGCGACAATTAACGCTAATGATATGCAAGGGAGGCGTTCCCTTGCAAAATCTGACCTTAACCCAAGATTTCCCTATTCACAAGGGGATTCCTTAATGTAAGATGACCAAAAAAAGCGGCTATAATTGCAACTAGAGGACGTTTTTTAAGACCAGAAAATATCTGGTCTTAAAATGGAGATATTCATTGGGGCCTCATTTCTGCAGGTTTTGTTGCTGGATCGCACTGCAAGCAATGTTGCCTCGCTGCCCTTTCACAAAATTACAGGGCAGGACTGCGCACCATCAATAAGATAGTGCGCATTCCTGTGCCCCAGTCATGAAAAGTGTTGCAGCGCTGCAACAAGACTGCGTTGCAACACTTCTCAGTACGCCCTTCTTGCGACAGCATGGATGCGCTGTACTCACTGGACAGCGCTCCATGACGCAAGTAATGACAGTTACGTCAGGATTCCTGACGTATCTGTCTGCGCTAAAGTCACGCATTGCTGTAGTTGTGTCACAACCATGACCCAACTCCAGCAATGCATGGGGCCAGCCTATCCCTGTGGCACAGCGTCACCCTCACGCCTGCCATCAGGCAGGCGGACGGTACTGACGCAGTGCAGTTCATGAGGGGTTCCCGAATGTCGGCGCTGTTGGAGATCCATCGTTGTTGGTTGTGCGCTGCGGTGTCATCGTTTGGAAGCAGTGGCGGAGTGTTGGTGCTGAGAGAGTTGACGAGACGTCCAACGGTGGCCTTGATCCAGCTGCGAGGGGTTGCGATGATGGTGTTGACGTCCGGTGGCCAAGGTGAAGACGTGATGTATCCAATGATTGCTGGTCCATGAGACTCCGGTGTTGTTGCTGAAGTTGAAGCTCCCACTTGCAGCGGTGACGTGCTTGACCGTGTGTCCTGCTATGTGGCCTGTTGATGTGAGTTGCTGCTTGCGTATGATGTTGGTGACCTTCCCCAGAAGGCGGGGTTGTCCTGGTCACTGGGGTTGTCCAGGTGGAACTTGAGATCACATAGTAGGATGTCATCGGTGGATGGGAGTCTCTGGGGTACAATGAGGTCAACAATGGTATTTGAGAATGGGGGGCCAATGTCTGGGGGTCCTGCACATGAGTGTGCTGCAGTGGATGTGCTTGGGCTTTGTCCGGATCTGGGAATTGAGGTGATCCATGGTCACCCTTGGGTCATTAGAGTGCGTGGTCAGTCGGAGTGTGCCTCTGTAGGTGATGGCAATGCCTTGTCCTTGAAGGTCGTGCTGCTCCTTGCGGGTGATACTGCAGCCGTCAGTGTTGGCGATGGCGATGTCCAGTCCGGAGCAGAGGTTGGTCCTGGCAGGCGAGGTGGCGTCCAGGGTTGATGCCGAGGAGGGTGCTGTCGTCGTAGCAGTGGAGTGTCCAAGAGGAAGGCTCCTTGGTGCTGAGCGGGGTCCAGGGGCAGACAAACGCAGATGGGCCAGCCTATGGTTTGCCTTTGGCATGGGAGACGTCCAGTACAACGCAGGCAGTACATCATTAACTACGCAGGTGCCTTTACATCGCATTTGAGTACAACACATTGTGAGGTCAGTAATGGGGTAATTTTAAGTATTTTGTGTGTGAATGGGTTCCATATGTTGGATATGAAATTTGGGGTGTGCAATTGGGGTAAAATATGATTTTTTTAGGTGTGCAAATGGGTCAATTTTGGGTTTTGGGTGTGTAATGGGGAGCTCAAAAAAGAATTCCTGGTTTAATGTTTGGGATTAGGGTGCAGAGGTTAGTTTAGGGTTGCACTCACTGGAGTTTGAATAGTGATGTTCATGACTCCGTAATGCAACATCTAACCTACTGTTGCAATGTGCCTAGTATTAGTATGCATTGGAATGGAATGCTATGTCATGTGATGCATTGAAACTACGTATGTTTTTTAAGATGGCCGCTGAGTTGGAGCTCCCCTTTGAAGCTCCGGGGCAAGGGATCACTTTTTGGTGAATATCCCTGGCTATGCCCCCCATCCTCCCTGCTACTCTACAGCCCCCTACTATGAAGCCTGCCTGTAACGGAACGATTCATTTTTAATCACCTGCAGAGAAGGAAATTATGGTTTTAAATCTACCTGAAGTCTTGTCTTTGTCAACGTTGCTGACCGAGACTGCCTCTCACCGGAGTTAGGATCGAAGCCGTCCTAGTGGAGACGATGCCCCAGCTGCTGCTGGAGTCCCATTCCTGTTTATCACCGAATCCGGAGCTCCCAGCGTGGCGTTGAGGATCTTCTAGGCGAGGTACGGAGCACACACCCCTCCCCCATCCCCGCTGGTGTGACCGAGACTGCCTCTCACCGGAGTTAGGACCGAAGCCGTCCTAGTGGAAGCCGATGCCCCAGCTGCTGCTGGAGTCCTATTCCTGCTTATCACCGAATCCGGAGCTCCCAGCGTGGCGTTGAGGATCTTCTAGGCGAGTTGCGGAGCACACACCCCTCCCCCATCCCCGCCGGCGTGACCGAGACTGCCACTCACCGGAGTTAGGACCGAAGCCGTCCTAGTGGAAGCTGATGCCCCAGCTGCTGCTGGAGTCCTATTCCTGCTTATCACCGAATCCGGAGCTCCCAGCGTGGCATTGAGGATCTTCTGGGCGAGTTGCGGAGCACACACCCCTCCCCCATCCCCGCTGGCGTGACCCAGGAGTTGCCGTTGCGCTGCGGATCGAATCTGCCCTGCGACCTGACTTCGGGCCCCCATCTCCGCAGGTAGCTGTAGTTCGTGGCACAGCTCTGGGGGTGACGAGACCCCATGCCAGGTGAGGCGGAGTGCTGGAACCTGATACGGATACCGGGAACTGCAGAATAGCGTGTGGACGAAAGACTCAGAACCTCATGCCTCACTAACAGGAAGGAGATTTCATCAGATAAAGGCACCTGCACTAGATACGCTGACAAGAAACCTCACTCAGACAACAACCCTCAATATGTTTAACTTTAAAAATTTTAACCCTCGTGGTGCCACCTGCTTTTTTACACAGACAAATACATAGGGCCTGGGCTGGCCTGGCTCCCCCGCTGCTCAGAGGGCTGAGTCGACGCTACCGGATCACGGGACCCCCTTTACCCCCATCTCTGCATCCACTGAACTCGGTGTTGATGTCCAGAACAGTGGGTTTCCCCGCCTGCAGACTCAGAGGGCCTGGTCTGGCTGGGCTCCCCCGCTACTCAGAGGTCTGAATCGACACTACCGAATCACCGGACTGCCTTTCCCCCCGTCTCCGCATCCACTGTAGACTTTAGAAATTGTGCCGCTACCCTGCGGACTGTTATTTTACTGTGTGATACCATTTTAAATTGCCTGAATTTGATGTATTTTAAGAGATTTTTAACTCTAAATACCAACGTTCGTCTAGTGTTAGCCGTGCTGGCTCCCTTGCGGTCTCCTGAGCACACCCCTCGGCTCTAGCCAATCACGCCGGGCGGGGGAGGAGTCAGAGGCGGGGAACCGGTACTTGAGTCCACTGTAGCGCGGGAGCGGGCACTTTAGAAATTGTGCCGCTACCCTGCGGACTGTTATTTTACTGTGTGATACCATTTAAATTGCCTGAATTTGATGTATTTTAAGAGATTTTTAACTCTAAATACCAACGTTCGTCTAGTGTTAGCCGTTCTGGCTCCCTTGCGGTCTCCTGAGCACACCCCTCGGCTCTAGCCAATCACGCCGGGCGGGGGAGGAGTCAGAGGCGGGGAACCGGTACTTGAGTCCACTGTAGCGCGGGAGCGGGCACTTTAGAAATTGTGCCGCTACCCTGCGGACTGTTATTTTACTGTGTGATACCATTTTAAATTGCCTGAATTTGATGTATTTTAAGAGATTTTTAACTCTAAATACCAACGTTCGTCTAGTGTTAGCCGTGCTGGCTCCCTTGCGGTCTACTGAGCACACCCCTCGGCTCTAGCCAATCACGCCGGGCGGGGGAGGAGTCAGAGGCGGGGAACCGGTACTTATGTCCACTGTAGCGCGGGAGCGCAGCGGAAGCGCGCAGCGGGCACGCCGGCGGCGCGCCAAAGGCAAGCCCGTCTGCGCCCGTCTGCGCCCGTCCGCGCCCTGACGGGCCATGGGGCCCTAATCTATCCTCAAACTGTTACATATACCTCAGAGGAACTTAGGAAACTTCATCAATTGTCGCTCCCACTTAACCCTGCTATCTGCATGCGTCTAAGTCTTTTTGAAATCCTTCAGGCACGCAGATCCTTTCCAGAAATCTCAGAACTTATTTCGTTTACACCTCGAGCATTGAGGACTGCTCAAGTTAAACATACAGAACTTTGTTTATATTATTTAAATACCCGTTCCCTAGTCAAGCATCAGTTGGATGTTTTCTTGCTTTTAATATCTGAAAAACCAGAAAAAAATTTTGTTACAGAAACATGGTTGAATTCCGATTCTACTCCTGATGTATTGGCCGCACTACCTCACGACTATTATATCCTCCATGTGGATCGACCATTAGGAAAAATGGGTGGTGGAGTAGCCGCGATTATCCATCGAGACCACAAATTCACTGCCATTACCTCCTTAAGTCTCCCCGCAGTGGACAACATGGTCATTAAACTAGAGTCTAGCTCGACTCCGCTTATTTGTGTCCTGGTTTACAGGCCCCCGAAGTACATGCCCCTGTTCCCTCTTCTGCTAAGTGAACAAATAGCCAATTTGGCAACTAATTATGCTAAAATACTATTATTAGGCGACCTAAATTATTGGTCTAATGACGTACACGGTGGGCCTCATTCTGCTGAACTGACTGATCTATTAACCAACCTCAATTTTACCCAGCACCTTGTCTCAGCCACACACATCAAAGGACACATACTGGATCAAGCCTGGACCACAAACATTATAGCGTCCGTGCCCATGATCGTACCATGTATATGGTCTGATCATCACCTAATAAAATTTACGGTAATGATTCCCTCGAGTAGTAAGACCCCCAAGGTCGAGGTTGGCATGATCAGGAAATGGAGTGCCCTCAACAAACAGGAATTTCTGGATACATTGGCTAGCTCATCCCCCGCCTTCGACACTGATGTCGATATCTTGGAAGCAAACATTTCAGCCTGGCTATTAGAGGCCAGTGATATGCATGCTCCGCTCAGGAAACTAAAAAGCGCTCGTCGCCTTGACGCACAGAAATGGTTTTCTAAGGTGCTAAGAGATCAAAAATTGGCCCTTCACCAGAAAGAAAGGAAATGGAGATTAAGCTACTCTCCCGATGAGAAACATCATTACTTGGAAGCACGGAATGAATATAAAAAAGCGATTATGGCAGCCAAGGCGGCTCACTTCTCCGCTAGAATTTTAAATTCTGATAATAGATCGAAGGAAATATTTTCCATTGTTAATGAATTATCCAATGCAGCGAGAGTCCTACCTAAACCTACACCTACTCAAGAGCTCTGTGACTCTCTGAATACCTACTTCGTGGAGAAAATTTCTAACATTAAAGCTAGTATTCCTAAATTCAGCCCCACTGAGACTACCCCTGTTACAAAAAAGAATCCATTCATCTTGGATCACTTTTCAGCCATTAACATCCAGTCCTTTTGGACCTGCTGTCTAGAGTCAAATCTGGCTCACCCAGGGACTGTTGTCCACCTTATATTTTAAAAGACATTCTTCCTGGCCTGTCGTGTACCATCATGACCTTTTGAACGAGTCTCTCTCGCAGGGCCGTGTTCCTAAAGCATTTAAGGATGCAATTGTAGTTCCCCTTTTGAAGAAACCGGGAGCAGACCCCCAGACGTTATCAAATTATCGTCCCATCTCTCTACTCCCCTATTTGGCCAAAGTCCTGGAAGCCCATGTAGCAAAGTGTTTGTCTAACTTTATGGAACATTCTGAATATCTAGACCCCCATCAAGCGGGATTCTGTCCCGCTCACTCTACAGAGACAGTGATTCTAGCTGTACTGGACGACTTGCGAGATAAAGCGGATAGAGGTACTCCTCAGGCCCTGGTGCTTTTAGATCTTTCGGCCGCATTTGACACGGTCGATCATGAAATTTTGATGGATCGTGTCAGGCTGGCCGGCATTCAGGGCCCAGCCTTCAGCTGGATTAGCTCCTTTTAGAAGACCGCACTCAATCGGTTCGCTTGGATTCATTTACTGCTCCCAAGCTATCAACTACTTGCGGGGTCCCACAGGGGTCATCATTATCCCCCACTTGTTTAATCTTTACCTCTCACCCCTGATTCAGTCTCTGAAGGCACGGAAGGTAACTACCTTCAATTATGCCGATGATCTACAGTTAACTTTTACAATAGATAACTCCCCCAATTCAATCCTGGAATTCCAGGCCACTATGCTCCACATTTGCCATTGGATGGACCAGAATCATCTAAAACTTAATCCAGATAAGACTGAATTGGTTCTGACGGGGAGTAGTAAGATCTTCTGGGGCCCACACTATTGGCCGGCGGAACTTGGATGTCCGCCCGAACCCTCTACCTCCGTCAAGAGTCTAGGTGTTCATCATAAACAACGACCTGTCGTTGAGATCCCAAGTTGGTGCTGTGGTCTCAACCTGTTTCTTTCAATTACGTAAAATCAGAAAGATCAGTCGCTTGCTCACTCATGCAGCGTTGATACAGGTTGTAATAGCCATGGTTTTATCACACTTAGACTACGCCAACTCTATCTATCTAGGCATGCCACTTTTTTAATCAAGCGGCTTCAGATGGTCCAGAACCAAGCAGCGAGACTGATCCATCAGCAACCAAGATGGCAATCAGCCAGACCCCTTTTAAAAAAACTACACTGGCTCCCTATTTCCCAACGTACGGCCTTTAAAACGGGATGTTTAATCTTTAAGTCTCTCCACAGTCGGAGCCCTAAATTTATTAACTGTCTTTTATCAAGGCATACTCCCTCTCGTAACTTGCGCTCAGCCCACCTTCAGCTACTGACCATCCCAGCCTTCAAGTTAAAACGTCAGGGTGGCTGTAGGTTTGCATCCCTGGCCCCAAGACTGTGGAATTCCTTTCCACTGGAGGTTCGGTCATGTACTGATCTTTTGAGATTCAGAAAAATGCTTAAGACATGGCTGTTCGGGCAGGCTTATGAATAACTATCCCCATCGGTCCTGGCATATTCTAGAGTAGCGCCATGAAACCTTTTGGTGTACGTGCGCTGTATAATTTTTTTTATAACATATAACATAACTGTACTCGGTGCTGGTATCTGGGCAATTGGGTCTCCGCCGCTTGCAGCCTCTGAGGGCCTTATCTTGCCTCTCTGAGGGCCTGATCTTGCCTCGCTGCCCCGCTGCTCAGCTGACACTCCGATCTGGAGTTTCCGACTGCGGTGCACCAGGACCCCCCCCCGGTGGTCTCCATCCAGGATTGTGTCGAGACGCAGTGAGTACTGGGCTGGCTTGTCTTAGACCCCGCTACTCCAATGACCGAATGACGCTGCATCAACACGGGTACACTGTCCGCCCGTCTCCTCAGCTGATGATATTCATGGCCGAGTGCACCTTTTTCCTGCTGCACTATGCTATGGAGTCCCTGAGCCCCTGCTGACTGCCGGGACCGCAGCACGCTCCCCTTGACCCTTTGGGCTCTGACTGGCCCCACCGTGGGGAGACTGAATCGGCTGTCCCCATCCTGCCATCCTTTTCTGGAAGAGGTCTACGTCCGGACTTGCCCCCAACCCCCACCCCTTATCTTCTCGATACCCTATGCTCCCCAGCGACTTCTGGGTGGCCCCCTTCCGCCCGGGCTTATCTGTCCAGGGGCCTGTAGCTGCGCTGTCTTTTTTACCCCGTCCTTGCTCTTTGATGCTGGGGGGCTCGGTGTCTCTGGTGCTCTAACGCTCCTTTACTCCCCACTTTGGAGGGACTGCAATGCTGCGAATGTGGCACCGCCATTGCAGCCATTGCCGAGGTGGACACGGGAAGACAATGTGAAGATCCATATGGTCGTCCCTCACTTGCTTCACCATTTTTCACTCCGCTATTTCCAGCGGCGGGGCTTCCGTGGTGTCACACTGCTGCGGAATCAGTCCTGCCTTTCTCGCCGTAAAATGGCTGCGGCCCCCCTTAACTTAACTGCACCACAAGATGGCGAATGGTGGTGCATGCAGTACGAGACTTTCCCGCGCCCCCCCATCTGAATCTGAACTACCACCTGGATCCCTTTTATTGATTAATCCTCTCTCCCACTTAGTCCACCAGGGATAAATGCTTGCTGGTTCCTGCCCCCCCCTCATCAACCTCCACTTTATGCCTCCCTCAGACACTGATTCAAAGGCTAGTAGTCGATGCCCCTATACTATTGCGCCTTACCTCCCTACCCCCCCTGGCTTTCGATGGTAACATATGGTTTACGGTACACCTTACGGCCCTACAACCTCTAACCTCCTCGAGATCCCCCCTCCTTCACAATTTTCTTCATCGCAGCTTGCGGTCCTCCTTCGCAGTCTTGGTTAGCACTACGATTTACCAGCTATGCCTGACACCTATCTAGCGTTGTCACTCAACGTCATTCTCCCTTATGACCCCCCCTGCTTGCCTTTCTGGACCGTCTTAATCTCCCAAATTCATAAAACGATTTCTGTCCGTCCCGCTATCTAACCCTTCCGCACCGTTATTAGGAAGACTCTTCCTAATTAACCCCATCCCCCCCTCATGTATTCCTCTGACATCTATCACCCCCTCTTTCTCTCACGTTGTTCCGCCCTCGTCACTTAATCTCTCTCCACCCCTCCCCTCCTACATAATCCCCCCATCTCTCCTCAACCTCCTTCACCTCACTCCTTGTTATTCTCCTTAATATCTCCATTCCGCTCCTCCCTCCCTTCTTCTTCCCCCCCTCTCCGCCAACCAGTTTGTCCATCATGTCCCTCCTTAGTCCCACCCCCGCGTTCCACACCAACCCCACTATCTTACCCCTTAACACCCCCCTCACCAGGCATGGCCCTAACTCTTGGTCCATTCCCTACCCTCCCCATCTCTCAAAAAACGGCAAGAACATTTTTAAACATAAAGTACTAATCCGGCGTCCCGAAACCTTAATTGTGGACAACTACCACAGCCTCACGTCCCCCATAAAACCGAACTACATTTTCTACTCCAAACGCCCCTCCAAATGGAAGAGCACTTTCCTACGCCATCTCCCAATCACTACATCTATCAATATTCCCTACGGTTTCAAACTCTCTACTACTCCTTCCCCCACCTTTCCCGGTGAAATTGACATCTCCATCTTCAAAACTGGAAATATCCTCATTCAAGCCTCTGAACACCACCTCAATATCTTTGAACATAATTTCAGCACTCTGTCCCACCAACTGTCCTTACCTACTCCTCTCCCCTCTCCCCCCAGCCCACTCCTAACCCTTCTCCTTCCCCCCAAGCTTCCCCCCTAGCCCATCCCATTACAACCCCTTCTGACCCTACCCCCCCTACCAGAACTTGCCCCCTTACCCTAATGCAAATGCTGCCTCTCCGCTAATCCCGTACACCCACTCTGCTCCCCTTATCACGTCCCCTACCCCTTTAACTGTCCCATCTCTCTCCATGCCCGTCCCTCCCGCACACGGCCAGATCTCCCCTCTCTCCACCCTCCAGGATTACCACACTCCCACCGCCGCAGTGCTCCACTTGCCATCCCCTAGACCTCTCACCCTCTCCGAACAACTGACCTCCACCCCTGACCAACTCCGAACTATCCCACCCACCCCCCCTGCCCCAATTACCTCTACAAATATCCAGCCCACCCCCACTCCCCTCCCCCCAACGTCTGCCGGAACCTGCCATGCCAAAGGCCTCCCTCCCTCTCCGAACAACAGACCGCCACCCCGGATCAACTCCGAACTCTCCCACCCCCCCCTGCCCCGACTACCTCTAGTACTACCCAGTCCTCCCCACTCCCCTTCCCCCTCTGACAGCCAGAACTCCCCTCCCTCTCCCCCACAGACCTCCCTTTCGCCCACAGCTACAACACCTCTCTCGCCCCCTCCAGACTTATCACCCTCTCCGAACGCTAGACCTCCTCCTCTAACCAACTTAGTACATACCTCAGCCCCCCCGCTGCCCCTAATATGCCCCACCTCACTCTTTTAACCCAGACACTTTGCAGCATTGATCGCAACATTTCCTCCCTCCTATCCGAATTAGTCCGACTTAGAGAGGATTTCACTAACTCCAAATCCTGCAAACTGATAACCCGCCCCTCTTGGCCCACTTCGCCACGCACTGGCCCCCAAATACTCATTAATCCCAAACTCTGGAAAACCACACCACTTCACAATTGCTCACAGAGACCTCGTCACACCTTGAATGACTACTCCACCTCTAACCTCTCCGACATCTGCAATTCCTACCCACCTAAGGCCCCACGCAAGGATGCGGCCTTTCCTCATTCTAACATCCCTGTTATTATTGGGACCAGAAGAATTCTCTCCTCTCCTTGCTCGCCCAGACCCCCTACCGCAACTTACCGCCATCCACTCGTGCCCCCCCCCATAACCAACCCTAAGCCACTGACATGCATGCTTGTGAACTGCCACTCGGCGGTTCGACATGCGACAGAAATTTCCGAAACCATCCTTAGTGAAGATATAGATGTCGCCTTCCTAACGGAAACTTGGCTCAACGATCATTCAACACCCATCCTAGACTTACTCTCCCCCATCCCCGGTTATTCTATCCTCAGAAAAGACAGACCTAAGAGAATAGGAGGTGGTCTAGCAATAATCTTTAAAAACGAACTCCAGCTCTCCCTAGCCAAAAACACAGACTTTGAAACATTTGAATATCTTGGAGCAGAACTTAAAATTCAAGACGCCCCCCCAATACGACTACACAACATCTATCACCCTCCAGGTGATCCTCTTCCCTTCACTGAGGAACTATCTGACCTTCTCTCACAATCGTCCCTTTCGAACTCTAAAAATCTCTTCCTAGGAGACCTTAACCTTCACTGGAACTTGCCAGACGACCCTACTATCACACTTCTCAATAACCTCCTTGAGATAAGTGACCTCAAGCAACTCTGCCTTTTCCCAACCCATTCTAAAGGGGCTACTCTTGACGCCATCATTGCTAACAGTAATCTGGCATCCCTATCCAACATTATCCCTATCGACTGGTCTGATCACCACCTCATATTGTTCTCGATCTCACCCTTAGCCCAGCCTGCCCCTACTGAAAACAACAAAACCACAATATTATCCAGAAACCTTAATCGTATCCCCCCAGGTGTACTGGAGGCCAAACTCCAAGCACAACTCAGTGGCACACCTCCCTCTCTCAATGCAAACGAACTCACTGAGCATTACAATAAAACTGTCTCCGAGGTTCTAGATCAACTTGCACCACCCAAACCAAAAACTCTTAAAAATATCCCTTCCAAATCTTGGTTTAACCCAGACCTCAACAATGAAAGACGAGTACTTAGACTGGCAGAAAGAACCTGGAGACAACACCCTTCCCCCTCCAATCTTGTCCTCCTTCAAACCGCTAGATCCGTGTACAAGAAGCACATTTTCTCTGAAAAGGCTTCCTTCTTCCGATCACAGCTCTCCCAGGCCAAAAACAGACCCAGAGAACTGTTCAACATTATTAGAAATCAAACCTCCCCCGCCCCCCCAACATGTCGGCCACCACAAGCAAATGCGAAGAAATAGCTAACTTTTTCTCTGAAAAAATTGCCAAAATTGACCAATCCTTCACTCTAACTCAAATCCCCCCAACCCCCACTGTTTCCCTGATACTAATTCAACACCCTCCCCTTTGCTCACACCCCCTCTGTCCTCCCCACCCCTACCTTCCTCAACCCCGCCTGAATTTCCCCCCGACAACCCTCAACTCAAAAACAACGCCTCCTGGCTGAATTTTCACTCCGTCTCTGAACTAGAAGTCTTTAACATCCTGTCCAAATTAAAACCATCCTCCCACACTGAAGACCCTCTCCCATCTTCCCTCGTCCAATACCTAAAGCACGTCATTGTCCCGTATTGGACCAATATCATCAACTCCTCCCTCTCCTCGGGGTGCGTCCCGGTCTCCCTACAACTCGGACAAATCACGACCATTCCAAAAAACCCTAAGGCCGACCCGAACGACCCCAACAACCTCCGCCCCATCTCAAACCTCCCCATTCTCTCTAAAGCCCTTGAAAAATGTGCCCTTCAGCAATTGGATAAACACATTGACACTTACAACCTACTCGACCCCCTACAATCCAGCTTCTGTAAAGGCTGCAGCACTGAAACTGCATTGCTAAATATAGTTGATGACATCCACCTCGCCCTGGACAATGGCGAGACCTGCCTACTCATTCTCCTTGACCGCTCAGCGGCATTTGACACAGTTAACCACTCAACCTTACTCTCTACACTTAAATCTCGGTTTGGCCTTAATGGCACCGTCCTCAACTGGTTCAACTCCTACTTCCAACACAGAACCCAACAAGTAAAAATCCAAAACTGCCTATCTAGCCCCACTCCGGTCTCCCTTGGTGTCCCCCAAGGATCCATCCTTTCTCCTGCTCTCTTCAACCTTTTCATGGAACCCCTTACCATCATTCTCAAGCAAGCAGGTATTAACTATCACCTATATGCCGACGACACCCAACTGTACTATAAAATTAAATCCCACTCTGATGTACTACACCTTAACACCGCCCTGACTAATATCCAAACCTGGTTCTATTCCAATCATCTCAAACTTAATCCTAATAAAACTGAAATCATTCTTTTCTCTCCTAAAAACAACCCTCTCCCCATCCATACATGGATCACTGACCTTAATGCCCTAAACTGTCCACTCTCCCTCTCCGAATCGGTAAAATCCCTCGGCATCACCCTCGACAATAAGTTTACGCTCAACTCCCATGTAAAAAACTCGGCAAAAGGAGCACTTTTTACGCTCAGACATCTCAAAAAAATCAAACCCTTCATTCTAGCGGAAGATTTCAAATCAGTTGTACAATCCCTAGTCCTCTCGAAAATCGACTATGGTAATGCTCTTCTCTCCGGTTCTCCCAAAGCTCACCTGGCCCCCCTCAAATCTGTCTTAAACTTAGCGGCTAGGCTTACAACTGACTGCAAACGTTCTGACCACATCTCGCCGGCTCTAAAGACCCTTAAATGGCTTCCTATTGAAGGCAGATCCTCCTATAAATTAGCCTGCATTACGCATAAAGCCCTCCATCAAAAGACCCCGCTCTACCTTTCAAACAAACTCAAAAAAGCGGGCAGTGCCCGTTCGATGAGAAGCACTAACTCTCTCCTCCTCGTCCCCCCTCTGATAAAAAAGAAAGCCGCGCAATCTCGCTCCTTCTCTGGTAAGGCCCCCAGCATCTGGAATGCCCTCCCTAAAGACCTACGACTTAACCCTTCATACGTCAGTTTCAAAAAAGACCTTAAAATGCACCTGCTCAACAAATATTGGGGTCCATAATCATTTTATTTCCATACTTGCCGTACAATCTCTTCCTTTTTGAATCTCCTACCTTCCCCCCTTTCTCCCACTTCTCCTGCACTCTACCAACACCTACTCACCCCCCACCGTACCCAACCTCACCTCTTGCGTCCCCCTCCTTTCACCCCTCTCCTAACAATTTGCCACCCCTCCTTCCACACTCGCCTAACCCTTCCTTATCGACAAAAGTGAGTCTAGTTCCTTTTTACTGTTTAATAATTTGTAATTATTTCAGTCATATATTGCTTTGTAAATAGCTTCATCCTTTCACTTTGTATCATAATCAAGACATGTTATTCATGTTGTTCTTTAAGTCTACCATATCTTAATGTTTCATTTCGTTACTATTTGTTTTGTAACCCATGTACTATCGTCTTTCCAATGTAAAGCGCTCTGATACCTAAGGGTGAAGCCAGCGCTATATAAAACCTCTTAAATAAATAAAAATAAATAAGTATGTGCCTTTGGCACACGAGTGTTAGTCCCGCTGTGCCTGTGCGCACAGCGTCCGCCATTGAGAATATCCCCCTTAGTCGTGTGAGGACAGTAGGGAGCCATCGGCTCTGAGAGGTGTGTCCTAGGGGTGGTAGGACGTGTGTAGGACCTCTGATGTGATGGCTGGAGTTGTCAGCACCTGTGGGGCAGTAAGGTGTCCTGGGCCCTGGTTCCTTCTCAGTAAGATCAGGTCTAGTGTGGGACAGCACGTCTGGTAGCAAAGGATCTTCAGGTATTGTATCAATAAATGAGAGACACTTGTGAAGCCTGGGGCAGGTTCTCTGGGCTCTTGTAATTGTAATTTCTTTCAAATTGTGCTTACTACCCCTGACAAGGCGGTTGAAGCACTTTTTCAGTGGGTAGCACGCTACTCCGGAACTCAAACAGGATTAGTGTCCAAGCTCTAGGGCTCTATAGCGTAGAGGTCAAGGGGGGGCCGGAGGGGGCACACAGCCTCCTGTGCTTATCCCCAGCTTTGTGAAAGGAGAGGATGTTGTAAGCTCACACCTGGGCCTCATATTAGGTTAGAAGCCATTGTCTGCCTCCTCCATACCCCCAGAGCCCACGGGTTCTCCAGTTTAACCCTTGCTTAGTAGAATAAATTACTATTCGTGTCTACACAGCCTCAGCTCCTCCAGGCATTTAGCGCTATGTACCTGGGGACATGTTTTCAAGCGCTACTCCAGAGCCTCCTCCCACGACGGTGCCAGACTGAGGCTTGTAGTGCTAGAAGTGGTGGAGGGTGACACATGCCCACCTCTTGCAGCATTTATTTCACTGGTGACATTTTAATATCTGAGGCAGTTCTCTTCAAGCAACACCTCATTGCAGTGGAACTTTCTGCTGCCGCCTCCCCCTCCCCCCAAAGCAGCAAATCCACCTCTCATGGCCAAACTCACACACGGGTGGATCCAGTTAGATTGCCTCCTACCCCTTCTGTTACGTACCGCGCTTCCCTTCTTGTCCTCTCATTCTGTATCTTTAATCTGGCCTGTCCAATTCACTCTTGCAAACCCTTGTTCGTGCACAGCACTCTGTTGCTTTGTAGCTTGTTTGGCGCTATAAAAGTCACATCCATACACTTGTACACTTTGTGGATTTTGAACAGCTCACCAGCCACCAGTTTTTTGGCCTTCCGGTCCTGTTGGGACTCACTGGCTTAACTTTCGCTCACGTATTTTGGGGTGCTCCGCAGGGTGGGGGGAGGTCTTCTGGCTGTGACCATATGGATGAAACTAGATATGTCACTAGTGAGTTTTCCCAACGAAGGGTGCTTGTGCTTGTGGTGAGGTAAGGGAATTCCGGTGCATGTGAGCCTGTGGATAGTCCCAGCGGAGGGGCCACTGAAGCTATGATCAGTCCTTTCACCCTGCCTTCAAACTCTTACATGTCCATCATTCGGTGGCTTGCTGTCTAACAAGTTGAGAGCGTTCTTTGGTCTGTGGGTGTTTGTGGCATATCATCTTGTTATCTCTTTCCTCCTATGTCTTTCTCTGCATACATACCCTCTCCATGGAGATGTTCCTGCCCCAGGGCCCATCTTTCAGTCTTTGTCCTTTCTGTGGTTGCCCACCTGTGCACGCCATCTTGTGCTCACATGCTTGTCTCCTTCATGCAGTCTTCCCACTCCCTCCCTTCCTGTCTTGTGTCAGTTGCAGTGAGCAAGTGGCTAAGGAGACACCTCTTTTTTTCTGCTGGGTACATCTCTCCACTCTTCCCTTTGCTGTCTTTGTATTGCCATTT
This sequence comes from Calotriton arnoldi, assembly GCA_963921515.1. Classification (NCBI taxonomy): domain Eukaryota; kingdom Metazoa; phylum Chordata; class Amphibia; order Caudata; family Salamandridae; genus Calotriton; species Calotriton arnoldi. The sequence goes on along the minus strand of CAWUFW010004833.1, from coordinate 451,784 downwards.
CCTGGGGGTCTTCTGTACTATTGTAATTTGTACCCCACGGTCTATGTTTATTTGTTTGGCTTTTTGAAAAGTGTGGCTTTCGTCTCACAGCATATTGGGGCACTCAGCACGAGACGCATTTGTACATCCTGTAGGTAACATAAGGGGTGTGATACACGTTCGTAGGGGCATATATTATTCACAAGGCGATATCGCCTGGAGTGATGATGGGACTTTTCTGGCGATAATGTGCCGATCGCCAGGTACCACCGGCTAACGCTGGATTTGATATCGCAATCGCGATGATTTTATCATGGGTTTTCACACCCCTTCCCTGTTACTATCGCCATGTAGCGTGGGCTTGATATTACCCCGCTAACATGGCGATAATAATCCGGATTAGGCGGCGTTAACTTTTCTGACGTTGACTGACGATGGCGATAGTTATCACCCGTCATTGGGAATATCCCCCTCTGACTTTAGAAGGACGTTGTTCTGCCTGCTTTTTGTTTATAATGGTTATTTGCTATGCCCTATGCTATACCTGAAAATGCGAAACAATAGATTTTAAACTGTAAAGTAAATTTTTCGATCAAATGATATTTTCCTGCATTCGAGGAAGAAAAAGGAAAAAGAAAGAGGTCATCGTGGCTGAGGGAAAAATTGCATTTTTTTTTACATTTTAGATATTTATACAATCTTTTAACAAAATAAACTAACTGCCTAGACACCAATGTTCTTTATGAATATGTTTTTGTTGCTCTTAATTCTTGTATCTTAAATTTCAATAGGCCATTGTGTTCCAATATACATATTGATAAAATTCAGGTAAATTAACTATACTTATGAACATACCTACGTTGTGCGGGTATGTATATTACCTAGTGGCAGTCGCCAGTAGGTTGTTATAGTTAGGGCCATGTTTCCATAGTATAAGCATTTTTGACTTGCCTATATCTGTGGGCCATTTGATGAATCTTCACAGAATTTTCCAAAAAGAAAATGTGCCAGGGATTCTAGTTGTGAATGTAAAGGTTTGGGGCGTTTCTTCCAAAGGGGATCGAGAAAAAAAAGGGTAAAAAAATGTGTTTCCTAAGATAATTCCCATAGGGATTTTAGACACAACTACAGCCCGAACCACTGAATGGATTACACCAAATTTGGCAGAAAAGTAGCTCTTGGTCCAGAAAGAGTGCTTTTTTTTAATTTGGTGTAAATCTGTTCAGTAGATTGGGACATATTAAAGAAAAAACAAATTTATATATCTAGGGATATGAAGGCTATGCAAACCCTCCTGATCTTGTGCTGAGACCAGATTGGCTGACAACACTTCATCCAGGAAGTGTTGGCAGCCATTTTGAGCTGAGTCAAAAAGAATAGTGATAAAATAAAGAAAAGGGGGCAGGGTAGAAATGCACTGACCCCAAAGCCCTGGTGCTGAGGTTCCCCTGCAACCCTGCCAGGGCAAAAAAAAAACATTTAGTTTTCCATCAGGAATCGTAGCCGGATCTACGACAACCATGTAAAATATAAAAAAATAACAAGACGCCGGCTCCCGTGTTTGTTTTGAAAAGAGCCTCCGGGTGGGTCAGGTCCCAGGGGCATTTTGTTTTAAAAAAGGAGGGAGTTGCACTGGGCCCCCCTCCTAAGGCTCCACCACATCCCTTGGGCTTTATATGGAGAGGGACCACATGGACCCACCTCCTGGGCTTCGAGCAGGCCGGGGGTCAAGCACCTACACGAAGCTTTATGTTCAATAATGGAGGGGGGCCATGTGGACCCCTCTCCTGGTCTTCCTAGTAGCCCCGGGGACCACCACATCCCTGGGGTGATAAAGACATCATTTTGCGAGGGGCAACACAGATCCCACCAGACTCAGGGGATCACCACCTCCCCAGGGCCTATAAATATTTAATACTGGGAGTGGGGCCACATAGCTCCCCTTCTGGGACATATATGGCCTAGGGACCAAAACCTCCCCAGGGCCAGCCAGCAAACACAGAAGGGGGAGCACAGCCCTCCTCCTGGAGCCATTAATAGTCCTGGAGACCGCCACCCCCAGCACTGCACTCTAGAATCTCGCCCCATAATGCTTTGCTGGGCCTTTGGTTGGCATTGTATTTTCATCACCTCTCTCATTGCCTGATATTTTTCAAAGCTCACTTTTGTGAATTGGTTATATGATTTTTAACATGTAAAGGTAAAGTTGTTTTATCAAAGGGTTGTGGGTGCAGTAGCTAACTCCGCTACTTGGCGGAGTCAGAGTTTTTGCATGAATTCCGTGTTTTCAATGTAATGTGTAGTTAGCAAATCTCCGCAATCTTCGCTAACGGAGTGGAGTTCATTGCCCACGGTTAGTTTATTACATTTTTCACTATTGAAAGGGTGTCTGTCCCATAGGCGTATCATTGGGGCTGCGCTGTAGAATTTTACATGTGTAGCTTTCCATAGGGACAAGATAGAGAAACTGAGTTTAGGCTCTCTGAACTCAGAATTTAATTATGCACCTTTTAGTAAGGGTGGTTTTTAACTCTTGTGTTTGAAAGTGACACTTTTAGAAAGGGCACACTTTCTTGTTTAACCATCCCGTGTGCCTCTGCCTGTTGTGTATTCCCTGTCTAGGGGATGTGCATTCACTCTAGACAGTCACTGAGGAGGGTTGAGGTGTTCTCTGCCTTGCCTCGTGGACTCATCGCTAGGCTGAATAGAGCTGGTCTGCATTTAGAATGGTGGCAGCAAATTATGCTTGCACCTGAATAGGCTGTTTCTCCTTTTCTACAATGCTGTTGATGGAGCAAGGACTCACAAATGAGACTTGCTCGGAGGCAATCTCCTCACAGTATTAATTTATTAAACTTTGTATTGTTTATACTAATTCTTGCATACACGACATAAGTAGTAAGGAAGCTTGCCTATGTGTTTTTACTAACAAGTAACGCTTGTCTGTTCTAAAATGGCCGCTAAAACGCGGGAACATCTACTGTGCATGTCTCAACCATATCACGTGGTGTGACGTCTTTCTTTGCTTGGTGGGAAAATTCTGCTTTTGCGCAGTGTGTTCTAAAATGGCTGCTTAATGTTTTCACATGCTACAGCTTGCTCTCGTGTTATAATTAAATTGTAGTTTTCTTAACGCTATTAATGCGGGATAGAATTTATAAATAAATAGGAATAGAGTAGAAAGAGTGGGTATACAGTAAAACATTTTATTTGTGATTTTAATATTTTCTTCTTTGACTTTTACTAGTTTGTAAACTTGGGCCTGGGGTTGGTGAACTGAAACTAGAGAGACAATGATTCTGCGCATGCGTCCTGCATGGCTGCCAAGAGAAAAGGATGAAGTCAACCTGGACGTCGTCCAAGGCCACGACCTGATGGCCGACACTGCTGTACCCATGTTGTTCCTGTTAAATATGCAACAATGTACATGAAGAATGTATAAACTTTGTCGTGAGACGGGTGGGAAATAAAGCAAATGTATTAAAATTGATGGGCGGTATTTTAAAAACAATGGTCTTCAGAAAATTGAACTAAAATCATATGGTGTGAGGATCAACCCCCTGTCCCTGTCCAATCAGAAGTAGTGGTCCCATATTTTTGCAACATTAATGGGAGGTACATGGGCGTAGAAGGGTATAATAGATATAGAATTAGCTAATTAGATAGCCATTAGCTCTGGACCAAGCTTCTAGCTCCAGACTGCCAAGCTGATCGATTGCAGACTGAATCGCTGTCCCGAGAGGTCCTGAGGAGGGGGCGGCGGAGTCCATTAGAAGGAAGGCACGGGAGAATCGAGGAGAAGCGGAGTATCAGAGAGGGAACGACGCAGGCGTCGTAGGTAGAGAGGTCACCCGTCCTGTCCTGAACCTGGAGGAGGTCTTACTCTTCATCCTTCCTGGGCCCTATCTTTTCCAACTCCTTGGCCAAGGGGTTTGGTTCTCACACTTTAGGTAAATATATGCAACCTTTAGTTGCGCTGCTGTCTCTATCGTCTCCTTTCTGAGGGACCGTCATTAATCAATAATTGATTTCTTGTGCTTCATCCTTGATATGCGATTAAGTATCATGCAGCTCTGTAATTTACTCTGCAAAATCTTTAGATAAACATTTTAAAACTTCCTGACTCTGTGATTATTTCAGGATTTTGAATTGTAATGAATGTCACTCATTTTAAACTTCCCAATTAGCAAAGGATTCATTGGTAAGTCATTACTCTTCAATCAGAAGGTAATTGGTAGCAGGGATTTTGATAAAGAGTACAACTGACCCACCAGCGTAAGTACTAGCGTAGTATGAATGTATGGGCCCAAGTGAGTATCTGATGTATGAATGCTCGTTGCTAGTATCGCGCTGGATCAGTTTTCTGGTTATCAGAGGATGGTTGTGCTTTGTTAATTGGGTAATGAGAATTATATTTTTATGAATTAACACCTGTTATTGTTTAAAAGTTTTGTTTTATGTTGTCCAGAATTCCCCGGGGAGGAAAATTGAATAGCAGGTGGTAAGTGGAAGCCATACTGCAGTGAGGTTATCTGTCAGGCAGAAATAGTACTGAAAAGTTAAGTAGGACTATCAGTACTTGTTAGGGACTCTATGCGTGTGAGTAATAGCAAAAGGAATATGCTGGTGAAAATTTGATGTTATATCACCTAGAAAGGGTAACATTGAAGAAGTAACAGGTATTTTTGATGCTCGAGTGAAGAGTAAACGGAAGGGTTTTACTCGTAGTGTATGTTTAGTGAACAGAAAGGGTTTACTAAGTGTGGACGAAACTATCTTTTTCAATTTAGAGAAACTGGCACGATAGCGAATGTTTTATGTTGTTACTGAATTTTAATTAAAGTCGTAAAGAAAATAAGGTTTTACGTACGAATTTGTAAAGGGAGGGTCAGCTGCCGGAGAGGGAGCTGACGTCACAAAGCGCTCCGCTGGGATTGGTTGAAACCGCGGGCGTGGAAGACTCTTGTAAAGGAGGGGTCAGTAGTTAGGAGTAATACTGACGTCACAGGTACCGCGCTGGGATTGGTCGAAATAGCGAGGGACAGAAAAGCGCAGATTGTAAAGGAGGGGTTGGCAGACCAACGTCACAAAAAGGCCGCGCTAGTATTGGTTCAGGGACAAAAGTAAACTTGAATTTGATTGGTTGTTACTATAGAAGCAGAAATCCTAGTGGATAAGTAGAAATTGCATGTTAAAACGCGATCCAACTTTAACAGGAACTCGTCCGGATAGGAGATTCCTAGGTTTTGCAGAATATAACTTTATACACCGAAGTTTACCCAAAATGTACGGAGAGAAGAGGAAAATGTCATTCCTACAAAAGATTAAGAATTATTTTAAAAAGGATAAGCCAATCAAAACTAGAGAAGGAAATATTATTCCACCAGCTAAAACGCCCGCTTCATTCATGAAGATGGAGAGAGGTTATCATACTTGCGTATGGTTAGAGAATTGGATAGAATATACCAAAAATGATGGAATATTAAAATTTCCCGAGAATGGTACTTTTAATGGGAGAATTCTTCAAAATTTGAGATTGAGGATGAATGATTTAGAACCCAGACCTAGATTAACCCAATACGAAGCCTTAGAGGAGTGGGAAACTGAGGCATTTGAACGCGACCGATCCAGAAGTAATAGGGGTTATCGGGGATTTTTCCCGAGATACCACAATGAGTCAAGGGACGGTCAGATGAAACAGTGGAGAAGAGCGATGCTTACAGAGGGACTATATCCAATATTGACAGCAGAAGAACTGTTAGGGAGCAAATGCACAGAAAAGACAAAACATTTGACAGAATTTGGAGATTCCGAAGATGAATTTATGGAAGAGATATTAAAGAACCTCCCACCATATCAAGAAGGGACAAGTGGATGCACCCCAAGTGCACCACTGTTAAAGACCCCATTGGTACCGCAAGTATTGCATGATTCCACACCTAGTAGGGTACTTCATGATAAAGAAAAGGAAGCCCTAGATAAAACCAGAGCAGAATTAATACAGAAAATAACACAGTTAAAAGTGCATCCTGATTCCTTGACCATACCTGTAACAATTGGTCCAGTAGTTCCATTATATAGTGACAAGGTAAACTATCCTCCACCGCTAGTTACGCCTACTCCTGTGAACGTCCCAAAACCTGAAGCAGTAGTAATGGTTGAGGATCATTTCAGTGATTGTGAATCTATGATTTCATTAATGGACTTACCCATTCGAGAATCTGCAAATTGTACCCCTAGAAGAGCTACACCTGGTTGCTCAAAAGATGTAAACATAGTAACCTCATCAGGAACCAAAAGTGCCACAGTAGTTACTCCAGAAGACTTAGAAAGGTGGGCACAAGGATCAGACAAACAGTGTACACCCCCAAAGATCACGGACATTTATAAATTAAAGATCGAATTAGAAGAAATAATAGCAGGAAATGTAGGGATAGACCGTCTAAATACTTACGATGAAGAAGAACTGTTGTTCGTGTGCAGAAGTATCACAAGAAATGTAAAGATATTCCATGAAAAATTATCAAATTTAGCTCTGCAGATGGGAATTGAAATAGGGAAGTCAAAGGTGTTACAGAAACCCTATAGAGCAGATTTTTCAGACAAAGATTTAGAAAACATGAATGCCTCTGGAAGAAAATTGCAAATAACAGAATTAATTACAGTCTTAAAGAAATGGGGAGACCTAGATAAATGGAAGGTTAGATGGACAAAGAAAAAGGAAGAAGCACGACATAGTAGAGCAGCTTCTGAATATTTGATGAAGGAATCAGGGAAAGCAGATCAAATGTACCCGATGCGAGAAGTTCCAGGAGGGGGATATGTATATGTCCCATGGAGCAGACAGGATATTTTATCTTTTACGAATGATTTTCCAAAGTTAAGAGAAAAACCAATTGAATGGTACAAGCAGGTTGAGAGGTTTGTGAAGGTGTCAAAGGTATTGTTGAAGGATTTGGATGGTTTATTTGACATAGTGGTACCTGCCGATTTATGGACAGACTGTAAAATCACAGTTGATTGGCCAAGTGAAGAGTATCCAAGAGATCCAAAGACAGGTGCCCCGTCAAGTGATGTAATGAAAAAGTATCAGCAGGTAATAACTTACCTGAAAGGGAAAATACCACCAAAAGAAACAGATTGGGTGAAAATAGACAGAACTACACAAGAGGCCAGTGAATCAGTACACGCCTACTATGAACGTCTATTGCAGGTATTCAAACAGTATAGTGGCTTTGAGGATATTGGAGACAAAAACATGAGTCAGTTTGTTTACCGATTCGTTTACGGTTTGAAGCCAGAGATTTGTCAGATGATTAAGCAGCACATGTTGTGTTGGCAAGGGAAGCCAATCGACAAAATCTTGAAATATGCAAAATATTGTGGAGATGACATTGAGGATAGGCACAAGAAATTGCAGGAGAAAGTGATGTGGGCTCAGGTAAAAATGGCCGAGAAACAGGGAATTAATTTGGATAATCCAAGTGAAAATCAGGGAAAGGATTCTGGAACGAATGGTGACACTGGGAATGGTGGAAAAATGAGAGGACGAATGAGCAGAGAAGAGGCTAAAAGAAATTTCCTTGTCATGGATGCGGAAAATTGGGGCATTGGAAGGATGAATGTAAAAAGATACGGAATAATAATGGCCCAAATCAAAATTTAAATCCACAGACGCAGAATGACTCACAGCAGGGTGTAAATCCTCAGAGTCAGTTGCCACCTGCACCTATACAGGGTAATGTAAGCAGAGCAAAGCACGGTACAGACGTCGGATATCAAGGAGGAAGTGGTAAGAATGATTATGTAACTTCACAGTTTCTTTTACAGGACGATTTTTGTCAGTACAGTTCATGACGGTGCCTAGGAGAGGGGGAGAAGGAGTGCGTACTTGGCGCGTCCTTACCGGTAGATCAGTCAGGTCCATATGTTGAAGGGAATGTGAAGGGTAATGATATTACTTTCCTTTTGGACACTGGTGCTACCAGGTCTACTGTGAGAACAGCAGACATCCCAGACCTTCCTCTCTCTGGAGAAGCTATCCAAGTAGTGGGAGTAGCTAATCGAAAGATTAGAACACCTCTTACCGAACCAATGGAAGTTAAAATTGGAAATTTCAGAGAAATGCATCAATTTGTAGTGTGTGATTCTAGTCCAGTAAACTTATTGGGCAGAGATTTATTGTGTAAAATGAACTGCACAATTTTCTGCACGCCGGATGGTGTGGCAATTCAGACTCCAGATGAAGATCATGTATATAAATTTATGATTGCAAAACAAGGTACAGAAGTAGATGAGATGTTCTCTTTGATAACAAAAGACGAGCTGCCAGAAGAATTAAAAACTACAGTAAATCCTATAGTATGGGATTTCACGGGAAAAGAAGTAGGACTTATGGCCAAAATAGACCCAGTTAAAATTACTGTAAAAGAAGGTGCCATTTTCCCGAATAACAGACAGTACAAAATGAGTGCAGAAGTAAAAGCAGGAATCATTGATGAAATCGACCGGATGGTAAAACAAAACATACTAAAAGAAGTAATGAGTAGCCCATGTAATTCGCCAATAATGGGTTTGAAGAAACCTAGTGGGAAATATAGGATTGTTCAAGACCTGCGAAAAATAAATAAGATTGTGGAACCTTGTTGTCCTATAGTGCCAAATCCTGCAGTAATTCTATACCAGATTCCTTGGAATGCAGGATGGTTTACTGTGATTGATTTATGCCAAGCATTCTTCTCAATACCCTTGCATCCAGACAGCCAGTATCTTTTCTCATTTAAATTTGAAAATAAGGTCTATGTGTGGAATCGTGTTCCTCAAGGGTACATGGAAAGTCCTTCCATTTTCAATCAGATATTGAAAAAGTGCTTAGAAAAACTAGTAATGCCAGGAAGCTCAGTCTTAGTACAGTATATAGATGACTTATTAGTGGCATCTAACACCAGAGAAGACTGTGTTGTTGACTCCATTGCACTATTGAATCATTTAGCTGAAGAAGGGCATAAGGTCTCACCTGAAAAGTTGCAGTTTTGTACAACAACAGTTAAGTATCTAGGACACCAAATTGAGAGGGGAAAAAGAAGAATAACCTCTGAAAGAGTAAAATTGATCAAGAAAATGCAAATGCCTAACACCCAACGGGAAGTGAGAATGTTCCTTGGGGTAGTGGGTTATTGTCGACAGTGGATACTAGGATTTTCCCTGTTAGCAAAGCCCCTAATTCAAATGACAAAAAAGAAGGCAAAGGACCCAGTTGAGTGGGATGATGAAAGCGTAGGAGCCTTTGTAAAATTGAGAAACGCTTTGTGTGCAGCGCCTGCCTTAGGCATGCCTGATTATAAGAAAGAATTCGCATTATTCTGTCACGAGAGAGAAAATTGTGCACTCTCAGTCCTGACTCAGAGACATGGTCTGGATAGACGTCCTATAGCATATTTTTCTGCTACATTGGACCCAGTGGCGGCCGCATTGCCAGGCTGCTTGAAAGCAGTGGCGGCTACCTGTTTGAGCATTGAACAAAGTGAGTCAATTGTAATGGGACACCCTGTGAAAGTGTTTGTTCCCCACGCGGTTGTGATTCTATTGACAAGAACCCGAACTCAGCATCTTACTCCTAGTCGGATGACTAAGTATGAGAGGATAATTTTAGGTGCTGAAAATGTGACTATGGTAAGATGCACAATAGTAAATCCTGCTACCTTACTACCAGACCCATACCATGAAGAAGTTAAAGATGACGAGGAAGAACATGATTGTTTACAAGTCACAGAGTTATGCACGAAACCACGTCCTGATATTCAGGAATTGCCCCTTAGGAAGCCAGACAGGGAGCTGTTTGTTGATGGCTCATGCCAAAGGCATGAAGATGGTAAACTGACTGCAGCATATGCTGTATGTGAATTAACTGGAATAGTTGAAGCATCCTATTTACCCAGAGTAAAATCTGCACAAGTAGCTGAATTGATTGCTTTAATAAAAGCTTGCAAAATTGGGAGGAATCAAAAAGTAATTATATTTACAGATAGCCAATATGGTTACGGGGTTGTGCATGATTTTGGCCAACTATGGATGCAGAGGGATTTCATGACTTCTTCAGGATCCCCCATTAAAAATGGACAGTTTGTAAGGGAATTGCTGGAAGCAATACAATCACCAAAAGAATTGGCTGTGGTGAAATGTGCCGCACACCAGTCAGGAGATGACTGGGTGGTAGTCGGCAACAGATATGCAGACCTTGTGGCTCAACATTGTGCCAAAAACAGAATGGCGGTGAATAAAAGGGTGGAAAGAATGGGAATCAGCTGCCAACTTTTGCTGTGTGCACCTCCTGAAACATGGAATGATGTAAAACGATTGCAAGATGATGCTGATGAGAGTGAAAAGAATATATGGATTAAAGTGGGATGTTCTCAAAGGGAGGATGACGAGGTGTGGATTTGTGCCGATGGCAGACCAGTCATGCCTGACTGTCTGCTCTCACAAATGGCCAGGATGTATCATGGAGACACACACATAGGGAGAGATGCAATGATTAGGCTCTTCAGACAAAATTGGTACAATCCCAAATTCAGGGCTGTAGCAGAGAGTCTTTGCCAGAGATGTTTGACCTGCCAAATGCATAATCCAGGAAGAAAGACAATAATTGGGTTTGGAAAGATTGGAAAGGCAGAGGGTCCATTTATAAGACTCCAATTTGATTTCATTCAGTTGCCACCATGCAGAGGGCTGAAATATGTACTTGTCATAGTGTGTCTGTTTTCAAAGTGGGTGGAGGCTTACCCTACCAGGAGGAATGACAGTATTACAGTCGCAAAGCTGTTGCTACGAGAACTTATTCCTAGATTTGGTTTTCCAGTAACTTTGGAATCGGATAGAGGAAAGCACTTTAACAGTGAAGTGATTAAGATAATCTGTGAAGCATTCCAAATTGAGCAAAAATTGCACTGTGCATATCGTCCAGAGGCTTCTGGAGTGGTTGAACAATTGAATGGCACAATAAAATCCAGACTGGGAAAAATGTGTGCATCAACATCATTAAGTTGGCCGGATGCATTGCCACTTGTCTTAATGGGACTCAGAAGCATTCCTGATAGAAATACCGGATTGAGTCCCCACGAGATAATGATGGGAAGAGCAATGAGACAAGCACATGTTCCCATAAACAAACTGCTGAATATATCTGATGATATGGTTCTGGATTATTGCAAAGGATTGGCTGACCTAGTGCGTTCTGTCTCTCACCAGGTTGGAGAAGACGCAGTTTCCAGGCAGCCTGAACAAGAACATGATCTGAATCCTGGTGACTGGGTGGTAGTGAAGAATCACACCAGAGAAACGTGTCTATCACCCAGGTGGAGCGAACCTTGTCAGATCATATTGGTTACAAACACAGCTGTGAAGTGTGCAGGATTTCCTAATTGGATTCATGTAAGCCACACTAAAAGAGTACCAGACCCTGAAGAAGAAAGACCTCAGACAGTAACGATCACTGAGGAAGCTGAAGGTTGCCCAGCTGAAGAATCTCAGGAGCAAGATTCGAGGGAAGCTGACGAAGAACAACCGAGCACAAGTCAGGACTGGATACCAGTGGTGGAAATTCCAGAAATTTACCACAGAACAAGAAGTCAAATCAACTTAGAAGAAATTGAAGAAGATCAGATAGGTGAAGAAGAAGCAGCTCAGGAACAAGAAGAAGAAGATACAATAAGAGAACCTGAGCAGGACAAGATAGGGAGAGAAAACTGGGCTCAAAATAGTGAAGAACGAAGAAATTTTGAGCAGGGACAGACAGGTCTAGAAGAATGCGGTCAGGCTGCAGAAGTACAAAGTGCAATAAGTCCTGATCAGGACCAGTTAGATCAAGGAAAACACATTCAATCAGAAGATCTCGAAATACCTGAACATGAAGACGAAAATCCTGAACAAAGTCAGCCATTAGAAACTCACAGTGGAGCTGCAGAAGAGAAACCAATCAGACCTGAAAAAGAACAAATAGAAGAAACTGTAATTGTCGAAAATAAGATTGTGACACAACCTGAAAATAAAAGTACTTCTGAAGAAGAAAGCAAAAAGACAGTGCAAACACAGAAAACAAGAAAAGGTGATCATTGGCCTAGTGTCATTAAAAGAGTAAAATACCACGTAAGAACCAGAAGTGAAAATCCTGAACAAGTAAACGAAGTGACAAGCCAAACAGGACAAGAAAGCAAAACTGAGAAACGGAGAAGTAAAAGACTGAAACTTATTAACAATAAGTTTAAAGGTCCTGACTGGACTTACATTATTCTTGAAGACTACGAGAGCTCAGAATCAAGTGAAAGTGGTGACGAAGGACCAAGCACAGAACTGATCTATGAAACAGAAACAAGACCACCTTGATAACGTGAAATAGTGGTATAAAGAAAACTGAAGAAAATAGATAAGAAGAGCAATCTTCCTTGTCAAAATGTCCGATGATAGAGTTTCTGGGAGATCAAAACGGAAATGTTGTAAAAGATGCTGTGCTATATGCATATGCATTTTAGTAGTAGTACTCATAGTATGGTTAGTACTGATTGTAGCAATTCCTTACCTTATGATAATGGACAAAAAGATTAACAATGAAACGAAAGGAAGGATAGATAATTTGAGAGGTAATAGAGTAGAACTAATGGCAGAAGATGATTCAGAATTTCATCATGAAGTAACAGATAATGATACTAGTTTAAATGTTTTCACCAAGTTACTGTTTCAATATGTAGATACCATGGAAGTTAGCAACTGTTATGTTTGTATGAAGTTACCCGAATCAGTAGCAGAAGGGTTAACGTATCATCACTTGCCATTAACCTATGGCATATCATGTAGTGTATTAACAAGTTTGTTTTATAGAACAGGGAGACTTCAGTATTATTATTCAAACCTAGATGTGATATTTTCTGAGGTTCCGATTCGCAAGAGTATGAACCCAGTGCTTAGTAGTCAAGATGCACAGTTTATGGGAGAATTTTTCTTAACCATGAAATCAATAGACATAACACATGCACATAGAAACAATCTAACATGTTCTTTACATGAAGAAGAAAAGATATTTTTGAATTTAGTAGAAGATAGAAGACAATATTTTCAAAAGAAAGCTTCTGCGCATAAGGCTCATTTGCCACCTTGGGCTGAGAAAGAAGGTAGTTACACACCTGGCAAGGCTCAAGCTGCTATGGCTCTGGATTTTGTAAAAACAGGGATAATTTGTCTACATAGGTTAAGGACTGAGTATAACAATGTTTTCATCGGTACCAGTGAATGTGAACATAATTTCTTAATTCTTGGAGGTTGGGGAATCAAAGGAGGAACAGATTCAGTTTTTCCTGGAATCTATTATGTGTGTGGGAATAAGGCTTACTTTAGGCTTCCTGCACGGTGGTATGGAAGTTGTTATTTTGGAATAGTATTTCCAAAGATATACCACGTAAAAAGAAACACTGGGAGCAATGAAAATAATGGTGAATTAACACGTAGCAAAAGAGCTAGTTTTTCTGAAATTGTAGGTGATATATTTGGTGCATTGATACCTTCAGTGGGAGTAATTCTGAACTCAAGGAAAATATGTAAATTGTCTACAGTGGTTAATCGTTTATCAACGGATACTGCTGGAGGCTTTTTAATGATTAATGCGGAAATGGTTGCGATTAGATCTATGGTTATGCAAAATCGACTTGCTCTTGACATTATTTTGGCAAAAGAGGGCGGAGTCTGTAAATTATTGAAGACGAAACACTGTTGCACTTACATACCTGATAAAAGTGCAGAAATTGGAACGTATATACAGAACATTACAAAACTTGAGAAGGAACTGAAACCACTGGAAGTTGATAGTGTATGGGAAAGATTGACAAATAGTATTGCGTCAATTAGTACCTGGTTTTCTAATATAGGGAAAGGACTTATAGGTAAAATACTAGTACCCTTAGCAGGGATAGCAATAATAGTATTAGCAATAATAATATGGTGCAAATGTTGTAGAAAGAATGAATCGTATAATGTGACAGGAAAAGGAAAGAAGAGAAAGTTTGATGAAATTGAACTTGAAGATTTGAGAAGTGAATTATACAAGAAACTGAAAGGGGATGTGAAAAATAGAAAGTGTAAAAATGAAAATGAAACTATTTTATGCTAAAAGTTGGCATCTGATTATGGGTAGTATTTGATGGCTCAGAAACGCCATCAGAGAGGGGATTGATGGAGCAAGGACTCACAAATGAGACTTGCTCGGAGGCAATCTCCTCACAGTATTAATTTATTAAACTTTGTATTGTTTATACTAATTCTTGCATACACGACATAAGTAGTAAGGAAGCTTGCCTATGTGTTTTTACTAACAAGTAACGCTTGCCTGTTCTAAAATGGCCGCTAAAACGCGGGAACATCTACTGTGCATGTCTCAACCATATCACGTGGTGTGACGTCTTTCTTTGCTTGGTGGGAAAATTCTGCTTTTGCGCAGTGTGTTCTAAAATGGCTGCTTAATGTTTTCACATGCTACAGCTTGCTCTCGTGTTATAATTAAATTGTAGTTTTCTTAACGCTATTAATGCGGGATAGAATTTATAAATAAATGGGAATAGAGTAGAAAGAGTGGGTATACAGTGAAACATTTTATTTGTGATTTTAATATTTTCTTCTTTGACTTTTACTAGTTTGTAAACTTGGGCCTGGGGTTGGTGAACTGAAACTAGAGAGACAATGATTCTGCGCATGCGTCCTGCATGGCTGCCAAGAGAAAAGGATGAAGTCAACCTGGACGTCGTCCAAGGCCACGACCTGATGGCCGACACTGCTGTACCCATGTTGTTCCTGTTAAATATGCAACAATGTACATGAAGAATGTATAAACTTTGTCGTGAGACGGGTGGGAAATAAAGCAAATGTATTAAAATTGATGGGCGGTATTTTAAAAACAATGGTCTTCAGAAAATTGAACTAAAATCATATGGTGTGAGGATCAACCCCCTGTCCCTGTCCAATCAGAAGTAGTGGTCCCATATTTTTGCAACATTAATGGGAGGTACATGGAAGGGTATAATAGATATAGAATTAGCTAATTAGATAGCCATTAGCTCCGGACCAAGCTTCTAGCTCCAGACTGCCAAGCTGATCGATTGCAGTTTGAATCGCTGTCCCGAGAGGTCCGGAGGAGGGGGCGGCGGAGTCCATTAGAAGGAAGGCACGGGAGAATCGAGGAGAAGCGGAGTATCAGAGAGGGGAACAACGCAGGCATCGTAGGTAGAGAGGTCACCGGTCCTGTCCTGAACCTGGAGGAGGTCTTACTCTTCATCCTTCCTGGGTCCTATCTTTTCCAACTCCTTGGCCAAGGGGTTTGGTTCTCGCACTTTAGGTAAATATATGCAACCTTTAGTTGCGCTGCTGTCTCTATCTTCTCCTTTCTGAGAGACCGTCATTAATCAATAATTGATTTCTTGTGCTTCATCCTTGATATGCGATTAAGTATCATGCAGCTCTGTAATTTACTCTGCAAAATCTTTAGATAAACATCTTAAAACTTCCTGACTCTGTGATTATTTCAGGATTTTTGAATTGTAATGAATGTCACTCATTTTAAACTTCCCAATTAGCAAAGGATTCATTGGTAAGTCATTACTCTTCAATCAGAAGGTAATTGGTAGCAGGGATTTTGATAAAGAGTACAACTGACCCACCAGCGTAAGTAATAGCGTAGTATGAATGTATGGGCCCAAGTGAGTATCTGATGTATGAATGCTCGTTGCTAGTATAGCGCTGGATCACGGTCTCCACCTCCTGCAGTCATGTTGGACCAAGGAGGCCAGGACTGGTTTGGACTGGGTTCAGAGACCCTTGCCACAAAGAGAACAATAACAAAATGGGGTATAAGTACTGGACCTAAACCCCCACTTTGTTAGATTACTTCAAGGAATAAGAAGACCCTGCCAAGAAGAAGAGCGGAAGGACTGTGAGGAGCACTGCCTTTTCTGAGTGAGGGGTGGGTTGGCCTGCAGTTGCTGCTTCTGTCTGTGGTGGAGGAAAAGGAATGACTCTTTTTACCCAGGTAGTATCCTACTTGAGAAGGACTCTCCAAGGGCCTTTGTGTGCTGGCTTCCTGTTCTGGGATACTCAGGGTCATCAAAGTATCCACTGCCTCTTCACGTTGCTAAAAAGTAACCGGGGCGGTGTTGCTGCCCAGCCAGCCAGCCGTGCCAAAAGGAGTCCCCGGGGCAAAGCTGAGCAGTATGCTCATTGGCATGGGACCTGCAGGAGGAACCCCACCCTTACCACACCAGCTGCATGAGGCTGACATGCCACGCGCCAGTGCAGGAGTGGCGCCTCGTGCCTCCCGCCTGTACAAGGTTTTTGGGGACACTTTTTCTTGGCCGCTCTTACTGTGGTGCACCGGCAGGCAGTCTGATTGCCTGCCACAGTAACCTCGCACAGGAGCGATGCTGACCAAGACGTGACACACCTGGGTGGTTCCCTCACTACCCATGTCCTTCCAGAAGGCGACTAGTGGCTATTTCCTTCTTGTTTTTCTATTCCGTGTCAACTGAACCAGCGCCCTGTTGCAGAGACTTACTATAACATCTGCAGATATTTACAAGATGATCTATGTGCACTGGTATGCGATGTTTAAGTAATTGACAAAGCTCAGATATTAACAAAGTGCCAGGACACCCTTGGGTAATCGCCGCGTTTATAAAAGTTATTAACATAACATAACATCTAGGTGCACGGATATGTTATGTTTGCATAACTGACAAAGCCCAGATATTTACAAAGTGATCTATGTGAAACAAATGCGTGTACTTGCTTCAGTGCTCTGATATGTAATATTAGGTTTGCATAATGACAAAGCTCATTTATTTACCAAGTGATTGACAAAGCAAGTATTAATTTATGGGATTGTGGTCTATATGTGTTGTATAATACAACGGATATTTTTATATAACCTAGTGTAGAATCTCTTCTTGTGGTGTGCCTAGTGTGTTACTGGTATGTGTGTGTGTTGTGCAAACACTTTACACATTGCCTCTGGGATAAGCCTGACTGCTCTGCCAAGCTACCAAGGGGGTGAGCAGGGGTTAGCTTGTGTGTGTAACTCCCTTACTCTGACTAGAGTGGTGGGTTTTCCCTGGCTTAGGTGCATGCCCAGCCAACCAGGAACCCCATTTCTAACAATGGTTGTCAGCGGTGAGGATAGGAATTGCATTTGCGCAGTACAACAGTGACTCACGGTTGCACTACAAACTCTGCACTTAGACCTAAGTGAGCCTAACTGCTTTTGGATTTTAGTTGTTGTGACCCCTTTTTAGCCATGTCTCTCCATGGTGACCCAGCAGTGGTTGTAACAGAAACTGCATTTGATTTTGGAAGGTTGTATTCCTACATTGTAAGTGATTTGAAGCAGTTCTGTAAGGATCTTGGGGCCATATTATCAAGAACGGCGATAACATTATCGCCGCTGTAGCGGCAGGAAACTGCTGCTAAAGCGGCGATAAGGGGCTTGATAATATGCCCTATAGAATTCTAATAGAAGCCCAGGTTTGATGTCCTTCACACCAGAACCTGGGCTTCTATTGGAATTCTATAGGGCATATTATCAAGCCCCTTATTGCCGCTTTAGCGGCAGTTTCCTGCCGCTAAAGCGGCGATAATGTTATTGTCGTTCTTGATAATATGGCCCTTGGTCTTCATATGAGCAGTTTGCCCAGAAGGGGAAACTGGAAAGCCAAAAGCACTGAGGAGGGTGAAGAGGATGATGGGGAGCTGGGTGAAGAAAACCAGCCAAAGGGTTTTGAAGCTCAGTATCTGCCTTTGGGGGGAGTGACCTCTCGGCCTGGCAGTAGTGTATCCTCTAGAAGTGTGACCCCAGAAGAGCTGGCGGGCAGGCAGAGGGCCAGGCACCATGAGCTGCAGTTGGAGAAACTGCAAAATGGCTTTAGAGGAAAAGAGAATGCTGCTAGAACATGAGAGAGGATTGTGGGAACTGGACATCAAGGCCAAGTAGGTAGATGCCAGTTCCAATGGTGGCAGCGTACAACATTTTCAGAAGCGGGGGCATTTATACCTGGTTTGCGAGTTATGAGGCTGCACTTCGCATGAATGAGGTCCTATTGGGGGGCGGGCGTGTGGAAGCACTTTGAGGCCAATGGGAGGAAGATTCTGACACCTCTGGAGGAGGCGGGTACCCTGACTTATCCTCACGTGAAGAAGGCTTTATGCCTCAAGTATGGGCGCACACCTGAGCAGTATAGGGATACGTTCAGATACTTTGAGAAACTTGAGTCCAGCACTTGGGTGGAATGTGTGAATCTGTTTTGCAGGACACTTGATGGTTGGATAAAGGGCAGCAAGGTAACTGAATGTCAGGGGGTGTATGAATTTATTGCATGAGAACACTTGTATAGTCTGTATGTTTCAGAGCTGCGCCAGGATCTGATGGATAGTAAGCTGACTGACCCCAGGAAGCTTGCTCAGGAGGCAGACAGATGGACGAGTACCAAGGTCCACAAGGGGAGTGTGAGAAACTCCACCTAAGGTGGAAAGGGTCCCCAGCAGAAGAGTGGTGGGGGGCAAGGGTAACCAGAAGGTGTTCTCTAAAGGGCTCCAAACTAGTTCCCAGGGTAAGGATTTCGAGCCCCCCAGCGTAAAGAAACCATGGCCCCCCTAGGGGGCAGCCTGTAGACAAGGGGCCCCCTTAATACTATGCCTGTGACCAGAAGGATCACCTGAAGGGGGATCCCAAGAATCCCAAGTATAAACCGGCACCCACTGGTGCACCGCCCCGTGGGTTGGTTAGTGTAATTCTGTGGGAGGAGTTGCTTCCAAAGGAAGGGTGGGAGCCCGCTGAAATGACCATTGTCTCACTAGGGGACAATGAGACCCTTCTGCCTGATAACACTAAAAAATGCAGGCAGTGGGTCACCATCAATGGAGGCTCTGAGAGACGCAGGAGCCAGTGTGACATCTGTCAGGTGTTAGCTGGTGTCTGAAGAGCAGATAGTCCCCAATGTGCTTAACCCAGTAGTTGCTGCAGATAACTCAGAGTGCCTGTGTAGGGTGGCACAGGTTCTGTTTGAGTGGGGGGTCTCAGGTACCTTAAGAGTAGTTGTGAGTCCCACCATGCCTGTTGATTATTTGCTTGGAAATGACCTGGACCACTCGGTCATGACAGCCAGTAAGGGTGATTAAGAGGACCTTGAGCCTGAAATAGTGTCCCAGGTGCGTATCAGAAAGAGGAAGGGCAGGGGGTGCAGGAAAGCTGCTCCAGAAGTTCCCACGGTCCAGAAGGAGGCAGACCTTGAGGGGGAGCCCAGGATGCCTACAGGGGAGCAAGTGGCCAAATGGAGAGGCCTAACGGAGCTGACTCATTGGCAGCAAGGGGGTCCCTCCACGCAGGAATTCTGCAAGGAGCACAGATAATGCCTTACTCTAATTGGTCTGTGCAAGCAGGTGGCCGACCAGGCAGCTGGTGATCACTCTGGATCATATTGGATCTACTGGGAGGATGGCCTCCTGTAAAGCGAGCCTAAGGTTGCTGAGCCTGTGTCAACCCGTGTACTAGTGGTACCCCAGTGCTTCAGAGCCTTCCTACCGGGCCTGGCTCATGATGTGCCTTTGGCAGGACATTTGGGGAAGGACAAGACCTTTGACAGGCTTGTCACCCACTTCTTTTGGCCCCGAATGCGAAGGCACTCTGATGTGCATTGTAGGACTTCCCAGGCAAGTGGTAAAAATGGGAGGATAGCTAAGGCTCCCCTCCAGCCTTTCCCTGTGGTGCACACCCATTTTAAACAGGTGGGGATTGATATTGTGGGGCCCCTGGAACCCAAGACAGCCTTAGGCAACAGGTACATCCTAGTCTTGGTGGACCATGCCACCAGGTACCCGGAGGGGAGGCTATCCCTCTCAGGACAATCACAGCCCCCGTGGTGGCCCGTGCATTGATGGGGATCTTTTCCCGCATGGGATTCCCCAAAGAGGTGGTGTCTGACTGGGGTACCAACTTCATATCTAAGTATATGACGTCCCTATGGAAGGAATGTGGTGTAAATTACAAATTCACAACTCCTTAACATCCCCAAGGAAATGGATTGGTTGAGAGATTCAACACACCCTCAAAGACATGATTATAGGTCTAGGAGAACCCATGAGGTGTAAGTGGGACGTCCTCTTGCCATGCCTTCTGTTTGCTTACAGGGAGGTACTGCAGAAATCCTTAGGGTTCAGTCCCTTTGAATTACTGTATGGACATCCTGTAAGAAGACCTCTCAGTCTGGTAAAGGAAGGCTGGGAGTAAGCTCCCAGGAAACCTCCCCAGTATGTATTTGGCTACATGCTGCCTTTCAGAAACCAGACTGCACACTTCCGGAAGCCTGCCCAAGAGAACCTAGAAGCCAGCCAGGAGGAGATGAAACAATGGTATGACTAGAATGCCACTCTGGTAAAGTTTCAACCTGGCCAGAAAGTATGGGTGATGGCACCAATGGAGCCCTGTGCACTCCAAGACAAGTGGACTGGGCTATTAAAGGTGGTGGAGCGCAAAAGTGATGTCACCTATCTGGTGAATTTGCAGTCTCCAAGGAACCCTTTGAGGGTCCTGCACATGTACCGCCTCAATCCTCACTTTGAGAGGTGTGAAGTAAAAATGCTCTTGGCGACAGATGATGAAATGGAAGAGGAGAGTGAGCCTCTTCCTGACCTCCTTTCCACCAAAGAGTGAGTTGGGTCAGTGGATGGTGTGAACCTCTCCCCCACCCTTCAGCTAGAGCAGCAGAGAGTCTGTCGCCAGGTACTGGGACAGTTTGCCTTCCTATTCTCCCTAACCCCAGGCACCACCCATTGGTGTGTCCATGACATAGACACTGGGAACAGCCTTCCTGTGAAACACAACATTTACAGGCTGACTGGCAGGGTCAAGGCCAGCATCAAGGAAGAAGTTTCCAAGATGCTGACGTTGGGGGCTAGCCTAGTGGTCTTGGTACCAAAAGCTGCTGCTGACGGTGCCACCCCACAACTGCAGTTCTGTGTGGACTACCGCGGGCTCAATGCCATTACCAGGACTGACACACACCCCATCCCCAGAGTTGATGAGCTCATCGATCCATTGTGAGCTGCCAAGTTCTTCAGCACCTTTGATTTGATGTCTGGGTACTGGCAGATTGCCTTAGCTGATGGGGCCAAGGAGTGGTCCATGTTCTCAACACCAGAGGGGCACTACCAGTTCTGGGTTATGCCCTTTGGGTTGAAGAACACCCCTGCCACAGTCCAGAGGCTGGGCAACCAGGTACTGTCTGGGTTAGAGGAATTCAGCTCTGCCCACCTGGATGACATTGCAGTGTCCAGCTCCAGTGGCAGGCCCACTTGTATCACCTCTGTGAAGTGTTGAAGACCCTGCAGAAGGCAGTTCTCACTATCAAGGCCAGTAAGTGCCAGATAGGGCAGGGGTCTGTGGTGTACTTACGGTACCCGGTAGGAAGCGGCCATGTGGCGCCCCTACAGGCTAAGATTGACACCATCCTGACTTGGGCACCCTCCAAGACCCAGACTGAGGTGAGAGCCTTTTTAGGGCTCACGGGTATTACTGGAGGTTTGTCAAGGAGTATGGCACCATTGTTACCCCCTTGACTGAGCTCACTTCCAGGAAGCAGTTTCCAAGATGCTGACGTTGGGGGTGATAGAGCCCTCCAGCAGCCCCTGGGCTATCCCAGTGGTCTCGGTACCAAAAGCTTCTGCCGATGGTGCCACCCCACAACTGCTGTTCTTTGTGGACTACCGTGGGCTCAATGCCATCACCAGGACTGACGCACACCCCATCCCCAGAGCTGATGAGCTCATCAATCAGTTGGGAGCTGCCAAGTTCTTCAGCACCTTTGATTTAATGTCTGGGTACTGGCAGATTGACTTAGCTGATGGGGCCAAGGAGCAGTCCACTTTCTCAACACCAGAGTGGCACTACCAGTTCTGGGTTATGCCCTTTGGGTTGAAGAACACCCCTGCAACATTCCAGAGGCTGGCCAACCAGGTACTGTCTGGGCTGGAGGAATTCAGCTCTGTCTACCTGGATGACATTGCAGTGTTCAGCTCCAGTTGGCAGGCCCACTTCCATCACCTCTGTGAAGTGTTGAAGGCCCTGCAGAAGGCAGGTCTCACTATCAAGGCCAGTGAGTGCCAGATAGGACAGGGGACTGTGGTGTACTTACGGCACCATGTAGGAAGCGGCCAGGTGGCACCCCTACAGCCTAAGATTGACATCATCCTGGCTTGGGAACCCCCCAAAACCCAGGCTGAGGGGAGAGCCTTTTTATGTCTCACCGGGTACTACTGGAGGTTTGTCAAGGGGTATGGCACCATTGTTGCCCCCTTGACTGAGCTGACTTCCAGAAAGCAGCCATGGGAAGTGTTCTGGACTGATGCCTGCCAGACCGATTTTGATGCCCTGAAGACTGCCATGTGCATGGTGCCCGTGGTCAAGGCACCCAACTTCTCCCAGGAATTTGTTGTGCAAATTGATGCTTATGAGTATGGTGTGAGGGCAGTTCTCTCACAACTGAATGATGAGCACCTGGACCAACCTGTAGCTTTCATTAGTAAGAGACTACTTCCCAGGGAACAGAGGTGGTGTGCAATTGAGCGAGAAGCTTTTGCTGTGGTCTGGGCTCTGAAGAAGTTAAGGCCCTACTTATTTGGGACTCACTTTCGGGTTCAGACCGACCACAAGCCCCTCAGCTGGTTGATGCACATGAAGGGTGAGAGCCCAAAACTGTTGAGGTGGTCCATTACCCTAAAGGGGATGGACTTTATGGTGGAACATCGCCCCGGTACAGAACATGCCAATGCTGATGGTCTGTCCAGATTATTCCGCCTTAGTGATGAGAACTTCCAGGAGGGTGGGTAGTTCTCCCCACTTTTCTGCTTGAGGGGACATGTGTTAGACCTGGCATCCTTGGTAACGTTTCCTCAGACCTTTTGCCCCTAACTCTTGTATTTTTTGATGCTGTGCTGGATTTCGCTTTTGCTGGATTAGATGCTTTGGGCACTTTGCCACAGCTGATCAGTGTAAAAGTGCAAGTGCTCCCTGGATTAATTATGAATCAGATTGGTTATCCATGATTGGCAAATTTGATTTACTAGCAAGTGCCTAGTAAAGTGCACGGGGTGTGCCAGGGCCTGTGAATCAAATGCTACTAGTGGACTTGCAGCACTGGTTGTGCCACCCATATGAGTAGCCCTGTAAGTGTGTTTCAGACCTGCCATGGTAGTGTCTGCGCACGCAGTTGTAAACTGTCATGTTGACCTGGCAAGTGCATCCACTTGCCAGGCCCAAACCTTCCCTTCACTTACATGTAAGGCACCACTAAGGTAGGCCCAAGCTACTTTCATGGGCAGGGTGCAGTGCATGTGAAAGGTAGGACATGTACTCGTGTGTGTGACATGTCCTGATAGTAAAATACTGTGTATTTCGTTTTTCGCTATTTAAAGGCTGTCTGTCCTTTAGGCTTATCATTGGGGCTAAACTGTAACATTTTACATGTATAGCTTTCCATAGGGAGAAGATAGAGAAATTGAGTTTAGGTTCTCTGAACTCAGAATTTAAATATGCACCTTTTAGTAAAGGTGTTTTTTAACTCTTGTGTTTGAAAGTGCCACTTTTAGAAAGTGTGCACTTTCTTGTTTAACCATCCTGTGTCCTTCTGCCTGCTGTGTATTCCCTGTCTGGGTTTGGAGAGACAGGAGGTAGGGATGTGCATTCACTCTAGACAGTCACTTAGGGGGGTTGAGGTGTGTCCTGCCTTGCCTGGGAGACTCATCGCTAGGCTGAATAGAGCTGGTCTGCATTTAGAGTGGTGGGAGGAGTTTTGCTTGCACCTGCATAGGCTGTGTCTCCTTTTCCAACAATGCTGTCTCCACCTCCTGTGGTCATGCTGGACCAAGGAGGCCAGGACTGGTTTGGACTGGGTTCAGAGACTCTTGCAGCAAAGAGAACAATAACAAAATGGGGTATAAGTACTGGACCTAAAACCCCAAGTTTTTAGATTACTTCAAGGAAAAGAGGACCCTTCCAAGGAGAAGAGCCGAAGGTCTGTGTGAGGAGCGCTGCCTTTACTGAGTGAGGGGTGGGTTGGGCTACAGTTGCTGCTTCTGTCTGTGGTGGAGGAAAAGGACTGACTCTTTTACCCAGGTAGTATCCCACTTGTGAAGGACTCTCCAAGGGCCTGTGTGTGCTGGCTTCCTGTTCTGGGATACTTAGGGTTATCAAAGTATCCACTGTCTCTTCACATTGTTAAAAAGTAACCAGGGGCGGTGTTGCTGAAAAGCCTCCCTGTATCGTATCTTCGAAAGGCTCCCTGATGCAGTGAAGAGGTGATGGGTGTTGTAAACCACCTGGAAGAGCCTCCTGCATCACACTTCTTGAACCTCAAGTGAGCGGTAATCTTGTTTTGGAATTCTGGGCTGAGCACCCCACCCTGTGGTATGCAGAGCCCGAGTACAGCAAAGAGCTGCACATACTAGAGCAACCGCTAGTCAGCGAGACCAGCGCAAGGGAGTCAGCAGCGTTGCTGGGCAACTGGCACGACCGACCTGAGTTTATGGCATTGCCCATCAACACACCTATAAGCCAATAAGGATTTAGCATCATCAGCAACCATGCAGCCAGCCGGCCCCATCAAGAGGAGTCCCCGGGGCAAAGCTGAGCAGGACCTTTGTTGGACAGGGACTGCCAGGAGGATCCCTGCCCTTACCACACCAGCTGCACTAGGCCGACACACCGCAAACGGTGCAGGACAGAAGGCACCTCATGCCTACTGCCTGTACAAGTTTGTTGAGGGCACTTTTTCCTGCCCGCTCTTACTGTGGTGCATGGGCAGATGGCTGGATTGCCTGCCACAGTAACCTCGCACCGGAGCGGTGCTGACCGCGATGCCAGCACTCCTGGGTGGTTCCCTCGCCACCCGTGTCCATCCAGATGGCGATTAGCAGCTATTTCTCTCTTGACGAAAGGAACCAGCGCCCTAGTTGCAGAGCCTTACTATAACACTCACAGATATTTACAAGGTGATCTAGGTGCACTGGTACGTGATGTTTACATATTTGACAAAGATCAGATATTAATAAAGTGATCTATTTGCATGGATATGTGATGTTTACGTAATTGACAAATCTCAGATATTTACAAAGTGATCTATGTGCATAAATGTGTGTACTGGCTTCAGTGCACTTATATGTGATATGTGATAGTAGGTTTGCATAATTGACAAAGCTCATTTATTCACCAAGTGATTGACAAAGCAAGTATTAATTTATGGGATTGTGGTCTATATGTGTTGGTATATAATACCAAGGATATTTTTATAATACCTTGTGTGGAGTGTCTTCTTGTGGTGTGCCTAGTGTATCACTGGTGTGTGTGTATGTTACGTAAAAGCTTTACACATTGCCTCTGGGATAAGCCTGACTGCTCTGCTCACTGTATTTTTTAGTTAATATTCTCATCTAAGCACCCTACTATTTTCCCTTCTAGGATAGTGTCTAGAAGCTAAGCATTTTCTTTCAGGTTATATACACTCACTATTTTTTATCTAAATATGCTTTTTACACTACAACCTAATCAAGATACCTCTAAAACCTCTATGCTGTTCTCTCAGATTTATTTCAACGTCTGGTAGCATCAAATTTCATTCCAAATCTCCAGTCAGAACTCCTGCAATCCTTCTCCTCTCTCAGTAGAAAAGAAGCTAAAATGGCTAACCTTAACCATATGCTCTTACTTATGCTGCTCTAGTTAATTTCATTTTTGTTATACCACTTCTAAATGGCAAGTATTTCTTTAACCCTTTTCATGTTTCCTGTGAAGAAGCCTAAATTGGCTATGTTTTTCCATAAATCCTCTACCACGCTCAGGGTGGCCCCATATACTTTTGCAGCGGATTTGCGGGTCGGCACAAGATCTGTGACTGCGTGTATGAGTGTCTGAGGGGGTGTGTGATTGTCTGTATTGGCCTGTGAGTGGGTGTGTAAAGGTCTTTGTGGGAATGTGACTGGGTGTGTGCGTGTCTCTGTGGGTCTGTGAGTGGGTGTATAAGTGTCTGTGAGAGGGTGTGTGAGTGTCTGTATGGGACTGTGACTGGGTGTGTGAGTGTCTGTACCTATACATATAGTTTCACACCCTCTAACATACCATTACAGATACTCTCACACCCACACTTATACCCATATGCTCATACTTACACCCATACAGACACTCTCACAGCCACTCACATATCACCCATACATATAATCTAATACCCTCTATATTATACCCATACAGACACCCTCACACCCACACTTACATCCATACAGGCAACCATGCAGCCAACTGGCCCCTTCAAGAGGGGTCCACGGGGTGAAGCTGAGCAGGACCTTGTCAGGCAGGCACCGCCAGGAGGAGCCATGCCCTTACCACACCAGCCATAGTCTGACACACCGCTTAACAGTGCAGGACTGGAGGCACCTCCTGCCTCCTGCCTGTACAAGTTTGTTGGGGGCAATTTTTCTTGCCCGCTCTTACTGTGGTGCATGGGCAGGCGGCCCGATTGCCTGCCACAGTAACCTCGCACCAGAGCGGTGCTGACCATGATGCAGCACTCCTGGGTGGTTCCCTCGCTACCTGTGACCATCCAGATGGCGATTAGCAGCTATTTCTTTCCCTGGTTCAGGGCCTTACTATAATGCCCACAGATATTTACAAGGTGATCTAGGTGCACTGGTATGTGATGTTTACACATTTGACAAAGATCAGATATATACAAAGTGATCTATGTGCACAGATATGTGATGTTTACTTAATTGACAAAGCCAGATATTTACAAAATGATCTATGTGCACTAATGCATGTACTTGCTTCATTGCACTGATATGTGATATGTGATATTAGGTTTGCATAATTGAAAAAGCTCATTTATTTACCAAGTGATTGACAAAACAAGTATTAATTTATGGGATTGTGGTCTATATGTGTTGGTATATAATAGAAAAGATATTTGTATAATACCTTGTGTGGAGTGTCTTCTTGTGGTGTGCCTAGTGTGTCACGTGTGTGTGTGTGTATGTGTGTGTTACGCAAAAGCTTTACACATTGCCTCTGAGCTAAACCTGACTGCTCTGCCAAGCTACCAAGGGAGTGAGCAGGAGTTATCCTGTGTGTGTAACTCACTTACCCTGACTAAAGTGGTGGGTTCTATCTGGCTTAGGTTCATGCCCTAGCCAACTAGGAACTGCATTTCTAACAAGAGCTGCCAAAGCGCTCCTGCTTGCTGGGAGCGGAGTTTCTGTCTATTTACCAGGCTGTTGTCAAGCGGGCAGGGAAACAGATGAAATGATTGCTCTCACACATAAAGAGCTGCATTTTTAGCTGCTCCCTGTGTGTGAGAGGAATGCCGGCTCCCTCTGGAGGCGGGGAGCCAGAAGGGACCGTGGGGGCATTCAGGCTCCCCCCTGTGGTCCACAACAGTGCTGACTTGGTGCCCTGGGTGGGCTACAGGGCACCCAGCATTTCAGGCCTGGGCCCTGGGGATGGGTGGCTGTGTGGCCCTCCCTCCCTCATTCAAATGTGGCCGGGGGATGGGGTCCCTAGGTCTGAAATTGGCCAGGGGAGGGGGGTCACGTGGCTCACCCCATTACATTTCAGCCAGGCCCAGCTGGATGGGGTCCCAGGGGGCCAAACCCTTAATGGAGCTGAGTATATCATTGATCTATTGGAGTGCAATATGATCTGGGGTGACTGTCACAAGTGATTTCTTTCTCATCGTCTCCTGGTTAGAGGTGAGCCCATGATTCTCCCTTTTAAATACCCTAAGAATGCAAATGCCTAAAAAGCATAGCATCACTCACACACCCACTCACAGACATACACAGACACTCAGATACCCATTCATGGACCTACACAAGCACTCACAGACCTAGGACCAGATATACACCCATATTTTGTGGTTGCAAAATGGTAATTGGCCCGTTTGCGACCGCAAAATTGGTCTGCCCCATGTACAAATCCTATTTTGCGATTCAGTAACCTATTACTGACTCGCAAAATTGGGTTTGCAAATCACCCTTGGCACGCCCCTTCCTAATAGCGACCCGCCCTTCAATGTACAATTGTTTTGCGACCGCAATTGCGGTCGCAAAACACTTGCAGTTTACCACCTACTTCAAGTAGGTGGTAAGCCACTTGCAAACGGGAAGGGGTCCCAGGACACCCCTTCCCCTTTGTGAATTGATTCGAAAACATTTTTTAAGAGCAGGCAGTGGTCCCACAGACCACTGCCTACTCTTAAAAAATGAAACAGAAATGTTTCATTTTTCTTTTTTAAACGCATCCTGTTTTCTTTTAAGGAAAATGAGCTGCATTTAAAAAAAAAAAACTGCTTTATTTAAAAAACAGTCACAGACATGGTGGTCTGCTGACCACAGCAGGCCATCATCCCTGGGAGTGCTAGCCATTCCCAATGGGGTCGCAAATTGTACCTGCCTCATGAATATTAATGAGGCATGCAATTTGCAACCCCATTAGGAATCACAAACAGCGTCTGAGACACTGTTGTAAATTAAAATTTGTGAGTCTCAAATTGCAAGTTGCAAAACGATGCAATTTGCGACTCGCAAATTGTAAGGGTTGTACATCTGGCCCCTACTCACAGAGCCACACAGGCACTCAGGCACCGACACAGACACTTGCACAGGTACTTACACAGCCATTCACAGACCTACACAGGCACTCACAGACCTACTGAGACACTCATACAGGCACTCACAGAACCACTCACAAACAAACATAGGTACTCACAGACCCACTCACAAACAGACACATGTACTCATACACCCACTCATACACACATGTACTCGCACACCCACTCACAGACTGACACAGACTCTCACACCCCGACAAATACACACTGGTACTTACAGACCCACACAGCCACTCACACACCCTCTCTCAAAGGTAACAGGTTACTGTTAGTATTAAATATTTTTAAAAAACTGAAATTCACAGAAAAAAAACAAAGATTACAGGAATGTTACAGTTAGGAAATAGAATTAAAAGATCCTATAAATTCATTGAAAAAACAAAGGTTTCAGGGATGTTATTGTTAGGCTCAGATTTCAGTCATACAAAACCAGTGAAAATTCAGCAGTTATAGTTACCTGAGCTAACTCTAACTTACGCCCCAAATTCACTGCCTGTGACCTCACATATTACATCACTCATGACATGGTCAGGGGCATCACTGATGATATCACTGATGACATCTCAAATGGCATCACTGATTACATCAAATTCAAGACACCAGGAGAACTTTGTTGCATGCATCTGTCAAATCTTTGCAGGTACTTTAAGCACAGATTTGAAATCATACTGTCCTTCATCTGCAACAAAAAAATCCACTTCTTGGAGAAATTACTGATTCCTTTTAGCAAAAAGGATACAATGCAAGCGGTCCTTAACATATTCATATAATGTTCTGGGTAAAAGATGCACCTAATTGTGGAACAGACACAGATGAGTCTGTACTTTCTTTTATAGAAAAGTATATTACATATAGCATTCCAAAAGACACTGTGGAAAAAAGGATAAAGCAGCAAGTACTGTGTTTCCAATCACATAGAGGTGGAAAGTCCCGTCAGTAGAAATATCAAATTATTTGCTTAAATCCCCATTGAACCTTCATGTTTTCAGTCTGAAGCCAGTTCCTTCTTCCCAGTTCTCTTTGGAAAAAAAGAAAAAGTAAAAACTGTTAGAAAAATCTTCTAAAAAACAACAGTACTTTTAACAAACATTTAAAAAGTTCCACACAAAATTCTCCCAAGACTGGTGATACAGTTTCTGACTGCCCCTGTATTTCAACCTGCACTCCTCTGGGCTGAATTCATACTTACTGACAAGGGCCTCCTTCATGATGGGATACCTCAACCTCTACCCGAGTAAGAGCATATGGTGAAGGTTAGCCATTTTAGATTCTTCTCTACTAAGAGAAGAGAAGGATTGCAGGAGTTCTGACTGGAGATTTGGAATGAAAATTGATGCTACCAGACGTGAAATAACCCTTTTCTTTAACCTTTTTCATGTTTCCTGTGAAGAAGCCCAATTTGGCTATTTTGTTCCACAAATCCTCTACCACACTCAGCGTGGCCCTGTATAATTTTGCAGCGGGTTAGCACAAGATCTGTAACTGTGTGTATGTGTGTCTGAGAGGGTGTGTGATTGTCTGTTTTGGTCTGTGAGTGGGTGTGTACATGTATTTGTGGGAATGTGACTGAGTGTGTGAGTATCTCTGTGGGTCTGTGAGTGGGAGTATGAGTGTCTGTGTGAGTCTGTGAGAGAGTGTGTGAGTGTCTGTATGGGACTGTGACTGGGTGTGTGAGTGTCTGTACCTATACATATAGTTTCACACCCTCTGACATACCCTTACAGATACTCTCACACCCACACTTATACTCATATGCCCATACTTACACCCTTACAGATACTCTCACACCCACACTTATACTCATATGCCCATACTTACACCCATACAGACACTCTCACAGCCACTCACATACCACCCATACATATAGTCTCATACCCTCTATTATACCCATACTCACACCTTCACACCTACACTTACATCCATACAGATACACAAACACCCACTCACATTCCCATACAGACACTCTCACATCCACACGTACACCCATATACTCACACACCCACTCACATATCCATACAGGCACTTACACACCCACTCACAAACCCATATAGACACTTTCATACCCACACCTACACCCATACATACAGTCTCACACCCTTTAAAATACCCATACAGACACTGGAAAACTCATACTTTCACCCATACAGACACGCTCATACCTACTGACATACCCATACAGACACTTACATACACACTCACATACCTATACAGACACTGTCACACCCACAGTTACACCCATACAGACACTCTCATATACACTCACATACCCATACAAATACTGTTACACCCACAGTTACACCTATACAGACACTGTCACACCCACTTACATACCAAAACAGGCACCCTTTCACCCCTAGTTGCACCCATTCAGACAGTCTCACACATGCTCACATACCCATACATACACTGTTATACCCACATATATACCCATACAGATGCTGTCACACCGACTTATATACCCATACAGACAGTCTCACACTCACACTTATACCCATACATACAGTCTCACAGTCTCAGACATACCTACACAGATACTCTCACACCCAAGCTTACACCCATACAGGCACTCTCACACCCACTTACAAAGCCATACAGACACTCTTACACACACACATGCCTATACAGACACTGTTACACCCACACCTACACTCATACAGTCACTCTCACACCCACTTACATAAACATACAGACATTCTCACACCCATTCTTATACCCATACATACAGTCTCACACTCTGTGATATACCCATACAGACACTATCATGCCCACAGATACACTCATAGAGATACTCTAATATCTACTCACACACCCATACGTAGTGTGTCATATCCACTCATATACCGGTATAGATACTCTCACACACAGTCACACACCCGTACAGACCTTCTCACATAGATTTGCATAGTTGCACTCAGAAATCTTTAAAAAAAGTTGTTTTCTATTGAAAGTGTGCTTTTGGATTGCAGAGCAGCAACAGATCTGCAGAGTCGAGAAAATTTAATTAGCAAAGGATTTGCAAAGAAAAAGAACGAGTATTTGGGAAAAGGGTGACTCTGATAAGAGTTTTTGTGTTTATTGTGTGCATGTAATCACTATGCATAAAACAGGATGCAGGCTTTCAAATTGTTCAGGAACACCCTGTTGCCTCTCTCTGTGAAATGAACTCCAACAGGTCTGTAAATCCCGTCCATGTCAAAGCGTAGCTTGTTCTGGTAGATAGGGGTGATGCCCCAAAACCCGTCCCAGGATGCTTGATTCCTGGCCAGGGAGGACCTGGCTTGGCAGTTAGGGCTGGACTGTTCCCATGAGGCACAGGGTCAAGACTGATTTACAACTGGGGTGGCATGGTTAGCAAAAGAACGATGGATTTAACCCAGATCTATTGACTGGGGGTAAATGTTTGATTTGCTCTGCATTCCGTCCATCATCTGTGTGTCTTTTGTTTTCTCACCCAAAGTGTGCCGGGTATATCCAGATGTGGATCCCAGGCTCACTGTGTCACTGGATTCAAGCTAGCCTGGCTGATGAGGAGTGATACCCCAAAACCAGTCCCAGGATGCTTCTTTCTGGTCCAGGGAGGACCTGGCTTGGCAGTTCGGGCTGAACTGTTCCCATGAGGCACAGGGTCAAGACTGATTTGCATATGACTGGGTCTAAACTGGGGTGGCATGGTGAGCAAAAGAATGATGGATTTAACCCAGATCTATTGACTGGGGTGAATGTTTGATTTGCTCTGCATTCAGTCCATCATCTGTGAGTCTTTTGCTTTCTCACCCTAAGTGCGCCAGGTATTCCCAGACGTGAGTCCCGGGCTCACTGTGTCACTCGATTCAAACTAGCCTGGGTGATGCCCCGAAACCGCTCCCAGGATGCTTGTTTCTGGTCCAGGGAGGACCTGGCTTGGCAATTCAGGCTGGACTATTCCCATGAGGCACAGGGTCAAGACTGATTTGCATATGACTGGGTCTTAACTCGGGTGGCATGGTGAGCAAAAGAACAATGGATTTAACCCAGATCTATTGACTGGAGGTGAATGTTTGATTTACTCTGCATTCTGTTCATCATTTGTGTGTCTTTTGCATTCTGGTAGATAGAGCCCATGTTATGGTCTCAGAGGAATGCAGAGACAGTTTTATTGGCATGTTTCCTGACTTTGTCTATCTGTGGACAAAATTCAGATTATCACTTCCATTTCTGCCTCTGGCATATGTTGGAAAAAACCAAGGCAGTGTGAGGTAAAAATGCCATTAATTATTCTTCATTAGGATTTCCAATCCTACCCCAGAAAGAGTACCCAGGTCAGGGCCATCACAGTGCACAATCATGAGGTCTGGATGGTGGCAATCCTTAATGCTCTCAACCAATGGAAGCAACTGATGCCACTTTAAGCCTCTTAGGGCAAACCAAGTAATTTTGACATTAGGCAAACCCAGGTCGCTGTCAATATTACTCTTTCTAGCAGACTCTCTAACCCAAAACACAAAGCTATGGCCCACAATCCATACTCTAACCATTTTTAAAGGAAGGAGCAGTAGCACACTGGAGAAGGCTGCTGATGAATGACACAGATTTGAAAAAGAAGTCAGTTAAAAAGATGCCTCGTCACAAAATTGCTTTCCAGCATGTATCCGCTGATCCGCCGCAAGGTTACACAGGGGGCCACCCTGAGTGCCATGGTGGATCCACGGAGCCACCCAAAACACCTACAGAATTGGGCTTTCTTTAAGGGATGGTAAGAAAGGGTTGAGAATTCTAACCATTCAGAAGAGGTATATTATTAGAAAAATATGAAAGCCTTGATGTGATTTGTTCACAGCATGTGTAACCTTGAAAGCAGATTTGAAAAGGTTTCCATTAATGATTTCCTTGTATGAGAGTTGTGTAGCATTCTTGTGCTTGGTGTTTGTGTGCTTTGCGAAATGAGATAATTAAACTATTAAACTCATACTGAGAAAGTAAAAAAAGAGACCAACAATTATATATTGAACAGATGTGTGAATTAAGCTGTATCATAAATAACAATTGATAGAGATCAAATGAGTGCATATAAAGTGGATGGAAGTGAGTTGGGTATTTAGAAAAACTAAAACAGTATATAAAAAGAGAGTATATGTTACAAATAAAGAAAAGTACAGTGATTAGCACAGGTTAATAAGAATGTGTTAGGAGTAACAAAATGCAAGCATACCCCAATGTAGACAATGACACAAGCAGTGCAAAACTAAGCAGTGAGATAATCAGGCATTTTACAAAAAGTAAAAGGGAATATAAGTGGAGGGCATCTGATAAAATAAAGAAAAGTACAGTGGTCAGCAAAGGAGGAATAGACATTTCTAAAGATCAACAGCACCCACCACCCAGGGATATACCAATGCAGACACTGACACTAAACGTTGTCATATACTCAGTGACACACCCAGGTATACACTGATGCATACATTGACACACCCAGGTACACACTGATGCGTACACTGACATACCCAGGCACAAACTGATGCATACTCTAACAGGTATGTGCTTCAAACAGAAAACATGCACTTCAAAGTTTTAGTGAGTTTCTTGCACACTTACACACCCATATGCTCAGTTATACATATAGTCTACCACCCATACTGGAAGTTACATACCTAGTTACAAAAGCATAGACCCACTCATACACCAAGTCAGACAGAGACAGAGGCACTTACACATCCACTCCCTCACCCATACTGCAGTCATTTATCCAGCAGTAACAGAGTCACTTCTGCATACAGTTACACACCCCAAGAGTCACTAATGCAGTCAGTAGGTAATCCATACAGGTACCTGCATGTACATTTACAGACCTATACAGTTTGTAAAATAGCCAGTCACATACCTATTTACAAAAGCATAGACCCACTCATACACCAGGTCAGACAGAGACAGAGGCACTTACACATCCACTCCCTCACCCATACTGCAGTCATTTATCCAGCAGTAACAGAGTCACTTCTGCATACAGTTACACACCCCAAGAGTCACTAATGCAGTCAGTAGGTAATCCATACAGGTACCTGCATGTACATTTACAGACCTATACAGTTTGTAAAATAGCCAGTCACATACTGACATAATAAGGTAAGTTCTTACATATCCAGTGACAGATGTACAGTGGAAATGGTACAGTCACTCAGATATGTACTCAAATACTGAGACAACCAATTTAGCAATCCAAACACGTTACCCTTTTAATATGTCTCAGACCTGCTACTGCAGACCCTGTGTATGCAGATTTACTGCCAGGCCGACTTGGCATTTAAAACTGCTTGCCAAGGCTTAAAATCCCCTTTTTCTACATATAAGTCATTCCTAGGGTAGGCCATAGGTAAGTTATATGGCAGAGTGCTGTGTGCTTAAAAGGTAAGAAATGTAGCAGCATATTTACAAGCCCCTATCACCACCAAAACGTCACTTAACGTGGCTTAATGCTGCCTTATAAATAAGGCACCCTTTCATGCTGTACTTAGCGTGAAAGGGGAGGGCAATGGGTGTTGCGGTGGGCGTTCCACCCCAACACCCATTGATTTTGACGCTGCCCCAATGTTTTTCTTTTTTTTGTGAATAGGAGGCAGCGCCAAAATTAAGACCAGGGAAAATCTGGCCTTAAACAGGAGAAATGAGGAGAAATGCTTTATTTCGCCTTGTTTTTGCTGTTTCCATGGGTGCTGCATTCTGTAGCACAAATATAAACAGCAAATTGCCATTGATTGTTTATGTGCAGGAAGGTGACCCTTCCTGCACATAAACAATAAAAACTAAATGACGGTTTGCAACTTCTAAGTGTGCTGCATTAAGCAGCACACATAAAAGTTACAAAACATCATATAAAGATTGTTTATGTGCAGGATGGGAGACCTTCCTGCACATAAACAATCTTACCCTCAACGCAGACACCCTTGCACTACGGTCCAAGGGTGCCTGCAATGGAGATAGACTGCTAAGTTTAGCGCCAGCACAGGGGGAAACGCAGGGCTGCACCATATTGTTGTAAATATGGTGCAGCCCTGCATTTCTGAAGTGGCAGAGTTGTGGCATTAAGCCAGGAAGGTTAACGCCGCACTCCGTCACTTCGTTGTAAATATGCCCCGTAGTTTGAAGTTTCAGTGAGTTACTTGCAGACTTACAGACCTATATGCCCAGTTAAACTTCTAGTTTCCTACTCATACTGCAATTTATAAACCTATTTACAAAACAATAAAGGCACTCACAAACCCAGTCAGACAGAGACAGAGGGGCATACTTACAAACCCCATTCACCACCAGAGCATCACTTTTTTTGATGCTCCGGTGGCATAGCGCCATTTTCAATGTCAACAAGGTGGTGCTAAGTGATGTAACGTGGCTTGACGCCACATTGTAAATCCTCCAGTCCTCTGTGGCAAAGGAGTGAGCAATGAGTGTTTCAGTGGGTATTCCACCCAACATTCATTGCTTTTTGACACTACCCCAGATTTACAAGGCTCAGGCAGCGCCAAAAATGAATGCCAGGGAATAACTGGTCTTAGAATGGTGATACGAGGAGAAATTATTCATTTCATTTTTGCTTTTTCTATGTGTGCTGCGGGACACATAGAAAGATCAAATCACCATAATTGATTGTTTTTGGGCAGAAAGTTGTCCCTTCCTTCACATAAACAATCTCCCCTGCAGTGCAGGCACCTTTGTAACATAGCAGAATGGTGCCTGTGCTGGCGCTTGGCAGATTGTTTTGCGCCAGCACTAGGGGAAACACAGGGGTGTGCCTTATTCTTGTGAATACAGCGCATCCCTGCATTTAAAAAAATGTGGGAGCATGGCATTGCCAAATTTAGTGTAGCACCGCGCTCCAACATTTTTTTGTAAATATGCCCCAGAGGCATTTATACATGCAGTCATTCACCCATACAGCGGTTATGCTTCCACCACTAACAGTCACTTGCACACAAAGTTGCACACTCCAAGACTCACTAATGCAGCCAGTAAGCAATCCATACAGATATTTATATGCAAATTTAGAGACATATACAGTTTGTAAGATAGCTAGTCATACAGCGACATAGTAACTTACATATCTAGTGACACACGCAAAGAGTAATTCATGCACTCACTTAGATATGTACTCAAATACTGACACAAGCAAGGCAGCATCCAGAGAAGTTGCTCTTTAAACAATTCTTAGGCCTGCTACTGCAGAGCCTGTGTGTACAGTTTTAATGCTAGGTCAGCATGGTATTTAAAATCTCTTTGCCAAATCTTAAACTCTTCTTCTACTACATATAATTCACCCCTGTGATAGGCTGTAGATAGGCTATAGACTGGGTGCTTAAAGGGTAAAACACCTAATTTGAAGTTTCAGTCAGTTACATGCA
Organism: Calotriton arnoldi; assembly: GCA_963921515.1. Taxonomy (NCBI): domain Eukaryota; kingdom Metazoa; phylum Chordata; class Amphibia; order Caudata; family Salamandridae; genus Calotriton; species Calotriton arnoldi. Next base: position 414,706 of record CAWUFW010004833.1, on the reverse strand, counting down.
TAGTTATAGACCTATATCCCCAGTTAAACATCTAGTCGTCTACCCATACTGCGACTCATAAACCTATTTACAAAAGTATAGAAGCAGTCACACATCCAGTCAGACAAAGACAGAGCTACTTACACCTTCACTCACTCATTCACTTACTCACTCACTCACTCACTCACTCACAGAATAGATATGTATCCAGCACTAGAAGAGCTGCTTGCACACAGTTTCATACCCCAAGAGTCACTAACAGAGCCATTAAGCAATCCATAAGGTACTTACATGCATATTTAGAGACCCATACAATTCTAAGATAGCCAGTCATATAGTGATATAGTAACTCACATATCCAGTTACACATGCACAGAGGGAATCGTACACACACTAAGATATGTACTCAAATACTGACACAACCAAGGGAACCATCAAGACAAGTCATCCTTTAAACAAGTCTTGGGCCTGCTAATACACAGCCTGTGGGTGCAGTTTTACTACCAGAGAGACTTAGAATTTAAAACACCTTGCTAAACCTTAAAGTCCCCTTTTATTACATATAAGTCCCCCTAAGGTAGTCTGTAGGTAGGTCATAGTAAGGATCCTATGTGCTTAAAAGGTAAGAGATGTACTTCTAAGTTTCAGTGAGTTTCATGCACAACTTACAAGCATGTTTGCCCAGTTATACATCCAGTATGTCACCCATGTTGTGGCTCATATACCTGTTTACAAAACCATAGAACAACTCACACACTCAATCAGACAGCAACAGACAATACTTACACATTCTCTCATACACCCATACAGCACTTATGTATCCAGCAGGAAATTACCCAGTTGCACACACAGTTAAATACCCCAATATTCACTAACAGAACCAGTAAGCAATCCGTACAGGCATCTATATACACATTTAGAAACCCATAGAGTCACTAAGAGACCCAGTCATATACAGACATAGTTACTTACACATCCAGTGACACATACACAGTGGGACTAATACAGTCACTTAGATTTGTACCCAAGTACAAATACATCCAAGTCAGTTATCCATACATATATACAGACTTATAGAGGTACTAAGCTAGCCAGTGACATACCTACATAATTATTTACACCTCTAGTGGCACATCTAGAGAAGAACTGATACACCTATTTAGGTATATACTGAAGTAGTGACAATCTAAGCCATCCTTTTGAGACAAGTCACCCTTCAAACATGTCTTGAGCCTGCTACTACACAGCCTGTGGGTGATGTTTTACTGTCAGGTCGAGAAGGCATTTAAAATCCCTTGCCAAGACTTAAACCCAGGTGCCCACTGATCCATACACTAACACACTCAAGTACACGTTCATGTGTACACTAACACAGACAGGCACACAATCATGCATACAGTAAGACATCCAGGAATTTGCTTATATATACACTGACACACCCAAGCACGCACTGATCCATACACTGACACACCCAGGCAGACAGTGACACACCTAGATACACTCTGGTGCATACAGTAGGACATCCAGGCAGACACTAATATATGCACATCCACACCCAAAGAGACACTGATGGATATAGTGACACACTCAGGCACACACTCATCCATACAATAACACAGCTAATGACACACTTATGCATACAGTGACACACCAAGGCACACACGGATGCATAGTCAGACACATCCAGTCAGAGACTGCTGCATACACTGACACACTCAGTAGCACATTCATACATACACTGAGAAAGCTAGGTATTCACTTTTGCATACACTGTCCCAGCCAAGCAGACAGTTATGCATACAGTGACAACCCAGGCACATGCTAAAGTATACACTGACATAGCCAGACACACACTGACGCATACGCTAACACAGCCACACATACTAAAATATACACTGACACACCCAAGCACACTTTCATGCATACACTAACACATGTATTTATAGATCTATACTGAGAGACTAATACAAACGTTTAGAAACTGAAATCAACACTTATGTAGTAAGTTGCTTGATTAAAGTAGTTAATTTAATACTGTGTACAGGAAAATGTATTCTTTATTTGCTTTGTAGAAATCCTATTCTATTTATAAAAGAGATTTAGAATGCCTGACAAGAGACAAAGAAGAAAGGAACAGAGGAAAAACTATTACCAACTTCAAGCCGAGAGAGAAAGAGAAAATAAGGTAGAGAATGTCCAGAGGAAAAAAGTGGAAGCTGGTAAGCGTACTAAGTAGTTTCTGAAACAAATATGCCGGAATATTCAGAATGAAGATAATATATTATGTAGAAATTGAATTTTCTCTTCAACTGGAAAAAAGCAAAGAGTATGTTTCTGACAGAGAAAATGTTCTAATAAAACAGGGAGTTTGTCAAGGAGACAGAAACAGTTTAATGAGTTACTTGCTAAAAATGTTTTGGACTTGAGTCATACAAATTTGCTACAAAGGATGAAGAAATATAAGAGAACAAGGGGAATATGTACAAACCCCTATTACCACGGGAACATCACTTTTTGGATGTTGCTGTGGCGATAGGGGCTTTGCCTTATTTACAAGGCAGAGTTAAGTCACTTAACGTGGCTTAACGCTGCCTTGTAAATAAGGCCCCCTTTCATCCCATGCATAGCGTGAAAGGGGAGGGCAATGGGTGTTGCGGTGGGTGTTCCACCGCAACACCCATTGATTCTGATGCTGTCTCCTATTTACAAGGGAGGCGTAAATAGGAGGCAGCGCCAGAATTACGACCAGGGAAAACCTGGTCTTAACCTGGAGAAGCGAGGAGAAATGTTTCATTTCTCCTCATTTTTCCTGTCTTCATGTGTGCTGCATTGTGCAGCACACATGAAAACAGCAAAAGGTCAATGATTGTTTATATACAGGAAGGTCCCCCTTCCTGCACATAAACAATCATTTAAAAAAAATGCTGTTTTGCAACTTTTGTGTGTGCTAAATTAAGCAGCACACATAGAAGTTACAAAACATAATTTCAAGATTGTTTATGTGCAGGAAAGGGGACCTTCCTGTACATAAAAATCTTCCCCTGCATGCAGCCACCCTTTCACTATGGAGCAAGGGTGCCTGTGTTTGCGCTAAGCCACAGAACTTAGCGCCAACGCAGGGCTGCACCACATTCTTGTAAATATGGTGCAGCCCTGCGTTTCAGAAGTAGCGAAGCGTGTCGTTAAGCAAAGGAGGCTAACGACATGCTCCGCCACTTCCCTTGTACATATGCCCCTAAGTGCTGCATTTAATAAAAGCAACATATTGAGAGCATTGTTGAGAAAGCATTTACTTTGAAGATGAAACTATTTATCTTGATATTGAATAGAATGAGGACACTAGACAAAACAGTACTGTGTATGAAGAAAAAAAACCTTAGAAAAAGACTTATTAACAGAACTAATTTTTGCAAGATTTTTAAAGGTGAATGGAAACTTACCTCTAGTACAGAACCTTATTTTAATGAGGAAAGCTATTTCCAGGAGAACACACTAGTGCATGCAGTTGATTTAACTGTTCTTTACTATGAGGTAAAATATTTCTGTTGCAATGGAGGAGATGGTTCCCAGGAATGTAGAAGAAGTGATAGCTGAAGACATGCAAGGAAAGCGTAGTCAGGCCCCAGTATACAAATGGAATTGTAGTAGGATTTGCAGTGTTCATCAGGAATCAATTGATTTATTAACGACTATTATACATGAGTTTCCATGCAGAAGTCTGAAACAAAATTTCAATTTTGCAAGGATTAGATCATTGCAAGGTGAGGAGGTATAGAATTTACAGGGACATTCACTCGCATGTCTGTCAAAGAAAGTGTGCCACAGCACGTTTCATCATTTCTGGATGTTAGCTGTTCACCATTCCAAAATACGAAATTTGGTTAGGAGACTTTACTATGTGAAAGCTCCTGCATTATATTTAGGAGAGATGAATAGAAGTCTACTGCATGATACAGTAGCAGAGCTGGAAAACGTTTGAGAAGCTATTCAGTTGTGTTTCTTTATTCCTGAGGAGTGATTATTGGAGGTGTAGAGGTTATTACTGGAAACTTTGCACAAGAGATTGCAAAGTTTAACACAGTATGATCTGAAAAACCAAACCGGGTTTGTATTTGTTGTTGACGCACTCACTCGGAAGCCAAACTCACAATTTAGTTGTGCACTCAAAAACTAAACAGGAGAACATAGATAAGTGGCAAGAGTTTGCTGTTTATTTCTTTGTAGAAGAGCAGTTAGATAGATAGTTTATTTCGACCAATCATATGATCCTTACACCAGCATACAAAACATACATTTAAATACAAAACTTTAAAAGACAATCAGATAATAATTACTACATCCATTTTAAACCCCCACCTCAGATAAAAGTTTAAAAGTAGCAGCAAGAGGACATATACGGGGATTAAAAAGGTCAGTTGTCTAAGGACATCACCACATTAAGTTCATTTCAGGGCCTTGGATCTCAACCACCATGCATACAATAAAAATCTTGAGACAGCAAAGACAATGCACTGTGAAGTGTCAGATCGTAAAATCCGAAGAGCTTCCATTGGCCTGGAGAAAGAGAACAATCGGCAGACTGGAATGATCCAAGCTCTCCTGATAGCCTTGTACATAGGACAGAAGAAGAGAAAGTGCTCAATGGATTCTTCTGCACTTAAGCATATTGGGCAGATAGGCGATAGTCCAGCATTTGTCCATTTGCATTTTCAGAGATTCAATGGAAGTGAACCAAATCTTAATTGAATATAAAGTGCTCGTGCATGCGGGGGTTCTATTTGATCCATAAAGGATTCAAGATTAAAACTATATTTTACATCTAAAAATTGCATTGTTAAAACTCCATAGGATGTACTTTCAGTGCAAATAGAATTGATATAGACCCAGAATTTCTTTTTTAATATGGGGGCCAACTTTTTAGTTATAGTACCTGGGTTCTCCCACAGCGATGCAAGGCCCAAGCGGTGCAGCCATTCTTTAATCTTTGAAAACCATAACAAGGTGCCTTTCTGTTTTTGGAGATTTAAAAGTTCCACCACTGCCTCTCTTACTTTAATCTCTGTAGTATTAGCCCAAATCATTATCCAGAACATCAAGGTTCTGAGGACTGCATGATACGAGATAGATTTCACACCCAAGTCGAGACGCAGTGGTAAAATCGGAGTACTGGTTGGAACATTAAGTATGGCTCTAAGAAATTTCTTTTCCGCTATTTCTAATTTTTGGGTGTTCTCCATGCCCCATAGTTCAGCCCCATATAGGGCTGCCCCATGAGCTTTCGCCCTGTGTATCTCTAGTGCAGGGGAAATGGGGCGATAGGATGAGCCTCTCAGTCTCCTTACTATAGCACAATCCACTATCTGCAAAGTAGATTCACTCTTTAAAATTTGCGAAGACCACGCAAGGTTGTCATTAATTCTAACACCCAGGTAGTCAAACACCTTAACCTGCTCAAGTTGTTGAGAACCCAATATTAACTTATTTTTAGAGCGTTTGTAAGGATTGAAAACCATAAATTTAGTTTTAGAGCAGTTGATTTCCAAACCTCTAGCCCTGCATGCGTCAGCAAATTTGTTCAAAATATTTTGGATCCCCTTAGGGGTCTTAGAGATGAGAAGTGTGTTGTCCGCGAAGAGTAACGCCGGCAGGAGATTACCTGCCAGTCTCGGAGGATCACCACCACATCCAAAGAGTTCCTGAATCAACCCATTTATGAACAGAGTAAATAATGTGGGAGCTAATACGCACCCTTGGCGCACACCTTTGAGGATTGGAATGTTATTCGTAAGGCTGCCTTCAGGGTTCCATCTAACTTTGGTGTAATTAGCATCATGCAGTCGAACCAATAACTGGAGTAGGTCCTTAGGTAGCTCAAGGTCCCTCAAGACAGCCCACAGCTTATTACGATCGATAGAATCGAAGGCTGTCTTGAGGTCAACAAAGACAACATATAAGTGACCTTTCAATATCTTCACCTCCTTCCAGATAAGCAATAAAAATTTAAAAACTTGATCTAAAGTGCTTGTGCTTGGTCTAAAACCTGCCTGCAGGTGGGAAATAACATTATTTTCTTCCATCCAGCTCTGGATACGTAGCAGAATAATCTTACAAAACAATTTCTGTGGGACATCTAGTAAACTTATTGGTCTATAATTAGCCGGGTCCCCTTTGTTACCCTTTTTAAAGATGGGTATTATTTCTGCTCCTTTCCAGGTTGGAGGAATTTCACCACCTAACTGTATAGCATTAAAAACCTTTTGGAGCAAAGGGGCCCAAATGGTCGGTTCAGCTCTGAATAAGTCTCCAGGAAGTCTATCGAGACCAGGTGCTTTTCCCACTTGGAGTTCGTTAATTGCATTGATGGTTTCTTTTAGGGAAAACAGTTCGATCAACTCCTGGGAGACTTCTAAAGAGTTATCATAAACAGGTACCTTTGTTCCCTTGTTTGTAATCGAGGTAGCCTCACTGGCATAGAGCTTTGTGCGGTATTCTTCCCATACCTTGGGCTGAATATAATAATCCTCAGTAACAGATTGCTTTGTCGACCCTTTTGCTAGTAGGTGCCAAAACGTTTGGCCGTCTTTTCGCTTTGACGCTTCTACTAGGGAGAGCCAAATATTAGACTCCCATAGCCTTTTTGCTTCATCCTGAGCCCTTTTGTATTGTTTCCTCCTATTTGAGGTAGCCACTTGATCTCCACATTTTACTGCTTCCACAAGGTTTGCCTTTGCAATTCTACCTTCCTCATTATACCACGGGGCATTAAATCTCTTAGGAGTGTCTGGGTTAAAAGACTTAATAAAATATTGTTTAATGCTGTTGATCAATTTCATAAACCATCCTAAAATAATATCCGACTCTTGATAATGCACGGGACCTACAGCCATTAGTGTCAGAGCCACTTCTTCATAAATTTTTTAAATCGATTGATCGTTCGCTATCAAGCTCGGCCATTTAATACGTCTATTATTATTGATTGTGTTAATGGGGCCCATATATTTAGTTGGGGAGATCTCAGCAGTAAATAACCCGGATAATACCACGCTTAAGGCATTGTGGTCGCTATCCTCTCTTTGCAATACGGACATGTTCAGCACATGGGACCACAAGGCAAGGTCCACCATTACATAATCAATCCTGCTTTTTAAATTACCCCTCTTAAAGGTGTATTCTGCTGCGGCATCCGCTGCCGTCTGCCCATTGCAGGCCCTTAGCCCATGTGCAAGGGTCAGGGACAAAACCTGTTGACCCACCTTCGTTACTCTCTTAATTGGGGGATTGGATAAATTCTTTATACCCCTAGCAGTCTCCTCCTCTTGCACTAAGTTTTGGATATACTCGACAGGTTCATAAGTTACATTAAAGTCTCCTGCCAAGATTATTGGCGGGCCCCCACTTTGTTTGTCAAGATAGTCAGATAACGTTAGTATAGTTTCTGAGGGCCTATGCTGACTCGTAAACCTATTATAAATATTAAACAGTCTAATTTGTACGTTTTTTTGGGGTCAGACTAAATCAATACCTAGGATCTCCTGCGAGTTGACCCTCAAAATTTTAATTCTACAATTCAGTGATAGCCTGACCCATATTAGCAGCCCTCCTGCCGAACGGTTTGATTTGAGCACACAGCAAATTATATGTAAGTGTTGCTATGATAAGTTAGAGGATTATAAAATTTCAGCTAGAGCAGTACATAACAAGTTAGAATTAGTTTCAATTCACAAGAATTTTAAGTTTTAAATGTTTATGAATTAATTATTATACAATGCATACATCCTTACCAAGCAATTGTGCATATGGAACCTAATACTGGGAGATTACCTCCAACAGAGATTCTGAAAGGTCTTAAAGGTAGACTTGTAGACTTGCCATTAGATTTCAAAAAGATTACTAAAACGATAGGAGCACCAAGAGATTTTGGAGAGCCACTTATTATTCTAGTAAATGGTGTCCCTACTAAGAGCAAAAAAATATGGCGAGAGTTAGTGGGTGTTAGGAAAGTAAATAAAGCAACAATGTATCTGTGAGAAAATAATATTTATAATACAAATGCTGATGTTCAAGATATCTGACATGTGAAGGAAGAAACATTACCCTCAAGTGGTCAGACTGAAAAGGTGAATCAATTGAGATGAAGAAGAAATTTATTAACACTATAGCATTCATCTTCTGCATTCTAAAGAAATTGTAGGTGATGCTATCGATCTTTTTCAAATGAAGAAGCAAAAGGGGCTCCCATGAGTATGTGGGAAACATTTTTAGAGGCTCGCTGTTTTCCCCAACTGTTTGTAGCTGGAACAGGTAGCTGCAATGATGAGCACCCTGTACAGATATGAGCAGCTGAATGTCAGTCAACATGATTATATTCAGAGGATCCAAGATTTCGACGGTGCATTCCCTACATTTTCCATCTTCTCTTTGAGAGTGACTTTTCTGGACTTTCATATGTTGTTAACCATATACTAAAGACAGGAGTTAATCTTTAAAAACTCTCTGCAAGGGAATTCATTGAAAAAGTTCATGGGAAGGATGAAAACTTGGAGTATAACTTGATTATTTTGATGGCGTGCCAACGTTGCACCAGCGAATATTGGTATCACTGTCAAGGAGAACTGAAATGTATATTGAGAAATCTAGGTGCACCTACTTAGTTTCTGACACTCAGTTGTGCTGAGTAGGCCTGGAATGACCTGCTTGAATTTTAGCGAAAATCGAACGCTAACATTAAAGACATGAAAGTGAAGACAGACGGAGAACTTTGCTCCTTGGAATCTGCTAATGTCTGTATATATTTCAACCACAGGTTTCAAGCCATGATGTCTTTCACCTGCACATTACTAATCCTGCCCTTCAAAGTAACTGCTTTCTTTTGGCAAAAAGAGTACCAATCAAGGGGTGCTCCTCATATTCACATGCTGTTATGGATAAAAGATATACTGAAATTTGAATCAGACTGTGATGAGTGTAATTTCTTTCATAGATCAGTATGTGACATGTGCCATCCCAAAAGACGGTGTTGAAAGGGGCTTGAGACAGCAAGTTCTATGCTTTCAAACTCATAGATGTGGGAAGTACTGTCTTCGAAAATACAGATACAAAGGAAAAGTTTACATGAGATGTCAATTTGGATTCCCATCACCTGTCATTTCTCAAGGAAGAGTTACCAACTCTATGTCTGCAGTCAGACCTACATTAACACAGAAATCACCAAAAAACACATTCTGTGATTCTGAAGATGTGGAATGCAAATATCAATCTTGCAGGTAACTCCATCACAGTTGCTCAGTAGGTCACTTCATATATTACCCAGCCAGAGATGACAGAGATAAAGGAGATGTTGGAGGAGATTTCTGCAGAAAAGACTCTAGCTAAGAAATTGCACAGCTTCAGCTTGAAAATGCTTTCCCATTGAGAGATGGGCTACTATGAGTGCTCTGACTGGTTGAGCTTGGCCAGTTTTTTCTCAAAGTGAAGGAGAATTGTTTGGGTAAGTCTAGGCCTTGCAAGCAGGTGAAATAGAGTGTTGAAGTCTTTCCCAGAAATTCAGTATCTGATAGAAGGTAGAGCTTGCTCGGCCTGTGTTGCTACGCTAGCGCTTTGCCAATTGTTTTAAACTGCACTAAATTGTTTTACAAGCCACATTGTATTGACTTCACCTTTCGTGTCGCTCTATGCTCGCCGACTCCCCGGTCCACCACAGCTATCCCTATGCTGGTTGAGTGGAGGGAGGTACCGAGCTCATCACTTCCTGGTTGGGACACTATTGGGCGGCCATCTTGGCAGGGTGATGCTCCAGTTTTTCTTTGCTCCTGACTATTTAGGGCGGAGGCGCTGACGCGCAGCTGATAGAAGGTAGAGCTTGCTCGGCCTGTGTTGCTACGCTAGCGCTTTGCCAATTGTTTTAAACTGCACTAAATTGTTTTAAAAGCCACATTGTATTGACTTCACCTTTCGTGTCGCTCTATGCTCGCCGACTCCCCGGTCCACCACAGCTATCCCTATGCTGGTTGAGTGGAGGGAGGTACCGAGCTCATCACTTCCTGGTTGGGACACTATTGGGCGGCCATCTTGGCAGGGTGACGCTCCAGTTTTTCTTTGATCCAATCTATTTTAGGGCGGAATGGCGCTAACGCGCAGCGGACGCGCGCAGCGGACCGAAGGCGCGCCAAAGGCAAGCCCGTCTGCGCCCGTCTGTGCCCAACCGGGCCCAGGGGCCACAACCCCTGGCAATTTGCCCGAAAATAGTATAACTTACAGTTCGTATTCTCTGCATGAGCTGAAAGGGGTTACGAATTCCAACTGTCTACACTGTCTAAATATTGCTAATAACCCCTCCCACTGCCCACATTGTAGCTTTGAGTTAATGCCTCACAAACACTATAGATTACATACTAGCAAATTGCAGATCACTTCCTAAGCATTCTGTGGAATTAGCATTGTTAATAGATGAACTTGAGCCAGATGCTCTTTTTCTAACAGAAACCTGGCTCCAGATTGAAACGGATCCTGCTGTTATTCAAACCCTCCCTCAAGGCTACTCAATACTTAGAGCTGATCGTATGTCCGGCAGAGGCGGAGGCCTTGCTATTATATTCAAAGACACTTTTAATTGTCGTACTACACTGACCACGCTATCAGATTGCGAAAGCATGGCTTTCTCTTTAGAGTTCTCACCTACGAGCACCTTTTCCGGTCTGCTGATCTACCGCCCCCCGGGAGCTTTAGGGCAATTTCTCCCTAATCTACCTACTTTGGCTGCCAATATAGCACTGGCCCCAGCCAATTTTACGATACTCGGTGATTTCAATATTCATCTAGATGACCCCGCCAACCATATAGCCAATGAACTGCTATCTAGCCTCCTGGCGATCCAACTCAAGCAAAAAGGATTTGCCTCCACACATGTGAAGGGTCACCTTCTTGACCATGTATTTAGCAATTTGCACAACCTTGTTGTAGGTACTCCTACTCCTCTCCCCTGGATGGATCATTTTTTGATCCCCCTAAGTTGGGAGACTGCCGTACAACTGCCCCCCCAGAGAGCAGCGCCGACTCTGGAAAGAAAGTGGTCGAGGCTTTCCCTCAATCATTGGATCATAGCTCTTGACAATACACGACCATTGAGAGATCCTAATTCCAATCTGTCCAGTAGTAACTTTAATGCTTGGATCCAAAGCTCCCTTGACCTGGTTCTCCCTAAGGAACCTATCTACAAGAAAAACAGACAGAAAACAGCCCCATGGTTTTCCCCCAAATTGAGGGACTTAAAGCAAACATGCCGGAGGCTGGAAAGAAGTTGGAGACAGAATTTCTCAGAGACTAGGAAAGTGGAATACAGGAAAGCAATCAGGGTATATAAATCAGAAATAAAAATCGCCCAAACAACATTTTATGAGGAAAAAATAAGTACTGCTGCAAACTCACCTAAAGAGATCTTTCGCATTGCTAAATCACTTATCACCTTACCTCAAAAACCTTCAGTAACGGAAGGAGCACTTACACAGTGTAACAATCTGGCAATCTTTTTTCATCAAAAGATCCAAAATATCTATATGTCCTTTCTTAACACAACACCTGAGTCCATGGTGACCACAACAAGTAGCTCGAGCGTTACTTTTAAATGCTCGTTGGAGCAATTTCCCCTCTAGATGGGGTTCTATTGGATTCAATCATCACAAGAGTAACCTCAGGCTCTCCATTGGACCCTGCCCCTCCGCAACACCTCACTTCAGTCATTAATGCTATTCGCCCAGTTATTCTTGATACTCTGAATTCTTCCATCATCTCTGGTATGGTACCTACAGCTTGGAAATACGCGATGGTTAGGGCCCTTCTGAAGAAACCCAATTTGGATCAATCCAATCTGGCCAACTATCGCCCAATTTCCCCTCCTCCCCTGGCTGAGTAAGCTGGTTGAGAAGCATATTAACACCATATTGGTTGATTATTTGGAATCCAACGGGCTGTTGCATTACTCTCAGACAGGCTTTCGTCCTCAGCATGGGACGGAAACGGCCTTAGTAGTAGTAACAGAGGAGGCAAGAAGGTTACTGGACCAAGGAGGAACAGCGGCAATCATCCTCCTGGATCTCAGTGCCGCGTTTGACACTGTTAACCATAACATCTTAGCCCATCGACTTAAGAGCATGGGAGTGTCAGGCACGGCACTGACCTGGTTCCAGTCCTTCCTCAGCAACCGCTTCTTCCAAGTCTTTGAAGGAGATGTGGTGTCCTCTCGGCTGCCTCTTAGCTGTGGGGTTCCTCAGGGCTCTGCCCTGAGCCCCACGCTTTTTAACATCTACATGAGTCCCCTGGCGGAGATTGTCCATCCATTCGGCGTTAAGATTATCACCTATGCAGACGACACTCAGTTAGTGGTAGCATTGAATCACTCTGAGGGGTCGTCTAGCACCCTAGGTCCTTGCCTAGAGGCGGTGGCCGAGTGGATGGAACTCTCCTGCCTCAAGCTCAACGGGGACAAAACAGAGATCATGCTCCTGGGCAACCCTCCGTCCCCCATCCTGTGGCCGGAATGCCTGGGTCCTGCTCCACCTCCTAAGGCACAAATTAAAAGCCTTGGCATATGGTTGGACAGCTCCCTTGATTTTAATTACCAGGCTACCAAGCTTTCAGCCACGTGTTATGGACTGATGAGAATGTTGCGGAAAATCATTCCCCTCCTCTCCTTCCAGGCGAGAAGAATTATGGTACAGGCCCTTATTCTTTCTCGCCTTGATTATGGGAACGCCCTATATCTTGGTGCTCCTCAATTCACCATTCACAAGCTGCAAGTAACTCAGAACTGTGCTGCCCGTCTGCTTCTTCAGATTCCGCGGTGGCAATCTGCTAAACCAGCATTGAGGAGTCTCCACTGGCTCCCTATTCCAGCTAGGATACAGTTTAAAGCTATGTGCCTAGTCCATAGAGCCATCCGGCAGACTGGTTCGGCTATTATTCACCCCTTGTCACTCCCTATCTTCCTCATAGAACCCTGCAATCCAGCTCCTTATGCTTGGCCGCTCCCAAGAAAATTCGAAGATCCAGGTGGGGTGGACGCTCTTTTTCGTTTAATGCTGCAAAGATCTGGAATACTCTTCCTCCCACTTTACGTAAGGACAACAACCTTTTGGCCTTCCGGAAGCTCTTAAAAACCTACCTCTTTAAGACAGTCTCTTAACATCATGGCTTCTGTTTTTCCTCTACTCTTCTATCAAACAGCGCTGGGAGGCCTCAGGGTAGCCATGCGCTATATAAGTACAATTTCATTCATTCATTCATTCAGTATCTAGCAGAGTTTGATCCGGAAAGCAGAGATATTGTGAAGTCAAATATGTTGAATATGTACTATCCCAGAAGGAGTTGACACGTAGACAATATGTGCCTATAAGAAGTACTTCAATACTACAGATATAAAAGTAATGCAACGGAAATTATAGAAAAAGGAAAATATGCAGTAGTTGGATGTGACGGTTGTTTGGTGAGACATAGCAAAGGAAATTGAATTAACTACAGTAAACTGAGTTGCCAAAGGGCAGACAGAATAGAGTTTTTCTATTTGGCTCTTCTGCAACTGTTCCAGCCTTGGCGTGCTGAATCAGGACTACTTGGAAACTAGGACTGCTACGAAGACTCTTTCAATGCTGTAATAGACAGCATTCAGTGTTCTGTCTTTTCAAATTACTTGCAAATGTTGAAAGATGAGATGGACCCGGAAGAAACTATTGCTGCTGAGGTAACTAAAGAGAGTTCATAAAACAGCAAAGTTCTGGGCTACTGAGTCAAGATCCACCAGTTATCAAAATAAAGCAGCTTTAGCCATGTGTGAAGTGGAGACTGCAATGCAACAAGCAAGAGAAGAAACTGCTGATTTCGAACACTCAGTAGCACAACTGAATGACAAACAGAAAGACATTTATATTGAAGTAAAAGATAAAATAGAGCATGGATTTCTGCATGAGAAGAAAGAATGTGAATGTTCTTCTTTTAATCCAATACTACTATACATCAGTGGTCAAGCTGGCACTGGGAAAAGCTTTCTAATTAAAGTTCTCACCCCTTATCTACAGAGGACTACAAAATCATATTTATCATGTGGAGTAACAGCACATAACATTAAAGGAATTACTTTACACCAACTACTTATGCTACCTGTTAAACATGACAATAAACTGAAAAAATAGAAGTTATCTTGTGAAGTTTGTCATGAGGTGTCCAGAGTATTGAAGAAACGGAAGCTTTTAATCATCAATGAAGTGAGCATGGTTTAGAATTTAATGATTGCCTTTGTACACTTAAGAATGCAGCAAATTTTAAGAACTGAGTATGACGTGCTACTTAGAGTAAAACATTTAATTGTGTTCAATGACATACTGCATCTTACCCCGATTACAGTTTAGCCTGTTTTCAAAGCACTTCTCCATAATGAAACAAGACATTTTTTGGGAAGTATTGGCAATCTAAATAATTGACTAAACTTTGAATACAAGGAACTAGTGAAGAATATGCATCAATCGTCCGATGTGGAATATGGAGAAATCCTGAAGGACATTAGAGTAGGAGTGCTGACAAAGGAGGGAAAACGTGCTTTGGAGAGTCGACTTACCAAGAAACTATTGTTATACGATAGCACAGTAGCACAACTAATGTACAATTTTATTGAAAAAGACAAACCATAGTCTGTTTGTTGGCTACACTTCACGAGTGCTCCACTTTTAATGATGAATTACTAAAACTGGAGAAAGAAGACATTTTGTAACTCACAGCTACTGACAAAATGGAACACCGGGGAGTAGCAATACTAGTAATTGGAATACTGCAAGCACAATTGGACTCATTTGAGAAATCTGTATCTAGGACTGCATGATTAGAAAAGGGTTTATGTGTGTGCACAAACTGTTGAGTAATTTTGCAGAATAATTTAAATGTTGAGGAAGATTAGTAAATGATGCAATGGGTAAAGTGATTGAATTAATTAACTTTCCAAATAGGGATTAGATTCAATATTTAGCCATGCAATTTTATCAAATTGATGGAGAGAAGCAGATTGGCCAATGTACTGTACGTTTTTTGTTTGTAAAAGACTTATATGTCCAGCGACAGCAGTTCCCACTTTCTCTACCATATGCTGTAATTATCCATAAATCACAGGGGTCAAATGTAGATGCAGCTATTATTAATATTGGAAGTACTGTGTTCAAAGAAGGTATGTCATATAGCAATGCTGCGAGTTAGAACTTTGTCGGGTTTGTTTTTGGTTGATTTTTATGAAAAGAAAGCTAGTGCCAATGCAAGTTGTGTCAGAGAACAATGGGTTAAGAAGTGTATATGATCCTCACTTAGGACAGTATCCTATTTGTCAGAAACAAATAATCTGTCCTAAATGGAAGCTTACAAAGGAAGCGATGGATGTTCCTCAAAAGAAGCAAAAGAAACACAAGGAAGAAGGTGGTAACAAGAAAAAACTGGAAAATGAAGAAAAAAGTTTAGGTTTCCAGTTTGAAAATGGTAATAGTCTCAACTACTATGCAAATGTTGTTCTCAATGTATTCTTCCATTTACATCATCTTATAAATGCAATTCAACATAAAGCAGACAGCAGATTCTGTTCTGAACTGTGTTGTTTGCTGGAACCTTTACATACTGATAATACTGTAGCACTTTCTGCTTCAAGCACACAAGATCTAGTAGACCTATATATTGGATCAGTAGTATTTACTCTCAGCACTCAACAAGATGCACAGGAATTTTTAATGGTCATCCTTAGAGTAGTGGAACAAGAAGAAGTAAATATTGATGACTTATTTGGACTCAGTTACACATGGAACATGGCTGTGAAGGTTGTTCTTTCATCTATCACTCAAATCAATTCTGAACAATTTCTCTCCTTAACATTACCAGATTAAAAAACTGTGCCTTTTGACAGACTGATCAAAAAGGCTGGCCGAAATTTGTGCGTGAACCTTGGTGGCACCCACTTCCTTCTATTGCGAACTGGCCGAAATATGACCTGGTCAAATTGTAGATCAGATTGCATGTTTACGTTGAGGATACAGTTAACTGGGAAGTACATTATACTAATGCTATCAACAATGCAGAGCAGATGGATCTAAAATGGAAATAACAAACTTCAAAGCAGGACAAATTTCAGTTTCTGGAAGAATGTTTAGTACAGTGGCTATCATCTTTCATAAGCACTTTGTGTAACTTCAGGATACTACACTGTGTATTTAATAAGTATAAGTGGATGGACAGAATGCAATGATAGCAAGCTTACATTGAAATAAAAACTGCCTTTCAAACTTCCATGTTCATACCTCTTCTTTTTTCAACCAAAGTTCTAAGCAGGATAACTGTTTAACTAGTGTCATACAGTGTTTGTTCTTCATGGATCATCAGTGTTCAAGACTTCATTCAGCCTAGTAGGGGTAATGTCTTCAAAACAGTCTCCAAAATTCAAATATTTATATATTTATATTTATTTCGAGTAATGGACTACTTGCAAGATGACAACATTTTATTTCTTTAGATTAGCTCAGTAGCTGTAGCTAAAATAATTTATTAATTTGCTGTAGTGAGTAAAATTCATAGTGTCACTTATTTACAGTGCCATACTGTGCAGTTCTGTTTTTTTTTTGCTACAATCTAAATAATTGTTTTTCCCCGCTGTTAAATTAAATGTATAATTGCTTTACAATGTAGTACCTGTGTGATGTTTTATTATTAATATGAACATTTCTATTGCAGAAACGTAAACTTTGCTATCCAAATTCATAACATGTAACAATAACTTGTATTTATGTTTTCTCACTTTTACCACAAATCATTGTAACCATTCATTGCAGTAATGTAAGTGACTAGTTACAGCTTTACCATTTATAATATCCAATAAGACAGGAAGGCAGACATTGTTGCATACAGTGACAAACTCTAAGCATGGGCGGAGACCTTTGCTCCGCCCACGAAGTGTGCAGAGATTTGCCTCCTCCGCGTTCTGCGGAGAAGGTAAATCTCTGCACACTCCGCAGCGGAGTTGGCCAGCCCCCGCCTCTACCCCCGTATATTAACAAGTAATTCTACATAACTTAAAAGTAAATTAAAACCACTTACCTGTACTGCGACGTCCCTGGGCTGCTCTCCTTCTCTTCCTTGCCGTCTGGGTAATCCTTGAGAAAACTGTGCATGCGCGCATGCGCTCTTCTCGCAAGAAATGCGCATGCGCGCGCGCATGCACAGTTTTCTCAAGGATTACCCAGACGGCGAGGAAGAGGAGGAGGGCAGCCCGGGGATGCCGCAGTACAGGTATGTGGTTTTAATTTACTTTTAAGTAATCGAATTACTTGTTAATATAGGGAGGGTGGAGGCGAGTGGTGTAGCGGAGCAGAGTTCCAGGGAGTTTGTTTGCAACTCAGTGGAACCTCCCACTAGCTCCGCTACGCCCAGTACGCCCAAGGTTAACAAACTCAAGCAGCCACTGATACAGATATTGAAACACCCATGCACACACTGAAGGTATACATTGGCATACCTAACCTCACACTTGTGTATACAGTGAAACACCCACATAGAGCGAAACATAGACTTGCACACCCAGTAACACCCTCATGCATACACTCACACATCCAGGTACACACTAATTCTTACTCTAAGACACTCAGTCACACACTGATGCATAGAGTAACAGGCCTAGGCACACACTGAGGTATACAGCCATACTTCCAGGTAGACATTGTTGTAAACACTAAAAAACCCAGGCATACACTCATACACCTTGCCACACACTCATACATATACTAGCACACCTACACAGACACTGATACAGTTACTGAGTCAGTTACTAGTACATACACTCAGAAACCCAGGACACACTCAAACATTTACTGGTACAGCCAAGCACACACTGATGCATTCACTAACTTACTCAGACAGTCACTAATACATACACTGAAGCATCCTCAGACATACTCATACATATACAGACTTACCCAAAGACACAATAACACATTCATTGACATACTCAGACACTCACTATCTGGAGGACACAGTAGTTGTCCCTGACTTGTTGATATGATGTTAGAAATGGGGTCTCTTGTTTGCAATGGTTTGCACCTTTGTCCAAGAAGGGACCCTTGCTTCTAATCAAGGTAAGGGAGTTACTCCCTTAGACAACCCCTGCTCACCCCCTTGGTAGCTTGGCATAAGCAGACAGGCTTATTTCAGAGGCAGTGTGTAAATCATTTGTGCACGCATACAGCAATACAGTAAAAACACTACAAATGGACACCACACCAGTTTAGAAAAATAGGTAATCTTTATCTAAACCAAACAAGAGCAAAATGACAAAAATCCAACATACAATAATCAAAATATGCACTTTGCAAGAATACCGTTAAAATGCTGTTTCTTAAGGTCGGTAGCTGCGTGCAGTGCTACCACGGTGCTGACAACAACCAAATCCAACAGTTGCAGTTTTCCTTGTCTGTGCAGACCAGCATCCATGTCAGAAGCCTTGTAAACAGTACCTTTGGTTCTGGCCGACCTTGTGAGTATGGGCCGGTTGCGACAACCGTTGTAGTTGCCATGTGAAGTGGAGCAGTGCGGCGTGCGGTGCCCTCAGGTGCAGGCAGCGGCTCGGTGACGGTTGTCCAGTGGTGTCGGTGATACTGGGGTGGCGATGTGAAGTAGGGTGGTGCTCGTTGTGGTGCTGACAGGTCACGGTGCAGGTGGCAGTGGCGGTCGATGGGAGATGGCATCGGTGAGCCATGGTTGTGGTGTGGGACAGGGCAGTGCTTTGCGCAGCTTACGAGCGGTGCCCCCAGACCACGGTGCAGACCACTGCGGTGAATTTAGGGTGGCGGAATGA
Source organism: Calotriton arnoldi (assembly GCA_963921515.1). Lineage (NCBI taxonomy): Eukaryota > Metazoa > Chordata > Amphibia > Caudata > Salamandridae > Calotriton > Calotriton arnoldi. The sequence goes on along the minus strand of CAWUFW010004833.1, from coordinate 395,868 downwards.
AGCAAGGTGGTGTGGAGTGCTGATCCCACAGGACGCAGTGTAAGCAGCGGCTCAGTGGAGGCGGCGGTCAATGTCATTGGTGAGACCAGGTGCGAAGTGCGGCAGTGCCTTCAGGTCAAGGAACATCTGGCGGTCTTGGTGATAGTGTCCGGTTGCGTTTTCCCTCTGTTGCAACTGAGAAACGTGGTCCCAGATGCGGTACCCAGAGGAAGGTGAAGTCTTTGCTGTTCCTGAGACTTCTTGAGCAGGGTGCAAGCTCTACCTCAAGCTCTTGGAGAAACTCAAACAAAGAAGTTGCAGAAAGTTCACTCCAGTCCTTTCACTGCCCAAGACAGAAGCAGCTACTGCAGGCCAAAACAGCAAAGCACACAGCAAAGTGGTAGGCTTTCCTCACAGATACCCCAGCTCTTTTTCTTGGCAGGTTCCTTGATCCAAGAGAGTTCTAAAGTCCTGGGGTCTGGGCCCCAATATTTATACCACATTTCATGTTGTTCTCTTCTGTCAGAGTGTCTGTGCTCAGTCCAAACCAGTTCTGTCCTCTCTGGCCCAGTTTCCTGGCAGGAAGTAGAGGCAGCATTGTCCAAAGCAGACCAGGCCTATTCAGGTGCAAGGAAATCTCCTCCCCCTACTCTAAGTGCAGCCCAGGTCTATTCAGCCGAGCCCTGACTCATCCAGGAAAGCAAGACACACCTCAACCCCCCAGTGGCTGCCTGAAGAGAATGCACATCCCCAGCCCCTATCACTCCAAAGATACACAGTCAATCCACAAACCGGCAGAGGCACACAGGATGGCTAAGCAAGAAAATATCCGCTTTCTAAAAGTGGTATTTTTAAACACACAATATAAAAATCATCTTTACTAAAAGATGCATTTTTATATTCTGAGTTCAGGTATACTAAACTCCATCTTTCTACCATGTCTCAATGGGAAGTTATACTTATAAGATGTTACAAATAAACTTCCATTCTATCCTATGGGACAGACAGCCTTTCCATAGTGAAAAACTAAATACACTGTATTTCACTATCAGGACATGTCACACACACCAGTATATGTCCTACCTTTCACATGCGCTGCACCCTGCCCACAGGGGTACCTTGGGCCTATCTTAGGGGTGACTCACATGTAATAAAAGGGAAGGTTAGGGCCTGGCAAGTGGATGCACTTGCCTGGTCGAAAACATGGCAGTAAAAACTGTGCACAGACACTGCAGTGTCAGGTATGAGAACACTTGTTCTGCTTGTGTGGGTGGCACAATCAGTGCTTCAGGCCCACTAGCAGCATTTGATTTATAGGCCCTGGGCTCACACAGTGCACTGTACTAGGGACTTAGTGGTCAATCAAATAAGCCATTCATTGAAACGGCAATCCATAAACACAATTTACAGGGAGAGCATATGCACTTTAGCACTGATCAGCAGTGTTAAAGTGCCCAGAATCATAAAACCAACAAAAAAAGGTCAGAAACAGGAGGACAAAAAGCAAAAAGTCTGGGGATCAACCCGCTGAAAAGGCCAGGTCTGACATATGGCAATGAAACAATAATTTCTTGTCCGACTGTCAATACAACAGTGTCTAAATAAAATAAATTGCCACCTGAATATTAGAGGTTCGCCAGAGTGTGGTGCTAGAGTAAATATCAACTGTGCATATCAGCACACTGTCCACTCCTATGGTTGATCCTGCATTTCTAGTAACAATAAACTGTCAAATTTAAGTTTTACTTTACAAAAGGACCACTGCGTCGATCATATTACAATATTCAATATGATGTGTCATATGTTACAGTTTTAAAAAAGTCCAGTTTTCACCTATAAAAGTCTTCTGGTGGTATGGAGAATGAATGAAACAGAGAAGTGTCAGAACGCCATGTCATAACATAAAGATCCACTTTTTTAAGGTTTTTGCAAACTGAAGGTGTTTTGACTCTGCGCTGAGAGAGCTTTAAATGATGATCCAATGTTTGCCAGCCTTTGACAGAAAAGTTTGCCAACCAACACTAGAACAGGAAACTTCATAGTAATCAGAGGTAATTTGATGAATCATATATTTCAGATGGAAAAAAAGACTGGTGTCATAGGGAAAGCTCTGAATAATGCACACAGATTTAAAATTAACATGGCTGTGGTCATGTGGTGAAATTTGCCAAATTTTTACGCAAATGCTGTGGGCGAGGTTTTGCATCTTCTGCAAGTGAAGTATCAATTGTGTAATAAAACTACGATATACAGATTTCCCATGGACAAGCTTTGTTAAAATAAAGCATTGAGAATCACAGCACTCTTATCAAAGTAAGAGAATCGCAAAATCCATTAGATCAGGTGCAAATGAAAATAATACATTTTTGTGACTCTCACAGTGTAGTGAGTGAGTGAAATATTTACTCAATCATATTCATAGGATTTCTGAAAACAGGCTTGAGATCCCATCATTAAAAGCCAAATGTGCACATTCATCTATGAGGAATCTACCTAGTAAGAATAATCTTCAACTTGTCCAGATTCAATTAGAGAAAATCATTTGACAACCACCTCTCAATGGCAGAGACAGTGGCTGTAATATTCACAGAAAATAAAGGGCATTTAGGCTTAAGAATAAGTATAAACTAACTTAGGAAGCATTTTGCTCAGAGTGACTAAATACTGATGATAAAATTTTAATTAGAAGTGGCGATAGGAGCCTGTTGCAGAATGCCCCAAATCACAGCCTTATTTCATGAGACAATCAGATCAAAAGACAGCATTCAGAAAGGGTCAACAAAAAGCACGTTATCTTTTGCTCTACATGGTATGCCCCGCTCACAGAGTCTCTGGATTAGGAAGAGGTTGTGAATGGTGCTGAAGGAGCCAACATGCTCAAAACGGACAGTACATCAAAGCCAGACCATTCACCACCATTCTGAGATTATCCAGACTGAACATGATGGTTAGCGCCATACTAAATTAAAAACGAATGCCATATTAAAGTATTTCTTGCAAAGAATTGACAACGTTTTGTCGTGCAAAAGACTTGGGCTGATATAGCATGCAAGACATAAAGGGCAACATTTTCCGGTTGGTCCAAAGAGAGTTATTTTTAGCAAGGAAGAAACTATTGCAGTTTTATTGTTTCATGGGCAATTCTTGAATGAAGCAAAATCATTTTCAAAATGATCCTAAAGACCATACTACATTATTATGATCATTTATTATTTTGGCAGGACAAGGGTTATGCAGGTTTAAGCAGATGCTAACATTGTTCAAAAGTCATTAGCAGATATTGACTCAAATTTAGTGAGTATCTACTCAGATGAGTCAGTGACACACAGGGAGGTCCATTCTACATTCTATTGAGTATTGAAATGTGTTACACTTCTATAGCAACACATGCAGGTCCCATGTTGATTGTGAAACAATTTGAACATAATTCAAACAAATATAGGGATGAGTAGTTGAAAGAAGCAGCCACCACTTATGCCAGTAGACATTCAACTGTCCAGAACAATTCAATCAAACAATCAATCAATCAGACATTTATAAAGCACTGCAACTCACCTGTGAGGGTCTCATGGCACTGGGGACATTTTGCTACTGTGTGGTGGGATGTTCAGTCGAACAACCAGGTCTTGAGTTCCCTCCTGAAGATCTGGAGTGAGGGTGTGGTGTTGAGGTGTAGGGGAAGGCTGTTTCATGCCTTGCCCACAAGCTGTGAGAAGGAGCTCACTCCGCTGTTGGGTCAACATATACGAGGGTTGTCTGCGAGGAGGCTGAGACAGAATATCGAGTTGGAAATGTCGACTTACACAAATATGGAGTTGGAAATATCGTGATTCAGAAATATCGACAGCAAGAATATCGTGGTCAAGAATATCGAATTTAAGGTAAGAAATATTGTTTTAAAAATATAGAAGTCATTAATATTGTTTGCAAAAATATAGATGTTTAAAATATCGATTTTTTAATTAGTGTTATGTATTTTAGTTTATATTTTAAATGTATGTGATGTATGTTTTTTTGTATAAGTATAGTATATGTTTTTTAATATATGTGTTAAATTTTTAGTAGTTATGATTTTTATTTTTATAAAATTTTGCATTTTTTAGTTCCGTAGCGAGTTGGGGGTTTATAGGGGAATAGGGTGGGAAGTAATTTAATTATAATAAATTAATGATTATTTTTTATTTATTTAATTTAGATTTTATAGAGTTAATTGTGGGAATGATTGGAAAAGAGCTATGGTGAAAGCCCTACTGAAGAAACCTCACCTTGACTCTAAGGATCTTGGTAATTATAGGCCCATCTCGCTCCTTCCAGGAGTGAGTAAAATCGCTGAAAAATATGTGAACACTACTCTTTCAGCGTTTCTTGAGTCACATGTTCTGCTCCACCCATCTCAAACTGGTTTCCGCCCATGTCAAGGGACTGAAACCGCCTTACTTATGGTGGTAGAGGAAGCAAGGAAGATCCTTGACTCAGGAGGTTCTTCAGCTATCATCCTCCTTGATTTAAGTGCGGCCTTTGATATGGTGAACCACCAAATTCTGGTTCACCGTCTCAGGAATGTAGGGGTGTCAGGTCTGGCTCTCTCCTGGATCGAGTCTTTCCTGGAAGGCAGGACCTTCCAGGTGTTCGAAGACGATATTGTATCTGACCCTCTGCCTTTGCAATGTGGGGTTCCTCAGGGCTCCTCCCTGAGCCCGACATTATTTAATGTTTATATGGCCCCTTTGGCGGATACAGTAGCTCCTTTTGGAGTCCACATCGTGTCCTATGCTGACGATACACAGCTGGTCGTGGCTCTGAACCAAGTTAACCAGTCACCCACCGACCTCCACACTTGCCTAGCAGAAGTGGCAAAATGGATGAGTTTCTCCCATCTCAAACTCAACGGCGAAAAAAACGAAATAATGCTTCTGGGTAACCATCCCAGCACCAACTTGAATGCCATCTGGCCACCCTGCATGGGCATTGCTCCGGACCCAAAGCCCGAAATAAAAAGTCTAGGTGTATGGCTGGACCAAGATCTGACCCTCAAAATCCAAGCCAGGAAGACGGTGGCCGCCTGCTATGGCATGCTTAAATTGATCCGAAAAATCCTCCCGGTACTACCATTTCTAGCCAAAAACTCCTGATCCAAGCTCTGATCCTATCCAGGATCGACTTCTGTAATGCCCTATACCTTGGGTCCCCTAAGGCAGTGATTACCAGACTTCAGACTGCTCAGAATTCGGCAGCTCGACTACTTACTGGTATTAATCGTCACTGCTCGGCCAACCCGCGCTGCGCGCGCTGCACTGGCTTCCGGTGCAGGAAAGGTTCAACTTTAAGGCCCTTTGTCTAACCCATAGGTCTTTGGAAGGTAATGGACCTCCCATCCTTAAAAACCTGATCCATCCGTATAAAGCCTCTAGAAATCTCCGATCTGACTCCCTTCGTCTAGCCAAAATGCCAAGAATCAAGAGAGCTAGAAGTGGTGGTAGGCTTTTTTCCTACAATGCCTCCAAGTTATGGAACTCCCTCCCTCTTCATCTTCGAAGGGAATCAAACCATCTTGGCTTTCGGAAGCTGTTGAAGACATGGCTATTCATCTAGCCGTCAGCCCAATCTCTCTTTCAACACATAGCGCTGGGATGCTCCCGGGTAACCATGCGCTTTACAAATCCCTTTTTCATTTCATTTCATTTCATTTCAAGTAATTTATTTGTAATTAATTATTAATTGGTTGCTAATTAATATTGGTTAATTAATTGATAATTAATTATGGTGATTGTGTAATTTATTTTAGGTGTGGGTTGTGGGGTTTATGGTGGTAAAGGGTGGGAAGTGATTTATTTTTGATTAATTACTAATTAGTTGTTTATATTAATTCATGGATTACAAATTAATTATGGAAATTGTTTTATTATTTTTAGGTGCGGGTCATGGGGTGTATGGGGCTAAAGGGTGGGAAGTAAATTATTTTTAATTAATTAATAATTAGTTGTTAATTTATATTAACTAATTCATTGATAATTAATTATGGTAATTGTGTGATTTTTTTTAGGTGTGGGTTGTGGGGTTTATGGGGTAAAGAGTGGGAAGTGATTTATTTTTAATTAATAATTAATTAGTTATTAATTGATATTAATTAATTGATAGAAAATTAATTACGGAAATTGTGTAATTAATTTAGGTGCGGGTTGTGGGGTTTATAGGGGTAAAGGGTGGGAAGCAATTTATGTTTCATTAATTAATAATTAGTTAATTTCTATTAACTAATTAATTGATAATTAATTATGGAAATTATGTCATTTATTTAGGTGTGGGTTGTAGGATTTATGGGGTAACGGGTAGGAAGTAATTTATGTTTAATTAATTAATAATTAGTTGTTAATTAATATTAATTAATTAATTGAAAATTATATATGGAATTTGTGTAATTATTTTTAGGTGTGGGTTGTGGGGTTTATAGGGGTAAAGGGTGGGAAGTAATTTTTGTTTAATTAATTAAAAATTAGTTGATCATTATTATTAATTAATTAATTTATATTGAATTAGGGTATTTGTTTATATTTTTTAGTGTGTGGGTTTTATTGTTATAGAGGTACAGCGTGAGGAGTAAATTAATTGTACATACTTTATAATTAGTTATTAAATATTATTAGTTTTTTAATTGAAAACAAGTTTTACTTGTATAATTCATTTTTTATAGTTTAATTTAAGATCTGGGTTGTGGGGATTATAGGGTTAAAGTGTGGGAAGTTAAATATATTTTATGAGTTTTAATTTGTTTTTTAATTAATAATATTTCTTTAATTGGTAATTAATTATGTTAGTTGAGGAAGTACTTTTTTAAAATTTAGATGTGGGTTGTGAATTTGTGGTGTTACAGGGTAGGAAATAAAAAAAGTAAATGTATGTAATAATTAGTGTTTTTGTTTCTAAATAAAAAAAACATTAATATTTTTATTTAGTGCATTATTTCAAAATTGCATATATCATATTTCAAATTTTCAAGCAATTTACAAGTTCAAAAAAAAAAGAAATGCATATACTAGATCACTAAGTTCTGAATTACACGTAACAGCTTATCAGAAATTGCAAGAGAAGAGCATATATTAAATCAGCAACATTTCCTCATGCACAATTTTCTTAGTTTATTTGCACCCTCTCCCACCCATCCCACCCCACAGGAGTTAGGCACACACTTATCATCAGTGTATAGAAAAAAAGAAAAAAAAAGATAAAGCGAAAGGTAAATAAAACGATAAATCGGAAATGGATTTGGAGCTTCCTCTACCTCTCGAGCCATGCAGTTAGGCCTTTCGAACAGGACCGAAGCCCTCTTTTTTCATAAATAGCTATTTCAAAATTGTAGTTCGCCAATAAGCGTGATAACCATTGATGATAGCCTGGGGGGGATGGATCTAGCCAAGCTGAAGCTAGGCAAAGTCGAAATACGGCCATGCCTATGAAAATCAATTGTTCTCCCAGCTTCCCTTGGAATTCCTGGTCCACACCAAGACAGATCAGGGGAGGAGAAAGAGAAACATCCCTCCCTAACACCTCCTTAAAAAAATTTGCAATCTCTTGTTTTAGGTTGTTTAGAGCATCACAGGAGGCAAACATGTGGTTGAGATCCTCCTGATATAAAGAACACCTGGGGCAGAGTCCCTCGCCCTGTCCCCCATTTAGCAATCGTTTTAGGGGTGTAATAAAGTGAAAAACAGGATTTATAATACTGAGCTTGGAGCCGCGCCGGAATTAACAGTCTTTGTGCTAGCTCAATTGAGTGGAAAAATAAGTCTTCAGAAATACCAATTTCCTCTTTCCATTTGATGGCACGCGTATTCAAATCATCCGGCATTAATGAGTTAAAAGAGTTATACACGGCTCCAATAGGTGGTGGTCGATTCTTTCTCAAGTTATCTATAATAGGGTTATTAACAAATCCTGATGGGCCGCCACCTTCTTTACTTAGAAAATCGCGTATTTGGAGGTACTTGTAGAAGTCCCTCCAATCTAATTCATACCGTTCTTTGAGATATTCAAAAGAAACTATATCAGTTAGAGAATAGAATTCGCCGAGTTTAGACAGACCTTTGTCTTGCCACTTTTTAATTATTAAATCTTTAAAGATTTCCGGCAGGTTAGGATTATTATAGATCGGTGTATAATAATTCAGGCGACCCAATCCTAGCATTTTGCGAGCCAATTTCATAACTCTGAAACCACCGACCAGTGTCTTGAAGCGTACTTTCTTATAATGGGAATCGTTCAGGAACCTCCAAATCCATCCCCATGCGTCTTTGCCCATTATAAGTTCAATGGGTGTAGGTATATCCTCTAGTGTATTATCTATTGGCTTATCAGAAATAAGAGTAAGGTTATACAAGAGAGTGGTTGCCCAAAAATAAAATCTTATATTTAGTAGAGCCAACCCACCCCTTTCCTTTGGAAGAGAGAGATATTTATATGCTCTTCTGGGCTTTTCATATGCCCAGATAAAATGAGAAAACAAATCTTCAATTTTTTTTCAAACTGGTAGTACTAAATTCTAGCGGGATTGCTCTTATAAAATACAAAAATTTGGGGAAAAAAAGCATTTTAATTATATTACACCTACCTATTATCGATAAATGTAAATTATGTAATCTAACTAATTCGGGTTTGGTTTTATCTATCAAGGGGTCAATATTCCCATCTACAATATTTTCTACACTGGCCATAATATCTACTCCAAGATACGTAGCCTTTTCTACCTGTCTGGTGTCGTTGCCCATACTAACATTCTTACAGATGATTTGGGTTTTAGATCTATTAAGGGAATATCCTCCTGATAATTGTCCAAATCTTGCCGCCTCTGTTTCAACCTCAGCCATAGATGTTCCGGGATTAGAAGTTACCAAAGCAATATCGTCGGCGTAAGCCAGTACCTTAGTTTCCCAACCATGGGAAATGATGGGGCTAATATTTCGATTAGCCTCCAAATATCGTAGGAAGGAATCTATATATAGTGCGAACAAGAGAGGTGAATCGGGCATCCCTGTCGGGTACCTCTAGATATTATAAAGGTATCCGTAAGGGCTCCATTTAAAAATAGTTTTGCAGTAGGCTGAAAATAAAGCATCTCAAATGCCTGTATAAATCCCTGGCCTATTCTGACCCTTGACAGGGTCTCCCATAAAAAAGGCCAGGAAACCCTATCAAAGGCCTTTTCGGCATCAAGTAGAATAAGTGCTATTGGATCCCTGGAGATATGGGCGGCATCAAAGAGTGAGATAGTTCTTCTAATGTGGTCTATGGTGCCACGTCCTGGAATAAATCCATATTGTCTAGGTGATACTACTTTATGGATTACCCCAGCTAAACGGATAGCTAAAATTTTGGAATTGATCTTGCTGTCCGCATTTATCAGAGTTATAGGGAGATAAGAGGCAGGGTCTAGCGCTGTTTTGTGTTTTTTCAAGAAAACAATAATTTTTGCTTGAGACCACGATTCGGGTGGTCTCCCCCTGTTATAGGGATTCTGCACACACAGAGCTATGCACAGGATAATAGGACCTCGGAATATAGTGGTGAGCCAAACATAAACCTTAGCACCTAAAACCCCAACCCAACTAGCCTTAGCGTCCCATTAGCAACAATGTACCAATGATTAGACAACCCAGAACACGGTATCTCTCTCTCAGGACTCGCAGGAGCAAGAACACTCTTTCGTCACTCACTCGTACCTGTCCACAACATGCGTAAGAAGAGACACAGTATAGGTTAAAATGTTTATTTCAACTTACGTGCTCTAAGATACAGTACACGTGTCAGTACTATCAGCATAATGCATAAGAATAATATAATCAGCATTGTTACAACTCCATAGAATACAAACGGGGAAAGTATTTCATAAAGCAGTGGCTATAGGGCTAAATGACCTTACCACCCTCCCCGTGCTAGAAGCTAGTTTATTATCAAAATAGAAGACCTCTGGGCTTTGACTAGCGAACCCCCATACCTCAGTCTCTAGATGCAAAGACTACATCAGCAGACAATCGCAGCTCTTCTCCCTGGAAAGGTTTTTCTCCAAGTGCCTCCTAAGCGGGAAAACCGCCATATTAAAAGCACACCAATTTCTCCATGGCAGCTGTACATAGTGTTATGTCTAGGTGCGAGGGACTGGCCAGATCAGCAAGAACAAGGGACGTTGTTTTTCGACCTTGTGCATGTCATGCAGAGTGAGCCCAAAGGGAACAGGAGAAAAGGTGAGAGACAGAAAATGCAGACAGTTCTAAAATAACTTGGCAGGAGCAGAGGTCGATAGAACAACGGCTCAGAGTACCGTGTGCAAAGAAAGGCATCATGGCAGCCAGGCCCAAGACAACGTAGCAAGGCAGGCCAGGAGGCCATAAACCACAAGACACCCTCCCCTGGACAGTCCATCGGCCAAGACAAAGGACGAAGACAGAGTTCAAAATTACCGTGCAGAACAATAAAAACAGTGAGGCAGCTCACAGTCAGTGAAGGCCATATCAATCCAACAGCGTGGAAGTGCAGAAAAACGCTATACCTTCCAAGAGGACATCATTGGAATCATCAGAAAACATAGACGCCATCCAGTCCATTAAATCAAAGCAGCAGGAATGCTCCTCGCAGGAGGGAGCATCCAATAGCAATGCGGGACAACTTGCGTGATACTCCACATAACTTTGTTGTAGGAGAATCTGAGCAGCCGCCCAGATATCCCATTGCGCCAAAATCCCCAGTGCAGCAGCACGCATCATGCAGCCTGCAGCGGAACAGTCCCGTTCATGAGCCTCTAAGGGACCCACCAACCGAACAAAATCCGGAACAGACAACAACGTATTGGAGAGGCAATAATCCATGGTCCAGGTGAAAGGACAGCGGACGCAAGACATCACAGGTTGCACGCAAGTGAAATACGCAAAGCGAAAAGAGAGGTTATAGGACACACTCAGTGTCGCCAATGGTAGACCGCCGAAACCAGCAAGGAGGCGCTCACGGAGCAGGAGGAGGCGACCGCGGTCGAGAAGGGCCCATTGGGGAGCAGCCATTGCGGAGAAAACAGACCAACAGTAGTACACCAGCCGCCAAGGCGAGGATTAATGGGAAGCCACCAAAGACGCTGGAAAAAATTGAATGAATAAATGCCGGTATCACACCAAAAATAGTTTGGAAAGTGGACACAAGGCCGGATCCCACAACCTTAAAAAAGTGTACCAGACCTTCAGTGCGAGAAGCATTAAAAATACGGTGAATCAATTCACCGAAATGTTGTGGGAGGTTAGTGTTCAAAAGGGCCTGTATTTCACTGTGGGTACTTGCCACCTGGAGAATGAATGTCTCCCGGGCGGACGTGAGCATAACCTCCTCGTTCAATAATAGCGCCTTTATTCTGCTCAGTTTATTGAAATCCGCCTTCATAGTAGGAATGGAAGGCCAAATAGAATTATCTATGATGTCGTGAGGGGAGGAAAAAGCACATTCTTGCAGCAGACAACCCTGTGCGAAACCGTAACAATATAGAGTATGCCGGCCTGCATGCCACAGCAGTTTTCGTTATTCAAAAGCAAATAGCTACCGTTAGTAAGCAAAGTAAAAGTAGGAGTAATAGCAGGAGCAGGAATGCCCTTTAACACACAAGCAAGATTCGGAGCGGAAACGTTACAAGCTCCGTGCAATTTAATGTGTTTGCAAATAAGGGAATGACCCACAGTTGAATCGCATGACTCCCCCGTGAGAAAAACTTCCTTCCCGTCTCTAAGGCATTTATACATGAAAGGCAGGAACCAAAGTTCATGCAGGAAGGCACTACCCAAAGGCTGGAAACGGCCCACAGGATAATGTTTCATACACAAACTAAATTCAAACAATGAAAAAGGCAAGGCGATAACCCCATGAACTAGCCACACAGCGGAATCCAATTCCGCTACAGAGAATGGTAAAGGCTCCACTTTCTCGATATGTAACAGAGTGTATGCTGCATCCTTCATGGACAAGAACTGCTGTTTGTCAGTTAAATTAAAAGGCAGAAATAAGGCAGTGGTGTTCAAAAAATGCCAGGGAACCTTACCCAACTTAAGTGTCTGTAAAGTCCACACAAACTGCATAACAGAACGTAACTGATTTTGACCATGATATAACACAGAAACATCATCTTGTACAATATCAACAACAGAGGACACAATATTCTCTAACGTGTAAATGCGGGAAGACAGGGTATTAATACTATTGTCAACAACAGCAAGCACCTTTTCCAAATTTGCTTGGTCTATTTCCCGTAGACGGGAAGCAGCTTCCATTTGCGACAGCTTCCAGAGTTCATTATAAGCTTCATAAATGAATCTCTTCGGTCGTGGACCACGAGGTCCCAAAATAAAGTCAGACAGATCAATGTTTAACAGATTCTAGGGAAGAATGCTGCAACCACTGTTTACATAATTTACCAACAGAATATGTTGTGATAGTACGGGAGTCAGAAAACCTAGGATCGGGCCTATCCTGTTTATAGCCAGGAACTGAGTCGTGAAAACGCAGTTGGCACGCATTAGATGTTATGGGCCAAGCCAACCAGGGTGACTGAACAAGCGTAGAAACATTAAACGAATTGTTCTGAAACAAAGCCTGCAAAGTCGCAAGGGACATATTAAAGTGCAAGCTACCGTTGGGAGTTGAAGACAGGGACGGAAATGAAGGTGCGTTTAACTGTTTGGTGGTAGCCAAACCCCAACACGTAGTCTGATAGATGGAAGTATTCAGAAATACAATTTGGGCCGGGATAAGGCAAACACGGTGCAAGGCCTCGGTGCCTTGCACCTGCCATGGTTTTGAACCCCGGATGGATTTCAAATCCACAGTGTCCTTCCAGTACTCATAACCACCCACAGCTAAGGCGCTCAAAAAGGAACCCGAATATAGCAATTTGGTGTGGGTCAACATGATTTTCTGAGTGGATGGGGAGTTTAACTTAAAATAATAGGACCCAGGGTTCGATCTATTAAAATCTGTAAAATATGTAAATTTATTTCTAAGAGTTTGGGAGCTACCCGCTAAAGGGTTTGGACAATGTTCCCGTTGGGTGTAGGCAAAAGGACCACGTAGTGCACTTGGTTTATGGACAAAGTGGTTGCCCCAATGCTGATAGCAATACAAATCAGCATAATTCGCAGAATTCATGTACAAATCTTCAGCATTAAAGGAAGCACAATATTTTAAATCAGCAAACAATGCTTCAACTGCATGCACATCCCAATCGTCAGAATGAATATTACTTTTTACTACATCACCCATTGAAACTCGAAGGACATTAGGTACATTAATAATTTCTGTCGGTCCATGAATTAAAAAATGTACCGCATCCCATACGATGCCATCAGCAACTGGAAAAGCTGAAATGTTCACAAATGTGTGATCACATTTCATGATGTGAGATGAGGACTGTGGAGCCAAAGTTCCAGCAACACTGTTCACAGCAGAGCGTTCCGGTAGATAGTGACCATTGATGAGCAGAAAAAACACTGTGACAAAGCCAATGGACATGAACAAAAAAATGAGGAACAGCACCAACCAGATGTATGTCCAGGGGGGAATCAAAAAATTGTCTCTGAACCAAGATACAAAAATACTGAACTTGGACGGGACAATGGATGAGGTGGAATCCGAGTCAAAGGAATAACGTGTTGGGCTCAGTGGCATTGTTGGTAGGTGTGCCACCGATTCGGTAGCGGGATAGGTATACTCGTTCTCGTCGATGCAGGGGGAGACAGGGTGTTCGAGAATACTTTCAGGCAAATCAACCATCTCAATTGCAACATCAGTGACCGTTCGGGCCGGAGGGCCACGAACACAAGTCCGGTAAATGGCAGGACAAGAGACCGCTGGTGTAACACTATTCAGGATCGGCCAGATGTAGTAGCTTGACATTTTCCACTGAGATGTATCTGTTCTCCTTGCGACCAGGAAGCGGTGGTAAGATGACTGTACGTGTTCCCTTCAAGCCCAGGACTGGAACCGGTGAACGATAAGAGGGGCCGAATTCTTTCTTGTTCTCCACCTTCTCTCGAACCAGGTCTCCAATCTTTGGAAGCCAGCCGGCAACCGGAATCTGCAGTGCAGGGTCTGTGGCTGAAGGTAAATGTGCGACTGCAAGTTTGTCTCGGGCTTCTTGTAAGTCCTGTAACATAGTAGAATGGTTACCTACATCAAACTTGGCGGATTGCGCCGCCATGTCTAGACCATCAAGGTCAGGCACAAACATTCGTATGCCAAAGAGCATTTCGTATGGGGTCCGCCCACCCAGAGGTCTTTTCGGGAGGTTATTAAGTGCACGTTGTACAGTATACAAGTGGGCCAGCCAGTTCCTGCCAGTACCTAAGACTCTAGCTGTCAAGGATTGCATTCAGTCATGGTTCATTCGTTCAACGATCGAATTGCCCTCAGGCCGATACGGAGATGAAAATTTCACCCGCACCCCCAGTGAACCCATTGCGTCCTTGTAAGCCTTAGAGGCAAACGCTGGACCTTGGTCAGAATGGAAGGTGCCACAGGCGAAAATTCCCACAAAGACACGCAAATCCCTGATGACATTTCGAGCGTCAGCACTCCGTTGTGGCCAGACCCAGATGAAACGTGTGCACGAGTCCAGTGCCACTAAGATATATTTACAGGCAGTGTCTGAAGAAAATGGACCACAGTGATCCAGGTAAACACACCCAAAGGGTCTGTTAGAAATGCAGAGCGAGGTTTGTGGTGGTCGTGTAACCGTGGAAGGCTTAATCTGCTGACAAACGTCACAAGAAAGCACATATGTACGGGTGTCTTTGTATAAACCACGCCACCAGTAACGCTGCTGCAAGATGGAAACGGTCGCAGACACTCCAGCATGTGCCGAAGCCATGCCTTCGTGTGCTGCCGTTATCAAGGAAAGTCTGCGGTCCGCGTTGGGGCTCAGCCGATCGCCAACGTCGGGTATTGTTACATAGGGAGCCTGTTCGGGACCTAACTGATAAGTATATTTGGAAGGAAAACCCCTAGGGTAATTAGCACCTTCTTTTGTTGCAGCAATAGCGGCTAAAATATCAGTATCAATTTTAGACATGGATCTAGTAACTGCTGCTACTGAACACGTGACTACTGCTGATTTGGCTGCTTCGTCTGCCAAACCGTTACCAACAGCGTGTGCGCCCACCCGCTGATGGCCAAGGGTGTGAACCACCTGTGTGAGTGGCAGATGTTGTCTCAATTCTGCCACCCGAACCCAAAGCATTTTATGCTTGATTGTGCTACCTTTAGCGTCTCTATAGTCGTTTTGCGACCAAAAGAACAGATTGTCATTGTAAAATTGAACACAGTAGTAAGAATCGCACACAATGAGAGTGGTCACATCAGGATTAACAAACTCAAGCGCAAGTACCAATGCGCGCAGCTCGGCCAATTGTGCAGTACTGTCCCCGAGTGCCTGAGTATGCACTACAGTGGATTTGAACTTTCCATTCACAAAGGTACCTGCAACAATAGCACATGCGGCGGAATAAGCATGCTTGGACCCCGTGGCCGGTTGTGCCGAACCATCGGTGTAGATCACACAGTCGTAATCCTCAAGCGGCAGTAAAGACAGAGGAGGAGGATGAACGAATTCATACTGTAAAAACTCCTGAGTCTGTAGAGAAGAATCGAAAATGAAAGTGACATCAGGAGACGTCAAAGATGTTGCCCATTGAATCCAACAGGGATGCAATGCTTTAGAGTTCGGTACACTTGTCTTTGTCACTGCCTCTAGGGCAGGATATGGTGGTACCACCAGAATGCGCTTTCCCTGTGCCAGTGCGCGTTCCTTTAGAATCGCCATCTGCACCGCAGTCAGAACTTTCTCCACCGACAAAAAGCGCATTTCCGCGGAAGTGTAAAGATGTGACTTGTATGCAATTGGAACCGTGTCACCTTCGTTAAAGGTTAAGTACGTGAAACCCACTGCCCCCGGAATTATTCTGATCACCAGGTTTGTGTGGTTATCACGCGTCAACAGGTATTTAGACTCAAGAAGGTCTGTCTGCAAAG
This sequence comes from Calotriton arnoldi, assembly GCA_963921515.1. Classification (NCBI taxonomy): domain Eukaryota; kingdom Metazoa; phylum Chordata; class Amphibia; order Caudata; family Salamandridae; genus Calotriton; species Calotriton arnoldi. The sequence continues at coordinate 379,842 of CAWUFW010004833.1, read as the reverse complement.
ACTGCAGAATGGAGGAATGCTCTGGAAGCCAACAAGACTTCGAAAAGTTAGGTTGTATCAAGGCATACAATGGCTTGATACGCTGGGCGTATTCGGGAATGTAAGTACGCCCGAAGTTCAGGAAACCCAGCAAAGACTGAAGTTTTTTCAGAGTAGTAGGAGGGCACAAAAGTGCACATTTTTCTAAGAAGTGGGGGGCTAAGCCCTTACCTTCATTGTTGAGCTCGTAGCCCAAGAACAAAACGGTAAATTCGGCAATATGAGATTTGGCAAAGTTACATTTGTAACCTTGAACCGCAAATTCTAGAATAATGCGGTCTACTCGGGAGAGATGCGGGAACAATTCGTCGTCCATCAGATAAATGTCATCGACGTACGAACATGCATCTTGGTCAATGCCGTCTAACAAAGAGACAACACGGGCGGCGAATACGCCGGGACTGTTCTTATAGCCCATAGGTAAATGCCTGAATTTAAATAATTTACCACCGGATGTAAAAGCGCTCCATTGGCTACTCTCCGGGGCTAAGTTGTGCGTGTAGAATCCATTGGAGAGGTCAAGTGTCGTTTTATATTTCTTACAAACAAGACTGTCTACAAGCGCAGAACTATGTGTATTTTGCACCGCAAAGGTCCGACAATGAGAGTTCAGATGTCGGTAATTCAAAACTAAGCAGTACGATCCATCGGGTTTAGAAACCGCGAAAAGGGGATTATTCATCGGTGATACGCATGTTTCAATTACTCCCTGATATTCCAACTGAGTCAGAATTTCGGAAACGAGGCCTTTTGCTTCCCGTTTTATGGGATATTGGGGTTGTGGCTGTGGTAGGGACCGCAAAGGTATTTCATGGGGGAGAGTCTTCATCCCAACCCACGTGGTTGCGGTATAACGCAGGAGCCAGGGACACAGCCCACTCAGCTGCAAGGGCCTCCGCTTTGTCCTTTGGGACATGTTGAGAAAAGCTCGGAAGGATTACCTCCTCCCCTCTACGCGCAGCAAGTACGAATGGGGGTGGCCAATCCGCCTCCGCTAACAAAATGTCGTACGAAGAGGTCAGATTTTCCCAAAATATCCCTTTAATTACACGCTGTATATCACCTTCAATTTGAATGACAATATTAAATAGTCTGTCAGGGGTGCCACTCTGGTGTCTGCTGTCTCAACAGTAATGAATGTTTCAGTTGCTGTCGCCTCCATATGAGGACGTAGCGCCTCCCGCACTATGGTAACTTCCGCGGCGCTGTCTAGGAGGGTCACTGCCCACGTCCAATTCAGGAGTCTCGTTCTCACCGTCTGTGGCATATCTCGCTGTTACAGCGGCAACTTACTTCTTCTGAAATTGTGGGCGAGAACGTTGAAAGTCTTCTGCTTTCCCTCTGACTTGTTGTCGAGGTTGGTCTCGTCCCTGGGGAGCCTCTTGACCCCTTCCTCTATCCTGGCGATCTCCTCCACTGGCTTGTGAAGTTGTCTGTGCCTGTGAAGAACGAGGAGAACGCGTATCAGGGATCTGAAACCTATCCGGAGATTTAATTCTCGCCCTATCGCGCAAATCATAAGTGCGTTCAGAAGAGATGGAAACCGGGGATGCGCCTCTCGACCCCGGCCTCTTTTGTTGCTTACCCTGTTTTTTCAACCTCCAGCTCTTTTTGGTAAAGACTGGTTTCTCATCTTTCTCAGATTGAGTTTTTGGTTGTTGTTGTTGTTGCAATTGTGTTTGCTGTTTTGCAAATGGCTTATTTCCCAGGCTATTTCTGCCAATAGTTTTGTAAGCCTGGGTAATAATTTTTGGTAATTCGCGCGGCTTGTCCAATTCTGGGACCAAAGCCAAAGCATTAGCTACTTGAAAGTAAACTGCATCGCCCTTGACATTCGCAAGGATCAACTCAGCTACTACTTCGAACACTCCCACCAGTCTCATCCCTAATTCCACAGCCGCTTCAGGGCCATGTTCATCCTGCACTCGTTTAATTACAGAGGGGAGAACCGTAATGGAAGGAGTGCCGAAACACTTCGAATAAACTGCTGCGAATACCCTACCCCAGTTGTTGCATGCTGTCAACTCGGGGATTAAACCTTTTGGCAAACTAATTGTAAGAATTCTATGTTTAACCACCGGTGTTGTGTTTGGAAAAACTGCTTCCAGCTGGTCAAATTTCTCGGCAAGCCAATAAGGAAAATCATCCTTATTTTGTGGGCGCTTGCCCATCACCGAATTCACCATGACAGGACTTATGGTCACTCCGCCTGCTCCAGCTGGAAGGGCTGCAACTCCAGGTGGGGCTCCCTGGATGTTGCCTGTAACATACTGCACTAAGGCTCGATGCACTCGCACTAAAGCCGAATACATGTTGCGCAGTTCCGCGACTGTTACCGTCATATATTGCGGATGTGGGGTGTACCCGGCCAAGACAGGCCAAGTGGCCCCATCAATAGATAAGGGGCCTAAACGAACTGCAGTAACCGGTTGGGGGAGGGCGCCATCAAACCACACACGGTGTTGCCAAGCCGTGAGCGGTACTTCAATATTCCTGTACGGTCTATAGATCATAGGAACTACGGTGGCTTCATATTCATGGAACAAATTATCGTTCGCATCCACCGCCGGAAAGGTGAACCAAGAGTAGAACACCTCAAAGTGGAAAGCCGGATCGGCTTGTACCACAAAGATCAGCTCGACACCCGCGTCAGGCACTCCATACACTGTTAAGTGAGCCCGGAGCGCTGCACGGCTATGTGCCGCAATTTGAACAGCCATTGTAGGCTAGAAGTAGTCGACAATCTAAAATGAGGCAGCACAAATAGGGATTTAGTTAAGAAACCTTTTAACAACTTCAAGCTTGAAAGAATCTATAAAAACGTCAATATAGGAGGTATCACCGTCACACACGCTTCCGGAAGCGTCTGTGAGGGGAGTTGTGGACAAGCACAAGCACTACTCAAGCGTCTCGCAGATAAGCAGCCCCACGTTGGGCGCCATGTTATAGGGATTCTGCACACACAGAGCTATGCACAGGATAATAGGACCTCGGAATATAGTGGTGAGCCAAACATAAACCTTAGCACCTAAAACCCCAACCCAACTAGCCTTAGCGTCCCATTAGCAACAATGTACCAATGATTAGACAACCCAGAACACGGTATCTGTCTCTCAGGACTCGCAGGAGCAAGAACACTCTTTCGTCACTCACTCGTACCTGTCCACAACGTGCGTAAGAAGAGACACAGTATAGGTTAAAATGTTTATTTCAACTTACGTGCTCTAAGATACAGTACACGTGTCAGTACTATCAGCATAATGCATAAGAATAATATAATCAGCATTGTTACAACTCCATAGAATACAAACGGGGAAAGCATTTCATAAAGCAGTGGCTATAGGGCTAAATGACCTTACCACCCTCCCCGTGCTAGAAGCTAGTTTATTATCAAGATAGAAGACCTCTGGGCTTTGACTAGCGAACCCCCATACCTCAGTCTCTAGATGCAAAGACTACATCAGAAGACAATCACAGCTCTTCTCCCTGGAAAGGTTTTTCTCCAAGTGCCTCCTAAGCGGGAAAACCGCCATATTAAAAGCACACCAATTTCTCCATGGCAGCTGTACATAGTGTTATGTCTAGGTGCGAGGGACTGGCCAGATCAGCAAGAACAAGGGACGTTGTTTTTCGACCTTGTGCATGTTGTGCAGAGTGAGCCCAAAGGGAACAGGAGAAAAGGTGAGAGACAGAAAATGCAGACAGTTCTAAAATAACTTGGCAGGAGCAGAGGCCGATAGAACAACGGCTCAGAGTACTGTGCGCAAAGAAAGGCATCACTCAGAGTACTGTGCGCAAAGAAAGGCATCATGGCAGCCAGGCCCAAGACAACGTAGCAAGGCAGGCCAGGAGGCCATAAACCACAAGACACCCCCCTTCAAAACATGTGCAAATAGCTGCTGCATGCCCTCTTTCAGTTCAGTTGAAAATTTCTTATAAAATTCCGCTGGAATGCAATCTAATCCAGTAGCTTTGCCGCTAGGGAGGCTATTGATACATAGCAAGGTATCGACCCATTGGGGGGACTCTTCAAGTTGTAACTGATCTTCTTGAGATAGTTGCACCGCTGGAATTTGATTAAGATATATTGTGATGTCTTTTAAATTAGCAGTGGTGGTCTCATGATATACGTTTTGATAATAAGCAAGGAACACTTTTCGGATTCCCTCTGGATCTGAAATTAGACCTTGTATGGGGTCTTTAACTGCGGTGATTATATTCCGTGTAGCTTTCTGTCTTGCCCTAATCGCAAGGTGGTGTCCGACCTGCTCGCTACATTTGTATGCTTCCTCCCTCCATACCGCTAATCTATCTGCAGCCCTTTTAGCTATTAGCTCCATGACGGATGACTTAGCTACCATTATTTTTGCAAGTGCGTCTGCAGGATCACCGCCATCCCAAAGAATGGTGATTAGATCTTCTTCTGCTACCGCCAGTCGAATTTGCAGATCGTCTAGCAGTTGGCGTCTTTCTCTATTCAGGGAAAGTGAGAAGCTAAGTGTCTCTTCTCTTATCACTGCTTTCAATGCATCCCACACTACTTCAATCCCTGTACTCCCTAAATTTTCCTTAATGAATTGGGGAATCCATAGCCTCATATGTTTACAGTATTCATTATTTAAAAGTAAAGATCGTTCAAAAGTCCAGCTAGTCATACCTCTATTACCCACTGTTACCCCTCTTAATTCTACAACTAATGGATTGTGATCTGCCACTATGCGCGGGGTCTTTTCTATTGAGCACGCATGAAGATTAGAGTGAGATGCAAAAATAAAATCTAATCTCACAAGCTTATTGTGTGGAAAAGAGTAAAAAGTATGACCAGAATCTAAGGGGTGTTGTGAGTGCCAAATATCAGTAAGTGCCTGTTCGCGACATAGAGTCCTCAAGGCTCTAAATACCTTTGGTTTCCGACCGCTATAGATCCAATTCTTATCTAGTGGTATGTTCTTATTGGCGGGCAAATTTATATTAAAGTCTCCACAGATGATTATGGGTAGCGGCCACGCGGCCAATTCGTTATTCATATAGTCAAAGATTGCGGGATCATCTAAGGTACTTCCATATAAAGTGCATACAGTGAGTACTCCATTTTCTCTCCGACATTCTGTAATAACCCACCTCCCGTTTTGATCAACTGCTGTGCGTGTGAATTGAAGCGAGCGTTTGGCAGACAATATTGCTACCCCGTGTCCTAGCGTTTTGAGTTGTGGCCCCTACCACTGTATAGCCAAGTGAATCTAATAAGTAAATCTGGGCTCTTTCAATGTGCGTTTCCTGCAAGCATATGATATCTGCCTTAAGTAACCGGAGTGCTGCAACAGTATTTCGTCGTTTTTTGGGGTCGTTGAGGCCACAAACGTTGATTGTTGCTATACGTAATTTACTCATTATATATAGCAAAATTACTCAAATACACATGACTAATAAAAAAGAAAAACCAAAATAAGAAAAAAAATATACGAGTCACCCCGCTAGGTGACAACCCCTTCCCCCACCCTACCCCTACCCCTCCCCCCTCGGGTCCCTCCCACCACCCATCACCTGCCACTGAGGCTACCTGGCTCTGCAAGAGCCAGGATGAGGGCATCTGAGCAATCAGGACCCCGTGCCACCCCCCCCGGTCCAACCCCCGCCCTAAACAGTATCACCTTGTGACCCCGGCTTTCCAGCTATCTAAATCTGTTCAGTAATCATTCTAATACTACAAAATCCTGCTAAAAAAACATTTTTGAAACATTGAGCCTTTAGTCTTAAGATTTTATTCCTTAGTTTTGTCCCTTCTTGACTCAGTGATCTCTCGAAGATAAGACTGGGCTTGAATTTCGGAAGTAAAACTGCGCGTAGCCCCCTTATATATATCTTTTAGGCGAGCTGGATTCTGCAAATAAACGGTTGCCCCTAGTTGTTGTAAGCGAGCAAATAGTTGTCTCAGCCTCCATCTGCGCTCAACGGTGGCATGGGCAAAGTCAGGCCTAGTGAAAAAGGTGATGCCATTGAATTCCCTCTTGTTTGCTGGTCTTGCTAAATCATAGAGTATCTGGCGCAGAAGGAAATTGCCAAAATATAATAGCATAGCTCGTGGGTATTGTGCTGAGGACATGGGGCATTTGGATGGTGTTAGTGGGAAGCGATGAGCACGCTGAATCTCTTTGTCCCAGTCCCAGGAGTGCAGCTCAGGGAAGGCACCTTTGAGGAGCGTGACCATATAAGCCCTAGGGTCGCTCCCTTCCACTCCTTCCGGGACCCCAAGGATACGAAGATTATTGCGTCATAATCTGTTCTCCTGTTCCTCGATTTTCAGCATTAAGTCCTTAACTATGCCTTCATGCTCATCTCCCTGTACCTTCAGGGTGGAGACTTCTTTTTCAAGATTCTCAGTGCGTACTTCAACTGAAGCCATTCTATCAGCGATTTCAGCACATGTTCGACCCACTTTCCTTATTGCTCCTTGTAGTTTCTGGGTAGCATGTCGTGATTTTCGATTATCCAGCTTAACCTCTTCTTGGAAACTCTTAATTGAGTGTAGTACTTCTGCGAGGGTAGGCTCTTTCTCGTTTCCTGAGTTTCCATCACCCAAATCGCCCATAGCAAAATTATTACCGCCTGAACATACCGTAGAGTCTGATGGAGTCATTAACTGTGAGGATGAGTAGTCCCACCTGAGCTCTACATTATTTCCTTGATCCGAGGTTCCCCCACTCTTACGTTTACTATGTTTTTTCTTCAGCGATTTCTTTTTTTGTGCGACAGTTTTCCATAAAACCTCTGAGTCCGTACTGCTATCCCAGTCCTGTCTCCCTCCATCACTGGATGTGGATACGCCAGTCTCATAGATTTCTGATTCATCCATTAAGGAGTGGGGTTTTTCTGTGTTATCAGGTGTTTTTGACTGATGGCTTACTGTGTTTGCCAGATTCCTTTCTTCGGTGGCTTCAGCACTTGCGATCTCTTTAACAATGGTCCCAGTTTCAGATATTCTAATATCCAGGTTTGGAAGATCTGCTGGGGGGCCAGTCTCTGCTTGGTTCCGATCACAGCTTACATCTATAGCTGAATCTGCGGATGCGCCTGGAGTTACTAGCAGCACAGTGGCTGCTGGGGCCACCGGTAAGGAGGCTACAGGGACCTGAGACAACTTTCTGACGACTTCAGGGGGTGCGCCAACAACTGTTGTAATGATCTGTCCCTCCGGTGCGGCCCCCATAGCTATTTCGGCATTAATCATTTTTCCCTCCATCAGGCCAAATATATTGGAGATTAAGGGCTGAGAGTTATGCACTTGAGTAATATCCATGAGTTTGGCTTTTTTTATTGAATTTTTTTCCTTGTTTAGCCGCCCGCTCAGTATTGTCCACGGAGTTTATCCTTTCTACTTGCTCCCTGTTTTTTGCCCCCTGTGTTTCCGGGCGCTTCTGAGGGATTTCTGATGTTAATGTGTGATTATGCTGTATAACTTCGATTGCCACGGGGGCTGACAAGTTATTATTTTTTACTTTCAGTGCTTTTGCCCCTCGCCCCGTCATCCTTACTTGATTGCCTTCTGAATCCTGGAAACAAAGTGTCCTCCGCCCCAGGTTTATGCCCTGGAACCCGCTGCAATGCTTGGCGCCTCTATCAGTGTCTATCGGAGCTGTCAGGAGGTTGTAGAAGACCAATAGAATTTCCCCGAGACAGCACGTCGTTGAGAGCCGCCGCAGGGCAGTACCGGTCGAGGATGCTGGAGCCGAACCGTTCACCGTCACTGAAGCTCCGGGCAGACGCCTCGTTGCAGCGCGACACCCATTCCAACCTCTGCTCCGCGCGGAGATCACAGTAATCTTTAGGCAGCACAGCCGGTCCATGCCTCCGGGGATTTAGCAGGTAATTTCAGCCTCTCGGTCGCGGTCACAGTACCATAAAAAAGCTTTTTTGTGCCTGTTTAAGGGTCAGACCGGCGGAGCTGAGTCGGGTAGCTACTACTCAGACGCCATCTTTCCTCCCTGGTATTGCTCCCACTTTGTCTAGTTACGGTACTGTATGTTTCTAAATAATTTTTAATAAAAAATATTTATTTGTTTGGAAATTATTTTTTATTTTATTTATTAAAATATTTGCAGGTATTTGTTATATGTATTTAACATTATAATATGTTTTTTAAATGTAATATTAAATATACTTGTCTTTGAATTTTTAACATATTTATATATTTTTTAATTTATTTTGTTTTTTAAATATTTTTATTGTTGTTAAAATTGTATTTGTTTTTAATTTTGAACTGTCTGAAGTGTGAATATTAATTGTTACTCCTCTGCAATCCAACACTTTCCCTACCGTTGCGCTCACCTGAGTGGGAATAGTAACTTTTACCCCTCCTCTATCCAACACTTTCCCTACTTTTACAATTATTGGAGTGGGAATAGTACTCAGAAAGACTCTGAGTGCCTGCTGATTGAAACCAGGGCCCAAAGCACATACACAGCTGCAGCTATCAACAGTAGGTGGTGGAAATGATGCTAATGTACTCAGAGCCATTAACCAACTGGAAGGGATGATCGTGATCCTACTCAGTCCTGTGTTGGCTGTGATTAAGAGTATTGATAAAAACTCGAGAGAGCTTATTGCACAAATCCATTACAAGTCACCTGGTTCCACTGAGCACTTTGAATGCCTGCATTGACCTGAGGACAATGTCCCTCCTAATAACAAGTCCAGTATAGTCAGTACAGACGATGGGAGTTTGAAGCATTATAACCCAGTGCTGAGGACTCAGATTATCTCTGAAGGAACAGGCAGACACCTCAAAGAGAGGTCTCTCCCCTCTCCAATCTTCAGCTATAGGTCTTATACACTAGATATGACAAAGAATTCCCTACCCTTACAACTACCCCACAATTGTACCTCATACATGATTGTGCTAAAAAGTTTTCCACCTTTAAGCCGAAATGTTTTTGAGGCAGATTCTCAACTAAAGCGCAAGGTGATTCACTGGTTCAGAACATCCCCTGGGAATATTAGCAGTGATGTGCTCTCTAGAGCCATAATAGGAATCTGCAGGGTACCCTGGGTTGGCAGTAGCCCAAATAAGGAAGGAGTCAATTGTAGTGTAACCAACGTTTGTGATGCCCAACTGTTTGGGTATATTTTGCACAGGTTGTCTGGTCCCCAAGGGCCCTAGCAGGCCATACAGCCAGTCCCGCTAGGGTATTTTTACAGACTGAGGCAGGACGTACCGTCTGTTCCATTTATTCATAACTATGAGGGCACAAGGACATTTACCAACCCAGCATGGAACCATTTTACTGCCCTCGAAGCAGTGGACTAACTAGAGTATGTCAATACAAGATCGAGGCCAGCTGCTGGGCTCTGCGGTCATGCCACTATGGGGATGACCAGACCAAGCAAATCCAGCCCCATAATAATAGAATACCCAAACATGGAATTGAGCACCCACATCTATCATCAAACAGCGTGCTCCTAAGTGTATAAAATGGTTCGACAAAACTTGTTCACAAGCCAACAGTAGTCTGACACAGGCAGTCAAAAGGACACCAAGGGATGCAATAAAAGTTAGAACCTGTAGGAAATTCTATAAGGATGCTGTCAGGGCAAAAAAAGAGGTATTAGAAGGGAGGCTGGGAGCAACTAACTGCCACCGGCACCAGGAATGATGGGTCTCAATTTTGGCAGGTAGTAAACACTAGGCCTGGGTGGTGAACCCCGCTCCGTTCGCGGAGTTTGCAGAGTTTTCTGCACTCCGCGCTCCGCGGAACTCGCGGAGTGCAGAAAACTCCACTCCGCGTAGTGCAGCAGAGTTTTTTCCCTGCTCGCGAATGGTAAGTTCTCGAGCGCGAACTGCAGCTCGGGTAGCACTCCGCCACTTTCGGAACTTCACAGAGTTTTTTTGTCAATTCGCGGAGTTCTGCATAGCAAAACTCTGCGAACTACGCCCAGGCCTGTTAAACGCACCTTTCTTTGTGAACAATCCCACCACTAGTATAGACGTGACCATTCCAGAGCATGCTTGAGTCACCCATTTTACTAACGTATATGGTTCTCACAATCCTGTTTACCTCAATTGCAGCTCACAGAATGTGGTATACAGCCAAAAGGATGACAACCAGATAATAGTCATGCTAAATGATGTTATAACTGCTGAGGAAAGGTGACCAAGTAATAAAGCCTTTCAAAAGTAATTTGGATTTTTGGGCTCCGATCTTGGTGAATGTACTACACAGAGTGATCCATGTTGGCTCTCCTAAATGTTGGCACAGGGCAATCATTGTCCCCCTGTTTTAGAAGGGGAATAGTGGTGACCCCTAGTGCTATCACCCAATATCTTTAATACATTCAACAGCTGAGGTGTTGGGCAGGTTATTACTAGATCAACTGGAAAACTGGGCCACAGATAAGGGTATCCTGACGGCCTTCCACTATGGTTTCAGACTGGGACTGGTACAACAGACCAATGTCTGGATCTTCACTTGTTAAGTAGCAAATATGTGCTCTTTAAAGGGGATGCCTTTATTTGGCATTTATGAACCTCAGTGCAGCCTTTGATAATGTCATTAGGGGCAGGCCCTGGAAAATGTTGTTAAAAAAGAGGGATGATCCGAAGATTGTCCATTTACTTGTCCAACTCCACGAAGTTGTCAAAGGCAGTGTCATGATTGGCCCCAACGGGAAATGTACATCATCTATAAAAATCAGAAAAGGTGTTGGACTGGGTGCGTTTTGGCCCCCTTTCACTTCAGCTTCTATATAAATGGCTTTGACAGCTACCTGTTGGCCATAGAAGCTCATCCCCCTAGGGCAGGGATAATGAAGATGCCAGTTTTGATGTATGCAGATGTCTGTGTTCTCATGGCAAGAACAGGACAAGGACTGCAGAGGTTGCTTGATAGATTTGTCATATTCGTGTCTGATTTGGGTCTATCAACTAATAAAGCAAAGTCATTTCCTATGCTGTGTGGTCACCTCCTGAGTAAGAGTATTCCTTTTCACATTGGTGGTACCGTACTCCAGTGTGTACCCACCTTTACTTACCTGGGTGTCCCTTTCGACAACACAAGCTCATGGAAACAACTGTTGAGTGTGAGGACAATGTAAGCACTCCGTCCATCATCTCTTTGTGTTTTCTTTGTTCGCCCTAAGTTGGCAGGGTATGCCCAGACGTGGGTCCCTTGCTCACTTTGCCACTGGATTCAAGCTAGCCTGGCTGATGAGGGCTGTTAGCCCGAAACCGGTCCCAGGATGCTTGATTCCGGTCCAGGGAAGACATGGCTTGGCAGTTCGGTCTGGACTGTTCCCATGAGGCACAGAGTCAAGACTGTTTTGCATATAGCTGTGTCTGAACTGGGGTGGCAAAGTGAGCTAAAGAATGATGATGGATTCAACCCAGATCTGTGACTGGGGGTGAGTGTTTGAAAAGTTTCAGCACTCCGTCCATCATCTCTTTGCGTTTTCTTTGTTCGCCCTGAGTTGGCAGGGTATGCCCAGACGTGGGTCCCTTGCTCACTTTGCCACTGGATTCAAGCTAGCCTTGCTGATGAGGGCTGTTAGCCCGAAACCAGTCCCAGGATGCTTGATTCCGGTCCAGGGAAGACATGGCTTGGCAGTTTGGTCTGGACTGTTCCCATGAGGCACAGGGTCAAGACTGATTTGCATATAGCTGTGTCTGAACTGGGGTGGCAAAGTGAGCTAAAGAATGATGATGGATTCAACCCAGATCTGTGACTGGGGGTGAGTGTTTGAAAAGTTTCAGCACTCTGTCCATCATCTCTTTGTGTTTTCTTTGTTCGCCCTAAGTTGGCAGGGTATGCCCAGATGTGGGTCCCTTGCTCACTTTGCCGCTAGATTCAAGCTAGCCTGGCTGATGAGGGCTGTTAGCCCGAAACCGGTCCCAGGATGCTTGATTCCGGTCCAGGGAAGACATGGCTTTGCAGTTCGGTCTGGACTGTTCCCATGAGGCACAGGGTCAAGAATGATTTGCATATAGCTGCGTCTGAACTGGGGTGGCAAAGTGAGCTAAAGAATGATGATGGATTCAACCCAGATCTGTGACTGGGGGTGAGTATTTGAAAAGTGTCAGCACTACGTCCATCATCTTTTTGTGTTTTTTTTGTTCGCCCTAAGTTGGCAGGGTGTGCCCAGACGTGGGTCCCTTGCTCACTTTGCCACTGGATTCAAGCTAGCCTGGCTGATGAGGGTTGTTAGCCTGAAACCGGTCCCAGGATGCTTGATTCCGGTCCAGGGAAGACATGGCTTGGCAGTTCGGTCCGGACTGTTCCCATGAGGCACAGGGTCAAGACTAATTTGCATATAGCTGTGTCTGAACTGGGGTGGCAAAGTGAGCTAAAGAATGATGATGGATTCAACCCAGATCTGTGACTGGGGGTGAGTGTTTGAAAAGTTTCAGCACTCCGTCCATCATCTCTTTATGTTTTCAATGTAATTTAAACAGACTGTTGCTTCCCTGTTCAAATTTGCTGCAAAACTAGGGTCCATGCCTTTAGCAGCTGTCATCAAAATTTACAAGCCCATACACCTTATTCATTGCCTCCTATGGAGCAGGTGTTTGGGGGTATAGCGACTATTCACAATTCCAGGTTAGCAAAAATAACTTCTTGCACAGACTGCTATCACTTCCCAAAAGCGTACCGGTCCTAATAAGCCACGAGGAACCAGGGCTTTAATATCTAAGTAATCTTATAAGGTTAGTGCCAATTATGTTGTGGCTCTCCATTTGGTCCAGGCCTGAAGCCGTCCATAGCCAAATGATGATTGCTGATTGCTTAAAACTGACAAAAATCCAAAACATCAAATGGCTGATGCACGTAAGAAAAGATCTGCAGGTAATCCGAAGGGTATATCTGTTCGAAAGCCCGCCGATCATTAACCGGCCAACTAAAACCCGACTGAAGAGAAAAGCATTGGGCCTAATAGCTGTTAAAAGAGCTGAACTGGAAAGGAGGAAAAAGCGAGTTGAAGCTTAGTTCCCATTGATTACAACTGCCAATATGAAACCATACCTGAGACATCAAATTGGCAACCAAGCAAAAGAACAGAGAAACCGGGTACCCTCTACAATCATATGGGGCAAATGTAATAATACAAAACAATTGTGTGCTGGTGCTCCAAGGGAACAGTGGTCGGCTGCCAATTCAACCACAAATGATCCTCACAACGGAGGAATTACAATGACACTATGGGTCCCCCCTGAGCACTCAAAGATAGATAATGAAAAAGTCCAACAGTAATGAAAAAAGTCTCTTGTTGTCTTTTTTGTTCTAATTATTTATTCGGGTACTCAGTGTCCGACATTCAGCAGTATAAATGTTTCCAATACACAGATTCCACAGATGTTGAAGTACAGACATGCAATTTACAGCCAACACGTGTTTCGTCGTGTGGTTTAACACACAATGACTTCTTCAGGGCTGTAAACCCAAAATAAAAGAAGTTATCATCACTGTCCCTATATAGAGACATGGTGTCCACAATCACACGTGTATCATGCCATCAAGACTCCATTAACCAATTGTTAGCGTGCGATGCGAGTCAACATGATTTCAGCAGAACCATCATTATTGTCCCATGGAGAAGAAAAATAAATGAAATGCCAGAAGAAAGTGTCCATGATCGTGTATTAGACAGAAGTTGTGAAAAGTTAAATAGGAGAGCGATACTTTAATACCAGCACCTGTGTACGAAAAAGGAGCCGGAGTTGTGGTGTAAAAGAAGTATAAAGATTGAAATATACAGGCTAGAAAACCACTATAGTAATCAAGGTCATCACCTGATTCAGTAGCCAACTAAATTCCCAATCCGGTTGAAACAGTCCACCAATAAAATAAAGTAATGTCCTGTAATTACAAATAAAACCCGTTATCTATTCTTCAGGTTAGCCTGACGGAAAGCTGATAGAGTGTAAATCATGCAATAGTGTAATCACCTTATGGCCCCCAATCCCGAGCCAGCCAGGTCGATTTAGATATTTCAGCAAGTTATGGTAATTTCCACGAATACAATCCGTCAGTTAACTGTAAATCAGGGAAAAAAACAGCCAAACAAAGGGAACAAATTAAATACAGGAGCGTGTCCTAAAACGTTAAATACCACGTGTGGTAGAGTAAAACTCTCCAGTTCACATGACTACCAGGCTCACCTACAGCCTCTGATAAGTGACTTTTAATACGTATCCAGATTAACTATGACGGTGTTCTATGATCACAAGTCCATGATCTGAAATGGAAAAGGTAACAGTCTTCAAGCAAAGTACAAATATACCATGTATATAAGCCACGACTCATTCAAGCAACGGATTGTATTCGTGGAAATTACCGTAACTTGCTGAAATATCTATATCGACCTGGCTGGCTCGGGATTGGGGGCCATAAGGTGATTACACCATTGCATGATTTACACTCTATCAGCTTTCCATCACGCTAACCCGAAGAATAGATAACGGGTTTTATTTGTAATTACAGGACATTACTTTATTTTATTGGTGGACTGTTTCGACCGGAATGGGAATTTAGTTGGCTACTGAATCAGGTGATGACCTTGATTACTATAGTGGTTTTGTAGCCTGTATATTTCAATATTTATACTTCTTTTACACCACAACTCCGGCTCCTTTTTCGTACACAAGTGCTGGTATTAAAGTACCGCTCTCCTATTTAACTTTTCACAACTTCGGTCTAATACACAATCACGGACACTTTCTTCTGGCATTTCATTTATTTTCCTTCTCCATGGGACAATAATGATGGTTCTGCTGAAATCATGTTGACTCGCATCGCACGCTAACAATTGGTTAATGGAGTCTTGATGGCATGATACACGTGTGATTGTGGACACCATGTCTCTATATAGGGACAGTGATGATAACTTATTTTATTTTGGGTTTACAGCCCTGAAGAAGTCATTGTGTGTTATATCACATGACGAAACACGTGTTGGCTTTAAATTGCTCGGCTGTACTTCAACATCTGTGGAAGCTGTGTATTGGAAACATTTATACTGCTGAATGTCGGACGCTGAGTACCCGAATAAATAATTGGAACAGAAAGGACAACAAGAGACTTTATTCATTACTGTTGGACTTTTTCATTATCTATCTTTGAGTGCTCAGGGGGGACCCATAGTGTCATGAAACCAAACCTAGCTAAAGTGCCATGGCACCAATCAATCAATAAATCAATCAATAAATCAATCAATCAGGGATTTGTGAAGGAAACTACTCACCCATGAGGGTCTCAAGGCGCTGAGGAGAGGGGGGGATCCGTGCAGCTCCGTCTCATCCGAAGAGCCAGGTCTTGAGGCTCTTCTTGAATGCTTGCAGAGTGGGGGTTCATCTGATGCTGAGGGGGAGTTCATTCCAGGTCTTGGCTGCAATGTAGGAGAAGGCTCTTCCTCCCCAGAGGTTTTATCTGACCAGATTCAGACTTGGTATGGCCCATTTCCTGGTTTCTTATCCTTCAGATGCTTATGTTAACAGAGAATTGTTACCCTGTCTATGCAACTCACTAACTTCCCAGTCCCAGTTACACTCGTGTTTTAAAAATCTTTACAAAGGCCTGACAACACAGATTTTAAGACCTTTACTCAGGAATCTTAACTTCAGAGAATGTAATGCAGCACTGGAGTATCTCTAGTTGCTGTACAGTGATGTGGTTTTTCACACAATCTATAGTTTGATCCAGGAGCGGCCAGCACAGGTAACAGTGGTAGGGCGGGGTGGGTGTTGGGGAAGTGGACTGACGACAGGATAGGGTAAGTAAAATAATAAAAAAAATAAAACCACTTACTTTGGGCTTGCCACATTGCAAGTGCAAGGTAAGTGGTTTTATTTCTTTTGAGGGCAAGGTAAGTGGTTTAATTTATTTTATATTTTACTTTCCCTATACTGTCGTCTGTCCACTTACCCCCACCCACCCCTCCCCACCCCACCGTTGTTACTTGTGTCAGCCATGCCTGGATTTATCACTGCTGTAGTCAAGCAGCGTAGATTAGTTGGGAAATGAAACACGAAGCGTGTGTGGCCCTGCATTTACCAAGTAACTAATTTGTCAGTTGGTTAGGCAAATTTTATTACCTGTTACGGAGTTGTTTTTATATTTTTGATACTATTTGAGGATTGTTTTTAGTTTTTCTATGCACCCAGTCACTTTATGTACAGAATTGTATGTAAATGGTTTTTAGACAACATTTTTATTCATCTGTACTGCTATGTTTTTTTTTCTCTTTCTGATTTAATCTGTGACTATGAAGGGGCATGGAATAGTTTTAAGTGACATGATTGTATTTCTTAAGAACGGGTTTGCTAATATTGAAATGTATTTTATGCACATTCTTTTATGGTTTTGTTAAAATTGAATAGAGATTGCAAACTGAGCTGAATTACTCTGCTCTGCCTCTTTGGCTGGCACTGCACCAGCACCACTGCACCAGCCCATGATCTGCCTCCTCCTTTGGGGAACACAACAGCATGATCTTCTACTTCATGCATCGCATAGGACCTCAGCTCACTTGGTTTCCTCTCCTGTAGTGGTGGTTTATTGCGAGATTCATTATCGCTCTCAGCTCCCCAATCAGACAAAGTTCCCGTCTCCCATAGTCCTGGAAGATGACTGTTCAAGAGAAGAGACACACCACCCGCAACTTGACCCACCCACCTTGATCTCCTTGACCTTACCCCTACAAAACTCAACAGCCAATCAGCTTTTAAGAAAGTCAACACTGGGGCAATTTGCTAGGTAATGCGCGTAGAAGAATCTATTATAGGCAGAGCCGCAGGGGGGTATTGTCAAGAGGTTCATGTTCCACAAGTATTTCCGGGCTGATCGTACTCTTGAAATTTACTTTTTTTCCGGTTGTAAGTTAGGGTTGGGCGCCACGGCACTGGTAAACTCCACCACGTGGCAGTTGTGGAGTTTTTGCCAAACTCCATGCTCCAAGTGGAGCACGGAGTAGACAAACCCGGGTAACTCAATCGGCGGAGCGGATTTCACCACCCACCCCTACCATTAATTCAGGGTGAATTGGATAATTACAGCAAGATGCTCAGAATAAGAAAATAAGAGGATCATAAGAACTTTTGAGATCAGAAGAGGAAGACTATTTTGCAGTAGGGACATGTAATACAATGCATTTTCTTGTATGGTTTGACTTGAGGTATGATGGTTAGGGAAGAATCAAACATACACCCAAGCAGTGAATGTTTTTTATTTGGATGAGGGAGAAGACCCATTGTTGATGGCCAGTTAAATCACATGATTGAATCACTTCCTGTACCTAAGAGTAAGGATGCATTCTTAAAATCTTCTAAGATGAGTCAGTTGTAGTGCACTCATTTCTGGGCAGCAGTTTACCAACCCATGATATGCTGTTGGTAGTTTGTTACTTTTCAGTCTGAGTTGGATTTGGTTGTTATCCAAATGTATTTAGTAAATTCATTGAACATGTCTAGGGTATTTGTGACTTGAACCAGGTATGTAATAAAAATATCAATGACAGAGTTGTACCCTAGGGCAGGCTGCAGGTGAGGTTTATGAATGTCAACCCACAATAAAAGAATTGACTATATGTACCACTAAGAGAGACAACATGAAACACTGTTTTGGAGCACCTCACCTCACCTTTCCAAGATATTTAATAGTAGACAATGGTCGATAGCAATGTTGGCTGTAGAGAGGTTTGATAGAATAGGTGCTCCTTAATACTATGAATACAGAATAATGAGGAACTCATATTTGATGTTTAAGAGGGTAAATTCCAATTAGGACATGAGTTATGCTATGAATACTGTTTTCGTTGATTATGATACATACAGATAGGTGTACATGGAGGGTATGGCCCTTTTCTGTGATGAGAGCGCTCATGAACTGTGTGATTAGGAGGATGATGATTATGGCCACCAATCTCAGCTGTACCACCTTAGGTTTGCAGGCATCCTTTGATGGGGATAGAACCAGAAGGATTTGATGCTTTTTGTTACTACAGTAAGATTGAGTGGAGAAATGTATTTGAAAGTTAGAGACTAAGGAACATATTTAGAGAATGATGGCAATTAGTAGGCCTGGGCGGTAAATTCCGTTCCGCTCGCGGAATTTGCGGAATTTGGGTAATTTCGCGATACGCGGAGAACGCGGAATTGCCAAAAATTCCGCGATCCGCGTCTTCGCGGAATTGTTTGCTAGTTCGCGCTTTCAAAATGCGTGTTCGCAACATATTTCTCCCCAAGCATGCAAACAGCGTTTGCGAACAGGAAAAAAGCATCGCGAACGGGCGGAACAAGCAATTCCGCGTGTTCGCAGAACTTTTGCGTGCTCGCGGAGATTTATTACCGTTTCGCGGAGCTTTGCGTAGCGCGACTACGCAAATTCCGCCCAACCCTAGCAATTAGACATTCACCTACGAATGAGCGATATCCTGTCCACCCTTTCCTCATAACTTCCACTCTAATTTGATGCCTGTGTTTCAATGTCTGAGTAAAATGGATGCATTGTTATATTTCCTGAGAGTTAATTTTCCCTTGATCACATTAAAATTCAAGCACATATTGTGAATTTGTGCCATTTTTAAAAACAAAAGAAGGCAACTTAGCAACAAAAAAAAGAAATAGAATCAATTGTATCTCAAAGTTGGCCTGTATCCCTGTATGTTATCCCTTCCTATAACGTGTGGTGTAGACAGCCCACATTTTTTTAATCGGTGACTGTGACAAGCTGAGGCTCTCTTTGGCCGATGGTCCCTCTGAATTTCACAAGTAGTTAACAAGCAGGCGGTGCTGAAATAACATGAGCACAATCCAAACTTATACAACCTAACTCACTTTGAACACTGGGTAAACTGCTAAAACAGGATCATAATACACTGAACTCCTACAGAACAGCCAATATCAACAGAGCGCCTTTTCTGATGTCCTTCACATGGGTAGATTGATGGGGCTCAGGGCACAGTTACAAGACTTACTGGCAGGTAACTGCTTTCTCGTGATCTCTTCAACTCAAAGTGATGATTTCCCATTAAAACTTCACGAGGGCGGACACCTCAAAGCTATCTTCTGCCTGGGTGAGATATTAGTCCTCAGTGGTTCAGTGCTCCTTGGGTATAAATATCCAACCCAGTGGAAAATAACGAATCCCTCAGCACTTTTTTACACCCTCTGCATCCGGGCATTATTGCTCTTTAGCAAAAATGACTGAGGCAAATAGCAGGAATAAACTATTATGTAAAAGGGCATTTGTGTCCACCGAATGTACAGAGCTCCCTGCCACGAATGCTTCAGCAATATAGTAATTATATTGAGTATCAACAATGCATGCATTGAGGACAGCTGTTTATGTGTATTGTTTTTATAATCTTTTTATCTGAATGAATTGCATGTCGAAGATAACGTCATGCAGAGTCTATTATGGAATATTGCATGTATGTGCAAACCATATTTTATAAAAAATCTGGGTCACTGACACTTCAAATATGTCTTTTATTGTATTTACAATTTTACTTTAAGTGGGTTGTGATTGGAAATGATTATTTGTAGATCACACAAGGAGTTAAATAATACACAGCAAAAAGCTTTGGGGCATATTCTCAAGGAGCTATCGCCTAGTTAACGGCACTTTATCGCAGCCAAAGTTGTGATAAATGTATCACCCCATTCACAAGCTGGTGTTAACAGCCCATAACACCAGTTCACCCGCGATAGCAGCCGCAAAAAACATCGCTAATGAGATGCAGAGTAGGAGTTCCCTTGCAAAAAGCCGCGAAAACACCACTCCGCAACATTCTCAACGACCAGCAAGATCGGCGATAAGACCACAAAACAGGAGATAAGGCACGTTAGCAGCAGGAAATTAACACCTGCTCTGACCTGGTGCAAAGTCGGACAACAGCCTGCACCAAAAAATGGAGCCCAGCCCAGAGCCACACCTGAAGGGCAACAGATGCCATGGAGCCACTGATCATGCAGCTCGGATCCCCAACAGGGCCACAACACCCACCACCACCACCCCCAGGATCCCCCCTCCCCGCCCCCCCCCCCCGGCCAAAGACATGCCACATCAACTACACGGAATCATGTACCAAATAATCCGCCTGATGTCCCACAATCACATTTGGTGACATGCATGTGTCGTCACAAAAATGAGCATCACACATTCACCTTCGATGTAACAAATGAAAATGTATTCAAAGAAACACTGAACAGAAATGAAGACACATGGCTGCTCCCCTCGGGACAATCCGTAGGTCACAGCCTGCAAGACAAAAATCATGATGAGAAGGTGTGTCTTGCGCACATCAAAGGACAGAGAGAGAGCGAAGGAGAGAGAGAGAGAAAGAGAGGGAGCGAGAGAAAGACGGACAGAGAGGGGGAGCGAGAGAAAGATAGACAGAGCGGGGGAGCGAGAGAAATACGGACAGAGAGGGGGAGCGAGAGAAAGACGGACAGAGAGGGGAAGCGAGACACAGATAACAGAAGAGATGGACAGGGTGGGAGTGCCGACAATGCGCACCCAGGCCACACTGCTCACCTGCTGCCACAGGTGTGTCTCCAATCACGTGCCGGTATGTAGTGCAGTTCACCAGGTCACACATCTGAAACAGATCCGTCATCTGAAACAGAGTCCAGATACATGAATGGCAAAGTACATACAATTGCACAAGACATCATCACCTGTCTGCCCCTGCGCACCCAGGCAGATGTACCCCAGCCCCTCCTGCCGCCCAGCGGTGCATGCCTGCCCCTGCGCACCCAGGCCTCACTGCTCACCTTCTGCCCTTGGCGTGTAGCAATGAGGGCCCACCACGTGCCGCTGCAAGCCACATGCCCGGGGCCCGCGGACATGGCACCCTCCACATCATGCAGCCCCGCTCCGCAGGACACCAGGTCTCACATATGAATATGGGTCTTGATTTCGCCATGGCAGAGGACATACCAGTGCACCCAGCATCATCGCAGGCTGCACGCCCGCTCAGCCCTTGAGTTGCCACTAACTCTGTGATCCGGGATGCTACGCCACGTGGCGGTAGGCCCGCGCTGCCCACTGGCTCTGGCCTACACTGCGGTCCAGCAGGGCACACAAATCCTGAGCAGTCCGGACGGCCGGGACGGGGCATCATTGCAGGCTGCACACCCGCTCAGCACTTAAGGTGCCCCTACCTCAGTGCACCCAAAGTCACCGTCCCGTGGCAGTGTGCCTGTGCCGGCCGCACTGTATCTGGTGCCACCAAGTCTGTGTCCCAAAGTCATGGACCCTGTATGATTGTGTATCGTATTGCGGACACCATCATGTCGCCTCCGGTCCTGGGGAATGTGATGTTGCAGGGCCCGAGGCCCTCATGCCTACATTAACACCACAAGGATGCACCCAGATAGAGAGTGGAAATGGCGTTGAGCACGTGCGCCCGGCCCTTTTTATTGGCAGGGTCACATATCCTGTGACGCGTGTGCTGGATGGGTGTGGTGTGGGTGTAAACCAGCCATGAGGGAGTGGCTGTTGCATGCTGACAACTAGACCTGTGAGCAGCAGATCACTACAGGAAAGACATGGGACATGTAGCGTTGCCGTCCCCCCTGTGAGCGTAAGCGGAGTGGGCAGGCCTGGTGTATGCCAGTCCAGCGTAAGGGTTTGTAAATGACCCCGGGGCCCTGGGCGTGGTTCCGTACTGGGCTGGACAAGGAAGTAACTCATGCGTGAGTCCCTGTTGTTGTGTCAGCGCCACCCGGACCGCATTGGGCAATGTGTCACCCTGTGACCCCTGTTCTACGACATGAGCCACATGGACGTAAGAGGGGTCCAGTGAGTCTACATTCATCCATACTTCCACACTTGAAAGACCATAGACTTGACACATCTGTGTGAATATGAATGTTTAATGCACATTCAGTAGAGTGTTGCATCTGGAGCAGTACAGGGCCATGCAAACCCCACATGACGATGTTGTCCTGGGGAGGGCCAGCCACGGTCCTTCAGGGAATGACAAGTCCAAAGGAAGAGGAAGAGTTCAGTCCGCAGTCTGATTGCTGTGTCAATGGCGATCAAACAGCATATGGCAGTCCATGTCGTGGTCCAAGGTGAGTGTCGCTGAGTGCATCGGGGACAGCGGAAGGTGATGATGCAGAGGGCAGTACCAAGCTGAAGCCGGACCTATGGATGAGATGCATGCTGCTGCGTCCTTCTTACCACGAAGGCAGAATCATCCGCATCTTCATTCTCTGCTGTTTCATGTGCCTCACATGTGGTGGTGGTGTTCTGTCTCCAGCACTGTGTGGCAGTGACACATCAGTGGCCGGAGGTGGAAGGTCTGCTGCACTGTGTAGCACTGACACTTCACGGGGCGGAGATGTGGATGGAGTGGTGGCAGCAGCATGAATCCGCACCAGGCCTTGTGGCAGCAATGCAATGAGGATGGTCCTGAGGTCATTGAGGAACCCAGCTACCTCTCGCTGGTGTGCAGCCATGGCAGCCGCTTGTTCCGCATTCGCCCGCTCCATGGTCTCCATTAACCTCCGCATGTTTCCCAACTCCCGTGTGACATCGCTAGAGCCACTCGGACTGGACAGTTGTACTATTTTCTGAGTCAGGGCTCCAGCGATGTCAGCCATGATCCGTTGGAGAGCATGGAGCGGACTGTGGGTGTCCGTTAGGGCCCGTGAGTGGTCCCTGATGGGACTTAGACACCCACGTATGGCATCTAGTTTGTCTGCCATGCGGTCGAAGCCCACTTGCACCTGTTCAGCCAGATTCTCCTGGCACCCCAAAACACGGCGTTGGAAGGCCATGTGTTCTTCGTGGGGGTCCTGGGAGGCAGCAGTGGTGGTGGGTGATGCCTGCTGTGTGGTCTGTGCAGGGGGTGGGGTCTCCTCGTAGCAGCTGGGCTGTCCAGCTCCTGGAAGTGGGCTGCGTAGGCTGTCCACGAGCAGTTGGAGGGCGTCAGAATCGAAGCTGTGGTGGTCCTCTTCGTCTCCTGAGAAGAGAGGGTCGGGCTGCACTGTAGGAGGTGTTGATTCTCCCTCTGAAATGTGAAGGGGAGATGCAGTTTAACAATGTGTCCACATGTATGTTGTCGCATTGTACATGTTTTCATTCAGACAGCATGACTGGGTACATTGTGGCTGTTTGGAAGGAGCTGCCTATTTGATGGGGGACAGTGGACATTTCGACGACAGACGTGTGTGTGTTTGTACTTGTACATTATCTACTCACATTTCCCTGCAATGCCAAATGTGATTGGCCAGTGTCTGCACCCAAGTGGCACCAGTTGTGTCCTGTGTTCTGTTGTCGGTGTTTTGCGGATTGTGTCACATCGTTGTCAATGTAGATGTGCTCTGCATGTGATGTGTGTGCTGCATTTTGGGGGAGTCGCCCCTGCAGCTCTGATTTTGCTGCCCCTTATCCCTTTCATGAGGTGTGCCTTTGACTTCTGTGCTTGTACAGTGCTGACATGTTGCATACTTGGGTACATTGGTCTCTTGGTGGGAGTTGGTGGTCTGGGGCATGGTTTGTCCGCAGATGTGCTCAACTTAATTGAATGTGTGCCATTGTGCCCATCTCTCCCCGTCCCCACAGGCCCTGAACGTTACTCACCCTGTTGTGTCGGGTCCTGTTGAGCAGTGTCCGGGCCCCCAACTTCTGCCACCATCTCCCCACTGATGACTGTGGACACCATTTCCTCCATGTCGTCCAGCTCCTCCTGTGGCACTGGGCTCCCACCTCCAGTCTGCATTGCTGCCTTCAGGTTGTTGGCGAGTTTCAGCTTGGTTTTGCGCTTGACATCATTCCAGCGCCTCTTGACCTTGTTCTTTGTCCTCTTCAGCACTCCGACTGCATTCACCTTGTCCACGATGGACTGCCATAGTCCATTTATTGTTGCCAATGATACAGTGGAGGTTTTTAACAGTTGTTGATGGTGTTCTGTCACCTCCGTTATCAGGATCCTGTTTTCCTGCGGACTGAACCGCTTCTTCCTACTCTTCTTGTTCTTGCCCTTCCCTGACCCCGAAGTCCCAGGATGGTCCTCCGGGGGGCTTGTGGGGTTCTGGTTCTCCTCCGTACTTGCTCCGGCAAAGGCCATTGTGTTTCGCTGTTGTTTGGCATTTGTTTGTCTGTTTTTTTCTACTTTTATGGTGATTGTTCCCACCTGACGCGTGTGAATTGCAGGCCTGTAGCTGGTTTTCGCTGATTTTCGTATCGCGATTGGCCTCATCGCAGCTTTTTTTGTGTTCGTGTTTCGCATTTTTGCGGCGTGGCGTTGATTTTAACGCGGTCAGTTGACACATTATCTGGAGACTATCGCATGGTACCGCCGTGTTGTGAATACTTGGTTGACATGGCATAAATTACCCGCGATAGACTGCGATGTTGAAGGTTGCGTTAAGTTACTTTTGCGATGGTTATCACACGTTCTTGAGAATATGCCCCACAGTTTCATTACCATAATGTGAGTTATAAATTATCTACCACAGTGCCTATTTTTTTAAATGTTTAGAAGAAAGAAAGTTGTTGGGGCTATTTATTCTCAGCAAGGCTGGGCCACTAAACATTGATTAATTTTTAAATGTAACAGTCAGCACTCTGCTTAACAAATTGAACATTTGAATTTTAATATATAGCACAGACGCGGAGATAGTGACAAAAGAGCCTGAAAAGGGTCTGATGTGTCAATTAGAGTGGGAAAATCAGTCAAGTCAGAGATCAGAGTGCCCATCTAATAATTATAGAACATGATGAATAACACATCTAAATGACAGGGAAGTCAAAGATCAAACTGCATCTAACGACAGTGAACATCAAACCTTTATTTCATTAACTTGCCTCGGAATGAAACTGTGTTCGACTAGCACGCTAGAAGTTCACAGTTAAAAAGAGCCTGAGGGATGTCTTGTAGGAGTCCCTAGATGTTGAATCATAAAATAAGGCTGCAATTAACCAACCGATCCCAAGTAAAACGTTTAATGTCTTGTACTTACAATTTACTAAGTGCTGAACGAAGGCAGTTATGCAGCTATGATGTTCTCCTCCCTTCTCCTCCTCCCATCAACCCCTCTGCTATTATTCTCCACTTGATACTTCACTGGTGAAGAAGAGGAATAAGGGCGGAACATGAATTACCTTTGCGCATTGAACTCATGATACTCTTGTGTGTGTCTGTGTGTGTTAGCCATCGAGGGGGTCCGGTGCATTTATAAACCGCAGTTAAAATGAAGAAATGGTTATGAATTAAGACCGAAAAAACACTGAAAGGTCGCAAGTATTGTTTAGGAACACAATTCTTAGCTTGCACACCAGCAGTGCAAGCCATGAATACACTTTAACAGTGGTGTTTCAGGTCAATTTCTGAGTTTTTTTACAAAACATACGATGAGGTGCTTTACCCAAACCCAAATAGCATCTATTTAATATTTGCTTTTTTCAGTGAATTTGGGGATTTTGCATATCATATTCCCCATCCAGGAGTTCCTTGCACCCTATCCTCTTTAGGCGGCCAACCCCTGCTGTGCATTGCCTTTAGCCATGTACAGTGGGGTTGGCTGAACGCCTTTGTCCCTACTGAGCCCAGTGTCCAACTCTCTGTGGTGGCCAATATCCACAGCATATGTTTTTTGGCCATGTGCAGCTGAGGTTGTATGAAAGGCCCGGCAACCAGCCAGGCGCTGTCCCCAACCCACGCTGGATAGCCACCCCTGGTGTGCTCGGCCTTCAACAGTGCACATCAGGGTTTGAATGTAGAGCCTACCCTGCAGGCAGGTCCTACACCCAACCGACCATTGTTGATAAACTGTGATGTGGACAACATTGGGACGCACACAGTAGTGGGGGTTGGGTAGAGGACATGACCTCCAGCCAAATTCGGCCCCTAACCCACTTCAGCCAGACAAACTCAGCCAGGGGTTGGGGTACAGATGACCCTACTCTATTGTTTTCTGGTTTTTTATAAGGCTCTTAGACAGGTACAACATTTGGCAGACCTTAGCATGCTTACCTTATTCTTAACATATTAACATCCATATAGACCAGTCAATATGTGGAGCAATCCCATAGGGGTGCCCCAAAAAATTTCATTTGTTAATGATTTGCTAATCTGCCACAGACTGCCACTGCCTTCTTTTTAAATATTTTTAAGGATTCTCAAACCCTGTTTTAAAGGTTTGGCAGACTTTGCTTTGAAACAGAGGATCCAAAATGGATAACAGGATCTAGAAGTTTCCTTGTAAAATGGAGGCTTCTTTTTTTAAATGTAGGTCTGTGGATAGTACACAATACTGCTTTTCTGGACTGTCTGCAGACTAACAGTTCATCTGTCTCTAACTTTTAAACCTCTGAAGTATACCAACACATTATTCTAATACTAATTACTAGAAAACTAATTAATTGATGAACACAAAACCATGCACAGAAACTTCCCTGAGCAGAGATCCATTTTCATGCTAAGTTTGCTGTAATTCCATTCTGTGTTTTGTTTCTCTAGTGGAGAGCGAAGATTCCTATGGAAGTTACTCTTGCATCTGTATGGTGGTAATACTCTGCTCCATGGCTGCTCTCCTCTACGACTGTAGCACATCTCGTCCACGGCTAAAAGAAATATGATCACATCACCTCCATCCTGATAGAACTCCACTGGCTCCTCTTCATAACACCTTCAAAACCAGCTGTGTCATTTGCAAAGCCATCATAAACAGCATCCTACTTTATCTTGCAGACAAGCTTACCATCCCAGGGGGCTAGCGGCAAACCTGCAGGCAAGCCACCCTTAGACTGGAGATTAAGGAGTGTGAAAGCAACAAGGCAGCCGGACTTTTCTCTTTATGCACCCAGAATCTAGAACATTCCTGTGTCCACAAGCACTGTTCCAAGCTGCTCCAATTTAGAAAGGAGTTGAAGACATGCCACTTTGAAAAACACTACATCACAATGCAGTAACAATCCAATAAGCAGCTACCTCTCCTATCACTTATTGACTTCATGCTTGTCTTTAAACCCATACAGTGCTCAGCTGCCTCTTTGCCTAGGCTCAAGCATACAAATACCACACACACATATACAACATACATACATAAATACGTACCTACACACATACATTAATAAAAACACACATACTAACATGAGTATATAAATGCATTCATTCACAAAATTTTTTGACCACTCCATTATATGTCCCCCCTTTGATTTCTATGCATGAAGCTCAAAATATTAAGAGTTAGCGCTACATGGTTAGTGTCCGCCAATTGTTGTGCAGATCCATAAAGCTTTACTAAAATTATTATTGTTATTATTTTTTTACCCCTCATTCAATACACCCCCGTCAGGTTTGCATGAAACCTTACATTTCTGCACTGGGTTTAACATGCAGACAACAACAATTTTTAAGCATATTCATTAAAGACTACCAAATTGTTTAGCACAGTCAATTTTTTGTGCTCGCCACTTTCAATGTTGCCCCCACTTTGGTAGATCTGCATGAACTATTCCATACCCACAGAAGACTAATCATGTTAATTGTCTACAAAGTTTCATATAGATTCATCAACTGATGTAATAGTTGTTAGCAATGAACACTTTGATGACCCCCCCATTAAAAATGCCCACCTTGACAAATCTGTACAAATTTAAAAAATACCAAGAGTAAAATAAATATTCTAAGCATCTACCAAACTTCATGCTTATTCGTCAAAGAACACTCAAGTTATAGACAAATCAAAATACACCTTTATGACCGTTGAGCTATAGCTAAAAATGTACTTCTTCATGCACAGATTGGACCACTTTCTAAATGCTTGTTTTGGATAGTTTCATGCCCTAAGGCCATTCTAAAAACAATAAATATCCTTTCAAATGGATACTCTGACATAACCTAGCCATAACCACAATATTACACAGTGTTTTACAGCCGTTAGCCATTGTAGTCACTGAACAAAAGAAAGTTTAAAGTAGCATTAAAGTTAGTAGGTATGGGTAGAACTAGCAGAGTGGCACACTCTGGAATTCCACAGAGTTAAATAAAAACTTAGGGGCTCATTAGGATGGCGGTGTTTGACACATCCGCCGTGCTGGCGGTGGCAGAAAACGTCCTTTTCCACACTCCAGCGGTGGTCCTCGCGTCCGCCATATTACAATGGGCAAAGATAGCCCATTTCCCATCTGCTGCGTGTGTAGGAGAGTAGGATCTGCTTCACATGGGTACCCCCACTTTTTGCTGATGCTTCACTATTTTTCGACTTTAGTCTGGCTGGGGCCCTGCTAATCAGAACCCCAGCCTAGCTGCTTCCTCTGTAAAATGGTTTCTATTTACCTTAGGTACATCTCTGATTGGATTCTGGAGTGCCCTTATAAATCCCTAGTATATGGTATACTATGTACCCAGGGCATAGGTACCCCAGAGGCCTACCAGGGGCTGAAGCATGTATTGTGCCACCCCTGGAAGGCCCTCCATAATGACACCACAGGTCTGCTACTGCAGCCTGGGTAAGGTGGTGCATGCACCACTTA
This sequence comes from Calotriton arnoldi, assembly GCA_963921515.1. Classification (NCBI taxonomy): domain Eukaryota; kingdom Metazoa; phylum Chordata; class Amphibia; order Caudata; family Salamandridae; genus Calotriton; species Calotriton arnoldi. The sequence goes on along the minus strand of CAWUFW010004833.1, from coordinate 351,328 downwards.
CAGTGGTATAGGCTACCTATATCACTACCATTGCACACACATATAAACCTATAAGTCACTCCTATGGCAGGCCTTACCAATCCTAAAGGCAGAGTGCTTGGTTTTTATGTGAGAGGGTGCCCCTGCATGAGCAGAGCCCCTCTGCAGCGTTTGGAGTCAATCCTCTGACGCTGTTTGTGGTACAGCCTGACCATATACTCTTAAGTGCATTATATCCTCGCGGTAGAATGCTAACTTTGGACTGGCTGCACCAAAACATGTCGTGTTTGGTGTCAAACACCTTGGAATACTACACCCCCGCCAGTCCTAGCGGCGGGGGTAGCATTCCACCCTTCTAGAGGGAGAGACATGTACCCACCGGCCTGCCCGGTATTAACTTCACAGAGCCCTGGCATCACAAAATGGATGCCGCTGCCACAGACACGGGTCTGGCCTCCTGCTGCTGACTGAAACTCCGGCAGGGGAGGCCTGGACAATAGGTTTCCTGTCGCAGGAGGTGTAACCACCTTCCCAGACAGGACAATGTGTATTGGGGCTGGGCGGGAGCACTCTCTGGTGCTTTGAAATCCTGCACTGGGGGCACATTTGGTGTCCCTGTACATATGCCAGTTCAAACCGGTTGCAGGGGCTACCTGCCCCTGCTCTGGCGCGAAACTGGACAAAGGGAATGGGTGTAACCACCCCTCTTCCCTGACCCTTCCATAGGTGGGTCCCCAGAGTATGTCTAACCCCCTAACTTAGTATAAGTATGGGACCCCAGTCCTTAGGACTTTAGATATCCCTGGACGAAACTCTGCAACTGAATCCTGGAACTTCGACGCTCTACTCAAGATTAGAGGACTGAAGAATCTCCCTTGGGGTCAAGGAGTGACTCCCCTGCTTGGCAGGCACCTAAGAAGCAATTGTCCGGTCTGCATCGCTGAAGCTCCTGCCGGACGCCGAAGTCTTTGCATCACCAGAGGTAGATTTCCAGACTTCCCAGAAGCTGCCCTGAGACCCCAGTGAAGCTGAGGCACGTAGCTGTCATGGGTAATGTGGAACCGTGACCCCTGGACACCGAGAACTTTTGCAAGTGCATCCTCTTCCTGGTCTCCCACGAAGTTGTGCTTTGGGCTCCAAGTAGCCCCTGCCTCCAGCACCAACTGCACAGAAGATCACTGGCCTCCACTCTACGAGTGTCCTGTGAGCCAGCTCCAAGTGCGTCCACTTGAGGCTCCTTCGCGGTTGCTAGTCCGTTGGCTAGTGGGCCCTCCTGAAGGCAACTCTTCTTCTGCTTGGGCTTTCCTGGTTGCTCCAGATGTGCCCTGACTTACCCTTGCTGGGTGAGTCCCACAGACCTTGCTGCTCTGCATCAACGTCCTTTCTTTATTTCCACATGACTTGCCGTTGCCAAGGCTTGTTGGGTCCAATCCGGTCGCCGATACCGCAGCAATCGACAGACATTGTGGGACAGCTCGAATCCAGCTCCTGGCCATCATCAACGCCTCCTGGACCTCGTGGCTGAAGAGTCAAGACAACCATCAACCTACCTGAAGCACCCGACATCGGTGGGCATCTGCTCATCGCCTTCCTGGTCACTGGCTAGTGACCCAGACTCTGTCCCCTCTGCTTTCAGGTTCTTCAGATCTTCGATCCAACCTTGGATCCACCTGAACACTTTCGACTTGCCGCCAGCAGCTCTTTGCAGCAGATCTCCATTGAAAACGATGACGAAACCCGACCCCGAAAGACACCTATGCACCCGACTCCACTGGGTGAGGTAACTCGTGTACTCTGGTGCTCCCGTGGGTATTGACTCTAGAACAGCCTAGTTCTAAAGGGGTTTGCTCCAAGTCCCCTTCTAAGTGTCCTTTTTCTTTAAAAGTCCAACCGCGACATTCCCCATAGAAGTTAACGGTGATTCGCGGCTGTGTCCCCACACTGCACGCGTCCCCCGTGGGTCCCCTGCGCCACTGCCTTGGGTGGTTCCTTGTGGTCCAAGCACTTCTACAGGCTCTAGGCCTTGTGTCTAGTTCAGTCGTGGTTCTTATACCACTTTATTGGTATATGGTTTGGTACGCCCCTAGGGCTCAAACGTGTATTTGTGCTATTACTGTTGATATTTGACTTACAACTTATGTACTTCGAACTCTAGCCTCATAAAGTGACTAGAGGGGTGTGGTTAAGTCTAAATACATATATTTTAAATATATACCTGGTGTGGTCCTCTTTCATTTGGTCACTCAAGAGATTATAGACTGGTAAAACAAGCTGCTTTACATTCCTTCAAGACTTAGCCTGAAGGCTGCTCTCCATAGCTACCACTAGGATAGCTTTCAATAAAGGTTGTCTTTAACCTATCTCCAATAAGGGGTTGTTTGGACTGGTGCAAGGTGCCCACTATAATTAGTGGACAGCATATACCAGGCCAACTTCTCACAGCGGAGTTTCGGGATCCGCCAGGAATTTCCTTCCGCAACGGTGGCGGAGGGAGCCAATAGAGAAAGACCGCAGTGAGGAATGGCATTACGACCGCCGGACAAATCAAGATGCCTCAAACAGCCTATCACAAAGCAGCAGAGAAACCAGTCACTCAAAGATGGCGGAAGCACTACTGCGGAGATTGAAACTTGAATCCTGCGCACCTCCACGCGTTCCTGACCGCTATGGATCCAGCTCTTCAAGCCCTTCCGCGCTGTACCTGATCCACTACCAGCATATAAGACGTCGCCGCGGTCAACACCGCAGGTACGTAAATAACACATCTCCGCATACAACCACAACACACAGCTCCTGTGCTGAAATACGGTTCCTGTCCTCATCAGACACTCTGGTGGAGACAGGAACATATCCCCCAGTGTACTCACACATGTCCTGCTTGCTAGAAATCCACACCTCCGCATCGGGGTCACCCATCAACATCGAAATCACTGCAATGTCCCGGTCACGTCACCGCAGTGGTGAAGACGCAGGAAAACCTGCGCAGAATGTAGTAGGGAGGGCCGGCGCCAGGCATGGGCAGTCTGGGCAGCTTCCCAAGGCTCCACCTTCACCCTACCCACATGGTAGGCTGCATCAGTTGGCCACAGCCCACAGCACGCTTCCCACATCCATTTCTGCACATGCAGTGTGCCCCTCTTGTGCCCCCCCCCTCAATGCACTATTTAGTAGCCAGGTGTGGCTCGACCTCGCACCTCACACATCAATGGGCAAGGTAGATTGACTGGGAAGGTGGGGGTGAAGATGAACACCCTGCACAGAAGGTCAGGGGCTGGACAACCCTCCTCCTCACACCTGCCTTCCACTCATGTGAATCAAACTGAGTAAATTAAGAAATGAAGACTCACTCTGCATATTAACAACCACTGAACTGTTCACACTGCATGTCAAGTCCCTCAGACAGATCCCACACTAGCATTCTGCCATATACACATACCATAGGTCAGCAGCAATGTATGACAATAAATGGACTACCCCAAAGTGGAGTGCACAGTGCTGGAAAACCATGGAGCCAGCCACATAGCATTTGTACTTGACATGCAAGAGGAGGAACATATCACACTACCCTTAGGCCATCAAATCAGACATGGGTAGCACAGTGATTGAAATTAAACCAAAGTGACTTTTGTGCAATATCTCTGGGATACAGCAATGCAAGCTATGCATAGGCACAGGAATGATAGGAAGTGTCAGAAGCCATACAGTGAGCAGCCCCACATCTGTGTTAACTACCTTGACATGTGTATGCCACCAGCACAACACACATGGCTCATTGTCACACTCCCTGACTGTCAAACCCAAGTAGGACCTTCACACATACCCCTCATCTACCCATCTCACACCTGAAATACTCAACACCTGTGAGAAACACACATAAAGGTGCAAATAAGGTCCTGTGAGTTTCCTGACAACCAATCACACACCCTGGTGTGTATCTACACTCAGGGATGTCTGAACCAATGCTGATCAAAAACCGATAGCCAAACACAAATCTCACAAACAACATCCAAAGAAGTCCAACAAGCTCAGCCATGTGCAGGCAAACAGTGGATAGGCAATGTGACCCTAGACAGAACAGGAATACACAATATTTTCACTCTGGACAAATGCACAGACACCATACCCCAACCAAATCAAAAATTGCATTATCAAATGCCAATCATGAACACTAACTGTGATCAATGGGAAAAATCAGCTAACACAGACATAGACACCACACCAGTTATCAAGTGAGCATGGTGTCAATGTGTACCACAAGCATGCACATGCACAATCCTGACAAGTGACAGGTCAAATATAGGAGGACATAGCACTATTGTGCACTCAAAACAAGCTCATGAACAAGACTCCACATTGCTGCATGTGACATTCACACACGAAATGCACACTACACATTCAACACACATCTGAATGTATTACAATGCACAAACTACTCTCACACAATGTCATGCAAATAGAACATCACACACACATGCACTTGTCAGTAGAAAGAGCCAACACAGGCCAAACACTGCATCCATCAACCACAAAAACACAACATATGCAAAAAACAATTCATCACATAGTCAACTCAGCTGGACATCAGGGGGATGCACACCAGGCAAGTACAAGGCAACATACATTGACAGCACTGCATGCACAGTAAGCAGTGTGTAAACACCAACAAAACCAGTAGCACACATATCTGAGTGCTCCACCATGAACTTCCACACCACAAATCATCACAGCACACAGATCACATCACACTCAGGAAGGGTAGCAGTACCTCAGCAAACAGACATACAGCTTAGCCATCACCCACAGCTGCACAACTTAGGAAAACCCAGATGCAAACAACAGGACAAGAGGACTGTGCTGCTCAAACATATGCACTGCACATGAGCAACCATGACTGCAACCAAGTAGAAGAAAATGACACATAACTAATTGTGAATCTGTCCTGAGTGGCACATTGGTCCTGTACACAGATCATCCTCCCACAGTATAGTGTCACACTATGAAGTGTTGGGGGGGTCACACACTGGCAAGGCATGAGGTGGAAGACATGAGACTGAAGTGGTGTGTACATCAGTATTGGACAGGTGAGGAGTGTACAGTGCAAAAACACATATAGAGTAACTCACAATGTGTAGGCATCAGAAGCACCTATAGGGGATAGTATGACTCCTCATACCACATACTATACTTGTCCCAAAAATGTGTCAAGTGACAGCAATGCATGAGAAAACTAATAAATAATGTCAGTGTGGCTGAGCAGGTCAGCACAGTGAGCACAAACTTAAACAAGACCTATGGCTGATCAACAAAACACAACACAGACTTTGCAGTGACACATTCTGCATACTCACAACTGACAGCGACAACAAGTAGGTGTCCCCAGGAGTGCAAGGACACAACGAGACACTGCACAGTGCTCAACCTACAACTCCTCCATGTGTCCACAATCCGAAGCACATGTCTCACAATGTAAACAAACAGGCACTCATTACCTGGATCATACATGTGTGTAGTTGGCATGTGCAGGGGCACATACAGCTCAACACTACTGACAATGACAGGCCAATCACACTGTATGACTACTCAAGTGCACACATTCAAATGTACCCATGTGACTATGAAGACAGGCCTACACAAGATGACTACACATCAACACTGCTGTTCACACATCAAGAAAAATCCCACAGATATGACGGACCCTGGCCACCCCGCAAGTAATCCTGTGGATAGAATTCACCTCTGTTGTGGTATTGCATCCTAACATGACATGTGTACAATTTAGCAAACCTGACCATAGAATGATTAGGATAAGAGTATATCATCACAAACAACCATCATTGCACCCTCAAGCCTCAGAGTCAAGAAGAACAAAAGTGCCTGTCACCTCTGGCAACCTCTGAAAAAATAAATCAAGTAATTGCCAATGTGAAAGTGGCATACAGAGCATGTGTCACATGAACCTATACCCATACATAAAACGTTTTATTTAGCAAGGTCAGCGACAAAGCAGACAACATGAGTAACAGTCTTTATTACATAATATCTAGATAGGCATCAAAAGTGCAAACCATCAAGGCCATTGGCCAGTACAAATTCCTAGTATGCACATGTGTGCATGACAAACTGCACAGGAAATGGGCATCAAAAGTACAAAACAGCAAGGCCATTGGCCAGTACAAATTCCTAGTATGCACATGTGTGCATGACAAACTGCACAGGAAATGGCATCAAAAGTAACAAACAGCAAGGCCAGTGGACAGTCCATATTTCTAGTCCGCACATGTGTGCATGAGAAACTGCACAGGAAATGGGCAACAAAAGTAACAAGCAGCAAGGCCATTGGCCAGTCCATATTTCTAGTCCGCACATGTGTGCTTGAGAAACTGCACAGGAAATGGGCATCAAAAGTAACAAACAGCAAGGCCATTGGCCAGTCCATATTTCTAGTCCGCACATGTGTGCATGAGAAACTGCACAGGAAATGGGCAACAAAAGTAACAAACAACAAGGCCATTGGCCAGTCCATATTTCTAGCCGGCACATGTGTGCACGAGAAACTGCACAGGAAATGGGCATCAAAAGTAACAAACAGCAAGACCATTGGCCAGTCCATATTTCTAGTCCACACATGTGTGCATGAGAACGTGCACATCAAATGGGTAGCACCGTCCACTGCCATGGGAATCACCACAGCTCAGGGGCTACATATGGGCAGTCCAGGCACCGCTGTTGGAGAAATGGTGTGGCGAGGACGACTTGGCTTAAATATTTAGCTTTAAGTTGAACTAGGAGGGGGCTGATTGTTGGGGCCAGTTGGAGGACTGGACCTGGGAGAGAGAGAACAGGCTGAGGTAGAGGCATCCGTGGCTGTGGGAGCCTGAGGGCTGCTTGGACCGGGTGGAGTGGTGGCACGGGGAGGTGGAGACATGCTGCGTGGAGGCACAGTGGTTGAGGGTGAATGTTGAGGACTGGGTCTCAACTGTTTGGGGATTTGATAGCACACAAGTGTCTTGGCCAGAGTGGGAAGTGAGGTGGGCACAACAGCCTCACTCTCCACCAAAGGTGTATCAGGTGCAGGTGGCTACCCCCATGGGGATTTGCTGGACCTAGTGGTACGCTTGGGGTGGCCTTGCCTCTTCCCCTGAATCCCCTGTTGTTGAGGTAAACCCCCCACTTTGCTCTCTTGTCCCTGCTTCACAGGGGTGTGGGTGGGAATTGACGTTGTGGGTGAATCTGCCTTTGAAATGTGTTTGGGCTGAGACGTTGCAGGCACCAGGTTCACAGCAGACAGGGCACGTGTTTGTGGGTCTTTGGGAGCAGGTGTGGGGATGGTAGTGCCCTTGGATGGTGGTGATTTTGATGAATGTGATGTTGATGCCTGCTTCTTGGCCTGATGCCCCTGAGTGTCACGTGATGGGCTTTTGGTTTTGCGCTCATGTGTGCCCGTTTTGTGTTGTGGTGATGGTGTCTGTGGTCTGGTACGCTTCGAGTGCTGCTGTTGTGTGCTGCGTGTGAAGGACTTGGTGCCTGAGGGCTCTGGCGTGTGGGCACTCTCGTCAGGTGGTGACACTGGCAGGGTGGTTGCTGAAGGGACAGGAGTTGGACTGGGAGCCTGTGACTGCTGAATGGCTGCCGTCACTGTGGAGGACAAAGACTGCGCAGTTCGGTGTAGGCCACCCAGGTCAGAATGAATGCCCTCCATGAAGGCCACTACCTCTGCCAACTTCTTGTCATGATCCTGGAAGGCATTCAGGAGAGCAGTCTGACCTACACACAGCTGATGCAAAAGGTCTACCGCCTCCACACTGAGGGCAGCAGGGGAGACAGGGGCAGGGGAAGTGGTGCCTGGGGGAAGGAGACTCTACCCTTCCCAGGGCTGCGCGCATGGACAGCACTTGTGGGAGCTCAAGGAGGGTGGGCACTGGATGATGTGTGGCGGAAGAAGAGGCAGATCTGGAACTTCCTGTGCCTGCCAACAGCGAGGAGTCACCGCTGGAGTCTGAAGATGTGGAGGTTGGTGTTTCCAGGCGTGAATCATCCAGGGCACTCCTGTCCCCCTCCGAGGCGCTGGTCACATCAGTGTCAGTGAACTCATGTGTAGCAGTCGTGCCAGAAGCTTCCCCACTGGTGTCCATCCCCCGTCCTTCCCTGCCCTTGGTAGATGCTGCAAGAGACAGAGACATAGGTTGAGTAGAGTGCCATACTCACAAACATCATATGCAAGCAAAGCACAAAACTTTAAAATGATACTCCCATGTTGGACTCCTCCATGTACATTCAGCATGTGCTACATTTATGCAATCATCAGAAGATGCATGGAAACATGCATAGTTGATAGTAATGCTCCATGTGGCGTTGACACAGTCAAATAGCTGGCCCTGTGCCTCCCTGTAACCACACATACTATTCTCTGTAAGTATACCTACGTGCCTGTAGGTGAGATAGCTATACATCAAAACATGTTGTCTCTGTCACATATGGAGTCTCTTTAAGGGAACACCACAGATACTAACTCCAAAATGTACTTTTGCAATGGCTACAAGCTCCTGATATCCACCATGTTGTGCTTCAAGCACAACTACAGTTGTACATTGGTGTCAGCTGTGTAGATGTCACAAATTATCTGTTGTGCACAGCACACATCTATGAATGCACACTAACATGATGCTCACTGCTGTTCACTGCCAGGTGATGTCTATGACACTCATACTGCAGCATATGTCACAAGGCCACATCTCATCTGTCAATGACAAGGGTCATGGTTTTAAACACATGAGAAACCACATGTTGTACAAATGCAGAACAGCTGCACTCAACACTGAGGCCACTTAGAAGCCATTGCATCACACTAGCGACATCACAGAGCTTCCCACTGGCTCACGGTTGGGATTCATGCAGTCACTCACACCCAAAGTCACACTTAGCTGAATACTCACCCACAACTTGCTGCTGATGGGCCCTCAAGCATCCATCCAGCTCTGGCTGTGTCACTGCCAAGATGCGGGCCATTAGTGGTGTCATGCTCCTGTGCGCCAACCTGCCACTCTGAGGGAGCACCCCCAGTGTCATCTCTGCCACGTTTATGCTCAGCCGGCAGATGTCATCCCACCTCTTGTGACAGTGTGTGTGCCGTTGGTTGGAGACACCCAGAGCCCGCATCTTGCGTGCAATGGCCCTCCATATCGCCTTACGCTGGTGGACCTTAAGCTGCAGGCATGGGAGACAAGAGGAGGATGTTTCAGCGACACTGTTTTATGTACCACTGTGTGTCAGTACAGGAGCATGAAAATACATAGCACACTAATACATAAATGTTGAGCAGAGCAGAGCATGACACGTAGTACACTTGCATCGGATAATCCCATAGAAATGTATACATGTATGATGATGGACACAGTACATGGCCATCTCATACACATGCAGAGTGCCAGCACAGCAACCAATGTGAAAATGACCCTCATCTGTGATGCAGTATGTGAGTGAGCATGACATACAATACATTGGAAATGACTCACTGTGTCCAACACTACACACCCCTCAATGTCCTTGACCAGTGAATGGCTACATGTGTCATGGTGGTCACATTTAGGGCCATGATCTTACATTCTCACACTCTTCTCACAAGGTGTAGTCCTGTCTTGTGCAATCCTCAGGCCTAAGATAGCTCATTGAGAAATAGGGTGGTGGACAACACATATGTTTCACCTAGTCCATTTAGGGATGGAACCTTGTAACATTGGGCAGTGTCTGTGCCGGCCAGAGGGACTCACACTGAGGTTAAACATGGGCCATCAGAGAAATCACCTGCATGTACAATATGAGAGGGTAAACAGTGCCTACACATGCGAGACTGAACACATAATGAAATCAATAGAAGGATGACATCTCCAAATTACATTTATCTGATGTGTCATAGGTGAATTACCACCAAGAGTGTTACACTCAGGCATTGTACTCTTGTGCATAATGCACACATCACCATAGGGGCAATTTGAGAACTGTACACACATCATTCAGTACCCTCTGGACAAAATACATCTGTAATGTCACAAATGAGCATGTGAAGACTTAATGGACTATGACATCACATAGCATAGGCAATGTTTGTTCAGATTTCGACTGACTCAAACCAGCAGTGTAACTGTATGGCTGCAAAAACACTGCATGTCACTCCCATCCTTCAATGCAGTCATGGATCTGTTGAAATAAGGCTACACACCCCATTGACATGAAGTCAGCATGCCTGGCAGTGTATCACACATTTAAATTAACCAGTCTCAGACCAACTTTTGTTGTTTTGTGCTGAAGAAGGGCTGTATAAGTGTCCATGTTGCCATCCTCCCCACATACTCAAATGCAATTCTTAATAGGCCATGTATGGAGCATGCTATAGGAAAAATATAGATGCATGCACATTGACTTGCACTCACAGGCACATACTACTGCAGAGCAACATCATGTGAGCATTCTGAGCACTCTCAAACTTTTATTCTGAAACACTTACCAGTACATCTGGTGCACCATACAGCCTCCCATACTGTGCAAGGACCTCGTCCACCAGGACCTCCAGCTCCTCTGTGGTGAAGGGACGGGCCCTGATGTTCTCAGTTCTCGCCATCACTGGGTCCAGAATACAGGAACAGCAGCAGTTGGTGGTGAAGAATGGCAGGCAGCAGTGTCTGAATGCAAGTGAAATGTGTGGCTCTCTCACAGAGATTTATAGGCCCCTGGGGTTGTTTCAGTGGTACTCAGCTGCTGCAATTGGTCTGCCTGGTTAGCATTTTTCAATTTTATCCAATAACCGGGACCGCGGAAGCGGAGCACGCCTACCGCGAGTTTCAAAATTGTATTTCACTACGGCGATCGCGGTTCCCATTGGCTGCAATGGCATTGGTATAGGCGTTGTCACACCGTGGGGGCCTGGCGGTCTCTACCGCAATCCTGCATCTTTCAATTGTGGCCAATGACCGGGCCCGCGGTAGCGGAGCACGCCTACCGCGGGTTTCAAAATTGTATTTCACTACCGCGATCGCGGTTCCCATTGGCTACAATGGCATGGGCATTGGCAGTGGCACACCATGGGGTCCAGGCAGTCTCTACCACTATTTGGCATCTTTCAATTGTAACCAATGACCGGGCCCGCGGTAGCGGGGCACGCCTACCGCGGGATTCAAAATTGTATTTCACTACCACGATCGCGGTTCCTATTGGTTGCAATGGCATGGGCATTGGCGGCGGCACACCGCGGGGTCCAGGCGGTCGCTACCCCAATCCTGCATCTTTCAATTGTGGCCAATGACAGTGATCGCGGTGGCGGAGCACGCATACCACACCTATGGACAAATTATGCTCTAGCAATGGTAATAGCCAATTTTCATCATTGAACACTATACCTTCACAATGTATTACAACACCTGTTTGAAGAATTGAATGCTAGTGTGACATTCAACTCACTGATGCCTACACTTGCCATGTCAGTGCACATGATTACATGCATTGGCATGTACTTACTCACATGTCACCTATGATATTTGTGTGCATGTACACATATTTAGTGTGTAATGGAGTCTCGTATTTGTGAACATGTCAATGTGTGAGATGGCTAATCAACCCACAGTAATGATGGACTGACCACATAATGTGCCTATTTCACTGTGCACATTGCTGTATTGATTTTGATAGTTGATCAGCTTACACACACTGTGCTCATTGTGTAGAAAAGTTGTCCTCTGTGCAACTTAAGCAAGAAGGTTTGGCAGGTACAGCAGCTACGTAGAAGTCAGCAGTGTTGCTGTTTCCAACATGTACTGTGTCAGCTACTCCCAGGGCTGGGGACACAAGATGTAGGAGTGTACCATTTACCATTCACCTAGTCAGATTCTGTTTTGGAGGTAGTCAGTATGTACATACTGACCACATGTACGACTACATGAGATCAAGGTGTCTCTGCATGTGACTTGTGCATTAAGCTGTTGTTACATGCCAGTCATTGTTGGCGCTGCGTCAGTCAAGATGTAAGATGTTTGACACATCTCATAGGGGAATTAAATTGACATGTGTCCCCTTTCATATTATGTAGGAGATGACCAAATGTGCATCGTCCGTTCCCAGTGCTGGCGAACATGAAGGATGAGGACATCATAAGGAAATTCCGTCTGGATCGCCTTACCCTTCAAGACCTATGTGGTCAGTTGGAGCCCCATCTGAGGCCTCACAGAACCTATCCGACTGCTTTGACACCAACATTTAAGGTGATGGCGGCCATGCATTTCTTTGCAACTGGTTCGTTTCAGTACACGGTGGCCATCGCCGGTGGGATGTCTCAAGCTATGCTCAGCATGGTGCTACGTGATGTCCTATCCGCAATGATGACATACAAGGACCGCTACATCCACTTCCCAAGGAGACATGAATTGGCAGGTGTGAAGGGTGATTTTTATGATCTTGGACACATACCTAATGTTGTTGGCGCCATTGACTGCACACATGTTGGCCTAGTTTCACCACAGGCACGTGAGCACATCTATCGGAACAGGAAACATTTCCATTCCATTAATGTGCAAGTGGTATGACAATCGGATGTGATTATCTCCCATGTCTGTGCCAAATTCCCCGGTTCTGCACATGACTCCTACACACTGCGTAACAGCATCATCCCACAATTGATGGCAAATCTGCATCTGGAGCGTGCGTGGCTTGTTGGTGAATACGCAGAGTCAAGTAGTGTGCTGTATGTGTGACATGCTGTTCTCAGCTACTGTTTATATAAGTAAATTGCTCTCTGTATCTCACACCTATGTGACTATGCATATCCCAACCGGCCTTGGTTACTGAGCCCACTGAGGAATCCAAGGACCCTGGGTGAGGTCCGCTACAATGAGTCACATGGGAGGACACGTCGTGTGGTGGAGCGTACTTTTGGGCTTCTGAAGTCTAGATTCCGGTGTCTGGACAAGAGCGGAGGTGCACTACTCTACTCTCCCCAAAAGGTGTGTCAGATCATAGTTGATCATAGTTGATTGATTGATTGATTGATTTGCAAATTTGTAAAGCGCACGAATGCCGAAGGGCGTCTTGGTGCTAATCAATGTGAAAGACTAGGTCTGCCGGAGAGTGGTATCTAACTAGGAAGTAAACAGCCAGGTTTTCACCTCCTTCCTGAATGAGAGTAGCGATGTGCTGTTTTTGATTGTAACAGGGAGAAGGTTCCAAGTCTTAGCTGCCTGTAGCAGGAAGCTTCTCCTCCCCCACCTAACTTGCTTGGATTTAGGAACCTGAATCAGTGTTGCCTGGCTTGATCTCAGGCTCCTGGATGGCTCATATGGTTTCAAATGAGTTTTTAAGAAGTGGGATCCTACTCCGTGAAGGGCTTTGTAGGCCAGGCAGACTGACTTGAACTTAATCCTCTTTTCAATAGGTAGCCAATGGAGGGCTCCTAGTCAGTGGGCGACTGGCTCATATCTGGGAATGTCCAGCACCAGCCTTGCTGCAGCGTTCTGTAGGCGCTGTAATTTTGTTAAATGTTGAATTTGTAACCCTGCATACAGGGCATTCCCGTAGTCCAACCTGGATAAGACCAGTGCGGTTACTAATGTTTTACAGGAATCTTGGGGAATAAACGGTGTTAGTTTTTTTTATCATTTTGAGAATGTACCACACCGTGGAGGATAGTTTGTTTGTCTGGGCGCCCAAAGATAGTTTGTTGTCCAGTAGCACTCCCAGGTTTCTAACTTTGTCCACTGGGGATGGGCAGTCGCCTAGGCTGTCTGGCCACCATTTTGGGGACCAGAAATTCATATCTGTCCCGAGCAACATAACCTCGGTTTTGTCACCATTCAATTTTAGGCAGTTATGTTGCATCCAGTGATTGATCTGACTCATGCAGTTACTAAATCTGCCTGCTGTCTCATCTGTGTTGTTTGAGACTGCTACCACAATTTGGGTATCGTCCGCATAGGAGACTGGTAGGAAACCACAGTTCCTTATTATAGCCGCTAATGGGGCAACATATACATTAAAAAGGGTGGGGCTTAAAGAAGACCCCTGAGAGTACGCCACAAGGTGAGTTAAAAGGTTTGGATGTGGCATCTCCTAATTTAACTGAGAAAGTTCTATCAGTTAGATATGAGGATAGAAGCTTAAGTGCTGTCTCGTGGACTCCTGCTTCGGCTAGTCGGGTCAGGAGTGTATCATGGTTTACCGTGTCGAAGGCCGCCGAGAGATCCAAAATAATCAAGGCAGCCTTCCCTCCAGCATCCAGTACGCTCCTGAGTTCTTCCGCTGCCATGATCAGAGCTGTTTCAGTTCCATGTTGTTCCCGGAACCCATACTGTGAGTGGTCTAGGGCATTTACGGAGGTTAAATGTTTTGACAATTGTTTGTTCAGTAGTTTTTCCAGTACTTTTGCTGGAAAAGGGATCTTTGAAATGGGTCTGTAGTTCCCGGGATCCTGTGGATCCAGATTTGACTTCTTGAGTAGTGGGAGGACTGAGGTCTTTTTCCAGGCATCTGGGAAACAGCTCAATGTAATTATCTTAGTGAAAACCAGGGATAGTTGGTTGCTCAGTTGCATGCTGAATGCTCCACAACCTGGCCTTGTGCAAAGAGATCCCCCTGCTCCTGGATGATGATGAGCACCAGATGCCCCCCCTGCAAACCCACACATGCCCAGTGACGATGATAGTGGAGAAGAGGAAGGTATTGACCTGCGTCAACAACTCATCGACAACTACTTCCTTTGAGTGTAAGTGACATTGTACAACAGTGACATTGTCTGTTGTCTTTGATGGTAGTGGCAAGGCATAGATGATCTTTTTGACTGCTGGCTGTTGTTGGCTCTGTGCTAATGGCTGATGTGTGTGGCACAGGGTATTTTTATCCAGGTACCTCATGTCTATGTTATGTGTGCTGGGTTTTGTACGTTGATGACTAGTGGTGTGTTTTAGCTGTAATGGCATCATCTGACAAGTAAATGTCATTCTCTTGTGTCTTTCTAGGTTCCTTCACCCTCTCAATGCCTCGTCACAATCAGAGCTTGTGGTACATTGGAATCTGAGTTGACATTGTACATACTGTGATAAACATGGAGCTGACACAAAGACATAGGTGCGTAAAGAGTGTTTATTTACAATAAGTATTTGTGACAGAGAAGTGATTATTTACAAAATTGTGCAAAGTGAATTTATGAGTTGTCAGTGATGGTAAATGAGACAAATAGAGTAGTCACCACATTGATGTAGTCACACAGTCCGACAGACTCCTGCCATCAACATGGCAATGTGGGTAAGGATAGTTAGAAAAGTCAATGTCAAGGGGAACACAGGTGCCATCATGGCTGGCTCAGCGACTTGCGTTTGGATGGTGCATTGCCACGTGATCCTCCCCTGATGTATCTCGGATGGCCCCTTGTGCTTTTGTCAGGGGGGCCTCTGCTGCAGGCTCAGCGGTGTCTGAGGAGTCATTTTGTTGCAGCTCACCCCTCTCTGTGGCCCCAGCTGAGGTGGTGGGAGTATCAGCAGGCGGGCCACTGGAGGGGGGTTGAGCCGTCATTTGGGCCGCATGTCTGTCCCTCAGAACACCCACAAGCTGGCCCATGAGGTCCACAAGTTGGCCCATACGTGTGTCCATGGACCTCAGCAGCAGGCGGAGCTCACGCACTTTTCCACAACCTGGCCCATCTGTCCCTGGTTCTGTTCATATGATATGTCCCAAGGACTCTTGCGATGGTGGCCAGGGCTTTGGTCTCAGTGTCCTCCTGTATTTGTCCCCCAGTTGCCCTCCCACCTGCCCTGCTGACACGGACCTGTGGCATTGGCACTCGACGCACCCGCACACTCTCCCTGGCATCCTCTGATTATGTTGTGGTGTTGGTAACCACTGAGGCAGGGAGAGTGTTGCAGGCAGCAGTGGTGATGGTGGTGGTGGAGGCCGCACAGGTCGTCGTAGCAGGGGTCAGCGCTGTTGTTGTTGCTGTGGTGGTGGTGGGGACAATGAGGGTCTGAGACGTGGTGTGCCCTGGCAGTCTGGATGGGCCAGGTTGTTGCTCCTCATCCGAGAAACGTAGGGAGTCTGCATCCGAGAGTTCATGTTCCGGGGGGGTTGGGGGGGGGACAGGCTCTGCAGGTTGGTGGTGTTTTCTGCTGCGGTTGCTTGTGGATCTCCTGTTGAACAGAGGTTAAATGGTCATTGAAGTGCACCCCACAAGTTTGGTGTTAGACTTTTGGATGTTACATTTGATACACCATACACTTTACATTGCAATCACTTGGTATGGCTGCAGGATACTGAGCATCATGACATAGTGTTGAGGTACATACATTACTTGTCCATGGTGTGACATGTAAATTGAAACCATGTGCCACGTACAGATTGTGTGATTACAAGGACATGTCATCATCTGACAACTTGCTGCACATCAACTTTATGTAATGCGTCTTTTTTGTTTGCTCTTCATGGAATCAATTTCAGCTAAGCAAGAACTAGTCATTGTAATGTTATACATACCTTTTTCATATCATGTACTTTACTTTGTTTGTCAGATTGACCATGCATGTTTTGTGTTCATATGGACCTTCATGCTCTGACACCATGGCACTTACACATTGCATTCTGTGCTGTGCATGATTGTGCCATGAATTACTTTCACATGTGACTTGTGAGTCAAAATTTAATTTCTGTGACAGTTACGTGCGCTTAGCTGTCTGCACACTAGATGTGTCTTTTCGATCTATGCCAAGTTGGCTGACATGTGAGTGCTGGTGTGGTCATATGGCTCCATGCATTTTGAGAAGGATGGCAGGGTGCATGCACTGACTACCTACCTGTTCGGTGACACAGTGGAGGGAAATGGCTGCCACATGGTTGTGGGTGGGGGGAGTGCTCCAACCTGCTCATCTGTGGGACAAGGGGGCCTGGTGGGAGTTGTAGTGATGGCTTCCCACCCACAAACACCCCTCCCTTTTAAGAAGGCTACCCACCTGTTAGGTGAAGGTGAGCAATGCAATGGCTGCCACATGGTTTTGGGTGGGGGGAGCGCTCCATCCTGCTCAGCTGTGGGACAAGGGGGCCTGGGGGGAGTTGTAGTGATGGCTTCCTTCCCACACACACCCCTCCCTGTTCAGAAGGCTACCTAGCTGTGAAGTGGAGCAGAGGAAGGGAATAGGTTACACATGGCTCTTGGGTGTGGGGAGTGTTCCATCCTGCTCAAGGGTGAGACAGGAGGGCATGAGAAGGCTACCTAACTGTTAGTTTGAGGAGTGCAATGAAATGGCTGCCACATGGTTATGAGTGGGAGGAGTGTACCATCCTGCTCAGCTGTGGGACAAGGGGGCCTGGTGGGAGTTGTAGTGCTGGCTGCCTGTATACATGCCCCCATGGAAATATTGCTGGCTACCTTTTGGGTGATTCAAAGGAAGGAAATGCTAGATCTGTGAGACATGTGTTGGGAAGAGTGTGTTGTACGTAAGTGCATTTGTGTTTAGGAAGTGTAGCTTTCTAGTTGTGCAAGACAGTACATAGCAGTGTAATGGGAGACATTTGTTGGTACTTACCAGCCTCCACTCCCCCGGGTATTCCTGTGAGACTCTCTGGATGCAGTATGGCAAGCACCTTCTCCTCCCATTCGTTGAATGTTAGTGGTGGAAAGGGAGGGCCACCGCCAGTCCTCTGAGCCAGCTCATGGTTCTTGTTGGCATGCTCTTTCACCCTGCTCTTGAGGTCATGCCACCTCCTCTTGATGTCCATCAGGGTGCGCGGGGTGGTCCCTACTGCATTGACTTTGTTGACTATCCTTTCCCACATTTGATTTTTTCTGGCTACTGGTGTCTGTTGGACCATGATTCCAAACAAATGTGGTTCTGCTCTGATTATCTCATCTACCATCACTGACAACTCATTGTCAGTGAATTTGGGCATCTTCTTCTGTGCCATGGTGTGTGATGTGCAAATGGGTGAAAAGTGCAGGTGTGAAGGTGGTGGTGGTGATGTGTGTGGTGTGTGTGTGTGGTTGTGATGGTGTGATTTGTGCTGATTTACCTATCCTTTGTGCTGTGGGGTTGGGCCCTTCAGTTCTGGAGTTGTGCAAAGGATTCTGGGCAGGGAAGGGGCTGGTTTTATACTCAGCTATGTGGGTGGGTCAAAATGGAGTATTCATGTCAGGTGTGTTGTCTGGGTTGACCTGGGATTTGTATTTTTTACTTGCCATGGGGATGTGTCATTGGGGTGTGTTAGATGTGTTTTGAGGCTGAGCCAGATATACAGCCACACTTGGTAGCCTTGTTGTTTGGTTGCTTTCGACCGCCCTTACTGTTTCTGCGCGACCGCAGCGGTCGGAATGTAATAGTCCTTCCGCCGGCTCTCCCATTCATCATTTGTTGTAAACGCGGCGGTCGGAAACAACTGATCTTTCCGCTGGCACCGCCATTGTATCGTAATTTCACTTGCGGTCATTCCGCTGGTTGAACAGCGGTTGTTGGTCTTTCCGCAGCAAATCCGACCGCCGCGGACAGATTTTCAGCTTTTCCGTACGTTCCCGGCTGAGTTTCGTGGAATCCGTCCGCTGCGGTCGGATTTTTCTGGCAGTGCATCCTAATCTGATCGCCGGTTTTGCCGCGGTACATGCGGACGGTTAATTTTCGCTACCACGGCGGTCGGAATGCTTTTCCGACCGCCATCCTAATCGACCCCTTAGTAAGTTTCAGTGGAGGTCTGCAAAGAGGCAGAAAATATCCATGTTGCACTGTTCACACTGATATTTTGCACAGGTAGTGCGAGCAGCACTGAAAAATCAGTATGAAGGGCAATATGCAGTGCTAAAGTGTGCACGGCCATTCAAATTGATTTTGCTCTCACTGGAGTAGAAAATCTGCTCAAGCGGCAGCAAATCTACTGGAGAAGCAGTCTTCTGACCGCAACTGTCGGCCAGTGCCCACGTTAGAAAATCATGCTACAGGACACCAAATCTCGCTCGCATTTCTGTAGCCTCATGGAAAAAATTCTGCCACAAGGTGACTGGTGGAATTTGGCCAGATCTCCATATACAAGAGTAATGTGAAATTGCCGGGTGTAGGGGGATATTTCTTTTGCTCCTTTTGTTCCTGTTTTAACCAGCAGTTCTGCCTTTCAGACATATCAAGTTAAGGCCAGATCTATTAAACCTAGGAGGTCAAAGAGCAACCCCGTTAACACCATAGTTAGGGTTACCCCATCATTGCGCTCATACTTTAGGGTCCAGCCAGAGGTCCTGGATATTATTACACAGGGCGAAACCCTAAGGAAAAGTCCAGTCACTCTAACTACCTCAATAACTCCCGTACCATCACAGGCTGCAGTACCCGATAAAATCATGGAGTCTGCTATAAACCAATTCTCTCAGCAGGGTCAGCAGGGTAATTCCAATACAATTTCAGACCCCGTCGTGGCTGCAACTGGCTTTACTGATGGCTCTCTGGATGAATCCCAAACTCCGTCCCAGCCCCAGCTGCAGCCAGTAGCCTCCAATAGCGATCCTCTCAAGGTACCAGTGGTGGCCGGATCTTCATCTTCAGCTTTGGAAGCTCTCTTTGTCACACTATCTGAAGATATAAAGAAGGGTTTCGCGGTGTCTGCAGTTAATCAGGGAGAGATCAGAAGTTTTTGTGAATCTTTGGAGAAGAAGGTGGATCTACTGAACTCCAGGACCCCGACCCTGGAAAACAACGTTGGGGAATTGAAGTCGGACATTTTATTGCTAAGGAAAGAAGGGGCAGATCTCCGCAATAGAATGGAAATCTTGGAAAACAATGCTCGCAGAAACAACTTGCGCCTTTTGAATGTCCCGGAAGGGAGTGAAGGATCAGATCTTAGATCCTATATTGTATCTTTACTTAAAACTTCCCTACAGCTTGAGGACTCAGAAGAATCACTGAGTCATGATATACAGAGGGTGCACAGGGATCCCTTTCGTAGAAATCCCAACAGATCTAAGCCCAGGAAGATACTAATCAACTTTCTTACCTTTGCTTTAAAAGAGAGGATCCTCAATTTAGCATTGAAAGTAAAATCATTGAAGGCTAAGGAGTTTTCTTTTGAAATCCGTTCTGACCTCTCCAGACTTACAATGGATACGCAGTGGGAGCTGGAAAGGAATTTGCAAGATTTTAAAAAGCACGGTGCGGTAGCCCAGCTAAAGTTCCCCGCCTTCCTGAAAGTTATGCATAACAACAAAATGCATAACTTAAGATCAGTTCAGGAGGCGGATGAACTGCTCGACTTAATTAGCAAGGGGGTCCCTTAAGAAGTTAACTCGGCCCAGGTCTCGCTACTGTATCCATTCTTACCAGCGGTCTGTCTCTTTTCTCGTTTCACTTCCCACCCCCCCCCATCAGCACCATAATTGATAATCAGATTATGATTATGGAGATAGAGCTATAGGTAAACTACACGTAGTGGGTGGCGGGAGGTTGGATAATTAGTGTAAGGAAAGTAGGAAGTGAAAATAAAATAAATAAAATTGTACACACTAAAGAATGAAGGACACTAGAATTTAGATTAAGGGTAGGAAATCTAAACTAAAAAAAAAAAAAACAGGGAAAAAGGGAAAAAAACTAAAATTAAAAAAGTTTTACACATAAGAACAAGGGCACGCATTTTTCCCCCTATCTTCCTTAATGGCCTTTAATCGTTTTTTTAGGGTTGGAAGGGTTTCTTCTCTTTTTTCTTTTTTCATACTTTTTTACATTTTGAAGGTCGGTGGGGCGGGTTGCTCTGGGATGCAATCTCTGGACTACATCTGTCCAGATAATTGGGGTAAGGGTTCTCCAGGGTTAGGGGGTGGGGTGGGGGGGGCACAGGGTTTGGGGTTGGGAGCAGTGGGGTAAAAAAATTAAAAATTTCCTCATTCACCTTTTATCATTCGCATCAATCTCATTTTTAAGAGCAACAACTATGGAATTCCGTTGAATCGGGTGCTGGTGCTGGTTATTTCAATCTCCTCTCTCGGTGACAGGCCGTCGTTTCGACCCGCCATGAGCTCTATACAGATTTTGTCCTGGAATGTCAATGGCCTGCGCGTAATACCGAGAAGAGACAAGATTATGCAATATCTTGGGGATTCCCCGCGCAGGTCATCGTTCTCCAGGAAACACATCTGCTTAAAGAAGAGATAGTCAGTCTTCTTAAGAATAAAAGATGGGATGGTTCTTATGTTAGCACTAGCCAGTCAGCAAATATTAGAGGGGTTCTAATTTTATTTAAAAAATCAGCTAGGGCACGTATCCTACTACAGCTAGTTGACCCATGTGGCAGATGGGTCATCGTGAAAGCTATTATTTTGGGGATCCAGTTTACCTTGGTTGGCTATTATGGACCCAACCAAGACGATCCCTCTTTTCTTAAGACCATCTTTTCTCATTTGCTGGATTTTCCTGAACCAGTAGTCCTAGCAGGTGATTTTAACATCGTTTTGAATCCCTTACTAGATAAGTCACCAAATAATAGAGCCGTGGTCCCTTCTAAATCTCAGGATTTGTTATTGGGGGCAATGAAGCAATTCGCCCTCTCTGACATTTGGAGGGAAAGATCAGGCCAGCAGCTGGGAGTCTCGTATAGGAACCATAAGTATCGGCACAAATCTAGAATAGATTATGTGTTGATAAGTCAATCTTTAAGAGGCAGAGTAAAAAAAAAAATTATTTGGCATCTCACCTTTCAGACCATTCTGGTATCTTGCTGGACTGTCCACTACCTAGTCTCACCAGGTCATGGTCCTTTGACCGAGCCTTACTTTCGGAGGAAGAGGTAATCTCCTTTTTATCCCAGGAAACTGAATGTTTTCTGAATGTGAATTTAGATTCGGCCTCAATACCAGTTGTATGGGATTCCCTAAAGGCTTTCCTGCGGGGTCAAATCACAAGCAGGTCGAGCTATAGAAATAAAAAATATAAAGAGGAGATCTCAGTAATTGAAGCTAAGCTGAAGGCAGCGGAGGCCGATCTAAATTGCCAGGCTCCTCCCGAAATCCAGCAAGAACGTCAGACCAATTTTAACAAACTGAAGGGTCAGTTGGAGAATATCTTGCATATTAGGCTCAGTCGAAGATGGGAGGCAAGTACAATTGCCCATTTCGAGTATGGAGAAGGGGCAGGAAAGCTTCTCGCGTGGAAAACTAAATCAGACCGGGTAAGAAACCAGAATTATTAGTGGGGATGTTACGCTCTCTTCGGATGAGGAAATTCGTGATGCATTCCAGACCTTCTTCCAAGACATTTATCGAGAGGATAAACTGGTGGATAATTTGAATGTTAAGAGCTGGCTGGATAGCATCTCTCTTCCCTCCCTGAAGCACGAACAGCAGGAACATTTAGATCGGGAATTCACCCAAGATGAGGTTAGGGAAGCCATTTCACTCTGCAAGAACGGAAAAGCCGCGGGACCCGATGGGCTCCCAGCCGAGCTTTATAAATTAATGAGTGATAGGATTGTCCCCACCTTGACAAAGCTCTTTAATCAGATATTACAGGAAGGCTTAAAGCTCCCAGCCTCATGGAAAGACGCCACAATTATTTTGATCCTGAAACCTGGAAAAAATCCATCAAGTTGTGGTTCATATAGGCCCATCTCATTGTTGAATGCGGACTATAAAATCTTCACTTCAATTTTGGCGGCCAGATTGGGACTCGAGGCGGGGGATATTCTCCACCCGGATCAGAAGGGCTTTGTCAAGGGACGGCAGCTATCAGATCTCACTTATGACTTGATAGGGGCGATCGATCTGGCCTCTACATATTCACTTCCATTAGCGGCCATGACCTTAGACGCCACTAAGGCATTCGACAGGGTGAATTGGACCTACCTGTTGGAAGTCTTGGGAAAATTCAATTTAGGGAAAAAGTTTTGTCGAATAGTCCAGCTGATATACCAGGAACCAACAGCCAGACTTTTCGTTAATGGTGACACCACTGACTCTTTTAAGATCTCGAGGGGACCAGGCAGGGCTGCCCACTCTCCCCTCTCCTCTTTGACTTATACATCGAGCCATTTGCTCAACGGCTCAGGGATGATCTCAACATTCAGTCTTTTAAGTACGGGGAGTGGGAGAGGAAGGGCGCTCTGTATGCTGATGATATTTTAGTCTTTTCGGCCAACCTGCAAACAGCATTTCCAGCCGTGATCAGCCTGGCACAAGATTTTGGTCTTGTCTCAGGCTACGAGATCAATGTCGCGAAGACAGAAATCATGGTCTGGAACCCTGGGGGACCCAGCATCAGCACCAGATCAGCTCTAAAATGAGATATTTGGGGATCAACATTGTGCAAGACATTACAATGATTGCTGAGACAAATCTAACTATGGTGGCTAGGGAGTGCCAGAGGCTGATGAAATCCTGGGCTCAACTTCCTTTATCCATTCTCGGGAGGGTCAATCTCGTCAAGATGTCGATACTCCCTAAGGTCACCTTCCTCTTTAATTGCATTCCCCTCCACTTCAAAAAATCTGCTATAGACAAGCTACAGCGGGATATTAATTCCTTTGTCTGGGCATATAAATCAACAAGAATAGCATGGAAAAAGCTGAGGCGGAGGAGAGAGAAAGGAGGCCTTGCTCTCCCGGATCTCCAGTTTTATGCTTGGGCCTTTCAACTCACACACTTGGGTATGCTCTTAAAAATGCCGGTCAGTACTGGAGCGGGGGGCATGTTTCTCGGCATGCTCAGGGGAGCCAACTTACCTGAGGAAGGATTTTTGTTCAAATTTGGAGACCCTACGTTTTTTAAAAAGGTTAAGTTGAAGGTTCTCCAGGGGTTGCCAAAACCTGGGCTAAACTTAGGGGTACGGCTGCATTCAGGCTATTTTTCAAGCAAGGCTCCCCTCTGGGATACTCCCGGTGCCCCGGAGTGCCTGAGGGACAGGCTGGCAGTACCTTTAAGAGAAGCTGGGCTGATGGTCTGGGGGGATCTGGTCTCTGACGGCATTCTTGTTTCCTGGGAACAACAAGTTAAAGAGTTGGGCCCAATCACAATTAAATCATAAGAACCCAATAGAGATTGGCAGTTTTTTAGAACATCAGCTTGTGGCTAAGCCACCCGGGAGGAAGGAGGTTTCTTTTTGGTATCAAGCCATAATTGAATCTGTGGACGGCAAATTTAAACTGGCCGAGGAACTATGGGGCGGTTCCTTAACTGCACAAGATTGTGACTATCTATGGCAGAATTCCTGCAAGATCCTTTATGAGGTAGTCAAACCAGCATGGCTGAAAAGGAACCACCTGTTCACCATTCACAGGGCTTATTTTCCCCCCAAAAGCTCTCTAAAATCATCAAAGGTCCACCAGTTAGCTGCAAGAAATGTGGTCTGGCTTTAGCTTCAGACATTCACATGTTTAAAGAATGTCCCGTCTTGACCTCCTTTTGGGATAGCGTTGGCAACTTCTTGGCGAGCACTTTGGGCTGTCCAATCCATATTGACTTACCTTCGATTATTTTGGGTTTTACACACAAAGTTACGGGTCCATCCAGATCATTGCTTTTATATGCTATCCTGCTAGCCAGGAGACAAATTTGCAAAAGATGGACAGAACCCACTCCCCCTTCCTTCTCCGACTGGCTGGCTTTAGTGTTGGCGGTCTCTAAGTTGGACCTAGTCAGATCTTCCGTCCATCATCCCCTTTTGTATCGCTTTGGTCGCCCTAAGTTGGCGGGGGTATGCCCAGACGTGGGTCCCTTGCTCACTTTGCCACTGGATTCAAGCAAGCCTGGCTGATGACGGCTGAAATGCCAGAAACCGGTCCTAGGATGCTTGTTTCCGGTCCAGGGAAGACATGGCTTGGCAGTTCGGGCTGGACTGTTTCCATGAGGCACAGGGTCAGACTGATTTGCATATGGCCATGTCTGAACTGGGGTGGTGGAGTGAGCTAAAGAATGATGATGGATTAAACCCAGATCAGTTGACTGGGGGTGAGTGTTTGATTGGCTCAAGCGGTCCGTCCATCATCCCCTTTTGTATCGCTTTGGTCGCCCTAAGTTGGCGGGGGTATGCCCAGACGTGGGTCCCTTGCTCACTTTGCCACTGGATTCAAGCAAGCCTGGCTGATGACGGCTGAAATGCCAGAAACCGGTCCTAGGATGCTTGTTTCCGGTCCAGGGAAGACATGGCTTGGCAGTTCGGGCTGGACTGTTCCCATGAGGCACAGGGTCAGACTGATTTGCATATGGCCATGTCTGAACTGGGGTGGTGGAGTGAGCTAAAGAATGATGATGGATTAAACCCAGATCAGTTGACTGGGGGTGAGTGTTTGATTGGCTCAAGCGTTCCGTCCATCATCCCCTTTTGTATCGCTTTGGTCGCCCTAAGTTGGCGGGGGTATGCCCAGACGTGGGTCCCTTGCTCACTTGCTCACTTTGCCACTGGATTCAAGCAAGCCTGGCTGATGACGGCTGAAATGCCAGAAACCGGTCCTAGGATGCTTGTTTCCGGTCCAGGGAAGACATGGCTTGGCAGTTCGGGCTGGACTGTTCCCATGAGGCACAGGGTCAGACTGATTTGCATATGGCCATGTCTGAACTGGGGTGGTGGAGTGAGCTAAAGAATGATGATGGATTAAACCCAGATCAGTTGACTGGGGGTGAGTGTTTGATTGGCTCAAGCGTTCCGTCCATCATCCCCTTTTGTATCGCTTTAGTCAGATCTTGCAGCAGGAAGAAGACAGCATTTTGGGACTTGCTCCAACTCAGACTGGGCTCA
Organism: Calotriton arnoldi; assembly: GCA_963921515.1. Classification (NCBI taxonomy): domain Eukaryota; kingdom Metazoa; phylum Chordata; class Amphibia; order Caudata; family Salamandridae; genus Calotriton; species Calotriton arnoldi. Next base: position 325,637 of record CAWUFW010004833.1, on the reverse strand, counting down.
GAGCTATCTGATTCGTTTTTGTTTTTTTTTTTCTCTCTGAGTCCTATGATTATGCTGCCTTGACACTCTTCGGGCAAAGTCGGCTACTCTCAGTTTCCCCCTGGAAGTATCACGACGATTGTCACCTAGCTCTTGGAGCTTTGTGGATGAGTTATCTCATCTGGTCATCATTAGCACCCAAGCAAGTCATGATACCTGTAGGCGGGTCTTCTACGAGGTCTCCACATCCATTTGCCTACTTTTCTCAGCTTGCTGAGTATGGGTACTGACATTTTGAGTGCAGTGTGAAGTGAGGTTGGTGGCGAATGAGGATATAAAAAAAAAAAAAGTAATGTGAAATTACCAATTCCGCCCACCCCTGATAGGTGACAATTTCAGTGGCTACATAATGCTTTAAACAAAGAAAACCTGAAATTGATCAGTTATAGTTATCTCTAGTAACTACAACTCATGCCCTAAAGTAATTATAACTTGCACCCCACTATGCACAGTCTTGTCATCACAGATATTATTTCAAATGTGCAGTGTTGTTATCAAAGATGCTATAGAACATGTCACAAGTGATGTTATGTGTAGGATAACTAGCTGTGCCTAATTGTTTTAGTTTAAAATGTAACAATGCCAATGTAATATTCACCTACCTATAACACCTCCCTGGGGGGTCAGTGCATTTATGTTAAATGGGGAAACGGGCATGTAGACACTCTCCCAGAGACTTTCTAGGCCCCAGGAACCAATGCGCCGGTCCATATTTTATGAAAAGGGGAGGAAGGGTATGAGGCCCCCTTCCCTAAGGACTTTTCAGGCCCTGAGGACATCAACCCCTTGGGCTGCATTTTATCAAAAGGGGAAGGGAGGCATGCTCCCCCCTCTCCAAGCATCTTTGATGCCCGGGTGGTCCCATCACCTGGAGCTGATATATTTTGTGCTGGAATGGTTGTCATGCCTCCCTCCCTTAGCAGTTGATCTACCCCTGGAGACCCCATCCCCCGGGGCCCAATAGATCTACAGTATCCAGGAGACCCTGTCCCCTGAGAACACTGAAGTTCCCTGCCCGGGAAAGTGAGGGCAAATCCTGCTGTAGGGAAGAAAAATTGCTCACGCCAGGTCGTAGGGGCCCTGGGGATAACCATAGCTGCCCCCAACAAAAAAAAGATATGTAGGGGCCCTGACTGGGCACTGGGGTACCACATTTGGAAAAAAATTGATGGTACCTGCTGGCACCTGGTATAGGCTCTACTAGTGAGCCTGCCAGGACTGCAGGGGCCTTAGGGCTCCTCCGCGGCCTATAACAAGTTTGGCGATGTAGGTGCCCCAGGTGGGCATGGCACAGACTGTGAAAAAAAATCCCAAAAAAGAATAATAATTGAGCGTCAGGAGTCACTCATTTATTAGTCACTGCTCCATGGAAGGAGTGCTGCAGAATGCCCTAGGAGTTTAAAAAAAAATATTTTTCATTTCTGGTGGTGCCTCTAGTAGGCGCAGGTGCACCACCAACCTTTTTTCAATGTTGTGCATGGCTGCATAGAGTGCAGCAGTCCCCTAGTAACATTAAAAAAAACACAGAAAGTCTCCAGGTTCTTTGAATCCATGACTTCTGCAGAGATTACCATATTTTTAAAGCATTCCAGCTGAAGCTGAATACTGTTCAGTTGAAGTGCAGAGCCACCTTGTAGCTTGAAAAAAGTTTCCAATGAGGAAGATCTCCTCATCTTTCATACATTCCATTTGTACTTCTTCTTCAAAGGACCAGCTTCACTCTTTTTGTTTAAATCACTATTATTAAACATTGCAATGTGTGAATTTATGAACTATGCATTTGATTCTAGTTATTTGTGATTTTTGGACAAAGCCAATAGGTCTGCTTTATATATATGTTGATGTTCTTACCCCTCGATAAAGCCAATAGGCCTGCCACTTTTTATATTTTGGTGTTCTACCTTACTTAAAGTGACACCCTTTATATTCGATTTTTTGGTTTGCTAATAACTTTGCCTCAGCTTGAGGAATCTTTGAGAATCTTTCCGACAAAAAGGTTCATCCACCTCACCCCCTTCCCGGAACGTTCCAGAGTAAATGCGCCCGATTCATGGTAATATCGCACTCCTTCGTCAATGCTTCAGATGAATCATCTAATAAGAGTAAAGCACTAAGCTTAAAAGAAATGGATGTGAAATTGACTCAACCTTATTGAATAGACATTGAAAAAGGCACAAATTGCTGGAACGCGTCTGCTGTATGCAATAAATGGTGTCTGAAAACAGTTAAGTGCTTTGATTTACTTTGTTGGATGTTTGGTGGATAATATATATGTATGTGGGCCTGGTCACGGGGGCATTTGTTAAAAAAGGAGAGGGGTACACGGGACACCCGTCCTAAGGCTCTTCGAGTTCCGGGGCCCACCACATCCCCAAAGATTTTGTTGAAATATTGGAGGGGGCCGCGTGGACCCCACTCCATGGGCTCATTAAACCCCCAGGAACACCATCTCCCATGGGCTTTGCAGCAATAATTAGCTGGGGCACTCATCCTTTTACAAATTAGGCACTGCTTCTGGGTAAGACCATTTATTGAGTACTCTCAGTGGAAAGATCTTTTGAATCAAAATAGCAACCCCTCCTTTGCTGCAGGTTTTAGCGGAGGGTGTTTCTTCTCCTGGCAAGAAGATTCAGCAGCTGTGGTATTCTCTTCCAACCCAACCTCTCCTAGGTATCTGACTTTCTGTCTAGGAAAGATGCTTCACTGGATTTGTATTTGTGCCATGGAAGGGTGGGTTTTGTGGAGAAATGACAAGACTTTTTTTGTTTAAGGAGTGGGTGAAGCCATTCACATTGGTCAGTGTGTCAGCCGGGAAGTCACGGGCTCCTCTCCCTTCCTAAGCAAGATGTGCTGTATATATACCCATAGGTCTCCTCAGGGGTCCTACCTTGCTGTGTTACTGTGTCAGACTAAAGGATGATGTTGGGCCTGAACTTTATACAGAGATATTATACAGGAGATGGTAATCCTACTGTTAGTCCTGCTGTGCTTCCAAGAAGCCTCATGCATAATGTATGAGAATCGAACCAGGGAAAAACCTGCGTTCTGAGTGCAGTGTCACATCTAGGTAAAAGGTCAGTGCCTAAGAACCGTTATGTATGTAATGTAGGGAAGGATATAGGTGAAAGGTTGCGATGTTACCCGCGCCTATATAGGGTACCTATATGGAATATAACACCCACTCCTCTTCCGAATGGACAACATATGTAACCTATTACTGTACTACCAATATTACTAGATAGTGGTATGCAAAAAGTTCATAAAAACATCTTTTGACATAAAATGTTTAAAAACTTTCTAAAAATTCTCTAAAAAACTTAAAAACGTTAAAATTAATCTGCAAGCCCTAGCTCTAAAATGTCCGTTGATATAGTCTGGATCACTATAAGCATTATAAAGCCATGAATGCCCAAAAATGAAAGGAATGTCAGCCTGTAAGGAACAGAAGTGTATCTGTACGTTCCTGTGTCCATTGTTTTACTGAAAAATCTGGTTTTATTAAATCGTAGAAAGGTTTTTCTCCTTCTGCGTAATCTAAAATGTATGTTCTACCGAAATTTAGGAATCCCAAAATTGACTGTAAATTTTTCAATGATTTTGGAGGTTGGAGCAGCGCGCCTTTCTCTAAAAATTGTCTGCCAGGCTTTTTCCCTCACTTGAAAGCTCATATCCTAAAAACAGGACACTGAGATGGGCAATTTTTGATTTTTAAAGTTGAATTTGTAGCCCTCAGATGCAAATCCAAAATTGTGGTATTCACTCTGTTCAAGTGCTCCTCTAGGTCATCGTCCGTTAGATAAATTTCATCCACATATGACAATGCCTCTTCATCCAAATTTTGAAGTAACTCAGTTACTCTGGCGAAAACAACCCAGGGCTGTTCTTATACCCCTGGGAAGTCAACAAAATTGACTCTGGGTCCCTAGCGCTGAGAAGGCTGTCAAATACCTGCTTTCAGGTGCTATATTTTGGCAGAAAAATCCATTTGAGATATCAAGTGTTGTTTTATATTTTTCCGCACAATGTTATTCATTAATGAGGCACTGTGTGCATTTTGGGCTGCAAATGTCTTAGTGCAAGTGTTTAAATGTCTGTAATCTAAAACTAGACGATATGTGTTGTCAGGTTTCATGACAGGAAACAAAGGATTGTTCATTTGTGAGGTGCAAGTTTCAATCACCCCTTGGTATTCAAGTTGCTCTAAGATCTCCCTGACCTGTTTTTAGCTTCTTGCTTTATTGGATACTGCCTCTGTGCAGTTGGAGTATTTTTAAAGGAATTATATGGTGAGTTGAATCTCATCCCATCCAACATGGTTTTTGTATAATGCTGCAGCTTGGGCTACTGCCCACTCCTGCGCATATGTATGTTGTAAGTGCCTGGGAATATGGTCTGAGAATGCCAGAAGAATTACCGTTTCTCCTTAGGGCAATCCATGACGAATGCTGACGGCTAATCTTGTTCAGCTAGTAAAATATCATAGCCAAACGTAAGGTTCTCCCAAAAGAGACCTCTCACTGTTGGACATTTGTCCCCCTCCATTTGGAGCGTTATTTCATATACTTTATGTGGGACACTTACCCTAGTATCGGGTGTATCTACCATGATATAATCATGTCACCAGAAATTCCTTCAGGTTCTGGCGAGCTATTGTTATTTCTGCTGCACTGTCTAGCATCGTCAGAATCCATTCCCCATTCAGTAGTCGAGTCCTCAGTATTCTGGGCATGTCTGATCGTTAGACCTGCAACTTTCTTCTTTTTGAACTGTTGCTTTTGCTTTGGTTTTTCTTCTTTTTTAGAAGTGTACTCTTGAGCGTGCTGCTTGTCTCTGGACTTTGTACGCTCTTCTTGTCTTTCTGACCGTCCTTCCCTCTCTGAGTTTTTCGATGAACCCTGAAAGGAACGAGAGGAACATGTATCAGTATCCTGATACCCGTCAGGTTTCCTAATATTATCCCTATTCCTGAGGTTATACCTCTTTTCGGAGGGCTCCTATGGAGGAGATCTACCTCTGGATTGAGATAGGTTTCCTTTAAAATGTTGTTGTTTTTTATTGTCCCACTTCTTTGTTGAAGTAGGTGTCTGCTTGGAAGTGTCCTTTTCAGGACTGCCCATCAGTTGTGGTTTTAAAGCTTTCCCACCCAAACTGTCTCTGCCTAATTCTGCATATGCAGTTTCAATTATTTTTGGTAGTTCGTGTTCCTGTTCTAAAGGATCGAACTCCCTCAGGCGTTGGCGGATGGCCACTGAAGCTGCTTCCCTCTTAATGTTAGCTAGTATTATGGCTGATACCTGGGCATAGTTACCTAGTAACCACATTCCTAAGTTTAGGGCAGGTTCTGCTCCGTACTCATTTTGTATTTGTCTCAATACATCAGGTACTACTGCTAATGACGGGATACCATAAGTTCTGGTATAAATGGCAGCAAAGACTGTACCCCAAGTGGTAGAATCCTTTAATTGTGATGTTATCCCCATGGGCAAGCAGATTGTTAGCATTCTGTATTTTTCATACGGGGTAGTATTCGGGAATACTGCCTCTAGCTGCGTTATTTTCTGAGCTACCCAGAATGGTATTTGTTCACGTTTTGTGGGCATTTTACCCATCACTGCGTGTAATGTTTGTGGTGTAATTTTAGTTGCTGTACCCTCAATTTGAGTTCCATTTGTTGCAACTATTGCTAGTTGGACTATGAGTGTCCTCATGACGAAATGTGTCAAGTTTCTGTAGATTTTAATTAAATCTTTGTGTTGTATGAGTAAGTCTCCTGGTGGCATTGTGTTAATGTCAGGATGTGGTGTGTAGGCCGCTAATATTGGCCATGTTGCCCCTTCTCTTTCGAGCGGGCCGAGTCTTACTCTTCTTCTTATGTGGGGTAGGGTGCCTTTAAACCAGTATGTGTTCCTGGTATGTGAGCGGAACCTCTATATCCTCGAATGGATAATATTCCGCTGGTGCATCTCCTTCCGTGTCGGAGTGAAATGTTTTTGTTCTTGCATTTGCTGCTGGGAATGTAACCCACGAATAAAATACCTCTGTTTTGTTTGATTCATGTGCCTCAATCACGAAAACTACTATGCCACCCCTATCTGATAAACCATGCGTAAGTAGTTTCAGGGTGACTGTATTTCTAAAATTTGCTGCAATTTGTACTGCGTCTGCATCTTCCTCACCATCTGTGAGGGCAGATTTTGTTGCATTGGGTCTAATTCTCCGTTATTTCTGTCTTCAGTCATTTTGTAAAGAAGAAGTTTTTCAAGGGAACTAAGATAAGGTGTTTTGCACAATGTAGGAACACTGTGTCCTTCAAGCTTGATTAACCAACAGCCAATAAATAGGATTTTTTAGCCTACTCAGCTGTGGCGGAGTTTGTGCCCATCCACCCCAGATGTCTCTGGTGTTTTGTGAGTAGGGGTCTCTGAGAGTAGCACGACTGAACTACTCAGATTCAACTTTTAAATAAGTACCCAACCAACGTTGACGGCACCATGTCGTGTAGTTCCTATATTACCTATACAAGATCTGCGCTTTTGGATAACATAAACTGTGGGATTGGTGGCGGGCGGATTCCGAACACCCCCACCGGACACGTTAGCCTGTCTGTATTAGCTAGCTCACATTGCCACTATAATCTCCTCTTATCACGGAGAGAATAGATTCTGGCAACCTCAGAACATGACAAGCCTGATCCCCCAGGATTGTGGAAACAATATACTACTTTTCACTCAGTCACTCGTGCTCACTTAGTTTGTCTCAGAGTGATACACCGAATAAACATGCTGGGCGTTTCAATAAGTATTTATTGAACAGTTGTTATTCTAGTGTAGCATAGATGAGCTGCAACAACCATTAGACAGTAGCAGAGATATATGATTAGCAATGCTACAAAAGTAAAGGGATGGTATAGCTCTACCATCTTGCAGAAATCATGAATATCTACAAGTACATAAAACACATGATAAAAAGTGCGTACTCCTACGATGTCTCCCTTACTAGATGTACCTAAATGTACCTAGCATCTGTGTAGGTGTTATGCCAAGAATCCCTCTAGGATCTAATCCACCCCATTACCTGAGAGTTTAGAGAATATGGGACCCCATCCTGGTCTCGAATTGGACACCCCGCGAGGGATGTTAGACCACTGCTAGCTGGAGCATCTGCATGCAGGAACCTCAGCGTCTCTGGTCAGTGTGTCAGCCGGGAAGTCACGGTCTCCTCTCCCTTCCTAAGCAAGATGTGCTGTATATATACCCATAGGTCTCCTCAGGGGTCCTACCTTGCTGTGTTACTGTGTCGGCCTAAAGGATGACGTTGGGCCTGAACTTTATACAGAGATATTATACAGGAGATGGTAATCCTTCTGTTAGTCCTGCTGTGCTTCCAAGAAGCCTCATGCATAATGTATGAGAATCGAACCAGGGAAAAACCCGCGTTCTGAGTGCAGTGTCACAAATAGGTAAATTGTCAGTGCCTAAGAACCGTTATGTATGTAATGTAGGGAAGGATATAGGTGAAATGTTGCGATGTTACCTGCGCCTATATAGGTTACCTATATGGAATATAACACCCACTCATCTTCCGAATGGACGACATATGTAACCTATTACTGTACTACCAATATTACTAGATAGTGGTATGCAAAAAGTTCATAAAAACATCTTTTGACATAAAATGTTTAAAAACTTTCTAAAAATTCTCTAAAAAGACTTAAAAACGTTAAAATAAATCTGCAAGCCCTAGCTCTAAAATGTCCGTTGATATAGTCTGGATCACTATAAGCATTATAAAGCCATGAATGCCCAAAAAATGAAAGGAATGTCAGCCTGTAAGGAACGAAGTGTATCTGTACGTTCCTGTGTCCATTGTTTTACTGAAAAATCTGGTTTTATTAAATCGTAGAAAGGTTTTTCTCCTTCTGCGTAATCTAAAATGTATGTTCTGCCGAAATTTAGGAATCCCAAAATTGACTGTAAATTTTTCAATGATTTTGGAGGTTGGAGCAGCGCGCCTTTCTCTAAAAAATTGTCTGCCAGGCTTTTTCCCTCAGCTGAAAGCTCATATCCTAAAAACAGGACACTGAGATGGGCAATTTTTGATTTTTTAAAGTTGAATTTGTAGCCCTCAGATGCAAATCCAAAAATTGTGGTATTCACTCTGTTCAAGTGCTCCTCTAGGTCATCGTCCGTTAGATAAATTTCATCCACATATGACAATGCCTCTTCATCCAAATTTTGAAGTAACTCAGTTACTCTGGCCGAAAACAACCCAGGCTGTTCTTATACCCCTGGGGAAGTCAACAAAATTGACCCTGGGTCCCTAGCGCTGAGAAGGCTGTCAAATACCTGCTTTCAGGTGCTATATTTTGGCAGAAAAATCCATTTGAGATATCAAGTGTTGTTTTATATTTTTTCCGCACAATGTTATTCATTAATGAGGCACTGTGTGCATTTTGGGCTGCAAATGTCTTAGTGCAAGTGTTTAAATGTCTGTAATCTAAAACTAGACGATATGTGTTGTCAGGTTTCATGACAGGAAACAAAGAATTGTTCATTTGTGAGGTGCAAGTTTCAATCACCCCTTGGTATTCAAGTTGATCTAAGATCTCCCTGACCTGTTTTTTAGCTTCTTGCTTTATTGGATACTGCCTCTGTGCAGTTGGAGTATTTTTAAAGGAATTATATGGTGAGTTGAATCTCATCCCATCCAACATGGTTTTTGTATAATGCTGCAGCTTGGGCTACTGCCCTCTCCTGCGCATATGTATGTTGTAAGTGCCTGGGAATATGGTCTGAGAATGCCAGAAGAATTACCGTTTCTCCTTAGGGCAATCCATGACGAATGCTGACGGCTAATCTTGTTCAGCTAATAAAATATCATAGCCAAACGTCAGGTTCTCCCAAAAGAGACCTCTCACTGTTGTACATTTGTCCCCCTCCATTTGGAGCGTTATTTCATATACTTTATGTGGGACACTTACCCTAGTATCGGGTGTATCTACCATGATATAATCATGTCACCAGAAATTCCTTCAGGTTCTGGCGAGCTATTGTTATTTCTGCCGCACTGTCTAGCATCGTCAGAGTCCATTCCCCATTCAGTAGTCGAATCCTCAGTATTCTGGGCATGTCTGATCTTTAGACCTGCAACTTTCTTCTTTTTGAACTGTTGCTTTTGCTTTGGTTTTTCTTCTTTTTTAGAAGTGTACTCTTGAGCGTGCTGCTTGTCTCTGGACTTTGTACGCTCTTCTTGTCTTTCTGACCGTCCTTCCCTCTCTGAGTTTTTCGATGAACCCTGAAAGGAACGAGAGGAACCTGTATCAGTATCCTGATACCCGTCAGGTTTCCTAATATTATCCCTATTCCTGAGGTTATACCTCTTTTCGGAGGGCTCCTATGGAGGAGATCTACCTCTGGATTGAGATAGGTTTCCTTTAAAATGTTGTTGTTTTTTATTGTCCCACTTCTTCTTTGTTGAAGTAGGTGTCTGCTTGGAAGTGTCCTTTTCAGGACTGCCCATCAGTTGTGGTTTTAAAGCTTTCCCACCCAAACTGTCTCTGCCTAATTCTGCATATGCAGTTTCAATTATTTTTGGTAGTTCGTGTTCCTGTTCTAAAGGATCGAACTCCCTCAGGCGTTGGCGGATGGCCACTGAAGCTGCTTCCCCCTTAATGTTAGCTAGTATTATGGCTGATACCTGGGCATAGTTACCTAGTAACCACATTCCTAAGTTTAGGGCAGGTTCTGCTCCGTACTCATTTTGTATTTGTCTCAATACATCAGGTACTACTGCTAATGACGGGATACCATAAGTTCTGGTATAAATGGCAGCAAAGACTGTACCCCAAGTGGTAGAATCCTTTAATTGTGATGTTATCCCCATGGGCAAGCAGATTGTTAGCATTCTGTGTTTTTCATACGGCGTAGTATTCGGGAATACTGCCTCTAGCTGCGTTATTTTCTGAGCTACCCAGAATGGTATTTGTTCACGTTTTGTGGGCATTTTACCCATCACTGCGTGTAATGTTTGTGGTGTAATTTTAGTTGCTGTACCCTGAATTTGAGTTCCATTTGTTGCAACTATTGCTAGTTGGACTATGAGTGTCCTCATGACGAATTGTGTCAAGTTTCTAGATTTTAATTAAATCTTTGTGTTGTATGAGTAAGTCTCCTGGTGGCATTGTGTTAATGTCAGGATGTGGTGTGTAGGCCGCTAATATTGGCCATGTTGCCCCTTCTCTTTCGAGCGGGCCGAGTCTTACTCTTCTTCTTATGTGGGGTAGGGCGCCTTTAAACCAGTATGTGTTCCTGGTATGTGAGCGGAACCTCTATATCCTCGAATGGATAATATTCCGCTGGTGCATCTCCTTCCGTGTCGGAGTGAAATGTTTTTGTTCTTGCATTTGCTGCTGGGAATGTAACCCACGAATAAAATACCTCTGTTTTGTTTGATTCATGTGCCTCAATCACGAAAACTACTATGCCACCCCTAGCTGATAAACCATGCGTAAGTAGTTTCAGGGTGACTGTATTTCTAAAATTTGCTGCAATTTGTACTGCGTCTGCATCTTCCTCACCATCTGTGAGGGGCAGATTTTGTTGCATTGGGTCTAATTCTCCGTTATTTCTGTCTTCAGTCATTTTGTAAAGAAGAAGTTTTTCAAGGGAACTAAGATAAGGTGTTTTGCACAATGTAGGAACACTGTGTCCTTCAAGCTTGATTAACCAACAGCCAATAAATAGGATTTTTTAGCCTACTCAGCTGTGGCGGAGTTTGTGCCCATCCACCCCAGATGTCTCTGGTGTTTTGTGAGTAGGGGTCTCTGAGAATAGCACGACTGAACTACTCAGATTCAACTGTTAAATAAGTACCCAACCAACGTTGACGGCACCATGTCGTGTAGTTCCTATATTACCTATACAAGATCTGCGCTTTTGGATAACATAAACTGTGGGATTGGTGGCGGGCGGATTCCGAACACCCCCACCGGACACGTTAGCCTGTCTGTATTAGCTAGCTCACATTGCCACTATAATCTCCTCTTATCACGGAGAGAATAGATTCTGGCAACCTCAGAACATGACAAGCCTGATCCCCCAGGATTGTGGAAACAATATACTACTTTTCGCTCAGTCACTCGTGCTCACTTAGTTTGTCTCAGAGAGATACACAGAATAAACATGCTGGGCGTATCAATAAGTATTTATTGAACAGTTGTTATTCTAGTGTAGCATAGATGAGCTGCAACAACCATTAGACAGTAGCAGAGATATATGATTAGCAATACTACAAAAGTAAAGGGATGGTATAGCTCTACCATCTTGCAGAAATCATGAATATCTACAAGTACATAAAACACATGATAAAAAGTGCGTACTCCTACGATGTCTCCCTTACTAGATGTACCTAAATGTACCTAGCATCTGTGTAGGTGTTATGCCAAGAATCCCTCTAGGATCTAATCCACCCCATTACCTGAGAGTTTAGAGAATATGGGACCCCATCTTGGTCTCGAATTGGACACCCCGCGAGGGATGTTAGACCACTGCTAGCTGGAGCATCTGCATGCAGGAACCTCAGCGTCTCTGGTCAGTGTGTCAGCCGGGAAGTCACGGTCTCCTCTCCCTTCCTAAGCAAGATGTGCTGTATATATACCCATAGGTCTCCTCAGGGGTCCTACCTTGCTAAGTTACTGTGTCGGCCTAAAGGATGACGTTGGGCCTGAACTTTATACAGAGATATTATACAGGAGATGGTAATCCTTCTGTTAGTCCTGCTGTGCTTCCAAGAAGCCTCATGCATAATGTATGAGAATCGAACCAGGGAAAAACCCGCGTTCTGAGTGCAGTGTCACATCTAGGTAAAAGGTCAGTGCCTAAGAACCGTTATGTATGTAATGTAGGGAAGGATATAGGTGAAAGGTTGCGATGTTACCTGCGCCTATATAGGTTACCTATATGGAATATAACACCCACTCATCTTCCGAATGGACGACATATGTAACCTATTACTGTACTACCAATATTACTAGATAGTGGTATGCAAAAAGTTCATAAAAACATCTTTTGACATAAAATGTTTAAAAACTTTCTAAAAATTCTCTAAAAGACTTAAAAACGTTAAAATAAATCTGCAAGCCCTAGCTCTAAAATGTCCGTTGATATAGTCTGGATCACTATAAGCATTATAAAGCCATGAATGCCCAAAAAATGAAAGGAATGTCAGCCTGTAAGGAACGAAGTGTATCTGTACGTTCCTGTGTCCATTGTTTTACTGAAAAATCTGGTTTTATTAAATCGTAGAAAGGTTTTTCTCCTTCTGCGTAATCTAAAATGTATGTTCTACCGAAATTTAGGAATCCCAAAATTGACTGTAAATTTTTCAATGATTTTGGAGGTTGGAGCAGCGCGCCTTTCTCTAAAAAATTGTCTGCCAGGCTTTTTCCCTCAGTTGAAAGCTCATATCCTAAAAACAGGACACTGAGATGGGCAATTTTTGATTTTTTAAAGTTGAATTTGTAGCCCTCAGATGCAAATCCAAAAATTGTGGTATTCACTCTGTTCAAGTGCTCCTCTAGGTCATCGTCCGTTAGATAAATTTCATCCACATATGACAATGCCTCTTCATCCAAATTTTGAAGTAACTCAGTTACTCTGGCCGAAAACAACCCAGGCTGTTCTTATACCCCTGGGGGAGTCAACAAAATTGACCCTGGGTCCCTAGCGCTGAGAAGGCTGTCAAATACCTGCTTTCAGGTGCTATATTTTGGCAGAAAAATCCATTTGAGATATCAAGTGTTGTTTTATATTTTTTCCGCACAATGTTATTCATTAATGAGGCACTGTGTGCATTTTGGGCTGCAAATGTCTTAGTGCAAGTGTTTAAATGTCTGTAATCTAAAACTAGACGATATGTGTTGTCAGGTTTCATGACAGGAAACAAAGGATTGTTCATTTGTGAGGTGCAAGTTTCAATCACCCCTTGGTATTCAAGTTGATCTAAGATCTCCCTGACCTGTTTTTTAGCTTCTTGCTTTATTGGATACTGCCTCTGTGCAGTTGGAGTATTTTTTAAAGGAATTATATGGTGAGTTGAATCTCATCCCATCCAACATGGTTTTTGTATAATGCTGCAGCTTGGGCTACTGCCCTCTCCTGCGCATATGTATGTTGTAAGTGCCTGGGAATATGGTCTGAGAATGCCAGAAGAATTACCGTTTCTCCTTAGGGCAATCCATGACGAATGCTGACGGCTAATCTTGTTCAGCTAATAAAATATCATAGCCAAACGTCAGGTTCTCCCAAAAGAGACCTCTCACTGTTGTACATTTGTCCCCCTCCATTTGGAGCGTTATTTCATATACTTTATGTGGGACACTTACCCTAGTATCGGGTGTATCTACCATGATATAATCATGTCACCAGAAATTCCTTCAGGTTCTGGCGAGCTATTGTTATTTCTGCCGCACTGTCTAGCATCGTCAGAGTCCATTCCCCATTCAGTAGTCGAATCCTCAGTATTCTGGGCATGTCTGATCTTTAGACCTGCAACTTTCTTCTTTTTGAACTGTTGCTTTTGCTTTGGTTTTTCTTCTTTTTTAGAAGTGTACTCTTGAGCGTGCTGCTTGTCTCTGGACTTTGTACGCTCTTCTTGTCTTTCTGACCGTCCTTCCCTCTCTGAGTTTTTCGATGAACCCTGAAAGGAACGAGAGGAACCTGTATCAGTATCCTGATACCCGTCAGGTTTCCTAATATTATCCCTATTCCTGAGGTTATACCTCTTTTCGGAGGGCTCCTATGGAGGAGATCTACCTCTGGATTGAGATAGGTTTCCTTTAAAATGTTGTTGTTTTTTATTGTCCCACTTCTTCTTTGTTGAAGTAGGTGTCTGCTTGGAAGTGTCCTTTTCAGGACTGCCCATCAGTTGTGGTTTTAAAGCTTTCCCACCCAAACTGTCTCTGCCTAATTCTGCATATGCAGTTTCAATTATTTTTGGTAGTTCGTGTTCCTGTTCTAAAGGATCGAACTCCCTCAGGCGTTGGCGGATGGCCACTGAAGCTGCTTCCCCCTTAATGTTAGCTAGTATTATGGCTGATACCTGGGCATAGTTACCTAGTAACCACATTCCTAAGTTTAGGGCAGGTTCTGCTCCGTACTCATTTTGTATTTGTCTCAATACATCAGGTACTACTGCTAATGACGGGATACCATAAGTTCTGGTATAAATGGCAGCAAAGACTGTACCCCAAGTGGTAGAATCCTTTAATTGTGATGTTATCCCCATGGGCAAGCAGATTGTTAGCATTCTGTGTTTTTCATACGGCGTAGTATTCGGGAATACTGCCTCTAGCTGCGTTATTTTCTGAGCTACCCAGAATGGTATTTGTTCACGTTTTGTGGGCATTTTACCCATCACTGCGTGTAATGTTTGTGGTGTAATTTTAGTTGCTGTACCCTGAATTTGAGTTCCATTTGTTGCAACTATTGCTAGTTGGACTATGAGTGTCCTCATGACGAATTGTGTCAAGTTTCTAGATTTTAATTAAATCTTTGTGTTGTATGAGTAAGTCTCCTGGTGGCATTGTGTTAATGTCAGGTTGTGGTGTGTAGGCCGCTAATATTGGCCATGTTGCCCCTTCTCTTTCGAGCGGGCCGAGTCTTACTCTTCTTCTTATGTGGGGTAGGGCGCCTTTAAACCAGTATGTGTTCCTGGTATGTGAGCGGAACCTCTATATCCTCGAATGGATAATATTCCGCTGGTGCATCTCCTTCCGTGTCGGAGTGAAATGTTTTTGTTCTTGCATTTGCTGCTGGGAATGTAACCCACGAATAAAATACCTCTGTTTTGTTTGATTCATGTGCCTCAATCACGAAAACTACTATGCCACCCCTAGCTGATAAACCATGCGTAAGTAGTTTCAGGGTGACTGTATTTCTAAAATTTGCTGCAATTTGTACTGCGTCTGCATCTTCCTCACCATCTGTGAGGGGCAGATTTTGTTGCATTGGGTCTAATTCTCCGTTATTTCTGTCTTCAGTCATTTTGTAAAGAAGAAGTTTTTCAAGGGAACTAAGATAAGGTGTTTTGCACAATGTAGGAACACTGTGTCCTTCAAGCTTGATTAACCAACAGCCAATAAATAGGATTTTTAGCCTACTCAGCTGTGGCGGAGTTTGTGCCCATCCACCCCAGATGTCTCTGGTGTTTTGTGAGTAGGGGTCTCTGAGAATAGCACGACTGAACTACTCAGATTCAACTGTTAAATAAGTACCCAACCAACGTTGACGGCACCATGTCGTGTAGTTCCTATATTACCTATACAAGATCTGCGCTTTTGGATAACATAAACTGTGGGATTGGTGGCGGGCGGATTCCGAACACCCCCACCGGACACGTTAGCCTGTCTGTATTAGCTAGCTCACATTGCCACTATAATCTCCTCTTATCACGGAGAGAATAGATTCTGGCAACCTCAGAACATGACAAGCCTGATCCCCCAGGATTGTGGAAACAATATACTACTTTTCGCTCAGTCACTCGTGCTCACTTAGTTTGTCTCAGAGAGATACACAGAATAAACATGCTGGGCGTATCAATAAGTATTTATTGAACAGTTGTTATTCTAGTGTAGCATAGATGAGCTGCAACAACCATTAGACAGTAGCAGAGATATATGATTAGCAATACTACAAAAGTAAAGGGATGGTATAGCTCTACCATCTTGCAGAAATCATGAATATCTACAAGTACATAAAACACATGATAAAAAGTGCGTACTCCTACGATGTCTCCCTTACTAGATGTACCTAAATGTACCTAGCATCTGTGTAGGTGTTATGCCAAGAATCCCTCTAGGATCTAATCCACCCCATTACCTGAGAGTTTAGAGAATATGGGACCCCATCTTGGTCTCGAATTGGACACCCCGCGAGGGATGTTAGACCACTGCTAGCTGGAGCATCTGCATGCAGGAACCTCAGCGTCTCTGGTCAGTGTGTCAGCCGGGAAGTCACGGTCTCCTCTCCCTTCCTAAGCAAGATGTGCTGTATATATACCCATAGGTCTCCTCAGGGGTCCTACCTTGCTAAGTTACTGTGTCGGCCTAAAGGATGACGTTGGGCCTGAACTTTATACAGAGATATTATACAGGAGATGGTAATCCTTCTGTTAGTCCTGCTGTGCTTCCAAGAAGCCTCATGCATAATGTATGAGAATCGAACCAGGGAAAAACCCGCGTTCTGAGTGCAGTGTCACATCTAGGTAAAAGGTCAGTGCCTAAGAACCGTTATGTATGTAATGTAGGGAAGGATATAGGTGAAAGGTTGCGATGTTACCTGCGCCTATATAGGTTACCTATATGGAATATAACACCCACTCCTCTTCCGAATGGACGACATATGTAACCTATTACTGTACTACCAATATTACTAGATAGTGGTATGCAAAAAGTTCATAAAAACATCTTTTGACATAAAATGTTTAAAAACTTTCTAAAAATTCTCTAAAAGACTTAAAAACGTTAAAATAAATCTGCAAGCCTTAGCTCTAAAATGTCCGTTGATATAGTCTGGATCACTATAAGCATTATAAAGCCATGAATGCCCAAAAAATGAAAGGAATGTCAGCCTGTAAGGAACGAAGTGTATCTGTACGTTCCTGTGTCCATTGTTTTACTGAAAAATCTGGTTTTATTAAATCGTAGAAAGGTTTTTCTCCTTCTGCGTAATCAAAAATGTATGTTCTACCGAAATTTAGGAATCCCAAAATTGACTGTAAATTTTTCAATGATTTTGGAGGTTGGAGCAGCGCGCCTTTCTCTAAAAAATTGTCTGCCAGGCTTTTTCCCTCACTTGAAAGCTCATATCCTAAAAACAGGACACTGAGATGGGCAATTTTTGATTTTTTAAAGTTGAATTTGTAGCCCTCAGATGCAAATCCAAAATTGTGGTATTCACTCTGTTCAAGTGCTCCTCTAGGTCATCGTCCATTAGATAAATTTCATCCACATATGACAATGCCTCTTCATCCAAATTTTGAAGTAACTCAGTTACTCTGGCCGAAAACAACCCAGGGCTGTTCTTATACCCCTGGGGGAGTCAACAAAATTGACTCTGGGTCCCTAGCGCTGAGAAGGCTGTCAAATACCTGCTTTCAGGTGCTATATTTTGGCAGAAAAATCCATTTGAGATATCAAGTGTTGTTTTATATTTTTTCCGCACAATGTTATTCATTAATGAGGCACTGTGTGCATTTTGGGCTGCAAATGTCTTAGTGCAAGTGTTTAAATGTCTGTAATCTAAAACTAGACGATATGTGTTGTCAGGTTTCATGACAGGAAACAAAGGATTGTTCATTTGTGAGGTGCAAGTTTCAATCACCCCTTGGTATTCAAGTTGCTCTAAGATCTCCCTGACCTGTTTTTTAGCTTCTTGCTTTATTGGATACTGCCTCTGTGCAGTTGGAGTATTTTTTAAAGGAATTATATGGTGAGTTGAATCTCATCCCATCCAACATGGTTTTTGTATAATGCTGCAGCTTGGGCTACTGCCCACTCCTGCGCATATGTATGTTGTAAGTGCCTGGGAATATGGTCTGAGAATGCCAGAAGAATTACCGTTTCTCCTTAGGGCAATCCATGACGAATGCTGACGGCTAATCTTGTTCAGCTAATAAAATATCATAGCCAAACGTCAGGTTCTCCCAAAAGAGACCTCTCACTGTTGTACATTTGTCCCCCTCCATTTGGAGCGTTATTTCATATACTTTATGTGGGACACTTACCCTAGTATCGGGTGTATCTACCATGATATAATCATGTCACCAGAAATTCCTTCAGGTTCTGGCGAGCTATTGTTATTTCTGCCGCACTGTCTAGCATCGTCAGAGTCCATTCCCCATTCATCAGTAGTCGAGTCCTCAGTATTCTGGGCATGTCTGATCTTTAGACCTGCAACTTTCTTCTTTTTGAACTGTTGCTTTTGCTTTGGTTTTTCTTCTTTTTTAGAAGTGTACTCTTGAGCGTGCTGCTTGTCTCTGGACTTTGTACGCTCTTCTTGTCTTTCTGACCGTCCTTCCCTCTCTGAGTTTTTCGATGAACCCTGAAAGGAACGAGAGGAACCTGTATCAGTATCCTGATACCCGTCAGGTTTCCTAATATTATCCCTATTCCTGAGGTTATACCTCTTTTCGGAGGGCTCCTATGGAGGAGATCTACCTCTGGATTGAGATAGGTTTCCTTTAAAATGTTGTTGTTTTTTATTGTCCCACTTCTTCTTTGTTGAAGTAGGTGTCTGCTTGGAAGTGTCCTTTTCAGGACTGCCCATCAGTTGTGGTTTTAAAGGTTTCCCACCCAAACTGTCTCTGCCTAATTCTGCATATGCAGTTTCAATTATTTTTGGTAGTTCGTGTTCCTGTTCTAAAGGATCGAACTCCCTCAGGCGTTGGTGGATGGCCACTGAAGCTGCTTCCCCCTTAATGTTAGCTAGTATTATGGCTGATACCTGGGCATAGTTACCTAGTAACCACATTCCTAAGTTTAGGGCAGGTTCTGCTCCGTACTCATTTTGTATTTGTCTCAATACATCAGGTACTACTGCTAATGACGGGATACCATAAGTTCTGGTACAAATGGCAGCAAAGACTGTACCCCAAGTGGTAGAATCCTTTAATTGTGATGTTATCCCCATGGGCAAGCAGATTGTTAGCATTCTGTGTTTTTCATACGGGGTAGTATTCGGGAATACTGCCTCTAGCTGCGTTATTTTCTGAGCTACCCAGAATGGTATTTGTTCACGTTTTGTGGGCATTTTACCCATCACTGCGTGTAATGTTTGTGGTGTAATTTTAGTTGCTGTACCCTGAATTTGAGTTCCATTTGTTGCAACTATTGCTAGTTGGACTATGAGTGTCCTCATGACGAATTGTGTCAAGTTTCTGTAGATTTTAATTAAATCTTTGTGTTGTATGAGTAAGTCTCCTGGTGGCATTGTGTTAATGTCAGGATGTGGTGTGTAGGCCGCTAATATTGGCCATGTTGCCCCTTCTCTTTCGAGCGGGCCGAGTCTTACTCATCTTCTTATGTGGGGTAGGGCGCCTTTAAACCAGTATGTGTTCCTGGTATGTGAGCGGAACCTCTATATCCTCGAATGGATAATATTCCACTGGTGCATCTCCTTCCGTGTCGGAGTGAAATGTTTTTGTTCTTGCATTTGCTGCTGGGAATGTAACCCACGAATAAAATACCTCTGTTTTGTTTGATTCATGTGCCTCAATCATGAAAACTACTATGCCAACCCTAGCTGATAAACCATGCGTAAGTAGTTTCAGGGTGACTGTATTTCTAAAATTTGCTGCAATTTGTACTGCGTCTGCATCTTCCTCACCATCTGTGAGGGGCAGATTTTGTTGCATTGGGTCTAATTCTCCGTTATTTCTGTCTTCAGTCATTTTGTAAAGAAGAAGTTTTTCAAGGGAACTAAGATAAGGTGTTTTGCACAATGTAGGAACACTGTGTCCTTCAAGCTTGATTAACCAACAGCCAATAAATAGGATTTTTAGCCTACTCAGCTGTGGCGGAGTTTGTGCCCATCCACCCCAGATGTCTCTGGTGTTTTGTGAGTAGGGGTCTCTGAGAATAGCACGACTGAACTACTCAGATTCAACTGTTAAATAAGTACCCAACCAACGTTGACGGCACCATGTCGTGTAGTTCCTATATTACCTATACAAGATCTGCGCTTTTGGATAACATAAACTGTGGGATTGGTGGCGGGCGGATTCAGAACACCCCCACCGGACACGTTAGCCTGTCTGTATTAGCTAGCTCACATTGCCACTATAATCTCCTCTTATCACGGAGAGAATAGATTCTGGCAACCTCAGAACATGACAAGCCTGATCCCCCAGGATTGTGGAAACAATATACTACTTTTCGCTCAGTCACTCGTGCTCACTTAGTTTGTCTCAGAGAGATACACAGAATAAACATGCTGGGCGTTTCAATAAGTATTTATTGAACAGTTGTTATTCTAGTGTAGCATAGATGAGCTGCAACAACCATTAGACAGTAGCAGAGATATATGATTAGCAATACTACAAAAGTAAAGGGATGGTATAGCTCTACCATCTTGCAGAAATCATGAATATCTACAAGTACATAAAACACATGATAAAAAGTGCGTACTCCTACGATGTCTCCCTTACTAGATGTACCTAAATGTACCTAGCATCTGTGTAGGTGTTATGCCAAGAATCCCTCTAGGATCTAATCCACCCCATTACCTGAGAGTTTAGAGAATATGGGACCCCATCCTGGTCTCGAATTGGACACCCTGTGAGGGATGTTAGACCACTGCTAGCTGGAGCATCTGCATGCAGGAACCTCAGCGTCTCTGGTCAGTGTGTCAGCCGGGAAGTCACGGTCTCCTCTCCCTTCCTAAGCAAGATGTGCTGTATATATACCCATAGGTCTCCTCAGGGGTCCTACCTTGCTGTGTTACTGTGTCGGCCTAAAGGATGACGTTGGGCCTGAACTTTATACAGAGATATTATACAGGAGATGGTAATCCTTCTGTTAGTCCTGCTGTGCTTCCAAGAAGCCTCATGCATAATGTATGAGAATCGAACCAGGGAAAAACCCGCATTCTGAGTGCAGTGTCATATCTAGGTAAAAGGTCAGTGCCTAAGAACCATTATGTATGTAATGTAGGGAAGGATATAGGTGAAAGGTTGCGATGTTACCTGCGCCTATATAGGGTACCTATATGGAATATAACATTCCTGGTAATTTCCTCAAGAATCTCTCTCTTTCATGTATGTCTGAGTAATCCACCATATCCATGCAATGTTTCTTAACTAAAGTCTTATTTCCTCTGGGTGACTCATGTGCGTTTCCACCATGTCTAGAGTGTCTAAGAAATTCTCAAGTTGGATTTGTCATTGAACTCTTTCTCATGTCCATCTTTGATGAGCAGCATTATTGTCCGGTCCAGTAATCCAAAGCGGATCTCTAACTGTTATAGTCGAGACCTTAGGGACAAAAAGGTTTTCTGTATCAGCATGATTTCTTGAAGAAAGTCTTGGTTCACATCTATTTTATGATCCTCATATAGAAATGGATTATATTGTTTGGCCTTTCTGATCACTTCTTATGTTTGTTTGTGGTGTAGAAAGCAGACAATCAAATGCCTCTGAGCGTCTTTGCCATTGTTATTCAGTGTCTTAGTTCTCTGGGCCGTTTATAGTTCTAGGGGTGAGTAAAATTCTAGTTTGGTGAGTTCTGGAATAAGCAAAGCATAAAAACACAATATTGTCCTCTTCCGTCTTTTGTGGGTGATAGAAAAGCATAGATTGTTCCACCTATTCCTATCCATCAACTTTGTAAGTGTTGCCTGCATGGGTCAATGGTCCTGTTCCCAGCTGGTTATAGTTGTTAGAGTCTGTTCTGAGCTTACACGTCTGTTCCCTGTCACAGTTTATCATGTGTGGAGGTCTGTGAGGTCCATCCATAGCACGCGAAACGAGCAGGCGTGCTTTTTCTGACAATGACATCTTCTTTATCAACATCATCACTTCCCTAAATTAGTTCAGGTTCTTCTGTCTCAGCAACATAATTTGTTTTTAGGTACTGTGCACGTAGGACTCAATGTTCATTTTTATATGTGTCCATTGGACCCCATTGCCAACATGTCTGCCTGGCCTCCCATGGTTCACTGGTTTGTGGCAAACTGTGGAGTCTGCAATGTGCTCCTCTATCAGACTAACTCTAAAGAAGTTCCAAATCAGGGAGGAGAGCTTCTTATAGAGATCATGAAACTCTACAAGGTTTGCTTTTGCTTAGATTGGGCCAGGTCTACAAGGTAGGTATTTAGAGCAAGCTGAATAGAGATAATTTTTACTTCCTCTGTGGCACTATATACTAGCTGGTCCATCTTCCACATAGGAACTATGCTTTCTGGAACCTTCCTTTCACCTTGTCTCCCATGGCAGGGCCAGGGGTTCTCTACTTCTGACCCTCATCTAAACAGAGCCTAAGAGAGAGGTTGTGGGAGTGGTTTTCTTTTTCTTGGAGGGGATGCTGAAGACCATCATGTGGGGCTCCAAACCAACTTTCTCCTCTGCTCGTACCTGAGGAATATCAGGTGTAGGCCTTGGTGAAATTAAACATGACGCCCAAACAATTATACAAATTAAGTGTCATAAAGTGAAATACTGGCAAGGAATTTTGCAGTATTTTTTAGCATGGAATGCAGCCTTGTTTTAATGTTGGAAATAAAGATGCAGTTCACTCGAATAAAGCACAAAATCGCAAGAGACATCAACAACAGGCACTCACATTCTGTTTGTTCACATTTCTCTCATGCTCCTATTATAGGATTGTTCACCAAACAAAATCTCAATTATGTGACATGTCATAATGGCATTTCATTTAACAAGTGTAACGTGAATTGCCAGAAATTACATGAGATTACAAGAGCATAAACAATATTTTGCCCATGCCTAATTAAGTGTTGCATTCTTTTGCACTTGCTGTTTTTGTTTGGTTGGCTGGGACAATTACATTTCAGACATGCTGGTCTTAGCCGTGGCTGCAGTTAGTGCAGCACTAAAATATCTGTTTTGAAATTAGTGGTGGTTGCACTGTTATTGATCCAGTGTGATCACAATTTCTGCCTACAAGAGGTTGCAGCGGGTACATCTATTGCACTCCATGGCAGAAAAAGGAAGAGAGTTTGATGCCAGTTGCCTTTTCATTAGCGGCAACATACTTCTCATTGTCCACTTTCTTGGCAGAAATATTTTATTTGTTGCCATCATCTTACCTTTTCCTTGGCTAGCAAATTGAAGAAGTCACTTTTCATTATCATTTGTTTGCAAGCAATAACAAATAAGAAGGAAGACACACTTGCATATTCTAGTGAATGCAAACCAAGACATGATAGCATATGACTTTACTACACAAATATTAACTAATTGTTATATTGGGCACTAGTAAGCCAAAAATCAATGAAAAGCTGATCCTAGAAAAATAATTAAAATGTCTTTTTTTCAATACTAAAAACTTCTTTGATACTTAACATTTATATAATGAGCTGGACATAACATCACAACAAAATCGCCCAACGACAGGTAAGTTCAAAAGAAAAAGATAATAAAATAATTGCCGTCTCTTCAAAGCCCATGGAATCCCTGTGAAAAAGAGGAGGCTATTAAAGGTTGATTCAATTATTTAAAAATTATAATCATGGCCCAGTAGATCCTATCATCATGGCAAAACATGGTAGGAAATAAACAAAATGGGAAATATTATTTGATATCACTACAGTGTCCATGGGGCCACAATGAGAGCCAGGAGAAGAAGGCGGAACTTGAACAAATCGTCCAAAAAAATAACACTACAAAGACGACAGCCAGTCTACAAAAACAATAACAGGAAGTATAATAGTTGAGTCAAAATATTTTTAAGAGATGCGAAAATATATATTAATCAACTTTCTCACACACAGTTTCACTCACAAAATGGCAGACAAGCACACAGAGAAGAGGGTGGTTGAGAACAAAGGAAAATTGCTGGGTTCTTGGGCCTGGACTCCTGTGCCTCGCTCCCCTTCAGCCACCAACAGTGAGACTGTGAAAAATCCATTAAAATAAGTGTGAAAAGCATCAATGACCGAAAGCCGACAATATTATCACAGATCTGGACAAAATCGCCACACCTCAAGCACCCTAGTGTAGCCATTGTCCTTACGTTGTTATTCCTTTACTACCCACATAACTCAAAACATGCAAGTGGACCCTAGACAAACTACATTTCCCAGAGCATCAAATGACTCTCACTTGAGACTTGCAATAGCAGTGGCCATCTTAGATCCTTTGAGTATAAGTTCCTTGTGGTTCAGAGTCTTCCTTGCTAGGAAATCATGACACTTAGGGGCATATTCTCAAGCCCGCATCGCCACCACAACATCACTTTCAGTGACGTTGTTGTGGCGATAGGGGCTTAGCCCTATTCACAAGGCTTAACGCTGCTTAACGCTGCCTTGTGAATAGGGCCCCCTTAACGCAGTTTTTGGCGTGAAGGGGGCGTGCAGAGGGGGGTTGCGGTGGGAATTCCACTGCAACACCCATTGAGTTTGACGCTACCTCCTATTCACAAGGGCAGCGTAAATAGGAGGTAGCGCCAAATTTAAGACCAGGAATAATGGTCTTAAGGTGGCGAAACGAAGAGAAATGCTTTATTTCTCCTCGTTTCTGCTTTTTCCATGTGTGCTGCCTTGTGGTTTGTTCATGTACAGGAAGGTGTCCCTTCCTGTACATGAACAAACCTTTTTTTAAAATGCCGTTTTGTAACTTGCATATGTGTTGCATGAAGCAGCACACATGTAAGTTACAGACTGGCATTTTCGGTTTGTTTATGTGCAGGAAGGGACACCTTCCTGTACATAAACAAACCTCCCTGCTTGCAGACACCCTTGCACTATGGTGCAAGGGTGCCTGCGTTGGCGCTAAGTTGTGAAACTTAGCGCCATCGCAGGGGGAAATGCGAGGCTGCACCATGTCCTTGAGAATAGGGTGCAGCCTCGCGTTTCCGAAGTGGCGGAGAGAGGCGTTAAGCCAAGAAGGCTAACGCCTCTCTCCGCCACTTCATTGAGAATATGGCCCTTAGTTGCTGCAGCTAATATGTTGTTATAACATCACTAGAGAGATAGTAGTGGCAATAAGGTCACAAAGCACAAACACCCTCAGTTATCAAAAACACAAACAATGCTAGCAGTCTGTAATCCTGTGAGGGTGCAGAAGATTGGAGTGAAAAACATTTGTGTGTCCCTACAATCAGGTTATTCTGTTTAAAGGGTGAAAACACTCACCCACCCTGAGATGAAAAGTTTCATCACAGGACCTGCCTCATACCACTGCCAGAAAAGATAGTGATGTTCTCCGAAACCCTGGGTGAAATCACAGGGAGCACTTAGGGATATGGTTTTGTCAGGATTAGATCCTAGGAGGTCATAGTTGTGGGTTTGGATTGCAGAGGATGAAGAACATTAACGGTTGGTGAACCTAAGTATGTGTTTTCTTTTTCTGCAAAGGGCAGGGGTTAAAATAGAAGGGGGAAATTCAGACCAATTGTAAGAGGTCAAAATGTCATAAAGAAACATTCGAAAAGGGTTTTAACAGAAGGCTGGTTCTAGGCTTCGTCAACATCTTTCTCATTTTTGTTAATATTTACCACACACCAATTATGGCAGATTTTCATTATCAAAACATAGCAAATGAAGCTTGTTGCAAAGTCATCCTGTGTCCTGGGCATCCCCCAACTTTTTGCTGACTCGTACTGGTGGTAACTGACTCTGACTGACCCTGGGCTTTGCCTAACCAGGCCCAGGGCCAGTGCTATGCTGAAAACACTTAGAATACAGTTAAAACACGTACATACACTAGGGTACACTATGGGTTGGGGTACCCCTGTGATTGGCATGACCTACCCAATAAGACCCTAGTAACATTAAATAGGGCAGGGGGATTGAAACTACCTATCAGTCCCTAGTATGCAGTAGGGCATGGCATTTTACAGGCCAGCAGCCTTTTCTGCACTTGCATGTGTGAACTGCTGAAGCCTGAGGGCAGTTTAAAAGCAGCCCTGGGTTCCATGACTGCTTTTAAAAAGTAAATTGTGCCCAAACTCGTCTTTGGTGTTTCGGGCACTTAAAAAGGGATAGCCTACAATGTTTTGGTATATTAGGAACCCCCAGGGTCTCCCCTAGGTGTCCCAGGGGTGGGGGGTCAGGTATTTATAAGGTGGACCCTTATAAAATGAGTTTTATATGCCCTGGGTTAAATGAAATTTCACATTTCACTCCCCAAATTGTGATAAAGTACTGCCCAAATCCGACTTTGATGCTAGGAGCACTGTGGAGGGAGGATCTGCAATATCTCTACAAATTCAGAACCCCTAAAATGTCCTCTAGGTGATCCTTGGGGTGGGGGTCCTGTAGATATAGGTGGAGTACTTATAAAATATGTTTTTGTAAGTCCTGGTGCTGGAAAAATGGCCCCGAGCCATTTTTCCCATTGTAAATCCCATGCCACATAGGTTAACATGGCAAGAAGTTATTAACTAATAACTCCTGATAGGAGAATGATAGAACTTCCATTCAAAGACTGCCCAGGATGATAGTGATAAATCCAACAATATCATATTGTTGAATTTCTCCTAAAATGTACAGACAAGAAGTTATAAGACTTTCTTGTTTGTAAGTCCAGATTCAGCCTTCCAGTGGTCTGTCCTGATTGGTCAGAGTTAAGTGGATTAGCCAGGTTGCCTTGAAGAGGTGATAAAGAGCCCCTGGGGTTAACCAGCTCTGCTGGGAGGGCAGTGCTACACAGGAATGCCAGAGCAGGGGGAGGAGTCGTAAACAATGGTCTTCAAAGAGGAGAGAAGAAAGCAGAGTCATCTACAACTCTAAACTCTTCACCTCAGCCAGATGCTAGGCTTAAGGAAGGTATGAGCAGATGCAAGGGGGAGAGTCTATGAAAAGTAGCCATCCCAGGGGTGTGTTTAGCCAGCTCTTACCTCTCTGCTGGAAAATCAGCCATTATGAATTTGGAAGATTTGATGCACTCTGGGACAAAATAATGCCACACTCTACATGATGTGGTCATATCCTTGGGGAGTTGCCCTGCTCCCATTGGTCAGGAGTGACCTCCTGCTTGACCCAGAGAACTTGCAATAAGTATCTGAGAAGGGCTGAGCCCCTCAGATCTGCTGCTTGAAACTTAAGAAAGCAAGACGTTGTGCCATGCTGAGAAGTTGGATGTGCAACTGCTAAGGCCTGCCCTCTGTGGACTGCACTATCAGGAACTACAGCCCTGTGGACTACCTTGCTGTGAAAAAGAGTAAAGAGTGGACTCCCTGCAAGCTACAGGTTAACAGAGCTCACCTGGATCATCACCACCAAGAATCCGCAACCTGGAACACTACCAGTGGATTTGAAAGAGTTTTGTCCAAGTGGATTGTGGGAACTGAAGTCCTCAACTTTCAAGGACCATCTTGGAGCTTCCAGCCCCTTGGAGTGAGTTTGAGACACTTTGAGACCCTTTGGGGAACTTCAGGAAGAATTTCCAGGAGTTTGGAGAACTTTGGAGCAACTTTGAAAAAAAGCTCCATAGGGGGACCGACTCAACCTGGTCAGCCAAGCCGCCTGCCTTCAACCGCGAGTCGGCCAAGCCATCCAGGTTCGTCCCGCTAAAAGCTCCGTTGGTCCGACTTCCAGAGTTTGACCGGGAGTAGAAGAAATCCGAGGCCGGCGAACCCTCACCAAATCCGGCCTGGTGAAGAGCATCGAGGGACCCCACGAGAAAAAGCTCCAGAAAAGTTTCTAAGACAAAAGGTAAAATCTGTGACCGGGACCTACCGCGAGGGGTAGCCACTCAGGGCTCCATCGCAGTCAGCCTGAAACTTTGACTTTGAGCCGGTCTATCGCAACCAGATATCCCAACATGGTGCTATATGTTTTGAAGTGGTATAAAGTGATAAATCTCTAAAAATTCATATCTGCGGTTCCCTACATTGGATTTTTGTCATTTTGGTGTCATTTTAAAGATAAAAATATTTCCTATTTTTATAAATTGGTGTTGGATTTTTATTATGCATTGTGTCTTAATTATTTACTGAATGGGTGTTTTTAAATGCTTTACATACCTACCTTAGAAGTTAAGCCTGCCTGCTCGCCGCCAAGCTACCAAGGGTTGAGCATGGGAATAATTTTATAAGACCTATGCTGAGTCCTATCATGTGTTAGTGGCCTTATTGCCAGTGGCAGACCTACATTTGCCCCTACCAATAATCCACTTTCCAACATTTGGTGTCAGCGGTCCGGATGAGGACTTGTGCTTAAAAAGTACACCTTTCAGTAAAGATAATTAAGATTATAAAAATCCTCTAAATTGCCCTAGAACAAAACTTTTTAGTTTGATTTTTGGAATTTGGACTAAACTGTTTTTAATCCATTGTTTTGATTTTTCCAAAGTGTTCTAAGTCTGTTGTGCCTAGTTGTTGTGACCCAAAACTAGGGAACCATAGAGCTGGACCTGGCTAAACTGTCCCAGTTCAGGATGGCTGATCTTAGGGTACAGTGTAGGCTTAGGGGGCTGCCTGCTTCCAACAAGATTAGGAAGGCCGGGTTGCTTAAGTCCCTACAGGCCTTGGCGGGGGTAGCTGAGGAGATTCAAGGGGGGATGGAGGGTGTTCCCCCCAACCTCACCCAAGAGGAGGGTGAGGATGGTGCCTCTTCCATTATCTCTAATGTTAGCCCTATGATTCCAGATGGTGGGATTGGGGAAGGGTCCCTTACTCAGGAACCACCACTGTCCCTTGCAGAGAGACAGCTTAAGGCTCAATTAGCTGTGATAGCTTTGGTGCAGAGGAAACTGGAATTGGCTGAGAAGAGATGGGAGAGGGAGGAAGCATTGAAAATAAATGGTGGCCGTGAAAATTATGAAGATTTTGACATGTCAAGGGGTGGTGGTCTTGATCACAAACTTCCCAAGGGTATAGTACCCAATTACACTGAGGGGGATGACATTGACAAGTGGCTAGCAGTTTTTGAGAGGGCCCTTAGAATGAGTAGGGTCCACTCTAAGTATTGGGGTGCACTCCTGTGGGAGTTGATTCCAGTAGCTGGGAGGGATCGGCTCCTGACCCTGAAGAGAGAGGATGCAGAATCATACCAGCAGATGAAGGTATGCTTAGTTAAGAGATTTGGTCTGACTCCAGAGCAGTACAGGGTGAAGTTTAGAGGCACCCAGAAATTGAGTTCAAAGTCGTGGGTAGACTTTGTGGACATTTCAGTGAAGGCACTGGAAGGCTGGATTGTTGGTAACAAAGTTGACACATATGAGGGATTGTATAATTTATTTGTAAAAGAACATATTTTGACTCATTGTGCAGAAGAGAAGTTACGCCAGTATCTAGTGGACTTTAAGCTGACAGACCCCAGAGAGCTGGGGGAAGCAGCTGATGAGTGGGTAAGAACCCGGGTTTCCATTCAGCACCAGGGGGGTGACCAGAAGAAAGGAGGACAGGTCCCTCCCCAAGGGAAAGTCCAAGGCAAAGAAGGTCAAAACCAGAAGGAGTCTTCCAAAGACCCACAAAAACCTGCACAAGGAGGGGGGCCCCAGGCCAACCCAAATTCCAAGGGAGGGGGTATCAGGGAAAGAATGTTAGGTTCTTTGATCCCTCAAAGGTGGGTAAGTGCTTTGACTGTAACCAGCCAGGGCATAAACAGGGAGATGCTATCTGTGCCAAGAAGCTCCCCCCTAAGGGGCCATCCACAGGGATTGCCAGTGTAAGTGTAGGGGTAGAGAGTGGTGCCCCAGAGAGGGGTAGTCAGGTCGTGGAAGCAAGCTTAGTGTCCCTGGGTGGGGTGAATATTGCAACCCTTGCTGCCTTACCTCCAAACATGGACAAGTACAGGCAGAGGCCTAAAGTAAATGGGACTGAGGTTGAGGCTTTCAGAGCCAATGGGGCTAGTGTAACTATGGTCCTGGATGAGCTGGTGCCTCCAGAGAGGTTGTTACCTGGTGAATTTCATCAGGTGACTTATGCAGACAGCACTACCAAACTCCATCCTATGGCTGTGGTGGATTTGGAATGGGGAGGTGTGACAGGCCCTATGAAGGTAGCTGTGTCAAAGGTGCTCCCAGTCCAGTGTTTACTGGGCAATGATCTTGAAGCCTCTGTGTGGTCAGAGGTGGAGAGAGGACTCCATATGAAAATATTGGAGCTCCCTGAGTGGGTATGTGCTGTGACTAGGTCACAGACTAACCAGAAGGGAAGGGCTGGACACTTGGACCCTGCAACAAAGGGCCAAGCATCCAAGGACAAGGGTACTGGGCCTGGGGAGCCAGCCCAGGGAACTCCAGATGTGCAGGAAGAATCCAAACCTGATGGGGAGGATCTAGCCTCTGAGGGAGGGACTCCATATCTGCCAGAGCTGTCAGATTTGGCAGAACTGACAGGAGCAGGTGGACCCTCCAGAGAAGAGTTCAGTAAGGGACAGAGAGACTGTCCTACCCTTGAGAGCTTGAGGCGGATTGCCTCTAAGCAAGAGGAGGGGGATGAAAGTGGGTTTCATAGAATCTACTGGGAAGATGGACTGCTTTATACTGAGGCCAGACACCTCAAGGAAGGGGTCACCAGGAGGTTGTTGGTGCCCCAGAAGTACAGAGAGTTCATCCTGACTTTGGGTCATGATATCCCCTTGGCAGGACATTTGGGACAGACAAAGACATGGAACCGGTTGGTGAACCATTTCTACTGGCCCCATATGTCTGAAAAGGTAAAGGAGTTTTGCAGCTCCTGTGTCACCTGTCAGGCCAGTGGCAAGGCAAGGGGCAAGACAAAGGCTCCCCTAATACCACTGCCAGTGGTTGGGGTTCCTTTTGAAAGGGTGGGGATGGACATTGTTCGTCCCCCGGACCCACCTACTGCATCAGGGAATAGGTATATCTTAGTGGTGGTGGACCATGCCACTAGGTACCCTGAAGCAATCCCTCTTATAAACATTGATGCTCCTGCAGTTGCTAGAGCACTGCTTAATGTGTTCAGCAGAGTGGGTTGTCCAAAAGAGGTGGTATCAGATAGGGGCACAAACTTCCTGTCCAGTTATCTGACTGCTATGTGGAATGAGTGTGGTGTCTACTACAAGTTCACCACCCCCTATCACCCACAAGCAAATGGTCTTGTTGAGAGATTCAACAAAACCTTGAAGGCATGATAAATGGGTTGTCAGAGAAACTCAGGAGGAGATGGGATGTTCTCCTCCCATGCTTACTGTTTGCCTACCGGGAGGTGCCACAAAAAGGGTTGGTTTCAATCCCTTTGAGTTGTTGTTTGGACACCCTGTGAGGGGGCCATTGAGCCTGCTGAGAGAGTCTTTAGAGAAGCCTCTTAAAGAAGCAAAGGACAATGCGCTTGACTATGTGCTAGGCCTGAGATCTAGAATGGCAGAGTACATGTACAAGGCAAACAGGAAAGTGGAGGCCAGCCAGGAGCTCATGAAGCACTGGTATGATCAGAAGGCTACTATGCCTGAGTATACTCCAGGACAATTGGTGTGGGTGTTAGAGCCTGTGGCTCCCAGGGCCCTCCATGACAAGTGGAGTGGGCCCTATCCGATCTTAGAAAAGAAGGGTGAGGTTACCTATTTGGTTGACCTTGGCACTCCGAGGCACCCTCATAGGGTCCTGCATGTGAATAGATTGAAACCCCACCATGACAGGGCAGACATGACCATGTTACTGGTCACTGATGAGGGAGTGGAGGAGGAAACTGAGCCAGTGCCTGACCTCCTCTCCAGTAATGTGCAAGATGGGTCAGTGGAGGGAGTGGTACTCTCTCCCAAGTTGACAGACCAGCAGCACAGAGACAGTAAGCAAGTGCTGGAGCAGTTTGCTGGCCTGTTCTCTTTGACCCCAGGCATCACTGAGTGGTGTTTGCACCACATTGACACTGGTGACAGCCTAC
Organism: Calotriton arnoldi; assembly: GCA_963921515.1. NCBI lineage: Eukaryota > Metazoa > Chordata > Amphibia > Caudata > Salamandridae > Calotriton > Calotriton arnoldi. The sequence goes on along the minus strand of CAWUFW010004833.1, from coordinate 294,073 downwards.
CTGTCAAAAATAAACTGTACAGGTTGTCTGACCATGTCAGAGCCAGTATTAAAGCTGAGGTTGCTAAGATGCTGGAATTGAGGGTAATTGAACCATATGAGAGTCCATGGGCCAGTCCAGTGATGCTGGTACCTAAACCTAATCCTCAGGGGGGACCCAAGGAGTTAAGGTTCTGTGTGGACTACAGAGGATTGAATGTTGTCACAAAGACTGACGCTCACCCTTTACCTAGAGCTGATGAGCTCATTGATAGGTTACGGGCTGCTAAGTACCTGAGTACTTTTGATTTGACTTCAGGTTACTGGCAGATTGCCCTCACTGATGGAGCAAAGGAGAGGTCAGCATTCTCCACACCAGAGGGACATTATCAGTTCAAGGTAATGCCCTTTGGCTTAAAGAATGCACCTGCCACCTTCCAAAGGTTGGTGAACAGGGTCTTGTCTGGGTTGGAACAGTTCAGTGCAGCTTACCTGGATGATATAGCTGTATATAGTTCTACCTGGGGGGATCACTTAAGCCACCTAATGGAAGTGCTTCAGGCCATGCAGCAGGCAGGCCTGACTATTAAGGCAAGTAAGTGCCAAATAGGGCGGAGTTCTGTGGTGTACCTGGGCCACCTGGCAGGTGGGGGCCATGTACAGCCTCTCCAAGCTAAAATCCAAACTATTTTGGATTGGACAGCTCCTGTTACCCAGACTCAGGTCAGGGCATTCCTTGGACTGACAGGGTATTATAAAAGGTTTGTTCACAATTATGGAACCATTGTGGGGCCCCTAACAGAACTCACTTCTAAGAAGAGGCCCAAAAAGGTGTATTGGACCCCAGAGTGTCAGAAAGCTTTTGACACTCTGAAAGATGCTATGTGTTCAGCACCAGTGCTGCTGGCCCCTGATTACACAAAATAATGTGTGGTTCAGACAGATGCTTCAGAGCAAGGGATTGGGTCAGTGTTGTCACAGCTAAATGAAGAGGGCCTTGATCAGCCAGTTGCCTTTATTAGCAGGAGACTTCTTTCCAGAGAGCAGAGGTGGAGTGCCATTGAGAGAGAGGCTTTTGCTGTGGTTTGGTCCCTGAAAAAGTTGAGACCATATTTGTTTGGGGCTCACTTTCGTGTTCAAACTGACCACAGGCCTCTCAGATGGCTCATGCAGATGAGGGGGGAGAATCCCAAGCCGTTAAGGTGGTCCATTTCCCTACAGGGAATGGACTTTACAGTGGAACACAGACCTGGGGTTGCTAATGCAAATGCAGATGGACTTTCCAGGTTTTTCCACTTAGCTGTTGAGGACTACCAGGGTGTAGGTTAGTAACCCATCACCTTTCGTTTAGGGGGGGGGCTATGTTGCAAAGTCATCCTGTGCCCTGGGCACCCCCTAACTTTTTGCTGACTGGTACTGGTGGTAACTGACTCTGACTGACCCTGGGATTTGCCTAACCATGCCCAGGGCCAGTGCTATGCTGAAAACACTTAGAATACAGTTAAAACACCTACATACACTAAGGTACACTATGGGTTGGGGTACCCCTGTGATTGGCATGACCTACCCTATAAGACCCTAATACATAATAGGGCAGGGGGATTGAAACTACCTATCAGTCCCTAGTATGTAGTAGGGCATGGCAGTTTACAGGCCAGCAGCCTTTTCTGCACTTGCATGCACTGCTGCACTGCTGAAGCCTGAGGTCAGTTTAACACCTTGCCTGTGGCAGGAATTCCAGCCCGGTGCTGGACATTCCAATCGCGGGCGTGGTCATGACGGAACGCAGCTGTCATGCGCACAGGCCACCCGTGGCTCATGACGGCTGGGTTCCGTCATGAGCATCGAAGGGGTTAAAAGCAGCCCTGGGTTCCATGACTGCTTTTAAAAAGTAAATTGTGCCCAAACTCGACGTTGGTGTTTGGGGCACTTAAAAAGGGATATCCTACAATGTTTGGGCATATTAGGAACCCCCAGGGTCTCCCCTAGGTGTCCCAGGGGTGGGGGGTCAGGTATTTATAAGCTGGACCCTTATACAAATGAGTTTTATATGCCCTGGGTTAAGTGAAATTTCACATTTCACTCCCCACATTGTGATAAAGTGCTGCCCAAATTCGACTTTGATGCTAGGAGCACTGTGGAGGGAGGATCTGCAATATCTCTACAGATTCAGAACCCCTAAAATGTCCCCTAGGTGATCCATGGGGTGCGGGTCCTGTAGATATTGGCGGAGTACTTATAAAATATGTTTTTGTAAGTCCTGGTGCTGGAAAAATGGCCCAAGCCATTTTTCCCATTGCAAATCCCATGCCACATAGGTTAACATGGCAAGAAGTTATTAACTAATAACTCCTGATAGGAGAATGATAGAACTTCCATTCAAAGACTGCCCAGGATGGTAGTGATAAATCCAACAATATCATATTGTTGAATTTCTCCTAAAATGTACAGACAAGAAGTTATAAGACTTTCTTGTTTGTAAGTCCAGATTCAGCCTTCCAGTGGTCTGTCCTGATTGGTCAGAGTTAAGTGGATTAGCCAGGTTGCCTTGAAGAGGTGATAAAGAGCCCCTGGGGTTAACCAGCTCTGCTGGGAGGGCAGTGTGCTGCTACACAGGAATGCCAGAGCAGGGGGAGGATCATAAACCATGGTCTTCAAAGAGGAGAGAAGAAAGCAGCATCATCTACAACTCTAAACTCTTCACCTCAGCCAGATGCTAGGCTTAAGGAATGTATGAGCAGATGCAAGGGGGAGAGTCTATGGAAAGTAGCCATCCTAGGGGTGTGTTTAGCCAGCTCTTACCTCTCTGCTGGAAAATCAGCCATTATGAATTTGGAAGATTTGATGCACTCTGGGACAAAATAATGCCACACTCAACAGGATGTGGTCATATCCTTTGGGAGTTTCCCTGCTCCCATTGGTCAGGAGTGACCTCCTGCTTGACCCAGAGAACTTGGAATAAGTTTCTGAGAAGGGCAGAGCCCCTCAGATCTGCTGCTTGAAACGTAAGAAAGCAAGACGTTGTGTCATGCTGAGAAGTTGGATGTGCAACTGCTAAGGCCTGCCCTCTGTGGACTGCACTATCAGGAACTACAGCCCTGTGGACTACCTTGCTGTGAAAAAGAGTAAAGAGTGGACTCCCTGCAAGCTACAGGTTAACAGAGCTCACCTGGATCATCACCACCAAGAAGCTGCAACCTGGAAGACTACTAGTCCTCAACTTTCAAGGACCATATTGGAGCTTCCAGCCCCTTGGAGTGAGTTTGAGACACTTTGGGACCCTTTGGGGAACTTCAGGAAGAAGTTCTAGGAGTGCCTGAAAAGCTTCAGTGTTCCGTCCATCATCTCCTTGTGTTTGCTTTGTTTGCCCTAGGTTGGCAGGGTATGCCCAGACGTGGGTCCCTTGCTCACTTTGCCACTGGATTCAAGCTAGCCTGGCTGAAGAAGGGTGTTACCCCGAAACCGGTCCCAGGATGCTTGTTTCCGGTTCAGGGAAGACCTGGCTTGGCAGTTCAGGCTAGACTGTTCCCATGAGGCCCAGGGTCAAGACTGATTTGCATATAGCTGGGTCTGAACTGAGGTGGCGAAGTGAGCTAAAGAACGATGATGGCTTCAACCCAGATCTGTGACTGGGGGTGAGTGTCTGAAAAGTTTCAGCGCTCCGTCCATCATCTCCTTGTGTTTGCTTTGTTTGTTCTAGGTTGGCAGGTTATGCCCAGACGTGAGTCCCTTGCTCACTTTGCCACTAGATTCAAGCTAGCCTGGCTGAAGAGGGGTGTTACCCCAAAACCGGTCCCAGGATGCTTGTTTCCGGTTCAGGGAAGCCCTGGCTTGGCAGTTCGGGCTGAACTGTTCCCTTGAGGCACAGGGTCCAGACTGATTTGCATATAGCTGGGTCTGAACTGAGGTGGCAAAGTGAGCTGAAGAACGATGATGGATTCATTCAACCCAGATCTGTGACTGGGGGTGAGTGTCTGAAAAGTTTCAGCGCTCCGTCCATCATTTCCTTGGGCCTGATTCACAGAACTAACTTACGTCAAAACGCAAACGTAAACGTAAAGTTAGTACTTTTTAGGTATTCACAGAATACACTTACTCATTTTGTATTCACAGAATGAACTTACTATTTCGGTATTCACAGAAGTTAGTAGTCCTAACTTTAGGACTCCTAACTTCTGTGAATACCAAAATGAGTAAGTTCATTCTGTGAATACCAAAATGAGTAAGTGTATTCTGTGAATACCTAAAAAGTACTAACTTTACGTTTACGTTTACGTTTTTGACGTAAATTAGTTCTGTGAATCAGGCCCCTTGTGTTTGCTTTGTTTGCCCTAGGTTGGCAGGGTATGCCCAGACGTGGGTTCCTTGCTCACTTTGCCACTGGATTCAAGCTAGCCTTGCTGAAGAGGGGTGTTACCCCGAAACCAGTCCCAAGATCCTTGTTTCCCGTTCAGGAAAGACCTGGCTTGGCAGTTCGGGTTGGACTGTTCCTATGAGGCACAGGGTCAAGACTGATTTGCATATCGCTGAGTATGAACTGAGGTGGTGAAGTGAGCTAAAGAACGATGATGGATTCAACCCAGATCTGTGACTGGGGGTGAGTGTCTGAAAAGTTTCAAGGCTCTGTCCATCATCTCCTTGTGTTTGCTTTGTTTTCCCTAGGTTGGCAGGGTATGCCCAGACGTGGGTCTCTTGTTCACTTTGCCACTGGATTCAAGCTAGCCTGGCTGAAGAGGGGTGTTACCCCAAAACCAGTCCCAGGATGCTTGTTTCTGGTTCAGGGAAGACCTGGCTGAGCAGATCGGGCTGGACTGTTCCCATGAGGCACAGGGTCAAGACTGATTTGCTTATAGTTGGGTCTGAACTGAAGTGGCGAAGTGAGCTAAAGAACGATGATGGAATCAACCCAGATCTGTGACTGGGGATGAGTGTCTAAAAAGTTTCAAGGCTTCGTCCATCATCTCCTTGTGTTTACTTTGTTTGCCCTAGGTTGGCAGGGTATGCCCAGACGTGGGTCCCTTGCTCACTTTGCCACTGGATTCAAGCTAGCCTGGCTGAAGAGGGGTGTTACCCGGAAACCGATCCCAGGATGCTTGTTTCCAGGTCAGGGAAGACCTGGCTTGGCAGTTCAGGGTGGACTGTTCCCATGAGGCACAGGGTCAAGACTCATTTGCATATAGCTGGGTCTGAACTGAGGTGGCGTAGTGAGCTAAAGAACGATGATGGATTCAACCCAGATCTGTGACTGGGGGTGAGTGACTGAAAAGTTTCAGCTCTCCGTCCATCATCTTCTTGTGTTTGTTTTGCTTGCCCTAGGTTGGCAGGCTATGCCCAGACGTGGGTCCCTTGCTCACTTTGCCACTGGATTCAAGCTAGACCGGCTGAAGAGGGGTGTTTCCTGAAAACCGGTCCCAGGATGCTTGTTTCCGGGTCAGGGAAGACCTTGCTTGGCAGTTTGGGCTTGGCTGTTCCCATGAGGCACAGGGTCAAGACTGATTTGCACATAGCTGCGCCTGAACTGAGGTGGCAAAGTGAGCTAAAGAATGATGATTGATTCAACCCAGATCTGTGACTGGGGGTGAGTGTCTGAAAGGTTTCAGCTCTCCGTCCATCATCTCCTTGTGTTTGCTTTGCTTGCCCTAGGTTGGCAGGATATGCCCAGACGTGGGTCCCTTGCTCACTTTGCCACTGGATTCAAGCTAGCCTGCCTGAAGAGGGGTGTTTCCCCGAAACCGGTCCCAGGATGCTTGTTTCCGGTTCAGGGAAGACCTTGCTTGGCATTTCGGGCTGGGCTGTTCCCATGAGGCACAGGGTCAAGACTTATTTGCATATAGCTGGGTCTGAACTGAGGTGGCAAAGTGAGCTAATGAAAGATGATGGATTCAACCCCGATCTGTGACTGGGGGTGAGTGTCTGAAAAGTTTCAGCGCTCTCTCCATCATCTCCCTGTGTTTGCTTTGCTTGCCCTAGGTTGGCAGGGTATTCCCAGACGTGGGTCCCTTGCTCACTTTGCCACTGGATTCAAGCTAGCCTGGCTGAAGAGGGGTGTTACCCCGAAGCCTGGCCCAGGATGCTTGTTTCCGGTTCAGGGAAGACCTGGCTTGGCAGTTCGGGCTGTACTGTTCCCATGAGGCACAGGGTCAAGACTGATTTGCATATAACTGGGTCTGAACTGAGGTGGCGAAGTGAGCTAAAGAACGATGATGGATTCAAACCAGATCTGTGACTGGGGGTGAGTTTCTGAAAAGTTTCAGCGCTCGGTCCATCATCTCCTTGTGTTTGCTTTGTTTGCCCTAGGTCGGCAGGGTATGCCCAGATGTTGTCATTTAGTTCCTATAAAACCTTTATAGGATCTGAGCGTTTTGACAACACACTCTGTAGGATTGATGTTAGACTGATTCTAAACAACCCCACCGGGTATGTTGGCCTGTGTACAAGCTAGCTCACAGTGCCACTAGAAACTCCTCTTATCAAGAAGAGAATAGTTTCTGGCAACTATCGAACATGACAACCCTGATCCCCCATAATCGTGGAAACAGTGTACTACTTTTCGTTCAGTCACTCGTGCTCACTTAGTCTCAGAAAGATACACAGAATAAACGATATGGACGTTTTTCAATAAGTATTTATTGAACAGTAGTTTTTCTAATGTAAAATAGGTGTGCTGAAACAACCATTAGACATTAACAGATATATATGTTTAGAAGCACTAAGAAAGTAAAAGAATGGTAGATTTCTACAATTTTGCTATAATCATGAATACAAGCAAGTATATAAAATACATGACAATAAAATGCATACTCCTACGATGCTACCCTAACTAGATGTACCTAAGTGTACCTAGCATGTATGTAGGTGATAAGACAAGAATCCCTCTAGGATAAAGTCAACCCCATTACCTGAAGTGAGAGACTGTGGGACCCCGTCTTGGTCTCGAGATGGACACCCCGCAAGGGATGTTAGACCACTGCGAGCTGGAGTATCTGCATGCAGGAACCTCAGCGTCTCGTGTCAGTGTGTTGGCAGGGAAGTCCTGACCTCCTCTGCTTGCCTCAGCAAGATGTGATGTTTATATACACAAAGGTCTCCCCGGGGGTTCTACCTTGCTGTGCCACTTGTCGGATTGAGGATAACGTCAGGAATGAACTTTATACATAGTTATTATACAGTAGATGGTAGTCCTGCTGAGTTTCCAAGAATCCTCATGCATAATGTATGAGGCTTTTACCATGGAAAATCCCGCGTTCTGTGTGCAGTGTCCTATCTAGGTAAAAGGTCAGTCCCCAAGAACCGTTATGTATGTAATGTAGGGAAGAATATAGGTGAAGGGTTAGGATGTTACATAAGCCTATATTGGGGTACCTATATGGAATATAACAACATGGGTCCCTTGCTCACTTTGCCACCGGATTCAAGCTAGCCTGGCTGAAGAGGGGTGTTACCCCGAAACCAGTCCCAGGATGCTTGTTTCCAGTTCAGGGAAGACCTGGCTTGGCAGTTTGGGCTGGACTGTTCCCATGAGGCACAGGGTCCAGACTGATTTGCATATAGCTGGGTCTGAACTGAGGTGGCGAAGTGAGCTTAAGAACGATGATGGATTCAACCCAGATCTGTGACTGGGGGTGAGTGTCTGAAAAGTTTCAAGTCTGCATCCATCATCTCCTTGTGTTTGCTTTGTTTTCCCTATTTTGGCAGGGTATGCCCAGACGTGGGTCCCTTGCTCACTTTGCCACTGGATTCAAGCTAGCCTGGCTGAAGAGGAGTGTTACCCCGAAACCAGTCCCAGGATGCTTGTTTCCGGTTCAGGGAAGACCTGGCTGAGCAGTTCGGGATGGACTGTTCCAATGAGGCACAGGGTCAAGACTGATTTGCATATAGCTGGGTCTGAACAGAAGTGGTGAAGTGAGCTAAAGAACGATGATGGATTCAACCCAGATCTGTGACTCGGGGTGAGTGTCTGAAAAGTTTCAGCTCTCCGTCCATCATCTCCTTGTGTTTGCTTTGCTTGCCCTAGGTTGGCAGGATATGCCCAGACGTGGGTCCCTTGCTCACTTTGCCACTGGATTCAAGCTAGCCTGCCTGAAGAGGGGTGGTTCCCCGAAACCGGTCCCAGGATGCTTGTTTCCGGTTCAGGGAAGACCTTGCTTGGCAGTTCGGGCTGGGCTGTTCCCATGAGGCACAGGGTCAAGATTGATTTGCATATAGCTGGGTCTGAACTGAGGTGGCAAAGTGAGCTAAAGAAAGATGATGGATTCAACCCAGATCTGTGACTGGGGGTGAGTGTCTGAAAAGTTTCAGCACTCTCTCCATCATCTCCCTGTGTTTGCTTTGCTTGCCCTAGGTTAACAGGGTATTCCCAGACGTGGGTCCCTTGCTCACTTTGCCACTGGATTCAAGCTAGTCTGGCTGAAGAGGGATGTTACCCCAAAACCGGTCGCAGGATGTTTGTTTCCGGTTCAGGGAAGACCTGGCTTGGCAGTTTGGGCTGGACTGTTCCCATGACGCACAGGGTCAAGACTGATTTGCATATAGCTGGGTCTGAACTGAGGTGGCGAAGTGAGCTAAAGAACGATGATGGATTCAACCCAGATCTTTGACTGGGGGTGAGTGTCTGATAAGTTTCAGCGCTCCGTCCATCATCTTGTGTTTGCTTTGTTTGCCCTAGGTTGGCAGAGTATGCCCAGACGTGGGTCCCATGCTCACTTTGGTACTGGATTCAAGCTAGCCTAACTGAAGAGGGGTGTTACCCCGAAACCGGTCCCAGGATGCTTGTTTCCAGTTCAGGGAAGACCTGGCTTGGCAGTTCGGGCTGGACTGTTCCCATGAGGCACAGGGTCAAGACTGATTTGCATATAGCTGGGGCTGAACTGAGGTGGCGCAGTGAGCTTAAGAACGATGATGGATTCAACCCAGATCTGTGACTGGAGGCGAGAGTCGGAAAAGTTTCAGCGCTCTGTCTATCATCTCCTTGTGTTTGCTTTGTTATAAATATAGAGTACAGTTGCTACAGTTAAAAACAAGTAAGTTTAATCCATCTGGAGAAAAACCCATTGATAGCATCCCCAACCAGACACCGATGACAGCTGTGGTGGCACAGTTGAACTGCCCTGCGGAACTTCATGACATCATCAATACCTTATAAGTAGAACATTCCAAAAGCCCACACAAAGCACACAGAATTGGGATAAGCAGAGCTGAATACATTATAACACATCCCCTTCCTTTCACAACTAGACAATGACTACAAACATCAACCCAAGTACAAAACCACAATAAAATGACAAACATCAACACTGGTACAAAATAACATGTAGGCGTGCATCTGATAACAAAACAACAAGCCCCAAACATTTTCTAAACAACAAACAAAACTACCACTAACCATACTCTCTACTCACCCAAATAATCACCCAAGTAATCAGGTGGTCTCCATGGCCTAACTGTCCTTGCAACAGACTCTTTACAACACTAAAGCCCTAATTACGATGGCGGTCAGACGAGCGTCTGACCACCATTGCAGCGGTTTGAAAACTGGCGACATTTAGTCGGCGGTTCCTCCCAAAAAATTAGGATGCAACACCGTGTAGGCAGTCAGCAACGTACCCTTTTCAATTGTTGCTTGTACTGTGGCACGGAAAAGGGCTGCAGCACAAGCTGCAGTAAAAAAAGGGATGTTTTGAAACATCCATGCCCTGTGTGCCAGGCATCAATTGGGCATGAATGTTGGGGGGGTACCACTGGTGCACCCAGGGCCTCAGAGAGGAGGCCCACGGGGACACATGGCCCTGCTAGGGGCCCCCAAAGTCCCTTTCTGACAGCTTTACCATGGCAGTCTGACCGCCATGGAAAGTCTGTCAGAAAGGGACATCATAATCCCTACGGCAATGCTTGCACAGGTCCGACTGACTGCCCGGCGGGATCCTTGAGCCCGTCGGAAATGTTGATCGGTCCCTCCGACTGATGCAGTCTGATCGACCACATCATAATGTGGGGGTTGGTCCGCTCTGCTGGATGTCGGTCGGACCATGACCAACTGCCTGTTGGTGGTGGTTCAAATGCCATCCTAATCAGGCCCATAATGATAAGTATACGTAAGTACATGCTATTGTGTTATTGTGTTATAATTAAATTACGAAGCGGGTTAAGAGAAAATTAATACTTGTAATAATTAAAGCATTAGTGAAATATTGTTTTATTTGAAGTAATGTAATGTAATTAAATAGTTATTTATTTAAATATTAAAAAATACCTCGAACATAAAAAATACATATTTTAGTTCTCATGTCTTAAATCATTAAACCTTTTTATAATGAAGAAAATGTCATTTCTTATTTGTTGAAAGTATACAAATGCAATTCTGAAAAAAACAGGATGTAGGGGTAATGGATAGAGATGTGTATTAATACTGAGGTATTCAATCAATCAATCAATCAGGTAATTGTAAAGCGCTCTACTCACCCGTGAGGGTCTCAAGGCACTGGGGGGGGGGCAGCTCCGGTCAGTCGAAGAGCCAGGTCTTGTGGGTCTTCCTGAAGATGTGCATGCTGAGGGCACGTCTTATGTAGATCGGGATCTCATTCCAGGTCTTGGCTGCGATGTAGAAGAAGGCTCTTCCACCCATTCTTGCTCTGCGGATGTGCAGGGGTTCAGCGAGGGCGAGGTCAGCGAGGTCGGTGAGGTCGGCGGATCGGAGGTTTCTCTTGGGTACGTGGAGGGAGATTCTATCGCTGAGATATTGTGGTCCAGTGTTGTGGAGGCATTTGTAGGCATGGCTGAGTATCTTGGAAGTTACTCTCTTCTCTACAGGAAGCTGGTGGAGGTTTCGCAGGTGTTGGGTGATGTGTTCATGTCGAGGAATGCAGAAGACAAGTCTGGCTACGGTGTTCTGAATGTTCCGGAGTTTGCGGAGCATAGACTTGTTGATCCTTCCGTAGTCCAGTCTGCTGGTTATGAGTGCGTGGGTGATGGTCTTCCTTGATTGGGGGGATCCATTTGAAGGTCTTCCGGAGGATTCGAAAGGTGTTGAAGCAGGTGGAGGCGTCAGCATTGACCTGTCAGGTCATGGAGAGGGAGGAGTTGAGAACAATGCCGAGGTTCCAGGCATGGTCAGTGGGTGTGGGGGTCTGCTGAGGGCAGTGGGCCACCAGGTGTTGTCCCATGCAGAGGGGGAGGTTCGAGGACGAGGACCACTGTCTTCTCCGAGTTGAGCTTCAGGAAGCTGCTGCTCATCCAGGATGCAATGTCCTTCATTCCTTCCTGGAAGTTGAGTCTGGTGGTGATGGGGTCCTGGGAGAGGATGAGCTGGGTGTCGTCGGCGTAGGATACTATGCTGAGTCCGTGATGTCTGACGATGGCGGCGAGGGGGGCCATGTAGATGTTGAAGAGTGTGGGGCTGAGCGATGATCCTTGGGGTGCTCCGCATTTGATCTCTGTGGGTTTGGAGGGGAAGGGTGGAAGTTTGATTCTTCTGCCGGTAAGGAAGGAGCGGAGCCAGTTGAGGGTGGTTCCCTGTATGCCAGCATCGTGGAGTCTGGCGGTGACCGTGCTGTGGGAGACAGTGTCGAAGGTTGCAGAGAGGTCGAGTAGGATCGGGGCCACGGTGTGTCCTTGGTCGAGGAGGGTGCAGATGTCATCTGTAGCTGCAAGTAGAGCAGTCTCAGTGCTGTGGTTGCTGCGGAATTTGCATTGGGAGGGGTCTAGGATGGAGTTCTCTTCAATGAATTTATTTAGTTCGACATTGACGGTCTTCTCAGTGACTTTGGCTGCGAAGGGAAGGAGGGAGATGGGTCAGTAGTTCTGGAGGTCCGTAGGGTCTGCTGAGGGCTTATTGAGTAGGGGCCTGACTTCTGCACATTTCCAGCCGTCGGGGAAGGTGCCGGTTTCGAAGGTGGCATTGATGGTGCATCGTAGTTCTGGTGTGATGGCAGCGGGGGCTCTGTGGAAGATGTGTGTGGGCAGGGGTCCGTTGGGGCTCCTGATTGAATTACTTTCATGGTCGATGTGGTGTCTTCGGTGGTGATTTTGAGTCCAGGAGGAGATGATGGACTGGCTGGTGTTGCTGGAGGGGGGAGTGGTTTCGGAGTAAGGTGTCTGGTCATTGAAGTCGTCGTAGAGGCACTTGATTTTCAGATGGAAGTAGGAGCCAAGCTTGTGGCAGAGGTCCTGGGAGGGGGTGATGTCAGTGGTTTTGCTGGAGAGTTTGGTGAATTCCTGAATGATGCTGAAGAGTTCCTATGAGTTGCTGGAGTTGGCGAGCATCTTGTTGACTGGTAGGTCGCTCCCCCACCACACAGCTCCGTCTGTGTGCCCTGCTGCTGCCCCTGATTGTGCTCGTTTTTTCCTTTCTGTGCCCCCTTGCTGCCCCTGATTGTGCTCGTTTTTCCTTCCTGTGCCCCCTTGCTGCCCCTGATTGTGCTCGTTTTTTCCTTTCTGTGCCCCCTTGCTGCCCCTGATTGTGCTCGTTTTTTTCCTTTCTGTGCCCCTTGCTGCCCCTGATTGTGATCGTTTTTCCTTTCTGTGCCCCCTTGCTGCCCCTGATTGTGCTCGTTTTTCCTTTCTGTGCCCCCTTGCTGCCCCTGATTGTGATCGTTTTTCCTTTCTGTGCCCGCTTGCTGCCCCTGATTGTGATCGTTTTTTCCTTTCTGTGCCCCCTTGCTGCTCCTGATTGTGATCGTTTTTTTCCTTTCTGTGCCCCCTTGCTGCCCCTGATTGTGATCGTTTTTCCTTTCTGTGCCCCCTTGCTGCCCCTGATTGTGATCGTTTTTTCCTTTCTGTGCCCCCTTGCTGCCCCTGATTGTGATCGTTTTTTCCTTTCTGTGCCCCCTTGCTGCCCCTGATTGTGATCGTTTTCCTTTCTGTGCCCCCTTGCTGCCCCTGATTGTGACGTTTTTTCCTTTCTGTGCCCCCTTGCTGCTCCTGATTGTGATTGTTTTTTCCCTTTCTGTGCCCCCTTGCTGCCCCTGATTGTGATCGTTTTTTCCTTTCTGTGCCCCCTTGCTGCCCCTGATTGTGCTCGTTTTTTCCTTTCTGTGCCCCCTTGCTGCCCCTGATTGTGCTCGCTTTTCCCTTTCTGTGCCCCCTTGCTGCCCCTGATTGTGATCGTTTTTCCTTTCTGTGCCCGCTTGCTGCCCCTGATTGTGATCGTTTTTTCCTTTCTGTGCCCCCTTGCTGCTCCTGATTGTGATCGTTTTTTTCCTTTCTGTGCCCCCTTGCTGCCCCTGATTGTGATCGTTTTTTCCTTTCTGTGCCCCCTTGCTGCCCCTGATTGTGATCGTTTTTTTCTTTCTGTGCCCCCTTGCTGCCCCTGATTGTGATCGTTTTTTCCTTTCTGTGCCCCCTTGCTGCCCCTGATTGTGATCGTTTTTTCCTTTCTGTGCCCCCTTGCTGCCCCTGATTGTGACCGTTTTTCCTTTCTGTGCCCCCTTGCTGCTCCTGATTGTGATTGTTTTTCCCTTTCTGTGCCCCCTTGCTGCCCCTGATTGTGATCGTTTTTCCTTTCTGTGCCCCCTTGCTGCCCCTGATTGTGATCGTTTTTTCCTTTCTGTGCCCCCTTGCTGCCCCTGATTGTGATCGTTTTTCCTTTCTGTGCCCCCTTGCTGCCCCTGATTGTGCTCGTTTTTCCTTTCTGTGCCCCCTTGCTGCCCCTGATTGTGATCGTTTTTTCCCTTTCTGTGCCCCCTTGCTGCCCCTGATTGTGATCGTTTTTCCTTTCTGTGCCCCCTTGCTGCCCCTGATTGTGATCGTTTTTTCCTTTCTGTGCCCCCTTGCTGCCCGTGATTGTGATCGTTTTTTCCTTTCTGTGCCCCCTTGCTGCCCCTGATTGTGCTCGTTTTTTCCTTTCTGTGCCCCCTTGCTGCCCCTGATTGTGATTGTTTTTTCCTTTCTGTGCCCCCGTGCTGCCCCTGATTGTGATCGTTTTTTCCTTTCTGTGCCCCCTTGCTGCCCCTGATTGTGATCGTTTTTTCCTTTCTGTGCCCCCTTGCTGCCCCTTATTGTGATCGTTTTTCCTTTCTGTGCCCCCTTGCTGCCCCTGATTGTGATCGTTTTTCCTTTCTGTGCCCCCTTGCTGCTCCTGATTGTGATCGTTTTTCCCTTTCTGTGCCCCCTTGCTGCCCCTTATAGTGATCGTTTTTCCTTTCTGTGCCCCCTTGCTGCCCCTGATTGTGATCGTTATTTCCTTTCTGTGCCCCCTTGCTGCCCCTGATTGTGCTCGTTTTTTTCTTTCTGTGCCCCCTTGCTGCCCCTGATTGTGATCGTTTTTTCCTTTCTGTGCCCCCTTGCTGCCCCTGATTGTGATCGTTTTTTCCTTTCTGTGCCCCCTTGCTGCCCCTGATTGTGATCGTTTTTCCTTTCTGTGCCCCCTTGCTGCCCCTTATTGTGATCGTTTTTTTCCTTTCTGTGCCCCCTTGCTGCCCCTGATTGTGATCGTTTTTTCCTTTCTGTGCCCCCTTGCTGCCCCTGATTGTGATCGTTTTTTCCTTTCTGTGCCTGTTTCCCGCCGCTGCGCCCCTGCGGCCCCGCCCCCTCACTGCCCATTCGCTGCCCCATTCTCTGCTCCTCCCTCCCACCTCCCCATTTATGGCGGCCGGTGTGCGGCCGCGCCGCTGGCGCTCCGCTGGCGCGCCTAAGGCAAGCCCGTCTGCGCCCGTCCGCGCCGTGGCCGCGCCCAGCGCCAGACCCCCTGGTCCGGGCATCCCCAGCGCCCGCCACATCAACAGACGCCGATACGACGCCAGCACCCTCCACGCACTCAACCCCGGAAAAGATCACGCCTGCTACCAGGCCACCCCAAAGCGCACCCAAGGGCCCTTCACCTGCCGGAACTGCAGCTTCGCCAGCACCCGCCCCGCCAAACCACCGCCCAGGAAAGAACCCAACTACCTCAGATGCATCCTCCTCAACACCCGCTCCGCCCGCAAACACGCCATCGAACTCTGGGACCTTCTCGACTCAACCTCCCCAGACGTCGCATTCCTGACGGAGACCTGGCTGAATCCCGCTTCAGCCCCCGACATCGCCATTGCCATCCCGGACGGATACAAGATCACCCGCAGGGACCGCACTAACGGAGTCGGAGGAGGCATCGCCATCATCCACAGGAACACCCTCAGAGTCTCAACCAACACCGACGACACCCTCAGCACCGCCGAACACATGCACTTCCAGATCCACACCGATCCCAACACCACCCTCAGAGGAACCCTCATCTACAGACCCCCGGACCCCGACCACAGTTCAGCGATTCCATCGCTGACTTCGTCAGCACACACGCCATCGCCTCCACGGACTACATCCTCCTCGGGGACCTGAACTTCCACCTCGAGAACAACAAGGATACCAACTCCACCACCCTGATCGACAACCTCGCCACCCTCAGACTCAGACAGCTCGTGACTACACCCACACACGCCGCCGGCCACACGCTAGACTCCATCTTTTCCGCAAGCCCACACGTCTCCTTCAACCACACCTCCGAACCCCACTGGACTGACCACTACTGCATCCACTTCACCTACAGGAAGCCCACCACGCACCACCGCACCGAACAAATGCCTCGCCGCTGCTGGAGCAGAGTCACGGAAGACCAGCTAACCACAACCTCGCCCTGAGCCCACCCGCCGAACCCTCCGACCCCGACACCGCCGCCCGCAACCTCAGACAGTGGATCGACGACTGCGCCAACACCCTCGCCCCGCTCAAGAATCCGCCCAACAGCCACACCAGCAAGAAAGCCACCTGGTTCACCGAAGACCTCCAGGCCTCCAAACGAACATGCCAAAAACTGGAGAAGATCTGGCTCCACGAACGGACAGCGGACAGCTACGCCGCCCACAAGAGCGCCACCCGCAATCACCATCACCTCATCAGATCCGCCAAAAGGGCCTCACTCAAAGACCACCTAGACAACAACGCACACAACAGCAAAGAGCTCTTCAACATCGTGAAGGAACTCTCCAACCCCAGCTCCAACACCAACGACATCCAGCCGTCGCAAGACCTGTGCGACTCACTGGCCACCTCCTTCCACCGCAAAATCGCCGGCATCCACGACAGCTTCAACACCACGACCGCCCCGGCAACCACCGAGACCACTGCCCCCACAACCACCAACCGCCTGCTCTCCTGGACCAACATCAACGACGAGGACACCAGCGAGATCATGAACACCATCCACTCCGGTTCACCGCTAGACCCGTGCCCTCACCACATCTTCAACAAAGCCAGTACAGCCATCGCGCCCCATCTCCGGAAAATAATCAACATCTCCTTCGAGACAGCAACCTTCCCGGAAAGCTGGAAGCACGCCGAGATCACCGCCTTACTCAAGAAACCCAAGGCAGACCCCAAGGACCTCAAGAACTTCCGACCCATCTCTCTGCCCCCTGTTCCCCGCGAAGGTCACCGAGAAAATCGTCAACAAACAACTGACCCGCTACCTCGAGGAGAACAACATCCTGGACCCTTCCCAGTCCGGCTTCCGCAGCAACCACAGCACCGAAACCGCCCTCATCGCCGCCACCGATGACATCAGGACCCTGCTAGACAACGGAGAAACAGCAGCCCTCATCCTCCTGGACCTATCAGCCGCCTTCGACACGGTCTGCCACCACACACTACGAACACGCCTTCACGACGCCGGGATCCAAGAGAAGGCCCTGGACTGGACCACATCCTTCCTTTCCGGCAGAACACAAAGCGTCCGCCTCGCCCCCTTCCGATCCAAGGCCACCAAGATCATCTGCGGCGTACCCCAAGGCTCCTCCCTCAGCCCAACGCTGTTCAACATCTACATGGCACCCTCGCCCGCGTCGCCCGACAGCACAACCTCAACATCATCTCCTACACCGACGACACCCAGCTAATCCTCTCCCTCACCAAAGACCCTCACACCGCCAAAGCCCACCTCCACGAAGGAATGAAGGCCGTCGCCGAATGGATGAGGACCAGCCGCCTGAAGCTGAACTCGGACAAGACGGAGGTCCTCATCCTTGGTTCCAACCCTTCAGCCTGGGACGACTCCTGGTGGCCAACATCACTGGGATCACCCGCCACCCACCGACCACGTACGCAACCTAGGGGTCATCCTCGACCCCACCCTCTCCATGACTAAGCAGGTCAACGCCATTTCCTCATCCTGCTTCAACATCCTCCGAATGCTCCGCAGGATCTTCAAGTGGATCCCCACCGAAACAAGAAAAACAGTCACCCAGGCCCTCGTCACCAGCAGGCTGGACTACGGAAACGCCCTCTACGCAGGAACGACGGCTAAGCTCCTGAGACGGCTGCAACGCATCCAGAACGCCTCTGCACGTCTTATCCTCGACATCCCCCGACGCAGCCACATCACACCCCACCTGAGAGACCTGCACTGGCTCCCTGTCAACAAGAGGATAACCTTCAAGCTCCTCACCCACGCACACAAAGCACTCCACAACTCCGGACCAGCCTACCTCAACAGACGACTCAGCTTCTACACCCCCACCCGCCAGCTCCGCTCGACCAGCCTCGCCCTCGCCACAGTCCCCCGCATCCGGAAAACGACCGCCGGCGGCAGATCCTTCTCCCACCTCGCCGCCAAGACCTGGAACACCCTCCCCACCAACCTCCGACAGACCCAAGACCTACTGGCCTTCAGAAGACTCCTCAAGACCTGGCTCTTCGATCAGTAGCAGCACCACCCCCCTCTTCCCCCAGCGCCTTGAGACCCTCGCGGGTATGTAGTGCGCTTTATAAGTGACATGATTGATTGATTGGTGAATCTGATGCGTTGGTGGTATCCTGTCATGGAGTTCTTGTAGGTGGTGCGGTCTTCCGAGGATTTGCTGTTTCTCCAGTTCTTCTCGACACGTCTGCAGGTGTTTCTGGATTCTTGGAGGTCAGCGGTGAACCAGGTGGCTTTTTTGGGGTGCTGTCTGTCAGGGTTCCGTATGGGTGCGAGCTCGTCTGCGCAGTTGGTGATCCATCTGTGAAATTCTTTTCCTGTGAGGTTGGCGAGGTGGAGGGGGCATCGCGGTTGAGGATAGAGTTGAGCTGCTCCTCGGTTACCTTGCTCCAGTTCCTTCGCGGAGGGCTGGGTGCTAGTTTGGGGGCGCTGGGTTTGTCGATGTGAAAGTGTATGCAGTGTTGGTCCATCCAGGGGGGTTGCGTGGTGTGGCTGAAGTGGATGTTGTTACCTCCTGTGAAGATGGGGACAAGGATGTGTGGTGGGGGTAGTGACGAGTTGCTTCAGTCCGAGGTTGGCGAGGTTGTCCAAGCGGGTGGCGGAGTTGGGGTCACTGAGGTTGTCAAGGTGGAAGTTGAGGTCTCCGATGAGTATGTAATCCATGGAGGCGATGGCGTGGGGCACAATGAGGTCCGAGATGGTTGTGGTGGATGCGGTTCGAGGTCCGGTAGGTCTGTAAGCTAGGGTGCCTCGTAGGGTCGTTCTGGGGCTGGTCCGGATCTGAAAATGGAGGTGTTCGGTGGTGGGCAGGCTGTCCTTCAAGCTGGAGGTTGTGAGTTGGAGGGAGCTCTTGTGTGCGATGGCAAGACCTCCTCCTGGGTGGTTGGGGCGGTCCTTCCTCTAGATCCTGTATCCCTCTGGGATGGTGGTGGCGATGTTTGGGGCGGAGGTGGAGTTGGCCCAATTTTCTGTGAAGAAGGCGACATCTGGAGAGAGGGTGTCAAGGAGGTCCCAGATCTCTACATCGTGTCTGTGCAGGGAGCGTGCATTGAGGAGGATGCACCTCAGGGCTTCTGGGGTGCTGGTGTCCGGTGTGGGGGCGGCAGCCATGGGGGAGCAGAGGGTGGTGAAGGTTTGGCATCAGTGACGGCAGGAGAATTGGCCATGGGTGGTGTTCGGCTTGGACAGCTGGCAGCTGTTGTTCCTTCCACGGTTGAGTGTGAGGAGGGCAGCTGAGTCGTAGCAGTGGGTGGTCAGGGATCCAGGGTCTCTGGCGCTGGTCGCAGTTGTGTCGTGGATGGGCGCAGACGGGCTTGCCTTTAGCATGCCTTTGGCGCGTCAGCAGCGCTCCTGCTGCGCGTGGCCGCCATTAAATAGGGAAGGGGGAGGGAAGCACAGCTGGGAGGCGGGGAGCGGGAACGGCAGGGGGAGGGGCCATGGTTGAGCAGCGGTGGGAAAAGGGCAGCGAAAATGGTCACAGAATCACAAACACCAAGCACAACAATACTAAAGATCGACAAAAAACAAAACGGGCACAACACACAGACAGACAACAGTGGGACAGCAGTCCTCGAATACCTACCAGGAGAGAGGTGTCGGGGCAGCAGCAGGCGACGTAACAGCAGAGCTGCTGGGGCGGAGAGCAGGACTCTGGCCAGGAGGTCAGAGGTCCTGCTCAGACACCCGAGCAGCGGCCACCATTAAATAGGGAAGGGGGAGGGTAGCGCAGCTGGGAGGTAGGGAGCAGGAACGGCAGGGGGGAGGGGCCGCGGGGGAGTAGCGATGGGAAAAGGGTGGCGAAAACGGGCACGGAGGACAAAACAAGGGCACAGGCACCAAAGTGCAAAAATAAACAGAGTCACAGAATCACAAACACCAGGCACAACAATACAAAAGACAGACAAAAAAGACAAAACAGGCACAACACACAGACAGACAACAGCGGGACAGCAGGCCACGAACACCTATCAGGAGAGAGGTGTTGGAGGCAGCGGCAGGCGACTTAACAGCGGAGCTGCTGTGGCGGAGAGCTGGACTCTGGCCAGGAGGTCAGAGGTCAATACAATATGTGGGTATTATTTAATTTTCTTAAACTATAATTATTATAATTGAAAATGCATATTTGCTTAAACTATCTAAAATATTTTTATTGAGCAGGATGTAAGTGATCTAGTGGTAATGGATGGGATAATAATTTAAAAAATGCCTAGTTATCAAAATTGCAATGTATGTTTGTTTAAAATAGGCAAATTGATTTTTAGGAGTGTGATGGATTTAGGAGTAATGGGTGGGGAAGTGTATTGATACTCAGGCCTTAATAACAATATTTGGGAAATAAATGTATAATTTATTATTACAGTTGCAATGCATATTTGTTTAAAATATGCAAAAAGTGTCTTAAGAGTGTGAGACAAGGGGTAATTGGTAATGGATGAGGAAGTTCTTAATTCTCAGGTATTATTTAAAATATTTGTGTATTAATAATTGTATTAAATGTATAATTATTAAAATCACAATGCATATTAGTTTAAAAGATGCAAAATAAACTTTTAGGATGGAAGTTAAGGGATCTAGGAGTAATCAGTGTTAAAGTCAATTAATATTCAGGTACTAATTGAAATCCATGTGTAAACATATTTTTAATGCATTTCAAATTACAGTGCATATTTGTTTAAAATATGCAAGAACAGCTGCTAGGGGCACAATTTAAGAGACTTAGGAGTAATGGGTGGTGGATCATATTAATACTCAAGTATAATTAAAATAATTGTGTGCTTATAAATTTATTCCATTTTGAATTACCTAAATTGTATTGCATATTTTTTTTAAATATATAAAATCATTTTAGGAGCAGGATATAAAGAATTTAGCGGTAATGGGTGGGTAAGTGTATTAATATAAGGTATTCATTAAAATAGCTTTGTAGGAATATTTTCATGAATTTACAATTCCTGAAATTACAATCCACATTTGTTTAAAATATGCTAAATAAGTTTTTAGGAGCTGGGTGTAAGGTTATGGGATTAATGGGTGGAGAAGTGTCTTAATACACAGTTATTAATTAAAATATTTGAGTATTAATATATGTTAATTAATAAAATCTATATTAAAAAAATAAGTGTAGTTTAAAAATGGGAACGTTATGTAACTATATGAATAATAAATATATTTGTAAATATAAATAACTACTTATTAATATACATGATAAACATTTACGATTAATAATTCTTTAAAAAAATAACACATTAAAATCTTATTTAAATATTGTATTAGTATAACAAATGTAATCATTATTATTAAAAATATTTTTATTTTTTAACAATATAGTCTATATTTAAAAAATATTGAAACAATCATTTGAAAGTTCATTGGCATAAAAAAATATTGTTTGCATATTTTCCTAATGTTTCCTATTCATTTCTATGGGAGACATTGTCAGTTTTGTTTTTACTTTTCAGTTTGACGTTCCTTGTTGTGCGCCTGTTTCTACAGTTGGTGGAGCATTGAGGTCAAGATCAGAAGCATGGAGGAGCTGCGGTCATGTAAGAACAATCCAGTTAGCTTAAAAACATTTAGGTTAGCCAATATATTGTAAGGAGAGAGGTAGTTAGATGGTAAGTAAAAGTATATTGTAGGTCGTGTTTGTTTAAATCAGCTCTCTATCCCGACAGAAGTTATGTTTGTATGTACACATTGGGTATTTTATCATTGTTTTTTTTTTTAAAACATAAAATAGGGTTGACAATTTGTTTCTTTGATTTGTTTTTAAAAACAAAAAATAAATGCAACAACCTAATATTTAGATACCGCACAGCTAAAATGTTTGCGGAATGGCAATGACAGTGGGGTCTAGTAGACTCCTGGAGTCGTTTTAACCCACAAGGCCGGGATTATTCCTTTTTCTTGGGGCTACATGAGGTCCATGTTCGCCTAGATCTCTTACTATCTACCCCTGCTGTGCATAGCTTGGTTGTTACAATCGAATACCTATCCTGTGAACTATCTCAGATCACAACCCGGTGCTGCTTCAGCTGGGCTGGGTGCCCCCAGGCCTTCAATCCCCACGTGGAGGCTTAAACCTGAATCGCTGGAAGACCAGGTCTTCTGCAAAATGATCAGGTCCAAAATAACGCAATTTTTCGTTGATAACACTGGGACGGCATCCACCCCCGAAATAGAATGGGACGCCTTTAAAGGTAGTGGTGCAGGGATACTGCATTGCTAAATCTAAGGGGGTTAGAGAAACACTTATGAACAATGTAGGAACAGCGGAAGACCGCCTACAAGACACAGAGATGCGGAGACCAAATCGCCCGATCTCCATCCTGAGCTCCTTGTGGCCAGGGAGGATGTTGTGGCGCAAACTGAGAGGCTTCGATGCTTTGATTACAAGGGCTACATGGAGAAGACGCATGCCGAATGAGATAAATCGGGCGCCTTGCTGGCATGGTTGGAGAACCCTGACAAAAGTGGCTCACCCATTCTGGAAATAGGAGATGAAGAGGGTTCCCGGGTACACACACAAGAAGGGATCAACAATATTTTCTCAGGGTATTACTTTTCTCTGTACGCTAGTTCGCCTTCACGCGCCCTCCAAGAGACAAGGGCATATCTATCTGGCAGACCTCCAGATCCTGCGGATTACGGAGGAGGAAGCGGAAGCTCTGGGCGGGGACATAAATACACACAAAATAGCTGCTGCTATTAAGCATATGGCGCACAACAAAACTGCGGGCACGGACGGACTCCCAGTAGAGTTCCACTCCACATGTTCCTCTGAACTAACGCCCCACCAGGCAAAGTTCTACGGGACGACCAAAGATACAGGCTCACTCCCAGATACTATCATAGTGCCCTTCCTGAAACCAAACAAGCCGGCCCATGATAGATTGGTTTACAGCCCACTGTCGATGTTAAACATTGATTACAAAATCCTAAGCCAAATCCTGACTACCTGCCTATTGCCCTTTTTGACCATGCTAGTGTACAAGGACCAAGCCGGGCTTATCCCATCCCGCAGCACAGCAGGGACCATCAGATGACTTATCTCTGTCATAGAGGCAAATGGGGAAAATCAGGAAGGTGCAGCGATCCTCGGTGTCGATATAGAGAAAGCCTTTGAAAGCTTGGACTTGCCCTACCTGTATGAAGTGCTAACGAACATGGGACTAGGGGAAGGCTTCATTAACTGGACTAAACTCCGATACACCAGGCCCACAGTGAGGGTACGCACAGGGAAGCACATAGCGTAGCACTTGACAGGGAAGCCCACTTTCCCCCCTCCTATTTGCGCTCGCTATAGAACCACTCGCGATTGTGGCCAGGAGGGGACAGTCTTATAGGGGACTAAATGTTGGGCGCACCAGGCACCACATAGTGCTCCACGCGGATGACCTTTTGCTGTTTCTTAATGGAGGGGATGAGGACTTACAGGGAGCTCAAGCACTGCTGGAGAGATTTGGCTCTCTCTCTGGCCTAAATGTGAGCTGGCGAAAGTTGCGACTCTTCCCGGTGACGAGGACAGGACACTACCCAAGAGACCTTGCATGCCTACCATGGGAACCTACCTGCCTGCCGTACCTGGGGGTCCACATCCACCAACCTGGTCGGATCTCTATGAGGGCACCATAACAAGAGCCTGCTTAGGACTGAGGGTGTCCATGGCTTTCTGACACACCCTGCCGCTCTCTTTGGCTGGCAGGATTGCACTCCTTAAAATGGTGGCGCTCCCCCGCCTATTGTACTATTTTAACGTGCTCCCACTCTGCATCCCTATGTCCTTCTTTAAGGAGTTGGACTCACAGATCCGGTCCTTTGTGTGGAGCTCGGAGCGATGTAGGGTCATTCTGACAGCAATGCGGCAGCCGACAACTGTGGGTGGACTAGTCGCCCCTAACTTTGAGACCTACTACATAGCGGCACAGCCGCAATGGCTGGTAAGAGGCATTGCCAAGAGATGAAAACATGATGATGCTCTGTATATAACCACGCCACCTCTGCCCGATCTACTGCGAGTCCTCCTCAGGGTGAACAGACCAGCAGGACGAGACCCCAGGAGCTGAAAATGCAAGCCAAATGTTGGCACCGAGGCTTAGAGAGAATGAGAGACCCTGTCCCATATTCCCCTGAAATACCATTAGATATGCTGAGGGTGCTTCCACACGGGGGCAACTGGCAGGACCTAGAGGCACGGACAGAAGCAGGGGTGAATAAGATGGGAGACCTCTATAGAGATGCGGAGTTGCTACCGTTTGAGGAATTCTGCACAGAGTTCGGACTCCCTCGTGGACACTTTTTATTACATAGAGTGCTCAGAGCGGCAAGCACTGGCGGACCAGCACAGAAGAACCCCCACAACAACAGAGTTGCTACTATATGGCCCTTTCGGCCGGTACTATTAAGACAGTCTCCTACTTATATACGGCGCTCTGCTTGGATGAGCAACGACCGCTGGAGAAACTATGTCTCCAATGGAAAGTGGACTTAGCTACCCCAATCCCGACAAAAGATTGGGACAATATACTGGCAGGTATCCCTAAGGTGTCCAGAAACATGCACTTGAAATTGATAAACTATTATGTTCTTCATAGGGCCTACCGGACCCCAGAATGCATAAGTAGATATTTCCACATAGAAGATGCGGCCTGCCCGCGCTGTGCCACAGACCACGCACACATCCTGCACATGTTTTGGGAATGTCCAAAGTTGTGCAAATACTGGGAGGGGGTGCTACATGTAGTAGGGGAGGCCATCCACAAGGAGCTCCCTTACTCTCCAGCCCACTACCTACTAAGATGGTTCCCCCACACCTCAAAATCCAAAGTCACCAGCAAATTCCAAGACCTGGCATTCGTACTTCCTAAGCGGGAAATAACCAGGAACTGGAAGTCAACAGGGGGCCCTAGGTTAACCCCCTGGAAAAAGGAATTCCTGAAGTGGGTGGAATGTGAGGGACAGATACTCTTGAGAAAGGCTACTAGAGGGTTTAGAAACATAGTGGTAGCTAGATCCCTGGGAAGCCCTATTACATGAACTAACACACCCTGATTCTGTGACTGCAGAGGGAGCGCCTGAGGACCCGGAACAAATGCCATCAACATGAAAGTGCTCTCATTGGCACTTGGCCACCCACGCACCCCCTTCACAATCACGATCTAAAGGCCCTGACAACTCCTTACTGCTCAGCTGCCCCTTAACCACACCTAGCATTGCTGATTCATACACTATTTTTGTGATCCACATATACATTAGTACAACGGTGACTCACAGGGGAGGGGGGAGTTAAACTTATAGCCACAACTCCTGAAGCTATTATGGCATTACTGTAATGTTAGAATTGTAATTAATAAAATCTGTTTTAAAGAAAATCAACTTAGCATTTAGATTAAATTTAGCAGGTTTATATTTCTTAAAGAAGTAAACTTCAACAAAGAAGCAAGGATACAGAATCATTGGACTGCATTACTCCTAAGTTACAGCTTTTCAGGTTGCTGGGATATTGAAAGTTATTTAATGCAAACAAGTATTGAAAGAAAGAAGATTGCATTGTGGATTTAGATTTTCATTTTTCTTTTATTTACAATAAAATCTATTTTACAATTTTCCATTTTTTTATTTTTAGAACGGTAAAGTAGAAGAATGGAATAAAAAAACAGGGAATTTTAATCCAACTATGGAGTGCATTAAAACAAAAAATTTGAGTTATGGATTTTGGATAACATTTATGGATTGTTGGATTACCTGTGTCTCTTGGTGAGTCAATGCATAAGTAATCACCGAGTAGTGAAGAAAGAAGACACTAACAATTAGGCAAATACAAATCTGAATATAATTTTTAAAATAAGGCAATTGTATGTTGTGGAAAGTAAGGGAGTAATGTTGTTAGTAGTGTAGGATGTATGCAATATCTTTAAGGTAGCCTGCTTCTCCCAACATTGAAAACTGTTGGATTTTAGCCAATAGTCTTTCAGATATGTCCTTGCTTCTTTTGAATATTCCAGAATGCAGACTACCTGTCAATGACCATAACTGTCTCATTTTCAGGAAAACATTGTTCCTTCTTCAAAATTTCAAGGAAATGATACAGGATTAAGTGAGCTTTCCGTATGCAACTGTTAAAAGAGTTATGCCAACCCTCAACAACATTGTTTTTTTACCCCCTTTTAAGCAGGTGGAGCAGCAGTTACACAACAAATTTCACGCTGTATGTCAATGCGAAATGCGTTCTTGGGTGAAAATCTCGCGGAACTGCACCACACGGTGCCATGGCGAGCAGCCATTTTGTTTCACACTCTGTTTATGGAGCTGGGGCCTAATTTTTGATCATTTTTCAGTCTATTTAATCCTTGCCTTCTAAAACTTTTTTCCCCTCATTTTTATTAATTATCTTACCTTTTGTCTTTTTTTGTGTGCATTTTATGTTTTTTCTACTTTTTGGTGTTTTTTTTCATTTGTCCTTTTTCATTTTTTTGCTTTACTTCCTTATTTCTTTTCCTTTCTTAGTTCTTTTTCCTTTTTCTTTTTTTCCTCTCTTCCCCCCAGCACCATGACAGAGTTGGAATCCCCAAAAAAAAGAGCAGCAGCTGCCTTCCTTGCTGAAGGTGGCGCCAGGAAGGGGTGCAGCCCTGTGCCTTGTTTTCAGAGGTGGAGGTGGCATCACTGTTCTTTTATGTCCAGCGCCACCTCCCCTCCACCCTGGCAGCAGGCGGCAGGCCTGGGTCCGGGTACAGATTGACGGCGTGCCAGCAACATTAGGCGAGGGTGCTCCGGGCAATGTTCAACTACTCTCGGATCTGATGCACTGAGAAGCAGCTAATGCACGGGTGGTCTGATGTCCTGGACCGAGACCAGGACCTGCTGGACCTGCTTGGAGTGGAGGTTGCGTAATACTTGTGTTCCATGCTATTGCTAATATTTTTTTCCCAAATAGCAAGCATGCTGCTCAGTGCTCACACTTAGTTAAGTTACGTTTACAAACAGTATGTGATCGTTATTCTAGACAGGTGCTCGGCGCTACCTAATTGTACTTGTTGGCACTCTCTTGGGCTGAATATGTAAGAAGTAATGCAGAGACTCCTTTGTCCTGTCACTAAGATAGTGGTAGTTAGTAGTAGTAATTTAGCGATGCACATCCGTTCACTTCAGATCTTAGAGCCTTTTTGTAGCTTGTGCAGTGGCAAGCAACCAATTTGTTGTACATACATGCGTCTATTTATGAATTTAAAGAAAAATGCAGACTTATTGAATTGGCCCGTCAAAGGGGGATGAGATTGCGAATGAGATGAGAAGAAGCAAACATCATTCGTTGCAATTTATTAGTAATTCCAAAATCTTTCACTAAATTGAAATAGAGCTACATAGGTATAGGAAATTTGGAATAGGATAGGACGGTCCGCGATACTACTACTAGTCGATCCTATTTAGAAAAGTTCAGTGTTATTGCGATTGCTTTTTCCTGCCCAAAAATATTTTTGGAGAGATTATTTTATTTATTTGCCACCAATCTTTTAATGTCTTACATCAGCACCCAGGGGCAAGAAGAGGGCTGAGGCAGATGAAGGAGCTGAAGGTGCCTCACAAAGAGGCACCCCAAGTGGTGTCTAGATCATCAGAAGGGGGGCTTGGAGAAGAAGATGATGCACTAACCCTCCTTTTTCTAGCTGGAGATCTGGAAGACAATGGATCTTCTGAAAGAGCGGCTTCCTCTTCTTCCTCAGCATGAAGCTCAATCTCCTGAACTGCTCCTACTTCAGGAGGAACTACTATTGGTGGTTATGGCTGTTGTTGTTGTTGTCCATTTCTCTGAGTTTCCTGCAACAACTGGGTACTACTTTGCAATAGAGATAAGTCAACTTCAACATCACTGCTCGTCGGCGTTGCCGTGATTAGATTGACTGCATCTGTGACAGCCATAGGCTTGGGCCTAGATTGGGATGGGTCCACTCATGTGGGGGTGCTGCTCCCAGCTTGCTCTCCAGAGGTCGGTGCGGCAGGCACAGTTTCTTTTTTCCAAGAAAGGTCTGGGTGGACATACAAGTGGTGATAATAAGCTCCCTCTTCTTTTCATTGGCTACTTTCTTGATAGCACTTTTATTTGGGGCCATCTTGAATCTGTTAGTGAGCAGTGGCACTTAGCTTCACGCAAGTTGAAGAAGAGATGTCTGTGTGATGTGTGGGTCATGCGTCATGTTGTGCACAGGCCTTCTGTCTGGCAGTACTCTGGGTGATGTTGTCTTGTCTCTTGTGCACCTAAAAGAAAAAAGCAAGAAGAACATCAGTGAAAAGTGGCATTGTTGCAGCTCAATTAGTAGTACAAAAAACAACATCATTTAGTGTGGTCACTGGTTACTTCTATAAATAATTAACAGCACTGTGTATCCATTCATATAACGGAAAACCACAGCAACATAAATTTTCATGGTGACTCACTGAACACTCAGGAAGGATAAGAAAGATCAACAACAACATACCGATGTAACTGTTTTGTTTATGTGCATCATGTGGGATGTGGCACTTAGGGAGGTGCAGCAGACAATGGAATACTCCTTTGACAATGAATGCTGTTATGCACCTATTGCAGACATAGGGTTGATTCATTGATGCCAGATGTAATGAAAATGGTTTGAAAAAAACATAAAAAATTAAAAACTGAAGAAAAATAAAAAATTTATAATTTTAAAAAATGTGAAAGTTAAATAAAATTAACAATTAATTAAAAAATAAAAATAAACTTTAAAAAAGACTAAAATTTAAAAAAATTAAATAAAAAATTATAAATAAGTGAAGTTATCCTCAAAGAAATAATAATAATTTATTAAACTACTACATCATTGCTCAACCATCCATGCAAGCATATGGCAAAGCAAAGGGCCACGCTGGCTGGATGCACACAATGGCTGCCTGCCATTGCTACATGGTCAGCAACAACAACACTGAGAAAGAAGGCATCGGGAACAAAGAGAAGACATGCAGGCCTATGGCAAAAATAAAGCACACTGGCCGGTTACACAAAATGGCCACCAGCCACATGGCACCAGCAACAACAAGCAAGAAGGCATGGGGAACAAACTAAAAAGAACACATGCAAGCCTATGGGAGAAGCTCACTGGCTGGCTACACAAAATGGCCTCCAGCCACATGGGCATTAATCACACAACAACAACAACAAGCAAGAAGGCATGGTCACAAACAAAGAACACATGCAGGCCTATGGCAAAAGCACACTGACTGCCTACGCAAACTGCCCGTCAGTCACATGGCAAAAGGAAGCCGGAGACATGGAAAACAATGGACATCATGCAGGCCTATGGACATTGACTAAACAAAAATGGCCCATGCACACAAGGCATGGGAAACAAAGGCAAATGGTGGACTTTGGCAAAAACACACAGGAGGCATAGTTAGACAGAGAGAACACTGCATTGATTAATTCAACAATGGCAGAAATGAAAATCAACAGGGCTACAATGTTTTACAACAACACACATCCTACAAAGGCATTACCCCACCTATACACTGTTTGCAGAAAACAAAACGAGAAATAACACAAAAAAACACTTTTTATAGTTTAATCCATTGCCATCCATGGCCTACATGATGTTTCAATTTAACAGACACAACAGAAACAGTTGTTACTCATGCACCCATGGGAAGCACTGGGCCTACTGGCTGGAAGGCCCATTCCATTGTCAGACTGGGCCACATAGTACATTAAAAAAATACAGCAAATTTATTAAAAACATGGAGAAAATGTACTAAACTGTGCAACATTTTTCCTTTACAAAAGAAGAAAAATCACATGCAAAAGATCAACAACAAACAGCAAGAAGGCATGGCCACAAACAAAGAACACATGCAGGCCTATGGCAAAAGCACACTGACTGCCTACGCAAAATGGCTGCCAGCCACATGGTCAGAACAAAATCAACCAGCAAGAAGGCACGGCCACAACAAAGAAGACATGCAGGCCTATGGCAAAAGCACACCAATTGGCTACACAAAATGGCTGCCAGCCACAGGATCACTCACAAGCAACAACAAGCAAGTGGCCTAGAAAACAAAGAACACATGCAGGCCTATGGACACTGACTATACAAAATGGTCCCTGGCCACATGGAGAACAAGGCCAGACAAAGGAGGTATTGGTAACACAGGGAAATGCCAAAAACAAACATTAACAGGGCTAAAAATGTTTACAACAACACACATCCTCCAATGGCATTACCCCACCGTACACAGTGTTTGCAGGAAAAAAATATGAAATACCACAAAAAAAACACTTTTTTTATTTTAATCCAAATCCATCCATAGCCTAAATGATGTTTCGATTCAACAGACACCACAGAGACAGTTGTTTCATGCACCCATGATTAGCACTGGGCCTACTGGCTGGAATGCCCATTAGCAGATCAGGCCACAAAGTGAATTAAATAAATATTGTAAATGTATTAAAAAAACATGGAGACAATGTAGTGAACTGTGCAACATTTTTACTTACAAAGAAATAACTAGGTCCCTACTAAAACTACAGGCCACCCACCACAATAAATTAAAAAAATTGATTAAAAGTATAAATAAATCCAGGTGCATGGCCCCTATCAAACAAACAACACCGGTTTTTCAACTTACTTACGAAATCTCAAATACAAAGTCCTAAAATCCAATGGTATATGCAGCAGACGCAAAGAGTGATCTTTCCAGCTCCAAATCCAAATGAAAAGTGACCAGGAAATGGTCAAAGCACTGGTAGGAGCCTTCTGGACAGGAACAGGAAGTTGGAGACTCTGGGGCACTTCCTTCCAGTTAACCCCTTCGATGCTCATGACGAGCTCAGCTCGTCATGCTGCACGGTCGGCGTGTGCGCATGACGAGCTGAGCTCGTCACGACCACGCCCGCGATCGGAATGTCCAGCACCTGGGCGGAATTCCGATCACGGCAAGCGGTTAAAAAAGTTTTTTTAAAAAGAAAGGACTCCTCACACAAAAAAAACGCTGAATGTCCACTTGAGGAGTTTTTTAACTCCAAATTATAATTTTGGGAAGCTTTTGATGCTTCTTGAGGAGAGAATCTTCCCCAAATTGCAGCCGCGGTAGATCCTGCGTGTTCAGGATCGTGTACGGCTGAAAACATCCGTCGGAAGACGCTGGCACGCCCGAATCATGTGTTGGTGACTGCAAAATCTCGCGGGAGCATGCGGTGGCTAGCAAATCTCATGGGGCCTGTGAACGGCTCTAAAAAACTCATGGGTGAGCGCTTGGCAAATCACTCCTGTGCACATGAAAGGATATTTTGTGCTTGCTAACAAAAAAGCTCTACTCCGTTGTGGAGTATGGAGTTTATCTGTAACTCCGTGTTCTCCCCGGAACGCGGAGTTGCCGAACTCCGCAAACTCAGTGAGCGGACAGAGTTTTACGCCCAGACCTACTTTTATTACATAAAAGTCACCCTTAAAGTAGGCCTTGGGTAGCCCATAGGGCAGGGTGCTGTATAATTAAAAGAAAGGTAGGACATGTACTTTTATGTTTTACATGTCCTGGTAGTGAAAACTCCCAATTTCGTTCTTTACTACTATGAGGTCTACCCCGCTCATAGGTTAACATTGGGAATTTATTATTAGACTTATAAGTTGTAATTCCTGATTGAGAAGGAGTAGCTCTGTCAAGTTTCATATCATTGAAATGGTAATGATAAATCCTCTTTACTGGTAAGGATTAATTTATCACTACACTTTTAAAAATGCCACTCTTAGAATGATGGCATTTTTCTGGCTTTGATCCTGTGTGGCTGCAGCCTGTCTCCAATACACGTCTGGGGTGGATGACAGCTGGACTTTGCACATTCCGTCTAGACAGCCGCAAACAAAAGGAGCTTAGGTGTGACTGAGTGGCTAACCACATCGTGATGGGCCATGCTGGGCAGGATGGGAGGGAGGAGCTGACACCTGAATAGGCTGTATCCTGTCCTCACACAAAGGGCAGCATATCCCCCTGTAGTGGGCCTGGTGCCAGACTTCGGAGGGAGGACCTCTGTGCACTTTAATGCCCCTCTTTGAAGTCACCCACACTTCAAAGGCACAACTGGGTATAAGTAATAGGTCTCTGACCCCACCAAATCAGACACTACTTGACCTGTCAAAAAACTCTGCCAGGAGAAAGGACTGCTGTGCTGCTACAAGGACTGCCACTATGCTGGACTACTGTTCTGGCAGAAATACTTTTCTGCCCTGCTGTCTGCTACCCTCTGCCCTGCTGAGGAAGAAAGGGACTCTTTGACTTGAACCCAGAGTGATCGCCAAGGGCATGCTGGTGTGCCTATTGTTTTAAGACTCAGGGATATCAAAGTCTTACACCATGTTCCTGGAACCGATGCATTCCCTTCTGCGTGAAACAGAACAGACGCATCGCTGCTAATATGGGAACAGAACTGGTGCATCGCACTTTGTACCAGTGCATCGTCATCTGAACCAGGGTATTGGTACCATTGCATTGCCACCGCTGCAGTGAGAAGCGATCAACACATCCCCTCGACTGCATGGAGAAACCTGGTGCATCGGCTTCAGAACCAACTCATCTCGGAACTGGTGTTTTGTCTTCAGAACTGGTGCATCACAATCGATGCGTGAAGAAAATCGATGCATCACCTCGACTGCAGGATCAACACCAAATCATTGCTTGGTTGCTCCCTGCATATCTCTCTTGCAACCAGGATCAAGGTTTTTTTGTTCAGGGGGCCTTCTGTGGCTCCTGTATCTGGATTGCGCTACATCGCGGTCAGCCTGAACTCTTGACTTTGCCCTGGTCCTGTATGAGCAGATAATCCCATAGGCAATTATTGCCTCTAAGTGCTATTTTTCACTTTTAATTTTTAAGAATTCATAACTCCGCTTATAATTTTTTTGATTTTTGTTGTTTTGGTCTTGTTTTATTTATAAGATTCTAAACTATGTTTCTTAACTGGTGTGGAGTCTTTTAATGATGTTTTTACTGTGTTACTGTTTGAAGTATTGCTCAAATACTTTACACATTATTTCTTACGTTAATCCAGCCTGCCCTGCCCCAAGCTACCAGTGGGTGAGCACAGGATAATTTATTCTGTGTATCTGACTTACCCAGACTAGGTTTGTGGTTCCTGCTTGGATAGGGTGCACAACTCTAGCAACCAGAATCCCAATTTCGAACATTTCCTTAGCTCAAATTGTAGTTTAATATTTGATAAGTACTCCTCAACTACGGATGATTTTTGTATTTTTTCCAATATGGCTGGGAAAAGTGGAACAACATCCTTGAATTTGGCTGTTAAGATATATCTTAAAAGTGGTATATATCATTTGAAATTTATAATCATTTATTAGTTTCTTAAGACTTTTATTGATAGTTTTAGACTTTATTACTGATAAAAATTAAGTAGATGTTGAGGATTATTTAACAGGTTGTAAACCATAAATCAAAGGTGAATAGTGTAACCTTTAGTGAATGAATGGTGGGTCAACTTAAATGTACCATCCATCATCCAAATGTTACTAGTTTCTTGGGTTACAGTATTATGTAGGGTTGCAAACATTAGTATATGTTTTTGAGAGAATTTGTTATCCTATAGAAGCAAAGCTTTATGGTCAAAGGATTCTGTTAGTTCTGAGCAAATGTTAATATCAGGATAGGTTTTCGAGGTTCTAAATTTTGGAATACTCACGTATTTTTGTGGTTGTACCATTCTTTGTAAATTTGTCATTGTGAGTATACTACTTGCAACATGATTGGGAATCTTCTGGGCTACCTCCCTCACAGTGTTCAATGGAGGTATCACCAAGTGACTTTATATGTTGAGCTTTTCTCTAACTCTTAACTCTGTTGCAGAGGCAAAGTGGTCATGATCAGTAGTCCTTTCTATAGTATCACCAAGAGTAACTACTCTGCCTTTGCAACATGTTGAGAAATAGTCCACACACAGACAACACATTAAGGGGCCAATTCCGATCTCGGTCGGAGGCGCACCCAATACCATTCGGTCGGGAAAAAAGCCATGCGAATGCCTGTTTCCCGACCGATCCGTACATTATTCCGAACGAGTAAGTACGATGCGCACAACAGCATAGAATCCGGCCGAGTCGTACTCACCCAATCCAGGTCCTGTTCACCGTCCTAGGCGAATCCGGAAACGCCGAATCAAGTCGCACGGAAGGGAAAATGCAGGCCCGTCCGGCCGGACAAGTACGATGCGCGTTCCGTACGCGCCGAACCCGTCGCTACGTCCGGCACGTCAAAGCTTCTGGGAGAGGCGCACATAAGCTCCGATTCGCGCCACAACACGATCCACGGCTACGAGGCGAACACGCCAGCGGCGAGGACGACGCGAAGCAACGAGAAAGACGAACGAGACGAACCAACCATGAATCCCTTCGTTCCGATCCTACCAATATTCTACATTTACTACCGGAACAGGCACGGACGCGTACGGCGCAGAAGGTAAGTCAGACACCAACCACAAAAACATACAACACGAACACGACACATCACACACACACAGAGGGTTGCAGAATTTACTTACACCAGCAACAGCACCATAGGGGCGGGATGCCCATCACCAATGCCACAT
Source organism: Calotriton arnoldi (assembly GCA_963921515.1). NCBI lineage: Eukaryota > Metazoa > Chordata > Amphibia > Caudata > Salamandridae > Calotriton > Calotriton arnoldi. The sequence continues at coordinate 259,842 of CAWUFW010004833.1, read as the reverse complement.
ATGCACACAGGGGCCTGGATGCGCACCACCACTACCACCCCTACCCAGGGGGGGCTGGATGACAACCACTACTACCACCCTTAGCCATGGGGGTGCCAGATGCCCACCACTACTACCACCCTTACCCAGGGGGGCTGGATGCCTACCACTACTACCACCCTTAGCCAGGGGGGCTGGATGCCTACCACTACTACCACCCTTAGCCAGGGGGGTGCCAGATGCCCACCACTACTACCACCCTTACACAGGAGGTGCCACATGCCCACCACCACTACCACCCTTACCCAGGGGGGCTGGATGCCTACCACTACTACCACCCTAAGCCATGGGGGTGCCAGATGCCTACCACTACTACCACCCTTAGCCAGGGGGCTGGATGCCTACCACTACTACCACCCTTAGCCATGGGGGTGCCAGATGCCCACCACTACTACCACCCTTACCCAGGGGGCTGGATGCCTATCACTACTACCACCCTTAGCCAGGGGGGCTGGATGCCTACCACTACTACCACCCTTAGCCTGTGGGGCTGGATGCCTACCACTACTACCACCCTTAGCCATGGGGGTGCCAGATGCCCACCACTACTACCACCCTTACCCAGGGGGGGCTGGATGCCTACCACGACTACCACCCTTAGCCAGGGGGCTGGATGCCTACCACTAATACCACCCTTAGCCAGGGGGGCTGGATGCCTACCACTACTACCACCCTTAGCCATGGGGGTGCCAGATGCCTACCACTACTACCACCCTTAGCCAGGGGGCTGGATGCCTACCACTACTACCACCCTTACCCAGGGGGCTGGATGCCCACCACTACTACCACCCTTAGCCATGGGGGTGCCAGATGCCCACCACTACTACCACCCTTACCCAGGGGGTGCCACATGCCCACCACCACTACCACCCTTACCCAGGGGGCTGGATGCCTACCACTACTACCACCCTTAGCCATGGGGGTGCCAGATGCCTACCACTACTACCACCCTTAGCCAGGGGACTGGATGCCTACCACTACTACCACCCTTAGCCATGGGGGTACCAGATGCCTACCACTACTACCACCCTTAGCCAGGGGGGCTGGATGCCTACCACTACTACCACCCTTAGCCATGGGGGTGCCAGATGCCCACCACTACTCCCACCCTTACCCAGGGGGCTGGATGCCTACCACTACTACCACCCTTAGCCAGGGGGCTGGATGCCTACCACTACTACCACCCTTAGCCTGTGGGGCTGGATGCCTACCACTACTACCACCCTTAGCCATGGGGGTGCCAGATGCCCACCACTACTACCACCCTTACCCAGGGGGGGCTGGATGCCTACCACAACTACCACACTTAGCCTGTGGGGCTGGATGCCTACCACTACTACCACCCTTAGCCATGGGGGTGCCAGATGCCCACCACTACTACCACCCTTACCCAGGGGGGGCTGGATGCCTACCACTACTACCACCCTTAGCCATGGGGGTGCCAGATGCCTACCACTACTACCACCCTTAGCCAGGGGGGCTGGATGCCTACCACTACTACCACCCTTACCCAGGGGGGGCTGGATGCCCACCACTACTACCACCCTTAGCCATGGGGGTGCCAAATGCCCACCACTACTACCACGCTTACCCAGGGGGGGCTGGATGCCTACCACGACTACCACCCTTAGCCAGGGGGGCTGGATGCCTACCACTACTACCACCCTTAGCCAGGGGGGCTGGATGCCCACCACTACTACCACCCTTACCCAGGGGGTGCCACATGCCCACCACCACTAACACCCTTACCCAGGGGGCTGGATGCCTACCACTACTACCACCCTTAGCCATGGGGGTGCCAGATGCCTACCACTACTACCACCCTTAGCCAGGGGGCTGGATGCCTACCACTACTACCACCCTTACCCAGGGGGCTGGATGCCTACCACGACTACCACCCTTAGCCAGGGGGCTGGATGCCTACCACTACTACCACCCTTAGCCAGGGGGTGCCAGATGCCCACCACTACTACCACCCTTACCCAGGGGGTGCCACATGCCCACCACCACTACCACCCTTACCCAGGGGGCTGGATGCCTACCACTACTACCACCCTTAGCCATGGGGGTGCCAGATGCCTACCACTACTACCACCCTTAGCCAGGGGCTGGATGCCTACCACTACTACCACCCTAACCCAGGGGGCTGGATGCCTACCACGACTACCACCCTTAGCCAGGGGGCTGGATGCCTACCACTACTACCACCCTTAGCCAGGGGGTGCCAGATGCCCACCACTACTACCACCCTTACCCAGGGGGCTGGATGCCTACCACTACTACCACCCTAAGCCATGGGGGTGCCAGATGCCTACCACTACTACCACCCTTAGCCAGGGGGCTGGATGCCTACCACTACTACCACCCTTAGCCATGGGGGTGCCAGATGCCTACCACTACTACCACCCTTAGCCAGGGGGCTGGATGCCTACCACTACTACCACCCTTAGCCATGGGGGTGCCAGATGCCCACCACTACTCCCACCCTTACCCAGGGGGCTGGATGCCTACCACTACTACCACCCTTAGCCAGGGGGCTGGATGCCTACCACTACTAGCACCCTTAGCCTGTGGGGCTGGATGCCTACCACTACTACCACCCTTAGCCATGGGGGTGCCAGATGCCCACCACTACTACCACCCTTACCCAGGGGGGGCTGGATGCCTACCACGACTACCACACTTAGCCTGTGGGGCTGGATGCCTACCACTACTACCACCCTTAGCCATGGGGGTGCCAGATGCCCACCACTACTACCACCCTTACCCAGGGGGGATGGATGCCTACCACTACTACCACCCTTAGCCATGGGGGTGCCAGATGCCTACCACTACTACCACCCTTAGCCAGGGGGGCTGGATGCCTACCACTACTACCACCCTTACCCAGGGGGGGCTGGATGCCCACCACTACTACCACCCTTAGCCATGGGGGTGCCAGATGCCCACCACTACTACCACGCTTACCCAGGGGGGGCTGGATGCCTACCACGACTACCACCCTTAGCCAGGGGGCTGGATGCCTACCACTACTACCACCCTTAGCCAGGGGGTGCCAGATGCCCACCACTACTACCACCCTTACCCAGGGGGTGCCACATGCCCACCACCACTACCACCCTTACCCAGGGGGCTGGATGCCTACCACTACTACCACCCTTAGCCATGGGGGTGCCAGATCCCTACCACTACTACCACCCTTAGCCAGGGGGCTGGATGCCTACCACTACTACCACCCTTACCCAGGGGGCTGGATGCCTACCATGACTACCACCCTTAGCCAGGGGGGCTGGATGCCTACCACTACTACCACCCTTAGCCAGGGGGGTGCCAGATGCCCACCACTCCTACCACCCTTACCCAGGGGGCTGGATGCCTACCACTACTACCACCCTTAGCCATGGGGGTGCCAGATGCCTACCACTACTACCACCCTTAGCCAGGGGGCTGGATGCCTACCACTACTACCACCCTTAGCCATGGGGTGCCAGATCCCTACCACTACTACCACCCTTAGCCAGGGGCTGGATGCCTACCACAACTACCACACTTACCCAGGGGGCTGGATGCCTACCACCACTACCACCCTTTGCCAGGGGGGCTGGATGCCTACCACTACTACCACCCTTAGCCATGGGGGTGCCAGATGCCTACCACTACTACCACCTTTAGCCAGGGGGTGCCAGATGCCTACCACTACTACCACCTCTACCCATGGGGGCTGGATGCCTGTCACTACTACCACCTCTACCCATGGGGGCTGGATGCCTACCACCAACACCACCCCCACTCAAAGGATGGACAATGCATGACACAACCAGCACACCACAACCTAGGGAATGCAAGAAAAAGACATCCCCCAACACCATGACAAGCGTGTGCAGACTGTGTCAAATGCCTACAACACTGAACATGACTTTGAACATACAATGTGACCCCTATCACATGTGCCACACATATATGTGTGTGGCCCCCACAATGCAAGCAGGCCATGACCATTGTGGCAATGGAGTCCAAATCCCCATCATCACAGTGACCAAAATGTAAGTGTGGGGTCCATAGCTGAAGCACATTTTGAACATTGTGGCAATGGGGTCTAAACCCCCATCATCACAGTGACCAAAATGTAAGTGTGGGGTCCATAGCTGAAGCACATTTTGAACATTGTGGCAATGGGGTCCAAACCCCCATCATCACAGTGACCAAAATGTAAGTGTGGGGTCCATAGCTGAAGCACATTTTGAACATTGTGGCAATGGGGTCCAAACCCCCATCATCACAGTGACCAAAAGGTAAGTGTTGACAAAGAAAAAGCTGCAACTGCCAAACTGCATGGATGATTCCTGGTCACAGAACATAAAAGACATCAGTGGCAAAGTAGTGCATGTGTCCCATTGCAACATAGATTGGGGGAGGCAAATACTGCAGTGCAAATAAGACATACCTTTGGCCATGTGCAGACAAACAACACCCATGGGGGCTGACACTGTCAACATTCATCAATGACACATGACAGAAGTGACCATCAGAATGCAGACCCACATATTTGCACCAATGGGCACACAAATGCAGATACCCTGTGGAGACTGTAGATGTGAGGTGAACAGATACCATACCATGGCAGCAATGGGACCCCCAAACCATGATCATTGTGCTGACCGATGACCTAGGAGTCCCAGGGACAGCAGGGGAAACCCACCAAACAACATACAGCCAATGGCACACCTAAGATATGACAATGCAGTGGTGCAGATGCACAAACACAAACAGGCAGACCCACACTGCACATCAAACACAACAGGTGAGGGGGTGCCAGTGTCCCCAGGCAACCACACAACACATGAGGAGGCCTGAATACCAATTACACAGATGTGCATACAGTGCCACACAAAGGTAACTCATGGATCCAAATCCCCTATGTGGGCAATCAGGCATTGTCAGATGAGAGGGAGCACAAATCACACATGTCACACAAGCATGTAGGAACAGCAACTGACACAGCAAGACACAGACACACCACAGCACTACCCCGAGGGCCCCCACAATGTGGTGACCCTGGGCTGCATTACAATCCCACTGTGATGACAAAGCTAAATGTCGTTCACACTGTGAACCACAGTCATGTGTCCTGAGCAACAAACTACCATCACACCTACACAAGCACAAATCAATCAGCACGGCCAGTAAGCCAAGGCCAACATGGAGGCAGGGGTGTAGCCGGGCAACAACTCTCATCTGCACACACTCAACACCACACACCTCGACCTCCAACAATGTGCAGCAGTGAAGCACACATGCACTGGTGACATTGCACATGCACCCATGACAATCCCAGGGTGGTGGGTGGGAACCAAGGTGCAGAAACACATCACACATGGCCACTCAACAAGACTCCTGAATGTCTGACACACTGCACACTACGCTGTACATGGACATGACGGCAATACCACACCAACCAATGGGATCCCAGCCACAGTCACACACCAATGAAGAAGCCAAGGTCACCCACAAAGAACACACATAGACAACTACCAACATTGCAGCCCGGACCCTGAGGAGTGCCAGCAGTCACACACACAACGTGTCACAATCACTGAAAGATAACACAAACTGGAAATCACATGACAGGTGTAAACAACAAGTGCCAAGGGAATCCTGACTGTGACCCATCTGCGTCTGCACACAAACTCAGCCCTGACAGCAAACACACCTATGGGTGACACCCTGATGACCAGTAATGTGCCATGCACCCACACCACAGAGAACCCAGGGAGAAGACTTTGGGGGAACATAGGTCAACTCAGCAAGCATCACAAACAGGTAAACACTAGGGATCCCAGCATGCACAGCAAAACGGAGGTGAACACACAGACATGCTCATACAACACACACCTTGGGCGCAGGCAATGTCACAGGAGTACACACTGCCATGAGGGGACTCCACTCCTGTGTGAGGAAAGCTGTGCCATATGTTGCCTCAGTAGGGCCCCATCATGTCAGCTGAGCACTTGGTCACACAATCAACAATTAGCACCAAATGAAGGCTCCCGTCACATCAGCCTGGTCATGGGAGTGCCAACGAAATCATCAGCACAGATCCAACACACTTATATAGCAATGTTGCACTGACAACACAGATCAGTCCTTCCCCATTGATGCCCAAACCTGCATGTCCAGTGGAGATGGCCACACGGTCAGGGAAGTAGACGAATTGAACAATGGCAGGCACAACAGATGTGCAGGGGTGGAAGCCACAGATGTGAAAATGCTAATGTAAGTAGGAAATCCTATTGCCAAATATTGAACACATGACACCCTCAGATGCTGCTAAGGATGACATGGATACACCACAGGATAGGACACATTCCCCCTGGACCACATGTGTTCCTGCACAGTAACACTTCATTATCATGAGACCAAATATCACCATCACTGCAGCAAGGGCATGGTTAGCATCATCAACAACATGTACATCAGTATCAAAAGCACTAGAGAACAGAAAGTTGCTTTATTCATCATATGTGTGTCCAAAAACTCAGAGAACAGTAATGCTCCAACAAAGGCCAATGGCCAGTCCATCAAGTAAGTCAATACAGGGTGACAGTGGCAGATGTCACCCTACGCATGCCTGCACTGCACAAAACCAGGGACAATCCACTAGGAGGGGCAACCGGGGGGGCAGGCCAGGCACCGCAGGGACAGGATCAGGGCTCACCAGGAGGAGGCAGGGAAGGGGTGGTGGGTGCTGGAGAGCCACTGACAACTGCAGTGGAGGTGTCTGACATGGTGTGTGCCGGTACAACTGGGGGCATGGCTCGGATGGTGTGTGTGCCGGCACGACTGCAGTGGACCGTGCAGATGGAGTGGACAGGTCCGCCACTGCAGTGCCCAAGTCAGACAGGGTGGTAGTGGACTCCACTGCAGTGCCTACCTCCAGGGGAGGAGAATGGGGAACAGGCAAGGTGGGCTGGACAGAGGGGAGGACACCCTCACCACATCAGTGGCACAGACAAGCGCAGCGAGGGGTGTGGTGCCGGGAGAGCAAGTGGCAGGGGGAGAAGGCCGGATCCTCTTGGGGATGGTATATCTGTGGGTGGGGGAACCTGGGGCAGGGTGTGGTGGGGGCACCTGTGGAGTGGGGGCCTGAGGGATGGAGGAAGGAGACCTGGTGCCTGAGCTGCAGGGCGGCGGCGGGGTCTTGCTCTTACGACTCCGGGGGACTTGCGGGTGGGGGCCTCAGTCTGTCTGCGCCTGGGGAGGGTGTCCGGGGGCGAGGGCACTCTGCTCCGTGTGGGTGGGCTTCCTCTTCCCCCTGGATGCTGGAGCAGCTGGATCGTAAGGGATGAGGCCGAGGTCACAGAGGAAGAGCCGCTGTGACTTTGGGGTTGCAGGTGAGGCAAGGGAGGGTGCTTTGGAGGGAGAGGCAACTGAGGACTGCGCAGTGCTTGTGGATGCGTGTGTGTGTTCCAGGGCCCCATCCCCTGTGAGTCTGGTTTCAGTCCCCTGACTGTGCGTGCATGTGCGTTTTGTTTGTGGCGTGTGTGTCTGTGTGCTGGACGTGTGTGTGCTGGTGTGTGCCTGTGCCGGTGTGTGTGTGCTTGGGACGGGTAAGGTGCTGGGGAGTGTGGATGGAGCAGAGGCAGGAGGGGTGAGGGACTGTCTGAGGAGGGACACTGCTGCCGTCAGGGAGGAGTCCATGGACCTATTGCCCCTCTGTAGGTCAGACATGCCCGATGAGATGCCCTCCATGAACGACACCAGCTGAGTCAACAGAGCGGTGTGCGCATGGAGGACACTCAGCATGGCTGTCTGCCCTACATGGAGCTGGCGAAGGAGGTACACAGATTCCTCACTCAGGGCAGCAGGGGACACAGGGGCAGGGGGTGCGGTGCCTGGCCCGAAGGAGACACGCTCCCGAACATGGGAGTCTCCACGGACCTGGGGAATGGGAGCCGATGGGAGGGCGGTGGTGGTGCTGGTGGGGACAGCAACACTAGCTGGGGTGTGGTGGCTGCTGACACCCGCCTCCATAAGGGAGTCATCCTCCGAGCCGCTGTGGTCCTCAGCTGAGGTGGATGCTGCTGAGGACTCCTCGGTGTGGCTCCCCTCACCCTCCGTGCCACTGGGTCCCTCCGACCACTCCTCGGCTGCTGACCCAGTCTGGCTCTCCGGCTCCTCCTGGTCCGTGGAGCTGTCCCCTTCCGTGGCCGTGGATGGATCTGCAATCAATGGGGAAACAGACAGACATCAGTCACCTGCACCAAACGCACACACCACTGTGAGCACAGCACATTACAGAGCAAGCCCTGGCATCATTAGTTGAACATTGCTAAAAGTGCCCTAACTGAACAGGAGAAGCCAATTGTCAGTCTGATGCCAACCATGGCACTCACATCCCACATGGCCTTGCACCCATCTGTCTGGTGTCTGTTGGATAGCAACACCCCAGTGTGGACACATGCACCACCTACACAGTAGTTGGACAGTGCAGAGGACACGGTGTAGCATGTGGACATGCACACATCACAACTCTTGCCACTGAGTCAGTACAGGTTTCCGGATGAAAGGGATGCCCAGAGTCAAATAGGAAATGCATGTGATGCATACCAGCGACAGACACCATGATGCACCCATGTCCTGATAGCCATCGCCACAATGGTGTGCATGTAGCACATGTCACTCCCCGGCAGGATCACCAATAAGTAGACACATGCCATGGCGGAGGCATGACTGCTAAGTCATACATCACTGTCTCAGTGATGTATGACTTGGCAGCCAGACAACAACACTCTGCACTGTGTCACAATAGTAGGTCATGGGGAATGCAAGTCCTGGAGCTGCACAAGTGCACATGTACATCCCCCACACAACTCATCATCTTAACCCTCATCTGTCCAGGTCATACCGATTGGACATATGGGAGACCTGTGACACTACCCTCTGAACCTGAGCCCCTCACAATCTGCTGTGAATGGGAAACAGCTGCCTGAACTTCACATTCGCATACCCCAGTCTGCACGGGCAGCTGATCAAACACCTATGTGACACACAAGTATCGTCTCCTATGGTCACATCTCCAGTGGCATGCTGAGCCCCTACCGAGAAACACCCCAGCAGTCCTGGCAACAAATCCACAGCACACTGACACAGGGGCAGACACCTGAGGGGTCAAATCACTGCGCACAACGTGTCAGCTGATACACGGGAGTGGGAGTACAGGTGTATTGGATGGGCTGGAGTAGGCATGACTGTCCTGCCCCACATGAATGAGGTATGAGCCCTGGACAGTGGATAGCTGGCTATGTATGTGTGACACACGTAATCTGCACACTCCTGGGGCCCAAACATTGTTCCCACCCGCTGCATGGGTATGTGCCAGATACCCCAGGCACATGTGGTGGCTCAGCTCAGCAAGTGGACCGCATATCAAAGCAACACGCAGATTACATGTCCAAACACAGGCGTTGTGTGAACAATGGACCCACCCATGATGCCCACAACAGAGTTAGGGAAACAGATGCTGTCCCCCACCTTGAGTGAAGCAAACTGCAAGGACACAGTCCCAAGTGACACAATTCCCTGAATGTAAGGGCCACACCTGGGTATCAGATGAGGAGTGGGCAGTGCACAATAGAGGGACATGGCTCCTGGACTACATGACTGCTGTACTGTGGCAGTTTAACCAGGCCAGAGGAGGGCACATAGCATGTAATACAGAGTTCACAGTGCAGTCTTTGACTCACCCCCTCCTTGCTGCTGTCTGGCCTTCAGCTGCCCATCCAGGTCTGGAAACACCACCGCCAGGATCTGGAGCATGTGGGGGTCAGGGTCCGTGTTCCGCCCCTCCTGCGAGGAGGCGACAGCTTCAGCTGGACCCGTGCAATCCTCCGGGTCCAGCCCCGAAGGTCCTGCCACCTCTTCTGGCAGTTGCGGATCCGGCGCTTGTAGACCCCCACGGACCGGACAGCCCGGACGATGTCCTTCCAGATCTCCTGCTTCCGATGGGCATTAACCTGTGAGGATGACAAAGTGAAAAGGCCATTACTACACATGCAACATATCCGTGCATGACACAGTTGTATATACATGTCTCAATCACAGGGGCACATGATGTACACAGGCAGTGCAACGCTGCCCATGGACAGTTTGCCAGAAGTCACTACATGGAATCATTGCATGGGAAGTAAAACCTTGTTCAAATGCACTGTCACAGCACCATACCTGTCCAGTGCATGTCACTACACACTATGGGGGGTGACAACTACTCAGTGAGCCTGCTAGCCAGTGGCGTGCAGACTTTCAGCCTTGCCAGTCAGACAAAATGCACATTCAGAAAGGCAGTGCACAGAACACTCACCTGCTCCCCTGGTGTCCCATACAGCTTGCTGTACTGTGGAAGTAGGCTGTCCAGCAGGGCCTGGTTCTCCTCAAGGCTGAAGGCTGGGGCTCTCTCCACAGTACGTGCCATTGCAGGGTCCAGAGGGGCAGAGACAGCAGCAGTGCAGTGGCAGATGTCGTCCTGGAGCATGTAGTGCAGGCAAGTGAGCTCTCAGGGGAACAGCCAGCAATATATATGTGCTGCAGAGGCAGATACTGTCCCATGTGTCCAAAGTGATAGGTCCAAGTCGTTTGCATCTTCTGAATCTGGCCAATCCATGGAATAGCAGCACCAATACACGCCCACAGCATCCTTCAAATCTTCAACTTCATGACATACATGATTTTGCAACATTGTTGTGGGTGACCAACTGAATTTCCAGCAACCGACTCGTTCGAATTTCGAAAACGCGCCTGTTGCCAGGCTAGGCCATTGACAATGGGTGCGCACCGATCGGTCCATTGCGGTTCAACGCGTACAGGGGTACAACGCGTACCCGCACACATTGAATGCAATGGGCCGGCCGGGTGCACCGATCGGTCCATTGCGGTTCAACGCGTACAGGGGTACAACGCGTACCCGCACACATTGAATGCAATGGGCCGGCCGGGTGCACCGATCGGTCCATTGCGGTTCAACGCGTACAGGGGTACAACTCGAACCCGCACACATTGAATGCAATGGGCCGGCCGGGTGCACCGATCGGTCCATTGCGGTTCGACGCGTAAAGGGGTACAACGCGTACCCGCATACATTGAATGCAATGGGCCGGCCGGGTGCACCGATCGGTCCATTGCTGTTCAACCCATCCCTGTACAAGTGACTGGCATATGTCACCATGCCTGTCTCAGATGAACATATGCCAGCCACAAATAGCTCCCAGGGAGTGAGGGGCACACCTACAACACCACAGCCTGTCCAAACTGTATCATAAGGCATGTAAGGCTGCATTTCCTATTGTGTGTATGTTGGTGTACATGTTGTCCTGTGGGTGTCACCTGGGGGCAGCCACCCCCAGGCTGTGCACGTGTTCATGGGGACAGGAACCTGGGTGTTACGTGTACATGACCACTGTGATGTGCAACTGTTCATATCTGAGCATGTGCCATGGTCACATTTCACGGTGGTGTATGTGTATGTCATGTCACATACCCCGTGAGTCCCATGTGGGACGGTATGTTTGAGCCAGGGTGACCCAGTGGCACAATAGTGATGGTCCTCCACAGTCTGTGTGCATGTAGTGTTTACAATGTCTCTGATTTCATGTGCACAATGGGAGACAGTCTCCACATCCACTTTGTGTGTGCATGGACTTTGATGTTGTGCGTGTGTGTGTCACAGACGTCCATGTCTGTCCTGCAGAGGCAAGTGGAACCACTACCTGTGGGGGTCATGGTTGTTTTGCTGTGGTGTATACATGATACTCCATGTAATGCCAGTGTCCATGTGGCAATACAGGGTCCCTGGGAATGTACCTGTCATTGAGCTGTGATGCCTGGGGCACATCTGTCCTCACATGTCACTGTGGGGGTGATTGTGACATGGCAGCAGGAGATGGGAACTGTGACACGGCCTCATGATATCCAATGGGCCAACCTGGGACTTATTGATGCCACTTGTTGAACCGTGATGACAGATGTTGGCCATGTATGTACCATACATGTCCTTACGGAACTGCACACTTCATGTAGTTGTGCCTCATAATGATGTATGATGTGATATTGAGTGTGTTCAATGCCGCATATGTGGGGTGACTGACAATTTTGCTTTCTTCTCCTCTGCACTGCAGGGCTCCTGCTGTCCATAGACCATTCCCAGACCTGGCAACGATGGTGGAACGGGACAGCATCCGACGGTACCGCTTCACCAGGCAGCTGATTGAGGATTTGGCAGTGCAGTTGGCCCCACATTTGCAGCCTGGCCGGCCGTATCCTACAGCACTGACCCCCAAGGTGAAGGTGATGGCAGCCCTACACTTCTTTGCCACCGGTACCTTTCAACATACTGTGGCGACTGCTGGTGGGATGTCACAGACCATGTTCAGCCATGTGCTCCGCGATGTTTTGGAGGCAATGTTGCTATACCTGAACCGGTACATCTATTTCCCTAGACTGCAACGACTCACTGACGTGAAGAGTGACTTCTATGCCCTGGGGAGGATGCCGCATGTCATTGGCTCCATTGATGGGACACATGTGGCTTTGGTACCACCACAGGCACATGAACAGGCCTACCGTAACCGCAAACACTACCACTCGGTCAATGCACTGGTGGTGTGTCTTGCAGATATGACCATCTCACACATGTGTGCCCGTTTCCCTGGTTCAGCACACGATGCCTTTGTGATGAGGAGTAGTCGCATCCCCAGGATGATGGCACAGATGCAGAACCAGCGTGCCTGGCTTGTCGGTGTGTACTGACTTTGTGCCATTGTGTGTGATCTGATCTGTAGTATTCCGCCCACTTTTTCCAAGTCAGCTAATATGCACTTGTCTGTCCGTAGGTGACTCGGGATACCCCAACATGCCGTGGTTGCTGACACCCCTCAGGAACCCTGTGACACCAGCCCAGATGCGCTACAATGAGGCACATGGTCGGACCAGGAGAGTGATTGAGCGGACATTTGGTCTCCTGAAGAGCCGCTTCCGCTGCCTCGACAAGACAGGAGGGTCCCTCCCATATGCCCCAGCGAAGGTGTGCAAGATTATCATCGTCTGCTGCATGCTCCACAACCTGGCAGTGCGGAAGGAGTTGCCTCTCATCCAGGATGACAATGACCAACATCCGCCACCTGTGGAGGATCCTGGCCTGGACCACGATGCCAGTGATGATGATGATGATGGTGATGTCCGCACACAGCTCATCACCAACTTCTTTAGCTGAATGTGAGTATCCTGAGGTGTCATGTCAATGATGTGAGTTGGCATGATATGTGTAGGTGGTGCTCTGGTGCTGTTGGAGTGTGTCCATGGGCTACTTGACTGGATGTGTGTAGCGATGTGTGCTTACAGGTGGTCTGTACTCCCCAACAGTGTTGACATGCTAACTTGGTTCTGGGTGGGTATCTTGTAACATGTATTGTGCATGAGTTTTGCTGTTCTGTCCTGTTCTCCATTGCTTTTGACTGTGTGTCATTTCTGTCCTTCACAGGGTACTTTCAGATTCGTTTGGTCAACTGTGTCCACTGACGACGTCATTGTACTTCCAGGGTGGTAGCTGTTGTGTCCCTACAGGTGATGTGCGCCACACCCATGGACTTCCTTCCTTCTACAGTTGTTGACTGTGTGCCCGCTGCCAGGTGGGATTACCTTGCATCTGTAGTGGTTACGACATGTTGCAACTGTGTAATAAACCTGTGCTTCACTTTGTGATGTGCGTTGTCTGTGGTCACACATTTGACTGCCATTTGCTTACTGCACCTGTGGGCTACTTGACTACAACTGGGAATAGGTGTGGTGTCTGTGCATTGCACCGTCTTTCCTGGCAACATCAGTGTAGGCAATGAGTCAGATGGCCTAGGTGTGTATGTGTTGTGTAGCCCTGGTGGTGTGTCTCCCTCATATGTGTCACGTTGCCATTACTCACATGCCTGTGTTGTACTTGCTGTTGCAGTTCGCATACACAGTGTAATTTTGCAGTTCATCATCCCCATGACAGCACCCACGTTGGAATCACAACAGAGGCAAGTATGGTGTATTAGTGTGTTTATTGTGATACATTTGTGTGAATAGTGCACAGGATGGTTAGTGCTGTACATTTATATTGCAATCAGAAGTTCCTAGATGAATTGAAAGTCCTGGTAGACAAAATCCCCAGTATCGGGGCCACAGTTGTCTGAGACATTGGTCCAACTTGTACTCCCCATGTCATGTGTGGGAGTTGGGTTGCCGTCAACAGGGTGAACAGTTTGCGCACAAAGGCGATCATCCAGAACAGGTTCAGGCTTCCTGGGGGTTGCACTTGGCCATCGGCCTCTCACTTGCCCCTCCTCGGACGACCCCTCTTCTTTGGGGGGCCCCTCAAGTACAGGCTGCTGCGGTGCAGGGGACTCTCCGCCAGAGTCATCCTCCCTCCCTGTGGCAGTTGCAGTTGTTTCAGCACCAGATGTTGTTGGCACACAGGGAGGTGTAGACTGGTTGCTGGTCATCTGGCGGAGGCATTGTAATATGTCCCTATGCACCGCCGTCATCTCTTGTAGTGTGTCCCAGTTGGACTCCACGCGGGACATGTGTGAGTCCAAGCGGGCATGATGGGCAGCCTGCTGCACTTTGATGTCCCTGAGGAGCCCCACTACCTGGCTGAGATCTCCGGTGCTGGACTGGTACGCATCGGCTATGCGTGCCAGTTGTGGGTCATCATGCACACCAGACACCTCTGCAAGCAGCGACCTCTGTCTCCCACCCCTCCCACCACCCCTGCCGACATGTGCAGTGCGTGCAGTGGCACGCACAGATGACCCTGGTCCCCCTTGGGGGTTGGTGGTGGTGGTGGTGTCCATGGCCCCACGTTGGTCCAGGGTCCCTGTGCTGGTGGTGCTCCTTGTTCTGTCCATGTCGGCAGGGATGGTATTTGTGGTGACAGTCATTGGAGGGGTGGGTGCAGGGGGTGCAGCTGGTGGTCCTGCTGGTGCTGCAGCTGGTGGTCCTGCTGGTGCTGCATGTTGACTTGCACCGGAGGTGCCAGGTTGGTCTTCTTCATCCGAGGAGGGCAGAGGCTGTTCGACACCAGTGAGCTCTGTATCCTCTTGAGCCTGGGACTGGGACTCCTCAGCGTCTGCTGCTGTGTCCCCATCATCACCTGTTTTTGGGAGACACACACAATGTATGTTATGTTTCTGCAGGCATCAATGGTTGACACACCTGACAGTTGTGACTGTGCCTCTGGGTGCGGGCCTGTACATTGCATTGTCCTAAGTTGTCACAGTCAGGGGTTGATATTGGTGTAGCACATTCTCCTGCATTATTTGGGCATTTCTATGTATTTGTTGGGGTGTGAACATGGTCTGCATTGGTTGTATTTGGTTGACAGCCGGCCCTCCTTCCCACCCAGCCAGTCAGTTATCCCACCATGGACTGTGCTTGCATTGCAGGGAGTGAAAGTTGTCTTTCAAGATGTCAGTCAGTGGTGTCCTGCTGTTGGTTGTTGCACAGTTGCCAGCGGGGCCTTGTGCTCCCCACAGCAGTTGCCAGTGTCAGCCATCTTGTCAGTTGTTTTCCACTCCCTGTGATGTGAGCATGGTTCAGCGTGGTGTTGATGGGACAGTTGTGGAGGTGAGTTATGTCTGTGACTATGTCTCCCATCATGCTATTGCCTCCACCCCACTTCCCAGCATTCCCATACTTACTTGCTTTTGTGGGGAGTTCAGTGTGTGTGGGTGTGAGAGCAATGGCAAGATGGCTGACAGTGGTGTCCTGCTGTTGGTTGTTGCACAGTTGCCAGCGGGGCCTTGTGCTCCCCACAGCAGTTGCCAGTGTCAGCCATCTTGTCAGTTGTTTTCCACTCCCTGTGATGTGAGCATGGTTCAGGGTGGTGTTGATGGGACAGTTGTGGGGGTGAGCTATGTCTGTGACTAAGACTCACATCATGCTATTGCCTCCACCCCACTTCCCAGCATTCCCATACTTACTTGCTTTTGTGGGGAGTTCAGTGTGTGTGTGTGTGAGGGCAATGGCAAGATGGCTGACAGTGGTGTCCTGCTGTTGGTTGGTGTGCAGTTCCCAGCATGCCCTTGTGCTCCCCACAACACAGCACCAGTGTCAGACATCTTTGATGGGCCTTTCCACTCTCTGTGGGATGTGCATGCGTGAGTGTGAGCTTGCTGGGCCATGTGGGTGGGGGATGTTGAGCTGTGACTACGACTCCCATCATGCTATTGCCTCCACCCCCCTTCCCAGCATGCCCATGCTTCCTTCCTTTTGACTCTGCTTCCCTGTGGGGTGGGCTGCCTGTGCTGACAGGATGACTGGGAGTGTTGTCCTGGCAGTTGTTTGGCTAAAAGTCCCAAGAGTGTCCCTGTGCTTCACACGACATAACCCAGGGTGGTGGTTCTTTGTGGGATCTTGAGTTAGGATGTGAGGCATTGCATTCTCCCAGGTGGGTTATGTGGAGTTTGTGTTGAGGGTGTGTGTGAGGGGAGGTGCTTGTGACTATGGTCAGTGCTGCAAGTCCTCCTTCCCACCCAGCCAGATATCCCACCATGGAACGTGCTTGCATTGCAGGGAGTGGAAGTTGTCTTTCAGGATGTCAGTCAGTGGTGTCCTGCTGTTGGTTGTTGCACAGTTGCCAGCAGGGCCTTGTGCTCCCCACAGCAGTAGCCAGTGTCAGCCATCTTGTGAGTCCTTTTCCACTCCCTGTGATGTGAGCATGGTTGTGAGTGGTGTTGATGGGCCAGTTGTGAGGCTGAGCAATATCTGTGCCTACTACTCCCATCATGCTATTGCCTCCACCCCCTTCCCAGCATGCCCATGCTTCCTTCCTTTTGACTCTGCTTCCCTGTGGGGTGGGCTGCCTGTGCTGACAGGATGGCTGGGAGTGTTGTCCTGGCAGTTGTTTGGCTAAAAGTACCAAGAGTGTCCCTGTGCTTCACACAACATAACCCAGGGTGGTGGTTCTTTGTGGGATCTTGAGTTAGGATGTGAGGCATTGCATTCTCCCAGGTGGGTTATGTGGAGTTTGTGTTGAGGGGGCGTGTGAGGGGAGGTGCTTGTGACTATGGTCAGTGCTGTGAGTCCTCCTTCCCACCCAGCCAGATATCCCACCATGGAAAGGGAGTGCAAGTTGTCTCTCAGGATGTCAGTCAGTGGTGTCCTGCTGTTGGTTGTTGCACAGTTGCCAGCAGGGCCTTGTGCTCCCCACAGCAGTACCCAGTGTCAGCCATCTTGTGAGTCCTTTTCCACTCCCTGTGATGTGCACATGGTTCATGGTGGTGTTGATGGGACAGTTGTGGGGGTGAGCAATATCTGTGACTACGACTCCCATGATGCTATTGGCTACACTGACTTGCCCAGCATACACAGAATTCCTTTCTTTCAGTGGTCTTCACTGTGTGTTGGTATTGTAGTGGTGGCTACATGTCTGGATGTGTTTGTTAGTTATATTTGTGCCACTGCCTAGCTGTAGTTGTAGTTGTGTTTGTACATGTGATGACACAGTTAAATGTAACTTTGAGATGGCATGTGTTGTGTTTATCTGACTGACATTCACATTTTGGGATGATTCTGTTCTGGTTGCTGTGTAATTGCTAAGAGTGCATGGTTTGACTCTCCCCTTGACAGTGATGTGTGTGTATTGTGGCAGAATATTGTGTACATTTGTTGTGTACTCACCAGGCTCTGGGATGTTTTCTAGTCCATAGACGCTCACTGGCGGAAGGATGGCCCGCACCTTCTCCTCCCAGGGCCTGAGGTATACTGGCTTGGCAGGAGGGCCACTGCCGGTGTGTTGGCTCAGGAGGTAGTCCTTCTTCAGCAGCTCCTGTACCCTCCTGCGCACGTCATACCACCTGTTCTGGATGTCAGTCTTTGTGCGCAGACATGGTGATTGTGCGTTCACCCTGTTGATGATCCTCTCCCACATCTTTGTTTTCTGGGAGATGGGTGTCTGTTGGACCAGTGCGCCAAACAGCTGTGGCTCTACCCTGAGGATCTCGTCTACCAGGACTTCCAATTCACAATCTAGGAACTTGTGATTCTTCTTTGGGGGCATGGTGATGGGTGGTGATGGTGAGTGATGTGTGTGTTGGTGTGCAGGTGAAGGTGTGTGAGTGTGTGTTTTGCTGGGTGTATGTGAAGTAGCTATTTGTTGGTGTGCTGATGGTGTGTGGCTTGTGTGAGGGATGAGCTGTGGGTGTGTGGTTGCTGTCTGTTGAGTGCTGGCAGGTGAATAGCATTTGCAAAGGATCATGGTTGGGATTTGTGTCCTTTATATGGGTGGAGTTGTGGGTGTGTCTTTGTTCTCTATCCCCACCCCCTCCAGTATTTATTGGCTTTGTAATTGCTTGTTTGGCCTTTTTTTGTGTATTTTCCCTTAGTACTTTCTGTGCATGTTGGAAACGTTCTTGTGACCGAGTCGGACCCTGCAGTTGTCTCGTACGGTCTTCTCCGTTTCGTTCACGCTGTGTTTGTGCTATTTTCTATGCTGCGTACGCGTCGGTCGCGGTGTTTTGTGTTACTTCGGCTCGCAGTTTTGTATGCGTGTCGGTCGTACGGCTTGTCCTCCGTACGACTCGGTCGTGGTTTTCGCGCCTTGCATCGTACTTTGCGGTTTGGAGTTCGCGCGTACGTTTCGGTCGGATTTGTTCCGGGTGCGTGTCGGTCGGTTCAATTCGCGTGTTTTTCCGGCCGGATTGCTGTTTTCCGTGCGGCTCGGTCGTTCGGCTTGGGTTCCATACGTGTCGGTCGGATTTTGCACGCTTAGCATCGTACTTGGCGGGTCGGGCGCCACAGGTACGTGTCGGTCGGAATTAATTCCGGCTCCGAGTCGGTCGGTGCTTTTTCCGGCCCGAATCGGAATCGACCCCTTAGTCTCTCTTTACAATAAATGTACCCAGCATTCTGAAGAAGTCTGTTGACTCTTTTAGCCATATTGAGCTTGACATAGCTCCATACTTTGATGGTCTGAAAGAGGAAAAAATATATTCATTTGTAACGTTTGAGAAAAAAGTCTATGAAATATCTTGTATGTTCTATTTAATCCTGTTAAAAAAGAAAATGGTATTAGTTTCTTGCACCTGTTTAAAAACATTGAAATATTTTAATGCTTTTAATTTTCTTGAAAGAAATAAAATATAGAATAATTTTCCTGTTAGGTGTTTGAACATCGTTTAACAACTTACCATGCAGAAACTATCAAGGTAGTTAACTTTTGGCCTTGGGTTTTGTTCTTTGTTGAGACTATCCTTCTGCTTTGTTGGTTAGAATTTCCTATAAGTTTATTTTTGGGAAGTTTTTGGCAGAAGGGATGTAATGTAATTATGGTTTCTTCTTTTTGTTCATTGACGTGTGTGTTTTGGAGAAGATATGCTGTTGTCATTTGTTTAATCTTTTATTTTGGACTTTTTCTGAAAATATAAAAATTAATTCTCTAACACCACTTGAAAAATTATCTTAATTGAGCTGTTGTTTGATTAGAGAATATTTTCCTAAGTTATTGTAAGAGGAAAATATTTTTTGTTCAAGTTTACTAATGTGGGGGTTCATTTCAAGCTTGGCAAGTTTACTGATTACTAGGTGAAATAATTATATATTTCTCAGTTTTGTTAAAAAACATTAATACACCTGCTGAGAAATCAAATGTTAAAACCTTTGGGATAAAGATTAAGAAAGTGAAATTGTAAAAAATGCTAACAATGAAAATTGATGTATATTTACCTATTGTTTAATTGAGCAAACAAGGTTTCTTTTTGGTAATTTGCCTTGCAGTGACTTCAATCGGGTTGTATGTTTTTAAAATACTATTTTAAACATAGTTTTGACAATAGCACAGCTATCATGTTTTTATTTTTCACAGACATTTCTGGCCCCTTAGTGCCCAACACCTTCTCCGAGTTGGTTAAGTCTGGAGTTAGAATCGTAAATTTACCCCCTTCAGTGTCCTACATCTTCCTCGAGATGGCTCAGACTGGAGCTAAATAGTAAATCCACCTCCTTCAGTTCCATGCACCTTCTCTGAGATCATTCATACTGGAGTTAGAATGCTATATCTGCCCCTTCAATATCCGGAACCGTTTCAGAGATAACTCAGACTGGAGTTAGAATAAATAATCTGCCCTTTTCAGTGCCCTTTCCTCAAGATGGTTCAGACTGGAGTTATTATAGGATGTCTGCCCCCTTCTGTGTCCTGCATCTTCCCTGATGTGGCTTAGACTGGAGTTCAAAGAGTATATCTGCCCCCTTCAGTGTCCTGCACTTTTCCAGAGATGACTCAAACTGGAATTAGAATAGTGAATCTGTCTCCTTCAGTGTGGTGCACTTTCCCCGAGATGGCTCAGAATGGAGTTAGAATAGTATATCTGCCCCTTTCATTGTCCAGCATTTCCCTGAGATGTCTCAGACTGGAGTTAGAATAGTAAATCTGCCCCCTTCAGTGTCCTGAACCTTACCCGAGATGGCTCGCAATGGAATTAAAATAGGAAATCTTCCCCTTTGAGTGTGCTGCACCTTCACCTAGTTAGCTTAGTTTTCAGTAAAGAAAGTCTATTTATTCTATTTTAGTTTAGCTAGTATACAGCTCACTTCTTTATACTGTTTTTGGTGCCTAAAATCCGTTTTCCATGATTGTATGCAGAAGAATCCTAAATAAGCATTTATTTTAAAATAAGGAAAATATAGTTCTCATTTAACTTACTTATTTTGATATTGTATTTGATTGGTTTTAAGAGAATCTCCGCTGTGAGATACGTCTATTTCTTTCGAAATTGAGTCTGCGAGTGTAAAAGAAAATATTATTTTTTAACATGTATTTATAATCAAAAATATATTAATACTTTTAATTTCCATTATATTACTGTAATACTTACATAGTAAGGTAGATGGCAGTGTTTTAAGAACAGGCTGCTTCTGTCTCTGCTCTTGCCAGCAGTATGTGTGGTCACCTCAGAGGTCAGTGTAAAGGTAAATTCAGTGAAATCCTATGCAAATGAGTGGTAAAGGCTTGCAGTGTAAAATACACAGTTGTAATGGCATGTGTGGTAAAAGCATGAATTGTAATGTCATACATTTGTTGCATGCATTTGGACAAGGATAACATGGACGCTCTGTTTCCGTCTACTAAACAGCATGTTTGCCACGTGTGCTTCTGCGTCTCCTTTGTTTGAAATAATTTCTGCATCAGTTTTTTTATTTGTAACTCCTTTAGTGATGTATGCAGTACTACATTCAAATGTTACACTATTTAACTAGCTTCAATAATCCCATGCAGGAAGAGGACATGTATTAAACTTCTTCCAAATGGATTCTCAAACTCAGAGTCCATGTTTTTATTGTAATTTTGATCTGACTTGACTGCATACCAATGCAACTGATATGAATTACTTTCGTATAACTCACCTCTGAGTGCTGTGGTAAGTATATCTTTAGTAACCGTTACCACTGTCAGGATGTAGACACTGCATACATGGATTGGTTGTAAGTGTGAGCTTTACTCCCACACATATCCAGGCAGCTTATCCTTGTTACATCTACCCACATTTTACAAGATCTTCTTTGCAGTCTACACTGGTGATATGAGCATGGATTCAATGCCATTTTCATCTTTATTTCAACAAAGAAACAGTCATTTTCTGCAGGTAATCAATAATAGCTCAAATCTGTGTTCCTACATGTGGCTGAAGTTTATGGTTTGGGAGTAATTACATGAATTCCTGAATTTAAGAAGCCCAGGAATCTAAGGGTACAATTAATTATTTTTTAGAAGGAATGCTGATATCATGATACGAAAAAGAGCTAGATTATTATTTAAATAATGTGAGGCAAAATGAGTTAGTTTTTAGAAAACCACAAACTGATTTTTATATAGTGGGAGAAGAAAATCGATGTAGTTCTGAAAAATTCAACTTCATTCAACATCTAGTTTTGTTGATGTGGATGTTTTCCTACCTAGTTCTGAAACAGGGCTGGTAGAATATCTAAAGAATATACCCATGTGGTCATCTTATATGAGCAGTTCGGCTTGCCCTGAATCTGTAAGGTCTGTCTAACCTGAGCTATAGTTCTATGTTATGTTTTGTTGATTTTTAGAGTGCACTACTCAGCCATAAGGGTATCCAGGCGCTTGGTGGATGTGTAGGTGTGTGGGGCCCTAGGGTTAGTTGAAGAGCCAGGTCTTCAGCTTCTTACAGAATTCAAGAAGTGAGGAGGAGGCTCTGATGTGTTGAGGGAGATTTCTACATGTTTGGGTGTGATGTAGAAGAAAGCGTGACCTGCTTTTGTGGTTAAGAGGAGTGTATGCGAGTAAGAATGAGGCAGAGCATAGGTTTTTGGTGGGCTGCTGAAAGCGTATGCAGCAGTTTAAGTATTCTGGTCCTGTGTTGTGAAGAGTTTTGCATGTGTATGTGAGGAGTTTGAATTGTCTGCACTTGTGGATAGGGAGCCAATGAAGCTTCTTGAGGTATGGTGTAACATGGGTGTGGCGTGGGAGATTGAGTATGAGTCGTGCTGCATCATTCTGGAGGGTCTATAGTTTGTGTAGGTTTTGTTTGGAGATTCTGGCATAGAGAGATTTGCCGTCGTCTAGCCTATTGGTGGTGAGTGCTTGTGTGATCGTTTGACTTTGGCAGTCACTTGTAACCCTGGGCATAACACTTCGCTATGCTCACGAAGCATGCAAAGTTTGTGCTACTACGCACTACGCAAATTGCAAGTAGCAGAGTGAATAACTGTGCTAATTGACGTAGCGTAGCAGCAGTAAAATAAACACCTTCAAATGCTTTGATAAAGCAATTTTCTATGCTAAAAAGCATATAACCAATTCACAAAAATGAATTTTGACAATAAAATATCAAGCAATGAGAGAGGTGATGATTTTGGAGTCCCCTAACCTAGGGGAGGACCAAGCAGATGCCTTGAACACAAAAAGCATATCATGTGAACGATTCAATGGTGGTCCCTTCCTCCTAGGACCACCCCAAGCACTGTTATGGGCAAAAATACAATCCCAACCAAAGGCCCTGCAAAGCATTATGGGACGAGATTAGCAGTGGGCAGTGAATATTATAGTTTCCAATATCAAAATAATTCTACAAAGAGCTGCAGTTCAACTAGTCGTTACTAGGTGTCCCTCACGAGTCAAATGCAAAAGCATTGAAATTATTAATACATCAAGCTGCAGTTCCACTAGTCGTTACAAGATGTCCCTCACGAGTCAAATGCAAAAGTATTGAAAACCTTTCATGAGGCTTTTGCATTTGACTCGTGAGGACATCTAGTAACGACTAGTGGAACTGCAGCTCTTTGTAGAATTATTTTGATATTGGATACTATAATATTCACTGCCCACTGCTAATCTCGTCCCATAATGCTTTGCAGGGCCTTTGGTTGGGATTGTATTTTTGCCAATAACTGTGCTTGGGGTGGTCCTAAGAGGATGGGACCACCACTGAATGGTTCCAAAGATGTGTTTTTTGTTTTCAAGGCATCTGCTTGGTTTTCCCCTAGGTTAGGGAGGATCCTAAAATCATCACCTCTCTCACTGCTTGTTAATTTATCGTTTTCACTTTTGTGTAGTAACTATATGCATTTTTAGCATATAAAGACAGAGATATTTTTTTTTTTAATCTTAACAAGGTGCTTTTGGCAATTATTGTACAGTGCAGTCAAGCACACAGCTACGCAATGTGCATAGCTACGTGTAGTTAAAAATGTACTTCACGTAGCTACGTGAAGTGCTACTACGCAAACTACGCCCAGGTTTAGTCACTTGAAGATCTTTAACAACATGCATAGGATGTGAAAGCAAGAGGTGCTCACTATGTTGATTTATACCATCATGTTGAGCTTGGAGTCTAGAATGATTCCTAGTTTTCTTGCATGGTCTATGGGAGTTGGTCTTAGCTCCATTGGCCACATGGTAGAGTCACTTGGGGTCACATGGGGAGGGCTTGCTGCAGAAGAGTAGAATGATAATTTTACAAGAAAGCAGAATTCTAATGAAACAGCTTAAGCAATGGAAAAGAAGTGATAAAAACAAATTACGGGAACTGAAAACTCAGTATAAGAAAAACTGCTGGGAAGCAAAAATAAGATATCAAACGGATCTGTGGAACAAATTTCACTTGGCAAGCAGACAACGGAATAGTAAACAACTCTGGCAATTGATAAATGGCCTGTATGTAGGGCACACACAACACCAAAACGCAGGTATAAACGCTGCTACATGAGAAAAACACATGTGGGAAATATATGCCGAAACAGCGGCAAAAGGAATGCAAGATCACATGGTGAATGACAGAAATACGAGTATATGCCAAACATCAACAAGCTTGGTAACATCACTAAATGATAAAAGGGACAAAAATAATATAATAAACAGCTTGGAAAACTTCACACCGGCCGTGGAAATCGACCAACTAGAAAAAATTATAAAGAATCTAAAATCAGAGGGAGTAGCAGGACCAAATGGTATACCTAACGCTCTTTTAAAGAAAATCCGTCTTATTGGGCAGAATACTTTACCCCATTATTTAATGAGCTATATATTACAAACTCCGTCCCAGATTCCTGGAAAGGCAGCATTTTCCAGACCATATAAAAAAGCGGAAATCCTCGATTAACAACAAGCTATAGACTTATAGCATTAACGGATGTGGAGGCAAAGCTATATGCAGCCTGTCTTCTGCAGCACCTGAAATCGTGGCTAGAAATAAATAACATCTTGCCCCGACCACAAACATGGTTTAGGGCAGGAATGGGGACCTTAACAAATCTAACAGCCCTGACACTGTTGGCAGAAAAGGCTAAAACAAGAAAAACGGAGCTATATGCCTGCTTTGTAGATCTGAAGTCTGCCTTTGATCGAGTGCCACAGGAGGACTTGTGGAGAAAGATGGCTGCATGGGGTGTACCGAATAGCCTATTAAAGGCAATTAAAGAGCTATATACAGGAACTTGGGCCCAGTTCAAAATTGGTGATGTCAAGAGTGTAACAAACAAAGTTTACACAAATAAAGGATTAAAACAGGGGTGTGTATTGGCCCCATGCCTCTTCAATATATATTTAGCGGACCTGGCGCAAACTATTAGGAACGTCAAAGTTCATCCGCCCATACTGGCTCAAGAAGAAACTGAATATCTACAGTACGCTCACAATATTGTCTTATTGAGTCAAACGCCAATAGGACTTCAGCGAAGTATGGACGCCTTAAAAACATACATGGATAAAAATGGGCTAGAGCTAAATCTGAAGAAAACGAAAGTGATGCAATTAGTAGACTCAAAAGCCAAGTCCTGGGCGCACGTTTGAACAATAAGAACAATGTTTGTTGATGTTTTGAGCAATTGTAGAGTTGATGTTAAAGTCCACTCGAATAGTAAATATTTATAGTTTTAATCTCAATAGCAAAATGACAAAGGACAACCAGCCAACACGTGTTTCGTCACAATGGGAAGTATCCCGTGACTTCTTCAGGGCTGTAAGGATATGTAGAAGTTGTTGGGGAATCGCTCCGCCGGTGATAATTCCAACCCGACTGGTCTGGTTAAAGAAAGTGATGATGAGATCCAAAATAATGTAGGGGAGCTCCGGTTTACGGCCATGAATGAATGACTGAGTAACCATGGGTCGGTGGGTCAGCGTCTCCACGGATCTTAAAAATCAAGGAAAACCTCTGTGAATTGAGTAAGGACCTCCAGGGTGGTGGAGATCCCAAAATTAGTGCCTGCAGCCTGTAAACGGGTGGATCAGCCGGTCTAGAGGATCGTCTCTGTTCCGGGTCCTCACCCGTAACAGAGACGAGTCGGTGCCTGCACTCCTCCTGATTTACACTCACGTTGAAGATCCTCTAGACCGGCACCAAGATTATCTTACAGCACACTTTTCATTAAAAATAAAACTTCAGTTTATGCAGTACCGTTTTGGAAAATGGGAAATAAAAGACCTGATGCCATCCTGGAAAGATCAGACATTGAACAAAGAGGGCCTGATTCCGATGCGGTTAGGAAAGCATTCCCACCTAGGGCCCGATTCCGATGCGGTTAGGAAGGCCTCCTAATGGCATTTGCTCCTTCCCAATCGGATCGGGAACATGTCTTCCCAACCGAGGGCCAGATTACGATGCGGTTAGGAACATAGGCTTCCCATAGAAGTCAATGGGAGTCCAACCAAATCGTATCTGGAAGTATCCGGATGCATCATACTCGGTCGGTAGGACTCTCCCGATCCGAGTCGGTCGGAAACCATTTCCAAACCGATTTGATCGGGAAGATTTCCTAACCGCATCAGAATCGGGCCCAGAATGTTGTTTATGCAAATATAAGGAAGAAACTTTTGCACACATATTCTGTGTTTGCTCAAGTTACCTGACAGAAAGAAAGATAATGCTGAAAACAATCTTTAGAGAATTAGAAATAAGAACATGCAGGCAAGCAGTAACCCATTGGTTGGGTGGCTCCTCTATACCGCTTATATGCCGGGGAGTAAAATTTGTAAAAATAAACATAAAAGCATTAGAGAAATCAATTTAGGGCATCAGCACCTTGACAAAGACCTATAACTGGGAAGCATATTGTACCTGCATTTTAACAGAAGGTTTATGTAACATAGAAGGAAAGAACTGTGACAGAAATTTGAGTTAAAAAAGCGATTAAAAATAAAGACAACGCACTTTAAAACCTGTGACAAAGAGAAAGAAGACACTTGAATTAAAATGCACCTCTGCAGAATAGCACTTTAAGCACTAGCTCTGAGAAAAATTGTCATGTACAGATAGCGAGTTTTTCATATTGAGGCCATACAAGAACTGCATTAATGTAATTTTTATACTTATTTTTAAAATGGAAGTACAAGTTCGTTTTAAAAGATTTGTCAGAAACACAAGTTTATAATCAAATTTTATGAAATGTAATGAATGAATGACTGTGTAACGGTTTTTATTGACCAAAAACTTAAAATAAATTAAATTATTTTTTTTTTCCAAAAGAGTAGAACTTCTGTTTTGTTGGAGTTAAGCTTTAGACAGTTGGTTTGCATCTTGTCTACTACCATGGTCATGCAGTTATTGAAGTTATTGAAGTTGGCTCTGGTGTTGCTGGTCTTGTTAATCAGTGAGAGGATGAGCTGGGTCTTATCGCAGTAGATGACAGTGATGTCCAGTGAGCGGATGATGTTGTTGTGTGGTGTCATGTATATTTTGTATCGGGTGGGGCTGAGGAAGGAACTCTGTGGAACTCTGCATATCAGGTTCCTAATCTGTTCGGTGAAAGATGGCAGCCTGACCCTTTGGGTTCTTCCCGTGAGGAAGGAGCATACCCATTTGAGCATGGTTGCTTGTATACCAGTCTCATGAAGCATATTATTATGAGGGTATTGTGGGAAACAGTGTCGAAGGCCAAGGATAGGTCGAGCAGGATGAGGGCCGCTGTTTCTCCTCAGTCCAAGATGGTTTGAATGTCATCAGTTGCCATGATTTTAGCTGATTCAGTGCTGTAGTATTTTCTGAATCCTGATTGGATGTTTGAGCTGATGGAGCTCAAGGTCAGATGGGAGTTGCTTGTTGATAACCTTCTCAATTACTTTGGCTCGATAAGGTAGTAGGGAGATGGGTCAGAAGTCGCTCAGTTGGTTCAGGTCAACAGTGAACTTCTTGAGTAAGGCGTTGATTTCTGTAGGTTTCCATTCCTCTTAGAATGTGGCAGTTCTGCTGGATGTGTTGATGATGTGAGTCAGTGTGGTATTGATTGGTGATGTTCCCAAATTGTAGATGTGGTGGGAGCAAAGGTTTGTTGGGACCCATGAGTGGATGATCCACATAATATCTGTGGTGTCGTTGCTGGTGAGGGTAGTTTGTTTGCTCAAGTGGTTGTCTTGGCTGGTTCTGGATAGGTTTGTGTTAGACCTGACATCCTTGGTGCAGTTCCCCCTAACTTTTTACCTTTAGACCTCCTGTTTTTGCTGACTTCATTTATGCTGACCTTAGAACTCTGTGCATTTTACCACTGCTAACCAATTTACCTATAAGTCCCTAGTAAAGTGCATTACATGTCCCCAGGACTTGTAAATAAAATGAATGCTACTAGTGAGTCTGCAGCACTGGTTGTGCCACCCACTTAAGTAGCCCTTTAAACATTTTTCCGGCCTACCATTTCAGAGTCTGTGGGGCTGATTCCGATCTCGGCCGGTAGGGCTCCGAATCGGATTCAGCTTAACCGGATCCGATTCGGAGCCCTCTTTCCCGACCGATTCGTACGTGCGTCCGGCCGGCCGAGCGAGTACGATGCGAGCTCACGCGAAATCGCCGACCGACTCGTTCGCGGGTCCGAAGCGCTCCGACCGACTCGCACGGACACGGCTTGCATCGCGCAATGGAAATGTTCCCTGGCCGGGCAAGTACGAAGCACGCCTCGAGCAGTCCGACCGACTCGCGCCGTCCGGCTCGAAAGAGCAGTCGGAGGCGGACTTTGGGGGTCCGTGTCGTACCCCCCTGTACGCGTAGCCGCGCGAGTCGCACACAGGGGGGACCCATGGGTCCCCCCTACCTGTGCATGTACGCCGCGAGTCGCTTCGAGGCACACCCGCCTTAGGGGGCACCCTTGTTCGCCTCGCACCCATTGAGTCAATGGGAGCCCGCGTACGCGTTGTACGTCCGGCTCCCATTGACTTCAATGGGAGTCCGACCGACTCGAGTCCGATTGCATGCGTGCGCATCATACTCGTTCCGTCGGACTGCCAGGGTCCGATTCGGTCGCAAATCTCTCCGGGTCCGGCTCGGTCGGAGAGATTTCCGGCCCGAATCGGAATCGGCCCCTGTGTGTGCAGTTTGAACTCCCATTTCAATCTGGCAAAAAATTCCTTTTTTTTCCGATTTAAACCTCCCTTTTTAATGCAAATAAGTCACCTCTAAGGCAGGCCCTTGACAGCCCCAAGAGCAGAGTGCAGTGTATTAAAAAAAAGGTGGACCTGTACTTTTAAGGTCTACATGTCCTGGTAGAGAAAAACTCTCAAGTGTGTTTTTCACTACTGCAAAGTCTATATTTCCCATATGATAACATTTGAGTTTCCTTATTGCATTTTAAAAGTGTAAATTTCAAATGGGAAGAGATGATTTGTTCATGTCTGGTGTCTCTGGAATCCTAATCCAAAATTATAACATAAGGTGAAGTCGGATTTTAAATTACAGTTCAGAAAATGCCAATTTTAGAAAGTTGTAATTATAACATAAGGTGAAGTCGGATTTTAAATTACAGTTCAGAAAATGCCAACTTTAGAAAGTTGTAATTTTTTTGCCTTAGTCGTTTGTTGCATGCAGCCTGTCCCTGGTCACATGACTGGGTGTTGTTGGCAGTTGGGCTTTGTGAATTCTTCGTAGACAGCCACAAAAAATGGGAGCTTAATGCGACTGGATGGGCCAACACTGGCAGGTTGGGAGAACAGAGCTGGTCCCAACCTCACCTACACCTATATGGGCTGTGGCCTGTCTGCACGCAGAGAGCTACATACTCCCTGTAGTTAGACTGGAGCCAGGGCAGGGAAGGCAGGGCATCTGTGCCCTTCAAAGGCATGCCTCTTAACCCCTTCACTGCTAGGCCTTTTCCCCCCCTGTGCTAAGCCTTTTTTTGGCTATTTGGGGTAGTTCGTGCTTAGGCCTCTGTATGTGGTGTGTCCACGTTGCGTTTTGGGCCGTTTCCTGTCACGGGCACTAGGCCTACCCACACAAGTGAGGTACCATTTTTCTCGGAAAACTTTGAGGAATGCGTGGTGGGTGGAATTTTGTGGATCCATGCAGATTCCAGAACTTTCCACCACAGAAATGTGAGGAAAATGTGTTTTTTTTAAAAAAAGTTTGAGGTTTGCAAGGGATTCTGGGTAACAGAACCTGGTGAGAGCCAGACAAGTCACCCCATCCTGGATTCCCCTGGGTGTCTAGTTTTAAAAAATATATAGGTTTGCTAGGTTTCCCTAGGTGCCGGCAGAGCTAGGGTTCAAAATCTACAGCTAGGCACTTTGCAAAAAAAGGGTCAGTTTTCACTATAAAAGTGTGGTGTCCACATTGCGTTTTGGGCCGTTTCCTGTTGAGGGCACTAGGCCTACCCACACGGTGCACAGTCAAAATATTGAGTTTTAAATATCGACCTACATTAATATCGAGTTTTAAATATCGTAGTGACAGAGGGGCCGATTCCGATTTGGGCCGGAAATCTCTCCGACCGAGCCGGACCCGGAGAGATTTCCGACCGAATCGGACCCGTGCAGCCCGACCGAACGAGTACGATGCGTCCGTATGCTATCGTACTCGATTCGGTCGGACTCCAGTGAAGTCAATGGGAGCCGGTCGTACAACGCGTGCGCGGGCTCCCATTGCCTCCAATGGGTGCGAGGCGAACAAGGGCGCCCCTACAGCGGGTATGCGGCAAAGCGACTTGCGCCGTACACGCACAGGTAGGGGGACCCATGGGTCCCCCTGTGTGCGACTCGCGCGGCTACCTGACCAGGGGGGTCCGACACGGACCCCCGAAGTACGGCTCCGACTGCTCTTTCGAGCCGGACGGCACGTGTCGGTCGGACTGCTTGCGGCGTGCATCGTACTTACCCGGCCGGGGAACGTCTCCATTGCGCGGTGCGAGTCGTGTCCGAGCGAGTCGGCCGGTGCGGTTAGACCCGGGAACGAGTCGGTCGGAGCGGTTGGGACGCCCGAACGAGTCGGTCGGGAAATAGGGCTCCGAATTCGGATCCGGTTATGCCAAATCCAATTCGGAGCCCTACCGGCCGAGATCGGAATCGGCCCCAGAATATTGACATCAAGAATATCGGTGACCAGAATATCGACCTGAAGGTAAGAAAAATCTTTTTAATATCGTTATTGTTAATATCGAAGTTAATATCGATGTTAATAATATCGATGTTTATGTTAGTGTTATGTATTTTAGTATGTATTTTAGTATGTATTTTATATGTATGTGTTCCACATGTTTTATGTTTTGTATTATTTTTTTAAATATATGTATTAATTGTTTAGAAGTTTGTAACTTTTTTTTAAGTACATTTTGCGTTTTAGTACCGTAGCAGGTTGTGGGTTTACAGGGGAATAGGGTGGGAAGTAATTTAATTATAGTAAATTAATTCATAATTTTTTGAAATTATTAATTATTTTTAATACAATTTAGCATTTTAGTTCTGTAGCGGGTTGTGGGTTTATAGGGGAATAGGGTGGGAAGTAATTTAATTGTAATTAAGTAATTATTAATTTTTATTTATTGTTATTGATATTTGATTTATTGTTAATTAATTATTAATTGGTAATTAATTTTTATTAATTGAGTAATTGATAATTATATTAATTGTATACATTCTTTAGTGGAGCGGGTTGTGGGTTTATAGGGGAATAGGGTGGGAAGTAAATTAATTATAATAAAGTAATTAATAATTATTATTTTTGGGTTTTGATAATTAATGTATTGTTTATTAATTATTAATTGGTAATTATGTTTTATTAATTAATTAATTGATAAATATATTAATTGTGTTAGTTCAGTTTAGGAGTGGGTTGTGTGTTTATAGGGAATAGGGTGGGAAGTAATTTATTATAATTAAGTAATTATTTATTAATAAGTATTGGTATTGATAATTAATTTCTCGTTCATTAATTATTAATTGGTAATTAATTTTTATTAATTATTATTTATTGGTACTGATAATAATGTTATTGTTAATTAATTATTAATAATTGATTAATTGATTAATTGATAATTATATTAATTGTGTTAAATTTTATGTGGAGTGGGTTTTGTGTTTATTGGGGAACAGGGTGGCAAGAAATGTAATGTTATTAAAGTAATTATTAATTTTCATTTATTGGTTTTTATAAATAATTTATTGTTAATTTATTAATAAATTATTATTTAATTAAAAAATTATTTGATTGATAAGTATGTTATTTTTAACCCCTACGCTATCCAACACTTTCCCTACTGTTGCACTCTCTGGAGTGGGAATAGTAATTTTTACCCCTACGCTATCCAACACTTTCCCTACTGTTGCACTCTCTGGAGTTGGAATAGTAATTTTCACCCCTACGCTATCCAACACTTTCCCTACTGTTGCACTCTCTGGAGTGGGAATAGTAATTTTTACCCCTACGCTATCCAACACTTTCCCTACTGTTGCACTCTCTGGAGTTGGAATCGTAATTTTTACCCCTACGCTATCCAACACTTTCCCTACTGTTGCACTCTCTGGAGTTGGAATAGTACATTTTAACCCTACGCTAGCCAACACTTTCCCTACTGTTGCACTCTTTGGAGTTGGAATAGTAATTTTTACCCCTACGCTATCCAACACTTTCCCTACTGTTGCACTCTCTGGAGTTGGAATAGTAATTTTTACCACTACGCTATCCAACACTTTCCCTACTGTTGCCCTCTCTGGAGTGGGAATAGTAATTTTTACCCCTACGCTATCCAACACTTTCCCTATTGTTGCACTCTCTGGAGTTGGAATAGTAATTTTACCCCTACTCTATCCAACACTTTCTCTACTGTTGCACTTTCTGGAGTTAGAATAGCAATTATAACCCCTACGCCATCCAACACTTTCCCTACTGTTGCACTCACTGGAGTGGGAATAGTAATTTTTACCCCTACGCTATCCAACACTTTCCCTACTGTTACAATTACTGGAATGGGAATAGTAATTTTAACCCTTTCGCTATCCAACACTTTCCCTACTGTTGCACTCTTTGGAGTGGGAATAGTAATTTTTACCCCTATGCTATCCAACACTTTCCCTACTGTTGCGCTCTTTGGAGTTGGAATAGTAATTTTTACCCCTACGCTATCCAACACTTTCCCTACTGTTGCACTCTCTGGAGTTGGAATAGTAATTTTTACCCCTACGCTATCCAACACTTTCCCTACTGTTGCACTCTTTGGAGTGGGAATCGTAATTTTTTTCCCTCCGCTATCCAATATTTTTCTGTATTGTTTTACTTAATGTTGTGTATAATTTATTTTACAAACATTAAAAATATAGTAATTTTTGTAATTTGTTAAATATATTTTTAACATTTTTAATAATAATATTTTTGTATGTGTATGTCTGCATTTATAATTTATAAAACATTTTTAACAATTTATAAGTTATTAAAATAATTATTTATGAATATTATTAAGTATATATATTATATTTTATATGTATATGTTTAATTTATTTTAACATTATATGTATCAGTTTTTATTTTTAAATAATTTTAACTACATTTCTTTTAATTATATGGATTATTTACTTTATTTTAGATTATTTTTTTAACATTTAAAAAAAACGATATTTTTTACAACGATATTTTTGACATCGATATTTAATTTTCGAGATTTTTGTACTTACCATGATGTAGATAGGATGTCCACATTCCTATCTACATATTTTTGTCGTCGATATTTCTGTAGTCGATATTTTGTCAGTGATTCTACCCACACAAGTGAGGTACCATTTTTATCAGAAGACTTTGGGGAATGCGGGGTGGGTGGAGTTTGTGGATCCACGCAGATTCCAGAACTTTCCATCACAGAAATGTGAGGAAAATGTGTTTTAAGCTAAGTTTGAGGTTTGCAAGGGATTCTGGGTAACAGAACCTGGTGAGAGGCACACAAGTCACCCCATCCTGGATTCCCCTTGGTGTCTAGTTTTCAAAAATGTAAAGGTTTGCTAGGTTTCCCTATGTGCCGGTTGCACTAGGGCCCAAAATCCACAGGTGGGCACATTGCTAAAAAAAAAATCGGTGCCTAGTGGGCTTTCTGCTGCCCTGGGGGAGAATCAGGGGGGGGGGTTGCCCCAATATGCCCCCAAGGAGAGCAGAAAGACTGTGGCTATTTGTTTGGGGGGTGGGGGCATTGGTATGCTAATTCTGGGCAGCCCCCACCCCCATGCATAAAAAAAGCCAGCGTAATCGCTGGTGCCTAGTGGGCTCTCTGACGCCCCCTGGGGGGCAGATCAGGGCCTACTGCCCCCACCCATCTCCTGGGGGTGCAGAAAGACTGTGGCATTTTTGGGGGCATGGTGGGGGCATTGGCATGCCCATTCTGGGCAGCCCACGCCCCTGAATTAAAAAAATAAAATATTCTCTGATGCCTATTGGCCTTTCTGCCCCCCCCCGGGAGGCAGATAAGGGGCTTTTGCCCCCGGGGGCCTCCCGGGGGGAAAGACTGTGGCAATTTTTTTTGGGGTGGGGGCATTGGCATACCCATTCTGGGCAGCCACCACCCCTACGTATATTCAAAAAAAAATCCCTGGTGCCTTAAGGGCTTTCTGCCCCCCCGGGG
The DNA here is from genome assembly GCA_963921515.1 of Calotriton arnoldi. NCBI lineage: Eukaryota > Metazoa > Chordata > Amphibia > Caudata > Salamandridae > Calotriton > Calotriton arnoldi. The sequence goes on along the minus strand of CAWUFW010004833.1, from coordinate 225,465 downwards.
GGCAGATCAGAGGCTACTGCCCCCATATGCCTGCTGAGGGGGCAGAAAGGCTGCAACAGTTTTTGGTTGGGGTGGGGGCATTGTCATGCCCATTCTGGGCAGCCCCCACCCTGAACCTTTGAGGAAAAAAAATCCCTGGTGCCTAGTGCGCTTTCTGCCCCCCCCCGGGGCATATAAGGGGCTATTGCCCCATCTGCCTCCCAGGGGGGGGCAGAAAGACTGTACCATTTTTTCGGGTTGGGGCATTGGCATGCCCATTCTGGGCAGCCCCCACCCCTACGTATAAAAAAAGAACAAAAAAACCCTGGTGCCTAGTGGGCTTTCTGCCCCCCCGGGGGGCAGATCAGGCGCTATTGCCCCCATCAGCCTCCTGGGGGGGCAGAAAGTCTTTTACCTTCCTTGGGGGGGTAGGCCTATCGAAAAATAATCCCTGGCGTCTAGGGTGCTTTCTGCCCCCCCGGGGGTGCAGATTGGGGCTACTGCCCCCATCTTCTCCCCAGGGGTGGCAGAAAGACTGTCTGTGCCAAACATTTATGGGGGAGCAAAGGCCCTTGCCCAAGGGGCTTCTCCCCCCTCCCTGGTGCTAGTGGGTGGATCCCTGCTTGGGGATCGCCCTCCTGAGGTGATCCCCAAGCAGAGATCCACTAGGGAAGGGTACCACTCCCCTTTCCAACGATACCCCTCCCATGTGTTTTGGTGCTGGGGGGGCTGAGATAGTCCCACAAGCACCGAAACTTTGAAACTGAAACTAAGTTTCAGTTTCGTTTTCATTTCAATGACCATCGTCATTGCAAAGAAAACCAAAAATAGGCCTCTGGGGGTTAGGGAAGCTCTTGCCCACCTCCCAAGGCAAAAAAAAAATAGGAAATCCCTCTGCTGTCTGCAGCAGAGGGATTTTCTGAGCCTGTACTCATGACGGAATGGTTCCCTCATGAGCACAGGAGCACTGGTGCTCATGACGGAACCATTCCGTCATGAGCACCCAAAGGGTTAAAGCTTCTCACCACTTCAAAGGCACGACTGTGTATAAAAGAAGAATCTCAGACCCCGCCACTTCAGTACACTTCTGGACCAGTGGATACTCTGCCAAGAAGAAGGATTGCTGTCCTGCTACAAGTACGGCCATTCTGCTGGACTGCTGCTCTGAAGGAACTACTGACCTGCTGTGCTGACTTGCTGCTTGCTGCCTTCTTACCTGTGTGAGAAGGACTGGGCCTGCATCACTTGAACCCAGAGTGATTCTAAGGGCTCGTCGGCTGGCCTACTGACTTGAAGCCTCAGGGACAAAACAGGCTTCCAACAAACTTGGATCTGCACCTGGCCTCTGCCATCTGTGAGTCTACACAGTCTTGGATCCTTGAAAGAGGGCTTATGGTGCTATACCAGCCTCTATGGATCCAGCGGAACCAACGCATCACCTCTGCTGCGTGGCACAACCCCGAGCAGAACTAAAGCATCTCCACTGCTGTGTGGATTAGACCCATCGCAAAGACCTGCATTGTCATTGCAGCCCGCATAAAGTCACTGTGCGACACATCCTCAGTGCAGGCCCTTGCATCTCTCATGGATCGCTGCCTCAACGACACTGGTGGACTTCGCATTGCAGCCCTATAGCTCTTCGGAACCGAAGCATCGCTCAACTGCCCGCTGCATCCGCTATGCTGAACTTCACATTGCAAGCCCCGTCAGGCCTTACTGGGTCCCTATAGCATGCCCGTGCTCCATTGTGTTTGGCCTGAACTTGTGGCTTTACCTTGGTCCGGCTCGACCATATACCCACAGTTGCCACTTTACTCCTTTTGGAGTTATTGGCTCTAAAAACTTTAATATTCAAAAGTTCTTGTTCTACCGAATAGATTTTTGTCATTTAGGTCTTGTTTTATTGGTTTATTTATTACATTAAGCTCTATATTCTAACCTGGTGTGGTAATCTTTTTGTGTGGAGTTTTCACTGTTTTAATGTTTGAAGTGTTGCACAAATATTTTTCGCATTGCCTTCAAGTTAAGCCTGGCTGCTCTGTGCCAAGCTACCAAGGGGTTGAGCCCAGGTTAATTTGGGGTTTGCTTGTGCCTTACCCTGACTAGGATTGTGGTTGCTGCTTGACCAGGGCTCACACTTCTAAAAGTTGGCAATGAGTTCCGTGGGGCCAGGTTGTCTAAGGCCTAATATTGTGAGAATTGATTAACATTTCATTATCTTCTTCTGCCCCTTTTAAAAATATTCCTAGTCATGTTATATGATTGAGAATGCCTTTAATAGCGTCAAGGTTGTAAACTAAATGCGAAGGAATATACTTTATGCATTTTGAAAAACTATGGGCAACCAAGATAAATTACACATCCAGGTTATTTGACTTGCTTCTAAAAACCTACGGCCTTACAGCGAAGATCTTCGGGGTAACGTATTGTAAATTCCAATGTTTGCCCTTACAATTTTGAAGCATGTTTTTCGAAACGAAAATCACTTAAAAGCCTCTCATGTTTCCCAAGGGTACTGGAGGTAGCTGCCAATTTATGAATTATTGACATATTGCATGATTGGCGGATCAAACCTGCCTATGAGTAATCGTTGACTTTTTACCAATGTTTTTGAGATATGTACTTCAAAATAAACCATATAGCCTCACTGTACCCAATTTCTTCTCGAGCTATCAGATAGAAGGTAGGGACCACCCTCCTTTTCCTCAAAGTTTTGCTGAATGATTTAGTTTTGTAAATTTTGACTGTACACTGGGTCAAAGTCAGCAATGGTACCTACAATCCTCCTCTTTAAATGCCCGTTTCTTTCATCCCAATACTTCAATTGTACAGTACCTCCGTCCTCAAAAATGCACTCGTTTTATCGTGCCCAGAGTTCCTATGCATGTCAAATTCAATACGCTCAACACATGGTCGTTTGCGGATTCTTCATGGAAGCAATTTAATATTTGATGCTCTTGACACGATTTTGAAATTCTACAGCATCTGCGATTCGCTGGATTAAATTACGCTATTCGGAAAGTGCTGGTTGCTGCTCAGCTTTTATTTGAATATTTGGGTTACCAACAGTAATCCTGTTGGAGTCTCGTGCGCTTTATCAAATCAAAACAGAACGTCTCCATCAATTTCAATCAAAGCAATTAACTTATTGTGCACTATCATTTATCAATGCGGTGGACCCAGGCAGATGAAAGTAATGTGAATTGCCCAAAGCGCAACAGGACCTGGGAAATATAATCACGAAGCCACTCGTGATTAAAAAAAAGGAAAAAGAAACCCTTCAATATATTTTTTTGATCCTATATATCCAAACACTGCAGTTGAAAAGTGTGGATCACATAATGAACAGGTTCTAGAAGAGCACATGCCTATTTTTATACGATTGCGACTTTATTTTACATTGGTTGGTTAACAGGCTTGCATTCGTGCGTCATGCATATGGTCATTGCATAAAATGTATCAACAATTACAGGTGCTAAAGCCTCATCCTACTCAGACGTTGTCTATAATCACGTCAAGTGGCGTATTGATAAACGTGCGAGAACGGAAACTGCAGCGAGAAAATATATCTTTGTTGTGAAATGCAGCATAATGTTGCAGATCATTCAATATGCATGGCAGACTGCATGCAACTGTGCACGTGACACCATGACGGTGCATGGGTAGAGTGTAAAACGTCAGAGAATGCATTAAGCGCGTTCCGTGCTTGAATGACAGCCAATGACGCCCTTGCTTAGTGTCAACACTCAGGGCCTCATTTCGAGTTATTCACAGTGGTTACCCCAGGCCACATGTCGTTCCAGTAACAAATACAAGTGGTCCTGGGTTTCCGGACCCAAAACTACAGGTTCCAGAAACACCGGACCTGGTTTTTTCAAGTACACGTCTACAGAGGTGAAACTACAGCTCGAGTGGGAAAGGGATACAGGTACAGGTTGCCCTACTCCTCACCACTCCAGCACAACAAACGGAGCTCACAAAACTTCACGCCGCAAGGCCACACCCTCTTTCAGTACCAGGACATTGTATTGTATAGAGGTCACGAGTTACTTTCCGAATCAGCAGTCATACGAGTTTGGGGAAAGCCACATTCCCGTGTGCCCCCTCCATCTCCTCCAGACAGTTCACCAGATAACATTTGGTAGCTCATCTGAGTCGGGGCCGGTGGCTGAGTGGACCAATGCGTCTTCTGCAGGCGCCTGTGTTCAACCTCGCGGTCACAGCTTCAAATCACGGCGGGCCCACTCCGCTTTCATCCATTTGATGTCGATATAATGAGTACTGTTGAGTATCAATAAACATCTGTTATTCAGCACCCAGATGCCAAAGGGTGAACGTGCCCTTTACAAGTTATATAAATTAGCTACTGACGCCATGCAGGGCAGCGAACCGAGCACAGATGGAACTGAGATGTAGGGAAGAATAGACTTGAGGAAAGTCATCCTTAAAAATCAATAATAAAGCTTCAAGTTATTAGAAACAATTAGCAGACTATTGGACCAAAAAAGCAGACAAAAGAATTGGACATATCATTCACGAAAATGCAGTTAACATTGAAAGTTGCCAAAATATTTCTTCCACCCAAACACTAATTTTTGGTGCTGTTAGGGAAGATAAGGAGAGCCAGAATCATGTGGCCACGTTCATCATTGATTTGATCGATATTACGCTTCAACAAGAAAAAAAGCACAGATATTTCCATTGCTGGAGCTCGTTCTTTGCCCAATAATATAAATAAAGGTTTGAAGCAACTTCGTCAGTTTCCTGAAGGCACCTGCATGGTAAAGGCATTGCGTGGTGAAGACTGAGTGGTAAAGGCTGTTTCCCATGAGAAACTACTGCATTGATTAGTCATACTTCATAAGTCTAATAGAGTTACGGCCTTGTGTAACTCAAATCCCCCTATGCTTTCATTAACACAATTAATTGCATTGTTACTTGTTAAAAGACTTGCCAAGTTGATCCAGCTGTTGCTCCTTTTTGGACAAGTCAGATTCAAACCCCTCTCAAGAGGCGAGTTACTTCCCCCTCCCTTAGCCTTTTTCCAAACTGCGCCCATTGACCCTTCACACCACCAATGACAACTTGTTTGGTGCCAAAAAAGGTCGCAGTTTATTAACACATAAACATTTAAACATTTTCCTCTTCATGGTCATACATAAATTTCAATTGACTCATTAACTGATTTGCCATCATAGTTTATTTTGTCCGTTTTTGTTTGTTATCTGCTCTCAGACAGATCACTTCCTGGGGAGGGGCCCAATTACCAAGGCCACTGTTGTAAGGGGTTAGGCTTCAACTTGCTACCGACTTGGTGGGTGTCCGTCCGGACTCTCCCGGGCCACAAGTGCCGCCCGCTTGCTTGCCTTCAGACCCATCTTGGCCCCTCCCTGCTCCTCCGGGTCCCTGCCGTGTGGCATCCCAAGGACCCCATGTGAGCACTTCATCTATCCAGCCTGCGGCTGAGTTCTGACCTCTCGCTCCTTTGGTACCCCTGCCGTGAGGCATCCCAAGGGCCCTGCGGGAGCCTCCCATCTACTCTGTTTGTGGCTAAAATGTCCACTGCTGGCTCCCTCAGTGCCCCTGCCGTGAGGCATCCCAAGGACACTGAGTGAGCCTTCCATCTACTTCTAGCAAATTCTCTCCTTTTTCTATCCTTCTAGGTTTTTTACCGCCTCACCTCAAACCCCTGCGGCTGCGACGCCCGCCTTTCTGCCTTTCTCTGGAGTGGGTGGGTGGGATTCCTTTCTCTTTACGCCGGAGGGGGTTGTATGCTCAAGGGAGCCTCTCACCCCCTTCTTAACCCCCTCTGCGGCTTGTGGCCTCTTCCCCTGATTGGGGGAGACCAAACTTAGCCTGGGGCGACCAATCGCGGTTGCCCCTTTTTCCCGGTCTTGCGCCCCGGGGGGCCTGGGGGGGAGCTTTCCACCTCCAGGCGGCGTCTGTCCCGGGCCCCCATTGGGTCCGGCTTCGCCTTCCCCGGCCCGGGCTCCTTCTATGGAGGCAGTTAGAGTAAAACCTAAAATCTTAACACTTTATAAATGGTGCCAATAAAGGCAGACATTTTAAAGCGGAGACCAGAAACTGTTTTACTGTTGCAGATGCTTAGGAGACCTGCAGCTGTATACTTTGGAGAATGAGCTGTAAAATACTCATTTGTACTTCCTCTTCATCGTTGTGAATTAAAAGGGTGGGAAACACAAAAGTGGCATTCAGAGCACTAAGCTATATTTCCTTGTGTTGAATAATGCTAAATTTTTAGCAGTGAAATAGTAAATGAAGAAAAGTGATATTCTAGCATATGTTCAATGTTTATTGTGGCAGCCTAAGGGTCTGATTTAGATCTCAGCGGACAGGTCACTCCCTCACAAAGGTGAGGGGTATCCCATCAGCCAAAATATAAATTCCATATGATATAATGGGATTTATATTTTGGCGGTGGGATATCTGTCACTGTTGTGACGGAGTAACCCGTCCACCAAAATCTATATCAGGCCCTAAATGTTAGAGCAATTTCAACTTCTCTAGTAACACCACATAGATATTTGCACATGTTTTACAAGCATTAATATGTTTGCTGCACATTTCTTATGTTATGCATGAATTCATTGTGCATTTCCCTAGTTGTTCAGATCATTACCACAGGACACTGTCTTAAAAAAAACAAGCAATGGCAAAGCCAATAGTTCTCAATACACTTTTCCAATTATTTACTTATCTTTTAAGTCCCCTGCTAATATACTCACATACACAATGACCATTTTTTATGCATTTTCTTGTATCATAAGAAGCTCCCTTCAAAGAAGACTAGTGCAGAGACCAACTGGGAGACTTGCCGCAATTTCTATCTGGAATGTGTCAGACCTGGCATCCTTGGTGTGGTTTTCCCTGTCTCTTTGCTGCTACCATCTGTATTTTTGACTGTATGCTGGACATCGTTTTTGCTGGCTTTTGAACTCTGGGCAAGTTACCACTGCTGTTCAGTGCTAAAGTGCAAGTGCTCCCTGTGTAAATTGTGATTATGTTTTGTGGTCCATAATTGGCATATTTGATTTACTGGTAAGTCCCTAGTAAAGTGCACTGTGTGTGCCCATTGCTACTAGTGGGCCTGCAGCACTGATTGTGCCACCCACATGAGTAGCCCTGCAAACATGTCTCATGCCTGCCATTTCAGTGTCTGCAAGGGCAGTGTTTAACTGGCAAGTCGACCTGGCAAGTGCATCCACTTGCCAGGCCCAAACCTTCCCTCTTCTTACATGTAAGGCAACCCTAAGGTAGGCCCAGGGTAGCCCCATGGGCAGGGTGGAGTGTATTTGAAAGGTGGGACATGTTATGGTGTGTTATACATGTCCTGATAGTGAAATACTGCTAATTTCATTTTTCACTATTGCAAGGACTGTCTATCCCATAGGTTAGCATTGGAGCTGCCTTGTAACATCATACAAGTGTAACTTTCAATTGGGAAAGATTGAGATTTTGTGTTTGGGTTCCCTGAACTCAGAATTTTTAAAAACATATATTTATGAAGATGGTTTTTAACTTGTGCGTTTGAAAATGCCACTTTTAAAAAGTGTTTTTTTAGAACAATAAAGAAGTATCTGGCCTCTTTTTTTCAGTCGCTGCTGTTTTATTTAAAGCAGACTAAGAACCAATTTTTTATTTTCTTGGTCCTACCTGTTAATTGGCAAAAATTTGACACTTTGTCAATTCGTTTTTTCTTATTCAAAACAAGTCTTGACATAAACGATGCACATTTAAATCACACATAAGTGAATATGTCATGCACAATACATTTGCATTTCTGGAATCGCATTTTTAGACACAATTAAATTCAATTGAATCAAAACAACTTATATGAGTCAGGAAGGATAAAACTTATATCCATTATTTCTTTGCTGACTAAAGGCCACTATTAGCTGTTGACCCTAAAAAGTGGGCATTTTTTTTGCTTTACCAACCTGTGCCTCTGCCTGCCTGTGGAATCCACATCTGATTTCGACTGAAAAGTTGATCTATTTGTGCATTCACTCTAGATAGTCACACAAAGTGAGCTGAGGTGTGACCTGCATATCCCGACTGCCCATCACCAGGCTGATGGGACTTCCTGAGGTAGAGTGGTGGGAGGAGTTGTCATTGGCACCTGAATTGGGCTGTGTCTGTCCTCTCACAATGCTGTCTCCACCCCCCTGTTTTGTGTCTGGAGCCAGGACAGGGCAAGGCAGGATCTGTGCACTACAAAGACTATCATTTGAAGTATGCCTCCTTCAAAGGCAGAAAGGGGTATAAGTAACCCCACATTTGTAGAACACGTCTGGAATTAGGACTCTGCCAAGAAGAAGAGCTGAAGAGCTGTCAGAGGGAATACTGCCCCTTTGCTGTGTTGCTTTGCTGGGTTAGCCTGCAGTTGCTGCTCTGTCTGTGAGCTGTGAAAGACATGGACTTTGCTTTCTGGAATCCTACTTTCCAAGTTTTCCAAGGGCTTGTGTGTGCTTGCCTCCTATTGGAAGTCTCAGGGCCATCAAAGACTTCAGCTGGAGCTCCCCTGAACTCCTCTGCTGGGAGTTCTGACCTGCCAAGGAGGTGCCAACTCCAGTTCTGGGCCCTTGGAGGTGGTTTTGCTGTTATAAGAGCTGAACATCCATGCATCACCGTTCAGTGCCATTTTTGCTGCTGCAAGCATGCCATGCGGTTCAAAAAACCAACGCATCGCTGAGGTGCAGCTGAAAAATTTACGAAGCACCTATTCACGGTTGGAAGAACCACCCGAGCCCGATTCCAGAGCACTGTGTCTCCGATGACCGAGACTTTCGCTCTGACTTCGACGCAGGCCCTGCTGTGTGGCTGAAGGAATTGATGCATTACCTGCCCGCAGCTGAAAGAATCGACCCAGCGCGCCTGGATTTTACACACATCGCACCACCGAGCCATGTTTCCAGTGCATCGCCCCGCAGTAAGGAGCCGCCGTCGGAATTCGACACATCACTTCTCCTCGCAGTAAGGAGTCGATGCAACACGTATTCTGCGTGCAGCAGAACTGATGCCTCCATTCCTCTGGGACTCAAGAATCGATGCTTCGCTTGTGTTTCCTGATGCTTCCCTCCTTTGCAGCCGTTTTACTTCTCAGATTTTGACGCATCAGAGATACTTTGTGCTAAAATCAACGCATTCATAGAGTTCTATGGACTGAATCACTTAAATCTTTAAAAAAAGAGTTGTGTATGTTGGATTTTTGTCCTTTTGGTCACGTTTGGTTAAGATAAGCATTGGTTATTTTTTTAACTGGTGTGGTGTCCATTTGTAGTGTTTTCACTGCATTACTGTGTGTTTTATGTACAAATGCTTTACACATTGCCACTGAGAAAAGCCTGACTGCTCGTGCTAAGCTTCCAAGGGAGTGAGCAGGGGTTATCTTGGGTGTGTAACTCCCTTATCCTGACCAGAAGGAAGGGTCCCTACTTGGACAGGGTGCATACCACTGCCAACTAGAGATCCCCAATTCTAACAGAATGCCTCCTTTCAAAGACTTTCTCCGGGGCTGTGGAAGACATCATTCTAAGCAGGTCTAATTTTGTATGTATGCTTTGGTTCAATGTGATCAACTTTTACCCTGAAGAGGTTTTTGTCTCCTAAAGTTCACCTTCACATTAGTTCAGCAGTTAACTAGGATATCTGCTGTCTGGTCAGAGACATCCTAGTTAATCGATGAACTAAGGGAATGCTTTGTGGATCTATAGAATTTGTAGAGAGCGCAATGCAATTTATCAGTATCAGATTTACTGATAACAACTCAAGAACCCAAATCATGAAATAATTCAAAAACATTGTGAGTTAAATATTTCATTATGAAACTTTTAGCTATTTTTCAGGACAAATAATTGATTTTATTGGTTTTAAACAGACGACTAAACCAAGAACATTCTTCTGAAATTTTATGACTTTGTAAAAATCCTCCCTCTCCTTTTCTGCAAAAGCTGCAACATCAAATGAAGGGATTTGACTTTATTTATGTCTTGCAGGATACAACCCACAACTTTCAACCAATTACACAAATTGGGCTGTAGGCTACATACAGAAAAAATAACAAACAAAGGAAGGTCCTTCACACTTCTGTCTTTGTAAATTTAACGTTGAAAATAAATCTGAAATCCATTTGTCCTCTTTTAATTTTTTACACTGGATGACCATGGCTCAGCTGTATTGCTTTATGGATACTCTCTCCAGCCAAACCATGTCGCCTCATTCTGACCAAGAACACACATTGTTCCTGTCTCATTTGATCCCCAGCTCCAATAATTCTTCCAAGTTAGTACTCTACTTTTTTAAAACATTATTTTTCCCATAAGCATACATGCTATGACTTTTCCTATTCATTCTTAACTTCCTTCAAGTGATTAATTTAGATTTGAACCATTTTATTATTGTATTTATTTTAAGTAAACATTATTTGGACTTTAACCCCTTGCATGCTTAGGACGGCCCCCGGCCGTCCGACGTCACGGTGGGCGTGTGCGGAGGACGGCTGGGGCCGTCCGAATCTTGCCCACTCATTAATTGTCCCGCACAGCGGGGGAATGTGCGCAGCATGCAAGGGGTTAAAGTTATTCCCATTTTTAACTCTGTTAGTGTTTGATTACATTTGCTCACAAAAAACATACGCATAGTTCTCCTGCACCTGTCCTGCCGAACAAGACAAGCTAAAAAATGCGCACAGGTCACCCTGGAGGCAAACAAATTTGTCATTGTGTTATTTCCGCTTATTGTCTATGGATCGTGGAAGTTTAGTCACAATTGCAATCAAAACTCTACTCTCCCTCTCTCACACACACATAAACACAGAGGGGCAGATCTACAAGAAAGTGACGCATCTGTAGAGATGCGTCACTTTCTCTGCGCCACACTGAGAAACCCTTGCGCCACCATGGATGCGCCGTATTTACAATACGGCGCACCATGGCGCAAGGATTGATAGATGCGTCAGAAATTCTGACACATCTGTTGGGGCAAAAGTCATGCATTGCTGGAGTCGTGTCGCAAGCACGACGCAACTCCAGCAATGCTTTTTGAGGCCTAGTCCCACTACACTGCGTCACTCCTTACGCCTGCTTCAAGCAGGCGTAAGGTTTTGACACAGTGGCGTCCTAGAAGTGACGCAGTGAAATCTTGTAGATTTCACTGAGTCACTTTTATGAGGCCTTCCTGTGTGGGAACGCCCACCCTGCATACATTATACCTGACGCAGGTATAATGTGACGCAGGGCTTTACAACGTGACACATCTCCCTAGATGCGTCACGTTGTAAATGGGCCGCAACATTTACGCCGCGGCTGCATCACAAAAGTGACACAACTGCAGCGCAAAAGTCACGCAAGGGGCTTGTAAATCTTCCCCACAGATCGGCAGAGTTTTCCCTGCCTTCCGCTATAGTAAAAGTTGGCAATTCTTTATTGTCATCAAGTATTTGACAAATCATCCAGCCTTTGGAGCAACAAATCTCTCTGTCTGTGTCTGATCGCCACTTCTCAGGCATTCACCACTTTTCTTCGGGAACCTGTAGAATTTGTTATTCAGGGTCTCGAACCTCCACAATTTTTCAGTTCTTAAGTGACACTTATGTGCAAAGGTTGCTGCATTTATGAGTTAACATTCAACGTTGCAATGTACAAAATGTGACTTTGCAACCATCAATGGACTTTCTCCACAGAACAGGTTGTGCGTATTTCAGACTGGGGACATGGGCATTTTTTGGTTGAAGACTACAAACTTGCATGCTGTGTGTGTCTCTTCACATAAATTGTACGTACTTTAATTTCAAAAAAGATCACGAGAGTTACTCATGTTAACGGCAGTTGTATATCTATTTTCTGATTTGGAATGAGAAGATAACTCACAAAACTGGTTTCAGTGAGGAGGAAGGAGGGTTCTCTAAGGAGAAAAATATTCAACTAAGGAGAAAAAAATCCTTTATGAATTACATTTCACATTCAAGATCATGACAATTTTAGATTTCCAAATCTGTGTATTTTTATGCAAGCAACTAGGCTTGGGAAACTGCGGCAGTCTCAGTTTCCCTGAAGTATTCAAATAATTCATTCAATTTCTTACAATGTTGAAAATTAACTCCAAACACACGAGTTATGACATTAGAAAAATTCCAACTTTCTTTGTAAATTGAGCCAATAGTTTGAATCCATGTACCCAGGCTTCTCACCCACTCAGATATTATCAAATGTACTTCTATTTGACAAATCACATAAAACGACATGTTTCTGGCATAACAAATGGCATTTTTTGAATTGATTCATAAGCAATGTAATATTGACCTCTGTTATGAATTCAAGGGATTTGCTAGCCATCTTTGTTATTTAGGAGGTGTACTACACTATTCATTCCTTATACCATTATTTGATTGAGATCTATGAATGTACATGCTGAACAACAGAGTATTTCATCAGCTGATACATTGTTTAATCTCCAGAAATAAAATGGAGGAAATGTATTATGAATTGTGCACCTGAATATAAACCTTACAACATTTTGCCACTGTGAGCAGGGAGCTAAAATAAAACGGTCCAGTCAAATTGCCAATGTTATTGAGCAGTCCTGTACACCCGAGACAACAGTATGTTTTTAGTCACTTTTTAAAAGTAATTGGGGCATATTCACAAGGACTTATCATTGAGTTATCAGCACTTTAGTGCAGCAAAAGTGGCGATAGAATTACCGCCCCTTTCGCAAGCTGGTGCTAACTGCCTACATCACCACATAACCCGCGATAGCTGCCGCAAAAAACACCGCCACGGTCGACACTGCCAACTAACGCTAATGAGATGCAGAATAGGCGTGTCCGTGCAAAAACACACGAAAAGACAGCACCGCGCGATTCTCAACGGACAGCCAGATCTGCGATGCGAGTCAAAAACAGGTGATAAGCCGCGGTAGCAGCAGGTATTTAACACCTGCCTTTTGCTGGTGCTAAGCGGGACGACCACCTGCAGTCTGAAAGGGAGCCCAGACCAGAGCCACACCTGAAGACCAACAGACGCCATGGAGCTACTGATCATCCAGCTCGGAGACCCAACAGGGCCACAACACCCACCGCCACCACCCCCAGGCCTGCCACCACCCGCAGGACCCGCACACCCCCCCCCGGACCACCACAGAGGCAGCGTAGACAAAGACAGCAGACCTACCGTAAACGCACCAGCCTCATAGACTTAACGCCAGAGGAGGTCATTGCCCACTACAGGCTCAAAAGGACAACCATCCTCCGCATCCTGACCCACATCGCCCACAGGCTGACGGTACCAACACAGCGGACAACCAACATCCCTCAGCAGACAAAGCTGCTGGCTGTGCTGCACATGTTGGCCTCTGGTACCTTCCAACCCACAACTGCCAGAGTCGGAGGAGTCTCACAGCCAGCCCTATCCAAGTTCATCACACCTGTCCTGGATGCCGTCATCAGCCTGGTACCCCAGCACCTCCACTTCCCCCACACTGCACAGGAGGAGCTGGAGACCAAGCAAGGCTTCTACGCCATAGCTGGATTCCCTCACGTGTTGGGGGCTATTGACTGCACACATGTACTACTTGTGCCCCCTGCCGACACTGCACACAACCACCGAAACAGAAAGCACACGCATTCCATCAATGTGCAGGCAATAGTGGACCACCGGGGACTCTTCACCAAGGTTGTGGCCAACTACCCAGGCAGTGTGCATGATTCATTCATCTTCCGACAGTCCATCATCAACCAGCGCTTCCAGGATGGCACCTATGGAAATGCATTGCCTGTTGGTAAGTACCAAATGAACACACCACACACCTCAACTTCACAGTCATGCAACTCACGACTCTGGGAATGGCCACGCAGCAAAACTACATGTAACATGCCACACAACATGCCCACCGACCAGACACGACAACACAACTCCATTGGGTACCTGGGCTTGCCATGTACACAACCCAGCTACGGCATGGCACCACAGCCACACAATAGCAGAATGTGTGGAGAGGCTGGAAGCAGGCATGTGCGAAGGAGGCAAGTGACTAATGAATGAGAACCTACCCAATGACAAGTGTGGCGTGGATGTGCTGGACAGACTTGAGTGTGCAAACCACGGAAATGGCCATGTGGACATTAACTGCTGGTGCATGGAGTGTAGTGGCCAGTGGACGCTACCATGTCACCACAGGCTGTGGGGTAGAACGCGGAAATGTCGCTCGTTACGTCCCTCCCTGTAGGCGTGGGCATAGTGGGTTGGCCCTGCATACGCCAGGCCTGCGTAGGTGTGTGAATAAAAACCCTGTCGCTCTGGGCGTGGTTCTCTTCCGGAATGGCCAACGTGTCTGCCAGGGCAGCGCTTCTCAGCCCGCCACGAGGCTGATGCCGTGAGCGGCGGGGCCTGCGACCCTGTGCGCCTGCTGCACCCCAGGCCTCTGGTCCCCAGACCCGTCTTGCCTGCCCCAGTGCACCAAGGCAGCTCCGCTCACCTGCCGACACCGGCGTGTGTCAAAGAGGGCCCACCACGTGCCAGTGCAAGCTCCAAGCCCCAGGCCCGCGACCTTGGCAGCCTCCTCAGACCATCGCTGGCCTCCACGACGCAGGCCCACAGTACTCCTTTCTCGTTGACATACCCCACCGGCGTACACTTCGGCCCAGTTGGTGACACATATTGTACTGAGTCTAGAGTTTTGAATGGCAGTGACCAAATGTCTGTGGCAGCGTCCACATCACTATACTCCCTCCGATCAGTGAAGCCAAAGTCTGCATCGCAAGCACACAACACGTGTCTGTGGACCCGTGCGGACCGCTGCCCACGGACCACACTGCGGTCCAGTAGATCCCACATCCAGCACTTAGTCGTGATTCATGAATGGCAGAGTCCATACCAGTGAACGCACGGAGAGGAGTAAGAGGAAGATGCGGTTCAGTCCGGATGAAAGCCGAATCCTCGTTATGGAGGTGACCAAACACTAGCAACAACTGACCTGGTGCCACTAACCCTGTTCAACGCAAGCCGGCGACACGTGGTGCCACTAACCCTGTTCAACGCAAGCTGGCGACACGTGGTGCCACTAACCCTGTTCAACGCAAGCCAGCGACACGTGTTTGTGGGCCCCTGCAGACTACTGGCTCCGGCATGCACTGCGGCCCAGCCGGCCTCACACCAATCAAGGCGGGACCAGCCAGGGCACGGCAAGGTTGCAGGCTGCACACATGCTCAGCTCTGGTGCCTCAGCCTCCATGAGCCACACATCATCGCCACAAGACATTCCAACGCCGTGTGTGGGAGTTCCAGGAGGAGCTGGCTGAACTGCGGTTGGCCCACACACACCGCTGCCACCGGCCGACACTTTGGTCGAGTAGGTCCCACATTTATGACTGGGTCTTGATTTCTGAATGGCTGAGTTTACACCAATGTACACGCCTCATTGCAGACTGCATCCCCTTGCAGCCCTGGTGCCACTGACTCCGTGCGCCGTGAGTCATGGTCACTCTCTGGTTGAACTTTGGTGGCGTCTGAGTCTGTGGCATGGGGGTTGTCGTCCTCATCATCTGGCAGGTACGGACTTGGTGTTTGGCATGAGTCTGTGGCATTCATATCCCCCATGTTGCCTGTTGCTGCTTGGTTGTGCCCTCTGCATCAGGCCCTGGGGGAACACCTTCCACTGTCCCACAATACACTCAGCGACAGTCACCTTGGACATCTACGAGGACCCGCTCAGCTCTCATGGGCCTAACCCAGTGCATCGCAAGTCACCGTCCCTTGGCGGTGTGCCCGTGCCGGCCGCTGTGCATCCGGGGCCACTAACACTGTGCACCTCAAGTCATGGTCCCTTGCTGTTTGTACTTTGAACTTCTGATTGAGTGATGACTGTTGTAGTTGTTGCCAGCACCAAACACTCCCTGGGGGCTGTCTTACACTCACTGCACACACAGCCAGCATAGGCGTCACTGGACTAGTGTGCCTGCCAACACATCATGCCGAACCACCTATTGACTCATCTCTCTCTGCACTGTCACAGGTGATCAGGGATATGCACTCTGCACTTGGATGATGACACCCCTCCGAGACCCGAACACACATGCCCAGAGGCAGTACAATGCGTCCCACAAAAGCACCAGGGGCATCGTGGAACGCACATTTGGCGTGTTGAAGTCACGTTTCAGGTGCCTGGACATCACAGGCGGAAGGCTCCTGTACAGGCCAGACATTGTGTGCAAGATGATCGTTGCATGTTGTGTTTTGCACAACATCTGTGTGCGCTCCAATGCCCCATGGATCACAGTGCCAGGTGCACCGGACGATGATGAGGACGATGGGGCAGGTGGCCCACACCCCACTGCAGCTGCAGCAAGAATAGCCCGTAGGAACACCCTCATTGCCAATTTCTTCACATGAGCACGTCACTTTGTGTCCGTCCTGTACGATAATGGGACAGTACAAATTGTCCACTGGCACTGCATGTGTAAATAAAACTGATACAGGATAAAAGTTGTACTCGTCCATTGTCATGTCACAGTATCCTGCGATGTCAGATGTTCTTGGCCATTTTGTGCACGCATGCGGCACCAGTTGTGTCCTGTGTTCTGTTGTGGAAGTGTTGCAGTATGTACCACATTGTTGACAATGTTGGGGTGCTCTTATTCTTATGTGTGTATGCTGTACTGTGGCTGAGTCGCCCCTGCTGCTCTGAATTGGCTGCCACTCATCCCTTTCAGGCAGTGTGCCTTTCACTTCTGTGCGTCTACAGTGCTGAGATGTTGCTGACTTGAGTGAATTGTGCCCTTCGTCGTGTTGTGACTCATGGTCATGGTCGGTAGGCGAATGTGTAGTTGACGTCAGGGGTTTTTTGTGCACGTGGATGTGTCCGAGTGTGACCTGCACCTTTGCAGATCTGGCCCACACTCAGCTGCATCAGTGTCATGGCCTGCACATTGACATGATAGTTGGACTGCAGCCACGCTACTCGTCATGTAGTGTCTCTTGCATTGTCAGTGTGGCTGACGGATACGCATCTTCGCTGGGTTCCGCACGTGTGCATGTGTTGGTTGTGTGATTGGTGATGTGTTGGGTAGGGGCCCCTTTGGGCACATGGTGGAGGTGGGAATACTTGGTGTTTGTGTGTGTGCTGCAATGTTCCAGGGGGATCAGGGACATGATCCGGAGTCATTGTGGGTGTGCAGTGTGCTCTGCTTAATTGTGCATGTGTGCCATTGTGCCCATCTCCCCCGTCCCCCCGCTCCCTGGTAGATACTCACCCTATTGATGTTGTCAGGTCATGTTGAGCAGTG
This sequence comes from Calotriton arnoldi, assembly GCA_963921515.1. Taxonomy (NCBI): domain Eukaryota; kingdom Metazoa; phylum Chordata; class Amphibia; order Caudata; family Salamandridae; genus Calotriton; species Calotriton arnoldi. Next base: position 208,187 of record CAWUFW010004833.1, on the reverse strand, counting down.
TCTGGGTCCTCTGCTCCTGTCACCATCTCCCGACTGATGGCTGTGGCCACCATTTTCTCCATTTCATCCTGCTCCTGGTGTTCTGCTGGCCCCCACCTCCAATGTGCGTTGCTGCTTTCATGTTGGCAGCGAGTTCCTTCTTGGGTTTGCCCTTCGCATCATTCCAGCGCCTCTTGTCCTCTTCCATTATCCTCCTCGGCGCGGCAACGTCATTCACATAGTCCAAGATGGTCTGCCATCTCAACGTCTTTTTTGCTAATGACACGTTGGAGGTGACGTACAGTTGGTGGTGCTGTTCTATCTCATCCGTGACTTGGATCCGGGTTTCTTGCAGACTGTGCCTTGTCTTCCTCTCCCTCTTCTCATTGCCCTTCCACGACACCTGGCTTCCTAGCTGGGCCTCCGTGGGTCTTGTGGGTTTCACGTTTTCCTCTGCACTCGGTCCGGGTGCATCCTTGGTGCTCCGCAGTTCATCTTGTTTTAGTTGTGGTCTTTTTGGGTGTTTTTCTTGTGCTTTTCCCCGCATGACGCGTGGGACTTGCTGGCCTCTCGCTAGTTATCACACAGATTTTATCATGGTTGGGCCCATCGCAACTTTTTTTGCGTTGGGGTTTGCATTTTTATCGCCGTCGCGGTAGTTGTTTCGCGGACATTTGCCGCGTTCTCGTGCGATTATCGCACGGTATCGCTGTGTTGTGAGTGCCACATTAACACAGCATTATTTTCCCGCGATGGACTGCGATATGAGAAGTTGCGGTAAGCTATTTTGGCGATGTTTATCGCACGTTCTTGTGAATATACCCCATAGAGCGTAAAGGCATCATACTATCCTAATCGTCCTCAGTGACCATCAAGAATAAGCCGGCAGATCAGTTTTTCACCCACCTAGATAATTCTCTCCTGGGCTCCATACATTTACGGGTGTAAAATGTCTTTGTTGGGTGAAGAGGACCTGTGGAGTAACAGGAAAGTTTGGGGACACAGGCGCCATCTCCTTGAGGTCAGTGAGGAACTATAGGTGCCCCAACACAGCTCCATGTCCCGGTGAGAATGGTTAGTACTGCCTGCAACCAGCTCACATGTTCAGACAATCAAACCTGTCTTAATGTGGACAATTTATGTCCACCATAAATCATAGCCTAATGTAAGCATAGTATGGCAGTCAAGCAGCAGAAGCTGTTCTTTTGAATCAGGGGCTTACAGGCATCAACTAGTAATCATGGCAGTATCCAGTGACTTCCCAGGTTTAAAATTCATAATATCCATCTCCACATGGGACGTTATAAGCCTGCCATTTGTTTTCATGGGTGACTGTTGGAGCGAGGGCTGCCCTAGAGTGCGACTTTAGCCACATGGGGGAATATTTACAATGAAATGGCGCATCACAGCGTCGCAAGCAATTTTGCTGACCCAAGCTACGTAATTTAAAAAATGCAGGGATGTGCCATATTTACAGGAATACAGCACACCTCTGTGCTCTTTCCTGTGCTAAAAAAGCAGCCCTGCGCCGACACGGGCACCCTTGCACCATTTTGCGAGGGTGCCTGAGTTGCAGGGATGATTGTGTTTGTGTAGGAAGGGACACCTTCATGCACAAAAACAATCATTAATGGTAAAAACACAGAGAAATAAAAGTATTTCTCTTCAATGCGCCACTTTAACACCTCCCCTTGAAAGGCGTTAGTTTTTGGCGCTGACTCAAATTTACCAATCCTTGTAAAGCTGGGGCTGTGTCAAAAAGCCATGGGTGTTGCATGGGAACATCCACAGCAACACCCATGACACGCCCCTCTAACGCAGAATCCCGCATAAAAGAGGCCCACATGTACAAGGATATGTAAAGCAACGCAAAGTGGCTTTGCGTGGCCTTGTAAATATGGGCCAGCACACAGTGTAACCGGAGCATCAAAAATAGTGATGCTCCGGTGGGGGGTAGGGGCTTGTAAATATGCTCCTTGGTGGTTAACTCTTTCAGAACAAAGGGGATGAGCCAAAAAAACTGAAATACTACATTAAACTCCTTCACTCGTTATAAATCATTTGAGACTCTAAACTGAGATGCTAGTCATTATTTAATTCCTATGTGTATGGGCCACTTTCTCTTCACATTGCATATAAATTCTTTGGAGTGGAGGACTCCAGCAGATTGGGCAAATAATTGTTGTCAACTTCTTTCCACAGATGATGCTGTATTAGTGTCAACAACTTCTAGAGGTTTCCAGGAGTGAATAACTCTTTATGTTGATATTATGAGGAGTTTCGATTTGACAACTGAGGGGCATATTCTCAAGGAGTCATCGCCGATTTAAAAGTGGCGCTAGAACTATCGCCCCATTCTCAAGCTGGTGCAAACTGCCTACATTGCCAGTTTTCCAGCGATAGCTTCCGCAATTAACATCGCCATGGATGAGAGCGACAACTAGCGCTAATGACATGCAGAGTAGGCATTCCCGTGCAAAAACACATGAAAACACCACTTCGCGATATTCACAACGAGCAGCCAGATCTGCGATGCGACCCGAAAACAGGCGATAAGGCACGTTAGCAACAGGGATTTAACACCTGCCTTTTACTGGTGTTAAGCAGGACGACAACCTGCAGTATGAAAGGGAGCCCAGCCCAGAGCCACATCTGAAGACCAACACATGTCATGGAGCTGATGATCATGCAGCTCGGAGACCCAAGAGGTCCACAACACCCACCGCCACCACCAACAGCCCTCCCTCCCCCCCCCCGGACTGCCACTGAGGCAGCGCAGAACAAGACAGCTGTCCTTCCGAAAACGGCATGGCCCCTCAGCCACACAATTGCAGAATGTGGGGAGAGGTGGGAACCAAGTATGTGTGAAGGAGGCAAGTCACCCATGAATAAGAATGTACACAATGCCAAGTGTGGCGGTGATGTGCTGGACAGACTCCAGTATGCAGAGCACAGACATGTCCCTGTGGACATACACTGCTGGTGTGTGCAGTGTTGTGGACAGTGGACGCAACCATCTTGCCTCAGGCAGTGGGGAAGACCTCGCTCATGTAGCTGTGTCGTCCACCCCTGTACGCGGAAGCGGAGTGTGCTGGTCCGGCGTATGCCACATCAGCGTAGGAGTGTGAATAAATAGACCGGGGCTCTGGGCGTGGTTCACTTCCGGGATGGCCAACGCTTCTGCCAGGGCGGAGCCCCTCACCCTGCCACGAGTCTGCCTCCGTGACCGCCAGCCTCCTCAGCCGATCGCTGCCTTCCGCGACACAGGCCCCCAGCGCACCCAGCGGCACAGCACTGTGGAGTCATGTGTGTGCTGACTACTGCCTTCGTCCTACACTGCGGTCAGCAGGGCTCACAATTCAAATTGAGTCTTGATTTATCGCTGGTCGCACACCCGCTGAGCGCTTCAGGTGCTACTAACTCTGTGCAGCTCAAGTCAACGCCACGTGGCTGTGGGCCCTTGCTGACTGCTGCCTCCAGCCTACACTGCGGTCACCAGGTCCCCCAACTCAAATAGAGTCTTCATTCATGTATGGCGCAGTCCAGTAGGCAACAGACATTGCTTCCAGAGCGGGCCGCCCGGACGACGCATCATCGCTGGCTGCACACCCGCTGAGCACTTCAGGTGCCACTAACCCAGTGCACCACAAGTCATGGACCCTTCATGATTGAATCTTCTGTGTGTGATGCCAGAGCTGGTGCCCCTACCTCAGTGCACCACAAGTCATAGACCCTTCCTGATTGAGTCTTGTGAGTGTGAAATGTTGATCACTGTTCTAGTTGTTGCCAGCACCAACCACTCCCTGAGGGCTGGCTTACACTGACCCCACACCCATCCAGCACAGGCGTCACTGGACATGTGACCCTGGTAATAAAAAGGGGCTGGGTGCACGTGCCCGCAGCCAGTTCCACTACCTATCTAATTGTGTCTGTGTGGTCATTATGAATGCATGATGGCCCCGGGCCCACCACATCACAATGTGCTGTGGACAGCGGATGCAACCATGTCACCTCAGGCAGTGGGTAAGACCTTGGACACGTAGCTTTGTCGTCCCCCCTGTAAGCGTAAGCGGAGTGGGCTGGGCCGTCGTACGCCAGTCCAGCGTAGGGGTGTGAAGAATTCGCCCGGGGCTCTGGGCGTGGTTCAGTTCTGGCCTGGACAAGGGAGTAACTAATGCGTGTGTCTCCGTTGTAGTGTCTGCGCCACCCGGCCCGCAATCGACAATGTTGCAATGTAGCATGCACCCGGAGGGCGAGCTCGCATGATCGGAGCAATGAAGGTGCGCAAAACCGCTCGGGATCTTGGCTCATACATGCCAAGTGTTGTCTGTATCTGTATTGCCGCAGCATGTGCCAAATGCCTAGCCTTGAACGCAGCGCGATTTCAGCCAGGCATGGAATCTACATCTGTGTCCGCCCTATCCTTACCATAGGCCTACACTCACGTGGCCGCCCACCTTCAACGGCCAACATCACAGTGTCGTTGTCAGGCTTGTAGACATGCGCAGACAGGCATGATAATGGTTTGCTGTAGGAGTGCAAGTGATGCAACCGCGCAGCGCACACAAGTAAATAGGCTCAGGGGGAGGGAAGAGCAGCTGGGAGGCAACGTAACACGGTGATGCTGCTCATTTGCCACATGCAAGTCATGTCATACATGAATCCCAAAGTCGCACGCATCCCACCCCACCGCCAACAAGCCACATCACATTTCCTGAATGCAAGCAGATGACGAACTGACATTAGGGATGAAAGCTCCATTGTCTGAACTATCAGGCGGAGGCACATCTGCACCTCCGACCTCGGAATTGCATGTGCCAGGCACCCCCTGACAGATACTATAGCAGCTGATGACGACTCCCACACTACGCACAGCCCGACGAAAGACCAACGCATACACACCTCACACACAGAAGTCCTTGCTCGAAGTTAACTTGCATGGAATAGCCTTCACACTTACTCCCACACCATCACAGGTGGACAACCGTTGCACACTGAAATGACTCATTGATCCGAGCTGTGGCACCTTATCCACAGAACTGGAGCAGGTCAGAACAGTGTCGCTTCAACCAGAGCCACTGGCTCAATGGCAGAACATCCCGGACACATGCACAACTCCTGTCACGTGGAACTGTACAGTGCACGTATGCTGCATTTACTGGGGGCACTGCCATTGGCAGTGCTGCGGATCAGTTACCGGCTAAGCTTCTGCCTTGCCAACGACACCTGCGCCCAGCCTGTGTTGCATTGTCGATCGTGCATATTCGAGTGGTCCATGGATGTCTGCCTATCCAACAGGACGTTGGCTGAACTGGATTTTGACATGTGTGTGCGCCACCTGTTGGCCCGCGACCAGGATTGTCACCGTGATACCCGTTTATGGGATGCCTTGATACTTGGCATATATGCTGGTAGCTGGGCCTGGGAGATTGCACAACACCTCGTGTGCAGTGACCACATTGAACCACTCCCCTATTGGGCTGAAGTGCTAATTGGTGAAAGGGGGTGGGCGCAGCACATCTGTCCGGACCTGCTAATGGATTGCCTCGCCGTCCTGTTTGATGAAGTCGACAACAACCTCATGTTGGAAATGATAGCCTACGAAGCTGCAATCGCCTTCATGGACAAGTGACTACGTACCTGCAGCCACGACAGATTGGAACCCATTGCACATGTCCCGACACCTTGTTGCATCTTGGAGATCTGGTCACATGTCCCACGACAACAGTGGACATGGCTGCATCTCGCCTGGACTCCGAATACACGAGCGGACAACAACGCGGGTTAACACACACCTGTGAAAGGTGAGGCACTCCCCCGGAGTGGACAGCGGCGCTTGGCAACGTTCCTCCCTCTGACATACTGCTGCATTGGTCTGCATGTTTTGGCACTTATCTTGCCCGTACTGACACGCATATGCTAATAAAGTCTACGCACCTTCACTTGTATTCAACTGTGATGAGTGTTGATTTGAATGACAATGTGTGTCTCACTGGCTATCTGGGTCACGGCCATACATGCGCATTGATAGCATTACCCAGGGAGTACCTTTTTGTGGAATCACTGTCCCTATTCATCCATTCTTTCATACTTGATTGATCATAGCCATGACACATCTGTGTGAATTAGAATGTTTTATTCACATCCAGTGGAGTGTTGAAGCTGGACCAGTACAGGGCCATGCAAACCCCACTTTACATTGTTGTCCCATGGGGGGCCAGCCAGAGTCCTTCCAGGATTGACAAGTTCATCGGAAGAGGAAGACTTCAGTCCGCAGTGTGATTGCTGTGTCATTGATAACCAAACCAGATATGGCAGTCCATGTCGTGGTCCAAGGTGAGTGTCACTGAGTGTATCGGTGGACAGTTGAAGGTGTTATTCCAGGGCATGATGCAGAGGGCAGAACCAAGCTGATACAGGCCAAATGGCAGAGATTAATGCTACCACTTCATTATTAGCACAAAGCCAGATTCATCATCATCTTCGTCCCCTGATGTGTCAGGTGCCTCACATGTGGGGGGTGGTGTTTAGTCTGCATCACTGTGTGGCACTGACACTTCAGGGGGCGGAGATGTGGATGGAGTAGTAGCAGCAGCATTCATCCCCGCCAGGCCTTGTGGTGGCGATGCCATGACGGGGATCTGCAGTGCTTGGAAGATCCCAGCTACATCTCGCTGGTGTGCAGCCGTGGCAAACATTCTTTCCGCCTGCATCCGCTCCAAGCTCTCCGTCATTCTCCTTATGTGTCCCAACTCCCGGCTGACATCGCTGGAGCCACTCTGACTAGACAGTTGTTCTTGGCTCAGAGTCATGACTCCAGCGATGTCAGCCATGGATTGTTGGAGGGAATGCAGCGGACAGTGGGTGTCCGTTAGGGACTGTAATTGGTCCCTGATGGGACTTAGACACCCACGTATGGCATCTAGTTTGGCTGCCATGAGGTCGAACCCCACCCGCAGCTGACCAGCCATCTTCTCCTGGCACCCTAACACACGGCGTCGGAATGCCATGTGTTGGTCGTGTGGGTCCTGGGAGCCAGCCGTGGTGGTGGGTGCTTCCTGCTGTGCGGTCTGTGCAGGGGGTGGGGTCTCCTCGATGCAGCTGGGCTGCCCTGCTCCTGGAGGTGGGGTGCTGAAGCTGTCCATGAGCTGTTGGAGGGCGTCGGTGTCAATGTTGGGGAGGTCCTCTTCATCATCAGTGCTGAGTCGTTGGGTCTGCTCTGCAGGAGGTGTTGATTCTCCCTCTGCAATGTGAAGGGGAGATGCAGATTGACATTGTGTTCACATGTATGTTCACGCATTGTACAAGTTTACTAACAGACTGCATGACAATGTCCATTGTGACTGTTTGGGCGGAGATGCCTATTTGATGTGGGACAGTTGACATTTCTACACCATCAGGGATGTGAGGTTGTACTTGTGCATTATCATCTCACAGTTTCCTGCTATGCCAAATGCGAATGGCCATTTTCTACATACAGGCGGCAGCAGTTGTGTCCTCTGTTCTGTTGTGGAAGTGTTGCAGTTTGTACCACATTGTTGTCAATGTTGAGGTGCTCTGATTCTTATGTGTGTGTGCTGCATTGTGGGTGTGTTGCCCCTTCAGCTCTGATTTGGCTGTCCATTATCCCTTTCAGGCTGTGTGCCTTTCACTTCTGTGCTTATGCAGTGCTGAGATGTTGCAGACTTGGGTAAATTGGGCTCTTGGTCGGAGTTGTGACTCTTGGGCATGGTTTGTCCGCAGATGTGCTAGACTTAATTGTGCATGTGGGCCATTGTGCCCATCTCCCCCCGACCCCCAGTCCCTGGTCGTTACTCACCCTGTTGCTGTTGGCTCAGGTCATGTTGTGCAGTGTCCGGTCCACCAACTCCTGCCACCGTCTCCCCAATGATGACTCGGGTCACCATTTCCTCCATCTCATCCAGCTCCTGGTGTGTCGCTGGACTCCCACCTCCAGTCTGCATTGCTGCTCTCAGGTTGGCAGCGATTTTCAGCTTGGTTTTGCGCTTCACATCAGTCCAGCGCTTCTTGCAGTCGTCCACTTCCCTTCTCTTCACTCCGACTGCATTCACCTTGGCCAATATGGACTGCCATATTGTATTTTTAGTTGCCAATGTCACAGTGGAGGTGATGAACAGTTGGTGGTGGTGTTCTGTCACCTCCATAATGAGGATCTGGTTTTCCGCGTACTGAAACGCAGGTTCCTCTTATTCTTTTCCTTGCCCCGAGGTCCCAGGCTGGTCCTCCGTGGGGCTTGTGGGGTTCTGGTTGTCCTCTGTACTTGCTCCGGCTACCTCCATGGTGCTTCGCAGTTGTTTGTGTTTTGTAGGTGTTTTTTTTGTCGCTTTTATATTGGTTTTTCCCGCCTGACTTGTGGGACTTGCAGGCCTGGCGCTGCTTATCGCTGGATTTTTATCTCAGTTGGGCCCATCGCAACTTTTTTCACGTTCGGGTTTCCTTTTTTTATCGCCGTCACGGTAGTTGTATCGCGGACATTTGAGGCGTTATCGGGTAACTATCGCATGTTACCGCCGTGTTGAGAATACGACTTTGACACAGAGTTATTTTCCCGCGATGGACGGCGATATGGAAAATTGCGTTAGCCTATTTTGGCGATGTTTATCGCACGTTCTTGAGAATAACACCCTGACTTTTTAAAATCATTTGCCATAATACTGAGTGTAAAAAGGTAAATCCAAAAACATGTATCTGAGGAATATAAAGATCAACTTTACAGGCATTTTAGTTCCTTCCAGTATTTACAATATCAAGCTAAATTGGTTTAAGGTTCTCACTGAAGCTGAAAACGTCTTCTGCAGACCACTGGAGTGGACTCTTCCCTTAGATGCTAACTCTGGATAATTCCACAGGTATTTCCACAGTAACCTTTGAAGTAGGGATATTCAGGAACAGGAAAATATATTTCGAGACTTCTTTTTGGTCTTTTGCAATCAATCCGCTCATTTTTAATGTATGAGGAGCTGGACCTTACTCTAGAATGGTCTATTCCTACTGTAAATCTAAACAGGGAAATTGTAAGTGATTGCTATTCCTGAAACAGTGGTCCAGAATTCCATGATTAAATTATATCATTACTTAAGCTACTGGTCACTTGGGTCTATTTGCTAATGTGGAAAAAGATCACAATAGCAGATAAAAAATGGGTGTAAGCACTTTTTTTGTCTGGAGGGCAAGAGAAAGAGATTAAAAGCACTGGGAAAGCCAATAGGTCACAACAATAAATGGGCAATATAAAATGCCAATGCTTGTTGCCACTGGTACATGAACACTTGCATCTAGACACCAATATATGCCATGACTCGTGTGCCCAAACAAATCATTTTTCCTGTGCTCCTTGTGACGACTATGTTGTGAAGTGTGAGTGTACAGGCGCCTTGATGCTCGCTGTGCATTTTTAAATTTAGCTCTCTAACATGGTGGACAGCTGTGTTGGATTGGTAAATTAAAATGTAAAAAGAAAAAGCTGTAAAAAGGAAGTGAGTGGCCTAGCAGCACATGGCAACTGCGGGTCCATTGTAAAAAACAAAATAACAAAATCAAATAAATAATTTGAAAACACGGGGTGGGGGATGGGGAGGGGGCGAGGAGGATGAGGAAGGCTGAAAACAATGCATGGGGAGGTGGGGTTAAAAGAGCACGAGCAGCCTGGCTGCACTTAGCAGGTGCTGGGCTGTAGTAAAAATAAAAAATAAAACATTTGAAAACAAGATTTGAGGGACAGGGAGCGTGGAGAGGAGCATAGAAGTGAAAGCTCACACATTGATAGAAGGTGGGCTGTACAGTAAAAAAAAGAGAGAGATAACGCCAAGAGCCTATAATGTTCCTAGATTGGAGGAATACACGAATACGGAGGAAAGCCTTTGAATCAAGATCAAACAACTAAGACAGAGAACAATACTTTCTAATAGTGATCTAGGAGCTGGCTCAAAACCCCTCTCTGTAAATTGGAAATAATATGTCTACCTAATGACAGATATTGAAGTCTGTAGGTAAGACTTAAAAATTAATTATTGAAAAACTCAGTCAGAACATATCTCTCTCTGAAAACAGTAAATGGGTTGGACCTATATCTATCCTGGGTGAAAAGTATTTCTGAATATATTATTTTAATATTTAGATTAGAATTGTTAATTATCAATGGCCACTTTCTCCAATTAACTGCATTAAGAATCCAGATTCAATGTGTTCTTTTGATAACACCTCTACCCAAACAACCATATGATTTATCTTTTTTTATACCTTTTTAGAATTGGTTCACTTCTGCTACATGACTGGGAAGCAAGATTTTTTTTTTTTTACTGAGGGGCATATTAGCAAGGACCTGCGATGATTATCGCAAATCGCGCTTAGCGCGATTTGCATTATCGCCGCCTATCGCTGGAGTACATCGCCGTTTTAGCGGCATATTAGCAACGCTTTGCACAATGGTGATGTACATTCCAGCGATAGACGGCGATATTCAGCATCTGAGCAGGAAAAGCTGCGATAATGGCAGGGCGCTACGGAAATCCTAGCTGATAGGGGAGTGTGGATTTAACATGTCAATCCACCTCCCATTGTCAACATAGCTAAATCAGGTCTGGAGCAGGTGTTAATTTCCGGCGATAATCGCGGGCAGCGCAGCTTTTGTTGTCGCTTGACCCGCGTTGTTAATAGGGCGATGTTGTGTTGGCGAGGGATTTCATTCAGGATTAGGTGAGATACGCTCACTTTGCATGTCATTAGCGATGATTATCGCTGACATGCAAAGTGGGAAGGAAACGGGCGCTATTGCCAGTAAGCTGTCGCTAACTGCTGTTAGCGACAGCTTGTTAATTGGGCAATAATAATATCGCCGCTTTAGTGGCAGAAAGTGCCGCTAAAGCGGCGTAAATGCCCTTGCTAATATGCCTCTGAGTTTTTTATAGCGCGAACTTGACCCGAAGGTATTGGGTATCATAGCGCTTTACATGAGCACCAGTTGCGTTACATGAGGACACATTCATTTTTGTTAGGCACTGGGAGATTAAGTGATTTGCCCAGAATCACAGGATGTTGCGCGTCCTTGCAGAGACTCGAAGCCAGTTCCCCAGATTTGAGGTCAACCGCCCTTGCCGTTAGGCCAGCTCCTCTCCCCAAGCCTAGCGATGAGATTTTTGTGTTGGTTCACTCTCTGTACGTGCCCTAGTTTGTCACTGTATGAAAATGCTGTTTTTGCTGATTTTAGCTGGTGTCAATGACTAAGGTTCGGCATCACAGAGCTGACCTGTGTGCACCATTCTCTGCATGAAGTTTCAACGAGTTCTGTAATCCTTGCCCTTAGTCTCAAAATTCAATACTGGCACAACCCATGTTTACATTTATTGATGCTCCTCTAACTCCCCTTTTTCATTTTGTTTTAAGTATCCTATTCTAAACCTTCCCATCTCACTGCTTTCATTTGGGAGTTGTTTTTAAATTGATCGCAATACCTCTTCTTTTGCTAACAGCAATGCCAGATCAATACATTTATAGTTAGCTTTCTTCATTTTGAACGTGGCATCAAGTCCAGTAGGCAAGTTTGGGACATCTTCAATGCTTTCCTCTCCATCACCTCAGAAAGAATTTAAGTCACAGTTGTTCAGTATTTCACTATGACGGAACATTGCCATAGCATATGGTAGAGTCATGCCTACCTCTAGCCGCATCCTTGACAGGCAACTGTCAGAAGTAAATATATCTTACCTGTTCTGAGGTAGGACCGGAGAAAGATATGGAATTGTAATAACTTGAATCTGGCATTTGTAGACACAGGGGGGGGGGGTATCTAACTATTATTTTCCATTCCGCCTCTCCAGGTCTCTGTTCAGTTTTCTAGACCACTTCTCCCTGAGATCTTCAAGGGTCCAAGGAGACATTCCTGGTGGTACTTGATAGCGTAAGGTCCCCTATCACTTCCCTTCTTCAAGCATGAACTATGAATTTAACAGCACTTGTGTCAGTAGTTCTAAACATTCCCTTCCTCATATCTATTTCATTGCCCCCAACGTTTGCACCATCCATTAAGATCTATCCTGATTGGACATTATGAATCTCAACTAGGTCAAGGATTTGCCTTATATTTCCAGCTTCATAGAGCTCTCCTGCATTCCTACTGCCACCTCCATCTATGCAAGTGTCTGTTGAGACGAACCAGGTGTCGCGATGCCCATCAGGCCTTGTATCAGAACAATGGAGGCTTAGACTTCTTCTGAGCTTGTTTTATTCCGGCACCTGTTCCAGCAATACGCTGCTACATTCAATAATCAGAACTGCTTTCTCATGCAGCACTTTGGATTATCAAACAAACTGACACGTTTGCCCTTCTGACGAACTTATTTTATCAAATCAGATTCAGGTGGTGGCACAGCTGAAAACAATCTAACAAACCACTGGTTGCAAAAGAATAATGTTTAATATCTGGAACTAGGTGGATGGCAGCTTGTACAATGTTGCAATCTTATGTGTATTTGAAGCAAGATTAAGTCCAGTTCCTTGATAAATTGAAATGGTCATAACGCAGGTAGATTGACAAAATAGTATAGCAAGCATTGGAGGGTCATCATATTATTTTACACTTTTACGACCATTTCTGACACCAGCAGAAATCTCCCAGATGCCACAGTGCGTCTAATAGATGCAAATGCCTTCTTGACCTATCCTAGTCTGCAAGACACACAGAATTCCAGGCATCTGATTGTATTAAGCATTAACCTAAGGGTCTATGAAAGCTCAGCGATGTCATTGGGTGCTGTTTTTGTTGTAATCAGGACTATGCACAAATGTGCACAATTGAATCTCCGACCTTAACATTTTCCAAATTTCGTCATGTCAATTATGGTTGGGTGCAGCCTCAAATTTATATCTCTCAGAGAAAGCAACAGATCGTCTATGTCCAGAGATATCGTTGTGCCATCCCCTCCATTCAGATAACTTTATTTCTGCATTTGGTTCCTACAGTATTGATAAAGGGTTTCATTGCTATGGAAAACTCAAAGGCAATAAAGGGCAACCTCTGACACACTCCCATCGCTACCATGTACTGTTGGGAAATTACACAGCCGGCACAGACCATTGTAATTAAGGGGCATATTAGCAAGACCAGCGATAAAATTATCGCCGCTTTAGCGGCAGGAAACTGCCGCTAAAGCGGCGATAATGGGCTTGCCAATATGCGTTATGGAATTCAATAGAAGCCCAGGTTAGATGTCCTGCACATCTAACCTGGGCTTCTATTGGAATTCTATAACGCATATTAGCAAGCCCATTATCGCCGCTTTAGCGGCAGTTTCCTGCCGCTAAAACGGCGATAATTTTATCGCCGGTCTTGCTAATATGCCCCTTAATTTCTATAGAGCATGGAGGGGCATATTAACAACGGCCAGCGATAATTATCGCTGGCCGTGCTTAGCGTGAGGAATCCTATTGCCGGCTATCGCTGGAAATTATCGCCATGCTAGCGCTGTATTAACAACGCTTAGCGCAAAGGCGATAATTTTCCAGTGATAGCGATGTTTTCCATGGAACATCGCTGGTTTTCCAGCGATGTCCCATGGAAAACGGCGATATACTTAGTGATAGGGCCTGTGGTCTTAGCCACACAATCCACCCCCCATGTTAGGTATGCCTTAGTCAGGAATTTAGCAGACGTTAAATTCCTGCGTTAAGGCATACTTAACGCAATTTAAAATATCGCTAACCCACGTTGCTAATATGGCGATACCTGGGTTAGCGATATTTCCCCTGTTGTTCTACAGGCACGCCCCTTTGCATCTCATTAGCGATGCGATGGGAGGCGTGCAGAAAACGGACGCTAAGTCAGGAATCACGCGCTAGCGTGTCCTTGTTAATTCGGCGATAAAATTATCGCCGCTTTTCGTCCGAAAACGGACGCTAAAGCGGCGATAATTCATTAACGCCGCCTTGTTAATATGCCCCGGAATTTGTCTCGGTAAGCCCTCTCCAGAGCTCCTGCATCCCAAATTTGCGAACAAGTATCGCCAGCAGACAATGTCAAATGCCTTCATAATGTCCATTTGCACCACCACTAGAGGTTGTGAAGTTGCTACCGGGGTGGCTTCTTTTATATGAAATCAGCCTTGTAACGTTGGTGATGTGCATTGCAATGGCTCAAAGTCACTCTGGTCCAGATGCTTTAACAAGTGCAGAAGATGGAGTATATGGTCTACTATCACCTTACCTTTTATATTATAGACTATGTTTCACATTGATGGAGGATGAAAGAAGGTCGTATCCAAAAGTTCTTTTCTAGGTTTTGGAATGAGATAATCTGTGCCTCATTAGTAGAGAAATTCAGGGAATGCTCCTGGTTTGCCATTAGGTACATGTTAACTCCTCCGGGCGACAGAAAGTTTCCAACAGAGGTGAGCAAGCAAATAAATTAACAGGGAAAGCCAAGCCAGAGCCATGAGTCAAACCCTGGGAATAGTTGACGTTGAAATCATGCAACAAATGTCATTTAAAAATATGATAGAAACTATTTGAAATTTTCAAAAAAAAAGTGAATTTCTTTAACAAACACAAGCGTTTCACCTTAGTATATCAAATTTTATCTTTGAATTGATAGGCATGTACTAAAAACCATAGTTCTAAAACATGAACTTGGAGGAATTCCTGCCCCACCCCCATGACAATACAATTAGTGAACTAAGAGACAAGTCAGCTATCATGTGCACACACTATGTGGCCTAAGTTGTTATTAGAAATGGAACATCATCATAATCTATTAAATCAAACACAAGAGGTTTTTGTACAGCACACTTCCTGATCTCAAGTATTTGAAGGAATAATGAAGAAAAGGGAGGCTTGGTGAAATTAAATAGTTGCCTAGATTCACACAATTTGGTTAAGCTAGGATTCTAGAATTGATCACCGGTTTTCTAGTTTCACATTATGCATTTCTCCTGCTAGAATGTTATCACTTCCTCCGTTTTAAAAAAAATAATAAAGGTTTATGCTTTTTTAAATTCTTGGTGAATGAGGGTAGAGTGTGGGTGGCAGGTAAAAGCCCAGCCCGTTTAGTGGTCGAGTGTCCAAATAGACTGTGAGTGGAGCCAGAGTCAGACTTCTGGCTCGAGCTAGGCTCAAGCCTTCTGTGGCTCGCCTGCCACTTGTTTCCATGCTATATAAATAGCAACCCAATGACCCATAGGGGTTTAACGGTAGCAAGTTCTAAAAGAGCTTTTTTATATTATTGAAAATTCAGGGGAGTTTCAAGTTCCTCCTTAAGTGTTGGGAACAAATATCTCAGAGCTGCCAGCCTTAATTAATTGTCAAGGTCTTGACCATCTGCATCATCAGACCCCTAGAGCAGTGCCTAATTATAATTAAGTAATTCTTGATTTAAACTGTGGTCTAAGCGCTTCATCTTTTCCATGACTGGGGCATGTTCTTTCCTCAATTCACTCAATTCTTCCTCTATTCCCATATTATCTAGAAACTCTCTTTTCAATTCTCTTAAGGGCATCTAGTTCTCTACTTACCCCATAAGTGGTCTTTATACATTGTCTATGAATAACCACCATATCCCCCTCCTGAAATTCTACCAGGGTGTCTGCTGGCATTCCTGTATTTTTCCTAAAGTAATGCCAGATTTAAATAGCCTTAGCTCTCCTAAATCCAAAGTCACATAGTGCATTAGCTTGTAATCTCCAATGTCGAACTGCTACCTTGGTTTCCTCATCATACTTCTAGCAGTAGTGGCCTGTGAATGGACATAGGGGCATATTAACAAGCACAAGTGATAATTCTCGCTAAACGCGCTTAGCGCGTTTTACATTATCGCCGTCTATCGCTGGTTTAGTTCGCCGTGTTAGCGGCATATCATCAATGCCTTGCACTGAGGCGATGTAAAATACAGCAATAGACGGCGATAATCTGCATTAGCGAGGGAAATCCGGAGACAATGTACCTGCGCTACAGAAAAGCTTGCTGATAGTGGAGTGTGGATTTAACCTGACAATCCACCTCCCATTGTGTAGATAGCTAAGTCAGGTTTCAATCAGGTGTTAGAATCCTGCGATAACCGCAGTTAGCGCGGCTTTTCCTATCGTTTCGCGGGTCCGTGGCCGCATTGTAAATAGTGCGAAGGTGGGTTTCTGAATGTTTGCATGTAGGTTTGGTGAGGAACGCCCACTTTGCATGTCATTAGCGATATATTTCGCTGACATGCAAAGTGAAAAAAAAAAGGCTGTTATCACAAGGAAACTCGCGCTAACGCTTGTCAGCGAGTCCTTGTTAATAATGCGATAATAAAATCACCGCTTTTTCTGCGCTATGTGCCGAATAAGCGGCGATAGTTCTCTTGATAATAAGCCCCAAAGTTCTATCAATGTGCTCAACATGTAGCATGAATGTGCGCAAAGATGGAGTACAGAATATCTTATCAAATATGATGTATGTCATGTATGTGGGAGAAACTAGTGAATGTGAGGGTGACACATCCTACACCAATTAGACAGTTCCCAATTCCTTGACCTCTCCCTTCACTCCCTAGTAGCCCAACTGACAATATGGGCACATGTGGATAGGATCTATCTAAGGTCTCATTACACACACTATTAAATTCACCCCCTGTAGTCATCAGCAGATGGGTTAAACTTATAATCTGTTCTAACAATATTTTCAGAAAATGCCTCAATTAACATCGGGTGCATGAACACAAACTAAAAGTAGATCCAGCCCATTCAGCCTGCTGATAGTTAAAATCATTCACCTGACTCTATTTCTACCATCTCAGTCCTGAAGTGTCTTCCTGGCCTTATCTACAGTATTGCTCCCTTGCATATGACAAAAAACCAGTGCAGAACAACTGACCTCATCACTTCTTTTTCAGCCAATTCTTCTCTTCTCCAGTTAAGTGAGACTCTTCTAAAAGTATATCTGGATCCTTCACCTCTTCAGATATGAATGCATTTGATATCTTTTGCGGTACTCCTCATGCACCTAAAATGGTAAGTAAGGAACATAAACGTTTCTGTATATGCCATATGAATACTGTTATAATCAGTATGATGTCTTTCTTGCAGGGTTGTGGCAAGTCCCAAGTTGTCCATGCCTCTGTTACTATAAACATTTCTAAAATTTGGACGGAAGCAAAACCACAACATACCTAAATAATTTCCCAGTAGCATCTATCTCCCCAGGAAAAGAAAACAATGATCTCTCATTCAATCCTATATCAAAAGTTTCAAATTGGTATCATCAAGTCACGATATGGTGTCAGAAGCCAAGGAGATGATGGTCATCCCTGCTGTCAGCTACTTGTGCCAATTTTTACTAAGTCTCCTAGTTATTCAAGGATGTTTCAAAAACTTTGAACTGCTTATATCATGCCTTTTTTATCAAATGCAGCGCTCCAAGCTCATATGAATATACTATCCATCATTTAAAGTCCTTGGAGTAACATTTCGGCTTCTTTTTCTGATGAATGATCAGTGTCTAAGCTAAAGTTGGTGGCATGCAGAGACATCTTCATCGGGTTGCTCAGAGACCTCCTATCAGATGTTCTCCCATTGTGGGCACTGCATCATCCCTCCCAACTTGCACCTGGCTATGAGTTTTCTTTTACTCAGTATGGCTATAAGTACCTAATTTTCTTTCTTTGTTTCAATGGATAATGACTCATGGTAGGGTCAATCAATCAATATATACGTTATTCGGTTTTTACAGTTAAAACCATAAAAGTCACAGAGTCAAAACAGACATCAATATAAACTCCAACAAAATACAAAGAGCAGTGCAGTATGGCCATTATAGGCCCCTGATTACAAAGTTAAAAGGAAAGGTCCCACTGTTGGAAGTGAGGTCCTAATACCTCACCTCCACCACCAAATGCTGGAGGTGGGAGCCCCAGTCCCACCCCACTGTAACCGGGTGCGGGACCTACCCCTCATTTTAACGTTAGGCTAAGTAAGGACACCGTCTGAGATAACGCTGCTCACCCCCTTAGTAGCTTGGCAGGAGCAGCCAGGCTTATCTCCAAGGCACGAGTGTACAGTATGTGCAACCACACTCACAGCAACCCAATGATGTCACCACAAATGGACTCCACACGAGTTTTTATAAAACGGGTATAATCTTTATACAAGAAGATATACGATATGACCACATGTTACAAAACCAACATATAATAATGGGTAGTATTTCCTCCGGTGGGTTGGTAGGTTCTAATCCCAACCACCGCTTCTAACCAACAGTTAAGCTGACTTCTAACCATTTCCAAAAGGTTAGGCAGGTCGTATTGCTAGAATCACACACGTTGCAAAAGAAACAAAATACTGCAATGCGTAACGATATACTCCTGAGCTGTGCAATAGAGAAACAATGCAACACTTGGCGCCACAATCATGTACTTTGCAATAGAAGGAATAATGCAAATGCGTATCACCACCAGCATGCACTGTGCAAGGAAGAAACAAAGCAATGCGTCACACAACAATCATGTATTGTCCGCGGCCGACCGGGGCCAGGGGCCACAACCCCTGCCCGTTTCTCCACTCATATCAGGAGCTATAGCCCCAACTCTCTTCTTAAACTAAGAGGAACAACCCCCGCTCTATGCCATTCCTCTTGGAATCTAGCAGACCCACACACCACATGCTCACACTGTGGTTTTCAGCTCCATTCTGCCCCACTAACCAAAAAAACCCAGCAAAACATGTACCTCTTGAATTGTAGGTCACTCCCTAAACATTCTACGGACATTTCCATGCTTTTAGAAGAGCTCAACCCAGATGTCATATTCCTGACAGAGACCTGGCTCAATACAGAGTCAGAACCCGATCTCATCCAGTCCCTCCCCCAAGGGTATCAAATACTACGTGAAGACCGCAAAGTGGGAAAAGGAGGTGGCCTAGCAGTCATCTATAAAGATTGTTACATGTGCCGCAGTTCTCCCAACCCGATACCAGACTGCGAAAGTCTCTTCTTCACCATAGACTTCTCCCCCACTAGCACCTTTTCTGGGATACTTATATATCACCCACCTGGAACTTTGGGACAATTCCACAATATCATTCCCCCCATTATAGCCAATCTAGCATGCAGTCCATCCAATTTTACACTATTAGGGGATTTTAACATCCATTTTGACAACACCTCTGACCATACCGCCCTAGAAATGACCACTAGTCTCTCCGCACTACAACTGAAACAACTAGTGCTTAAGCCGACCCACTCCAAAGGTCACCTACTTGACCCTGTTTTTAGTAACTGCGCAGATCTCATAGTGAGAACTCCCTCCCCCTCCCGTGGACGGACCACTTCCTGATTTCCCTCTCCTGGATCATCCCAGACGCCCACCTTCCTTCCAATACAGTTACACGTTGGGAACGAAACTAGTCAAAACTCCCTCTAGAGGACTGGTTGGCAGCTCTTGAAACTTCCAGACCACCCAACAACCCTGACCCTACTTTAGCCAATGAGGACTATAACAGATGGATTTCCAAATCGTTAGACTCCGTACTCCCCATGAAATGCACCAAATCTAAGCGCAGTACAAAGACTGCCCCCTGGTATTCCTCTGGATTACGGGAAATGAAACGTCAATGTAAAAAATTAGAAAGGAAATGGCGACTTGACTATTCCCTTTCCATTAAAACTGCTTATAGAGAAGCGATAAAGACCTACAAAAATGTAATTAAAACCGCACAATCGACCTTCTTCGAAGAAAAAATTAATGCAGCTGCTTCTAGGCCTAAAGAAATATATCGCATTGCGAGAACCCTCCTTAAGCTCCCAGAAAATCCCCCAAATTCCATCAATGCGCAAACCCGCTGCAACAACCTGGCAGAGTTCTTTTTCCAAAAAATACAAACCATTTATACCTCCTTTTCCTCCATTGAGACTGACCTTCCGCTCACCAAATCACTTGAATCAGGGACCCAGCCCCTGGTAACACTCGATACCCTCCACCCACTTAATCCCACCATGTTAGAATCCATTATGCATCAGGTGAAATCCGGCTCCCCCAATAATCCGGCACCACTGCGCACCCTGCTGTCAGCCACTGGCAACGTCCTTCCCACCATACTTGACTTGCTTAATGCCTCCCTGTCCGCAGGCACTGTCCCTCTTCCTTGGAAGCGGGCCATGGTTAAAGCCCTCCTTAAAAAACCCAACCTAGACCAAGATAACCCTAGTAACTATCAACCGATCTCCCTGTTGCCCTGGCTGAGCAAGATTTTGGAGAAACATGCCAACATAGTGTTGACGGAGTTCATCGAGACCAACCACCTGCTCGACCCTCCCAGATGGGATTCCGTCCCATGCATGGGACCGAAACCGCTCTGGTTGCAGTGACGGAGGAGGCCAGGAAGATCTTGGATCAGGGAGGATCTGCAGCAATCATCCTCCTTGACCTAAGTGCCGCCTTCGACACTGTAAGCCACAACATCTTATTACATCGACTCACCAGTTTAGGAGTCTCAGGAAAAGCAATAGCTTGGTTTGAATCCTTCCTTTCCGACCGCTCCTTCCAGGTTTTTGAGGGTGACATCATCTCCCCCAGCAAGCCTCTTGGCTGCGGTGTGCCAGAGGGCTCTTCTTTAAGCCCTACGCTATTTAATATTTATATGAGCCCACTAGCTGAGATAGTCCGTCCGTTCGGGATAAAAATCATCACCTATGCCGACGACACTCAGCTAGTGGTGGCTCTCAATCAGCCACACACTGCGCAGAACAGCCTGAGGGACTGCTTAGAAGAAGTGACCAATTGGATGACATTGTCATGTCTCAAACTGAACGGAGACAAAACTGAGCTGATGCTCTTAGGCAACCCCCCCACGCTCACGATCAACTCATTGTGGCCCACCTGCCTTGGCCCTGCTCCCACGCCAAAGGACACAATCAAGAGCCTGGGCATCTGGTTGGATAAGTCCCTTAATTTCAATTGTCAAGCAGCCAAACTATCAGCCACTTGCTTTGGTCTACTCAGGCTTCTGCAGAAGATTCTCCCCTTACTGCCTTTCCAAGCAAGACAGATTATGGTCCAGGGTCTCATTCTGTCTCGTCTGGATTTCGGGAACGCCCTCTACTTAGGGGCCCCCCAAACCACCTTGCGCAAGCTCCAGATCATACAAAATTGCGCTGCCCGAACACTGCTTCAGATCCCCCATCGACTTCCAGTCAAACCCAGACTAAAGAGCCTTCATTGGCTCCCAGTCAGGGAAAGAATCGAATTTAAGACCCTGTGCATTGCCCACAGAGCCTTCTGGAAAACAGGTGCTGTTATCAATCATTCACTGATCACCCCCTACCACCCGAACAGACAGCTCAGATCAGCATCCTCTCTCCTCGCGACCGTACCCAGGATCAAGAGAGCCAGATGTGGGGGCCGGTCGTTCTCCTATAACTCAGCCAAACTTTGGAACTCCCTCCCCTTCCATTTGCGATCAGAGCCTAACTTACTTCTGTTCCGTAAACATTTAAAAACCCTGCTTTTTAATAAACCTGAATAACCTTCAATTGTTTTTCCTGTATGCGTTGTTCGTAGCGCTAGGACGCCTGAGGGTAGCTATCGCGCTTAATAAATGGTCTTTTCATTTCATTTCATTTCATGTACTGTGCACTGAAGAAATAATGCAATGCGTGTCACCACCAGCATGCCCTGTACAAGGAAGAAACAAAGCAATGCGTCAAGCTACTATCATATACTGTGCACTGAAGAAATAATACAATGTGCCACGTTATAATCAGGTACGGTGTGATGACGAAATCAGGCAATGCGCCACACTTACAAACATGTACTCTGCGAGGGAAAAACAACGCAGTACGGGGCGTACCCCACCTGCAGTTTGTTAAGCACAAATTGAGTCAGACGTCATACGACAGTTCGATAGTTCGTTAGCAGCAGTAATGCAAAGTGTAATACGACAGTCTAGGTGCTCCGTTCACAGTTGCCCCCGACCTGAATCAATGATGACACAAAAGTACCGCTTCTACTCCGGCCCCAGTACTGCCCCTCCCTGGGCCAGCACGGGCCTAGATCCGAGCCGAAGCAACAGGATCACACAGCTGCCAGGAGCGAGAGGCCGAGAGAGTGTCCCTCCGAGCCCGCACCTGACCCCAGGTGGTGATCCACATTACCTGGGGGGTGGCGCGACCCCACTCTCCTCTCCTCCTTCAGCTACTGGGCCTTGATTCAGAACTCCTTCAATGGCACGGCGAGCTCGGGCTGGCGACTCCGCTCCTCCGGGACTGCCGGTCCGGGCCGCTGCTGTTGCACTCTGAGGGTCTGATTACCTGGCCCTCCTTTCGGCGGTCTCAGTGGCCACCAAGACCCGCCCTCAGCACTCGTAGACTTACTTCAATTTCGGTGCACCCGCTACCCCGGCACTCCTCACCAGCGCCTCCGGGTTGCACCATGACACGCACTCTGCGCGTCCGAGACTCGCCTCTTCTTTGGTGCACACGATGACCAGACGATCGTCACCACTCCTCAGCTGCACCACGACATGCACCCTGCGCATCTGAGTCTCACCTCTTCTCTCGGCGCACACAACGACCAGGCACTTTCCACCAGCGCCTCAGCCTGCACCACAACACGCTCCTTGCGCGTCCAAGTCTCACTTCTTCTCTCGGTGCACACAATGACCAGGCGCTCCAACGCCTCGGCTTGCACCACGACACGTGCCCTGCGCATCAGAGACTCACTTCTTTTTCTGGTGCACACCACGACCAGGCGCTCCTCACCAACGCCTCGGCCTGCACCACGACACGCTCCGTGCGCGTCAGAGTCTCACCTTGTCTCCCTGTGCACGCGATGACCAGACGATCACCACCACTTCCTCAGCTGCACCTCGACACGCTCCCTGAGCATCCGAGATTCTGTTTACTCCTTCGTGCCCAAGACCACAAGACACAACTTCTGAGGGTCTCAAGCTGCAAAAGCACGCGCACACCGCGTTGCTTGGGATTCCTCCGGAAACTTTTATGTTCCTGTGTTTCAAACAGGGAGCCAGCTCACCTCGGGCCCTTGGGGTTCAGGACACAGCACAAAGCACAGTTCTGTTCAAGAAGGGGGACGCACCACCCACTGCAATGTCCCTTCAGTTTCTTCCTTAGCAAAAGCTACAACCTACAAGCCAGCCCCAGATCACGAAGCAAGGGTCAGTCCTATCCAGCAGTCTATTCAGCAACTTCGTCTTTGGCAGAGGTTCTTCTTGACCACGAAAAAGGTCAGAGCCTCTGCAGACTCGACCTGTCCATTTCGTCATTCAAAAGTACACCAAATTCTAGGGGATTCAGTTCTCTCAGTTATACCCCTTCATGTCTTTGAAGTTCGTTGTGCTCAGGGGTCCCTGACCCCTCCCTAAATCAGTTCTGGGTGTCTCCCTCCCAGTGTCAACTCTCTCTCTTTGATACTGGGGCTCTGGACACTGAATCACTCAGCAGGAGATGGGTCAATTGTTTTATGGCTGCAGCCCAGGCGCCATTCACCTCCTGCGGTTCTTCCTCGCATACTCTCCAGATGCAGGTCAGCCAAGTGCCATCTCACCCCCTCCCATCTCAGATCCAGACAGTCAATTAACATTCTGCAGAGAGACACAGAAATGCTTAAAGCACAAACTTGGCCACTTTCTAAAAGAGTGGCTTCTGAACACACAGTGACAAAACCACTTTCATAGAAAGATGTGTTATGACACTGTGAGTTCATACATACCAAACTTCAACTCTCCATTTTAAACTTAAAGGAAACTAGGCTAATAAACACACTACCCAGCCTCCCCCATTCTGTCCTATGGGCAGAATGGCCTTTCAACAGTGAAAACGAAATGGAGTGTTTTTTTCCCTGTCAGGACATAGCACACACCTCAGTATATGTCCTGCCTTTTACCTACACTGCATCCTGCCCAGCGGTTACCCAGGACCTACCACAAGGGTGCCCATAGCATACTTAAAAGGGATAGTAAGGCCTGACAAGCAGTTGCACTTGTCAGGACACCCTGCTAACTTAGCAGTCTGCGCGCGGGCCCTACACTGAAGGCCTGTGTTCCCTCCTCTGCACGCTTTTGCATTGCTAGCCCTTGCAAACACAGTGCACATCACTAGGGACTTTTACTAGTACGGCAAACCTACCAATCATGGCCAACCAATTACCATTGTACTTTACATAGGGAACACTGTCCTTTGACACTGATCAGCAGTGGCAAAGTACCCAAAGCATCTAAATTGGCAACTTCATGTCAGGAAAACAGTCTAGGGGAAAAGCAAAAAGTTTAAGGAACTGTAGCCAAAAAGGCCAAGTCCTACATAACCCCCTCCCAGCCAAAAGCTAGGGGAGACCAATCATTACCTTGATGGACTTCCTGGCTTCGGGCGATAGAACCAGGACGCAGGCACTCTACCACAGGGACACCCTCCTGTTCCTCGCCTTCCTGACCCCAGGGGATCTTCTTGATCACTACTCCCTGAGCCAACAATGTTGTTCCATGGATCCCTCCCGGCCGGGGGAACCCCTCCAGGGGTGCTGGACCCATGCCAACCCCACCCTGGAGTGGTACCCTGGGAGGGCCCATCGGTCAGGATACTCCCTTCCAGTAGCGGTCCGTGGTAGGAGTGCCGGCCGGGCGGTGAATTGAGGTGGGGGAGGGGCAGGGTGGGGGGTAGTAAACCACGGATTACGGCCGAATACAGGTAAGTAAACATTTAAATAAATAAAACGAATTTCGTTGCGCGCACTGCATTGAATGCAGTGCGCGCACCAAAATTTGTTTTATTTATTTAAATGTTTACTTACCTGTATTCGGCCGTAATCCGTGGTTTACTACCCCCCACCCTGCCCCTCCCCCACCCCATGTCACCGCCCAGCCAGCACTCCTACCACGGACCGCTACTGCTCCCTTCAGTCATCCTGCCCTCCAGGTTAAAAGTGGTTCTACTCTGGTCACTTCTAGGGGACCCAGCCCCGCTGGCTGGACACTGTCCCACCAGTGTTCACACTGGGGAACACAGCCCTTTTTTAACCTTCCATTTATTTTTCTGGGCCTGCCACTTAGGAATGGCACTCACAAACTTCAGGACGGCAGGAGCTCTGGCTACTGACTCCCCACGCTCTCCTGACACTGGGTGTTCCTCCTCACACTCTTCGCAAGCAGGCACTAGGCCTCCACCTGGGGGTTCTCCTCCGGCCCCCCTGTTTCCTGGGTGGTGCTGCTGATCCCTGGGGGTACTGCTTAATCTTCCTCCCCCTCCTTTGAGACTCGGGGCTAGCCACCAACCCCTCCTCAATACTCTGGGATCTCCTTGCGCCACTTGGCCCTTCTTCCCTCTCTGGGGCCCTTTCAGGCCCCATGACCCATGACCAGGGGTCCGGTTCTCATGCAGGTTCCCGGGAATCAAGGAACCCACACCTTAACCCGGGGTGGCGCAATCATGGGAAATAATTTCTGAGCCTAGGCTCCCCTGGGGCAAAACTGGACAACCCCTCCAAATCATTTACCATGCTAACCACTACCCAATCATCCAGTGCACATTGGTACTCATTCACACTTGGCACTGGCGGTACGCTGCCACCATTTGAACTGGACTCTTTTTGTTTACCCTTAATGTCTAGTTCCCTCATGCTTAACTCATGAGCGAAGAGAATCCGTTTCTCTTCCAATACGAGAGCATTCCTGCTCTCCTCTGCTTGAGTTTTAAGTCTTAACACCTCCAACTCATGCAGTCTGACCCTTTGGATTTCCTCCATCTCCTCTGGTGAAAAACTCCTCCCTGAATGGCTACTACCAGCCCACCGGCTGGTCCCTCCACTGGCAAATCCTGTGGACCAAATCCATTCCCTGGGTCATCCTCATCCACCTTAACATCACCCGTCTCCTGAGCCTCTTTGGCTTCCCACCAGGCCCTCAAGGCCATTTGCAGCTCCTCCTTCTTGGCGCTACCCTTCATGGGACATCCCAAAGCTCTGCAGAATTTTCTCAACTGATCAACCTTGTAAGAACCCAGTGCCTCCATGTTAAACTCTAATTCTGCAGCCTCAGCCTCAGCCTCACCGGCTATCTGGCTCTCTCCCTGAGACATGATGTGTTGTTTAAGAGTTACTCCACACTAGAACCAACAATTCCAAAAACACAATATGTGGTTACGTCGTGGTCTGCGATCAATTTATGATAACACCAATTACTGTGAGTGATTTTGCACATACACTTTCAATTTACATTAGGATCGAATCTTACATTAGAGTTCGAATCCCACCGCTGCCACCAAATGTTGGAAGTGGGGGTCCTAATTCCTCACCGCCACCACCAAATGCTGGAGGCGGGAGCCCCTGTCCCACCCCACTGTAACCAGGGGCGGGATCTACCCCTCGTTTCAACGTTAGGCTAAGTAAGGACACCATCTGAGATAACGCTGCTCAACCCCTTAGTAGCTTGGCACAAGCAGCCAGGCTTATCTCCAAGGCACGAGTGTACAGTATGTGCAACCACAATCACAGCAACCCAATGATGTCACCACAAATGGACTCCACACGAGTTTTTATAAAACGAGTATAATCTTTATACAAGAAGATATACGATATGACCACACGTTACAAAACCAACATATAATAATGGGTAGTATTTCCTCCGGTGGGTTGGTAGGTTCTAATCCCAACCATCGCTTCTAACCAACAGTTAAGCTGACTTCTAACCGTTTCCAAAAGGTTAGGCAGGTCGTATTGCTAGAATCACACACGTTGCAAAAGAAACAAAATACTGCAATGCGTAACGATATACTCCTGAGCTGTGCAAAAGAGAAACAATGCAACACGTGGCGCCACAATCATGTACTTTGCAATAAAAGGAATAATGCAAATGCATATCACCACCAGCATGCCATGTGCAAGGAAGAAACAAAGCAATGTGTCACGCGACAATCATGTACTGTGCACTGAAGAAATAATGCAATGCGTGTCACCACCAGCATGCCCTGTACAAGGAAGAAACAAAGCAATGCGTCATGGTACCATCATATACTCTGCACTGAAGAAATAATGCAATGTGCCAGGTTATAATCAGGTAGGGTGTGATGACGAAATCAGGCAATGCGCCACACTTACAAACATGTACTCTGCGAGGGAAAAAAATAAAGCAGTGCGGTGCGTACCCCGCCTGCAGTTTGTTAAGCACAAATTGAGTCAGGCTTCATACGACAGTTCGATAGTTCGTTAGCAGCAGTAATGCAAAGTGTAATATGGCAGTCTAGGTGCTCCGTTCACAGTTGCCCCCGACCTGAATCAATGATGACACAAAAGTACCGCTTCTACTCCGGCCCCAGTACTGCCCCTCCATGGGCCAGCACAGGCCTAGATCCGAGCCGAAGCAACAGGCTCACACAGCTGCCATGAGCAAGAGGCCGAGAGAGTGTCCCTCCGAGCCCGCACCCGACCCCAGGTGGTGATCTATGTTACCTGGGGGGTGGCGCAACCCCACTCTCCTCTCCTCCTTCAGCTACTGAGCCTTGATCCAGAACTCCGTCAATGGGCACTGCGAGCTCGGGCCGGCGACTCCGCTCCTCCAGGACTGCCGGTCCGGGCCGCTGCTGTTGCACTCCGAGGGCCCAATTACCTGGCCCTCCTTTCGGCGGTCTCAGTGGCCACCGAGACCCGCCCTCAACACTCGTAGACTTACTTCGATTTCGGCACACCCGCTTCCCCGGCACTCCTCACCAGCGCCTCCGGGTTGCACCACAACACGCACTCTGCACGTCCGAGACTCGCCTCTTCTTTGGTGCACACGATGACCAGACAATCGTCACCACTCCTCAGCTGCACCATGACACGCACCCTGCGCGTCCGAGTCTCACCTCTTCTCTCGGCGCACACAACGACCAGGTGCTTTCCACCAGCGCCTCAGCCTGCGCCACGACACGCTCCTTGCGCGTCCGAGTCTCAATTTTTCTCTCGGTGCACACGATGACCAGGTGCTCCAACGCCTCAGCTTGCACCACGACATGCGCCCTGAGCGTCAGAGACTCACTTCTTTTTCCGGTGCACACCACGACCAGGCGCTCCGGCCTGCACCACGACACGCTCCGTGCGCGTCAGAGTCTCACCTCGTCTCCCTGTGCACGCGATGACCAGACGATCGCCACCACTTCCTCAGCTGCACCTCAACACGCTCCCTGCGCGTCCGAGACTCGGTTTACTCCTTCGTGCCCAAGATCACAAGGCACAACTTGTGAGGGTCTCAAGCTGCAAAAGCACACGCACACCGCGCTGCTTGGGATTCCTCCGGAAACTTTTATGTTCCTGTGTTTCAAACAGGGAGCCAGCTCACCTCGGGCCCTTGGGGTTCAGGACACAGCACAAAGCACAGTTCTGTTCAAGAAGGGGGACACACCACCCACTGCAATGTCCCTTCAGTTTCTTCCTTAGCAAAAGCTACAACCTACAAGCCAGCCCCAGATCACGAAGCAAGGGTCAGTCCTATCCAGCAGTCTATTCAGCAACTTCTTCTTTGGCAGAGGTTCTTCTTGACCACGAAAAAGGTCAGAGCCTCTGCAGACTCGACCTGTCCATTTCGCCATTCAAAATTACACCAAATTCTAGGGGATTCAGTTCTCTCAGTTATACCCCTTCATGTCTTTGAAGGTCGTTGTGCTCAGGGGTCCCTGACCCCACCCTAAATCAGTTCTGGGTGTCTCCCTCCCAGTGTCACCTCTCTCTCTTTGATACTGGGGCTCTGGACACTGAATCACTCAGCAGGAGATGGGTCAATTGTTTTATGGCTGCAGCCCAGGTGCCCTTCACCTTACGGGGTTCCTCCTCGCATACTCTCCAGATGCAGGTCAGCCAGGTGCCATCTCACCCCCTCCCATCTCAGATCCAGACAGTCAGTTCACATTCAGCAGAGACATATAAATGCTTAAAGCACAAACTTAGCCACTTTCTAAAAGAGTGGCTTCTGAACACACAGTGACAAAACCACTTACATAGAAAGATGTGTTATGCCACTGTGAGTTCATACATACCAAACTTCAACTCTCCATTTTAAACTTAAAGGAAACTAGGCTAATAAACACACTACCCAGCCTCCCCCATTCTGTCCTATGGGCAGAATGGCCTTTCAACAGTGAAAACGAAATGGAGTGTTGTTTCACTGTCAGGACATAGCACACACCTCAGTATATGTCCTGCCTTTTACCTACACTGCACCCTGCCCAGGGGTTACCCAGGACCTACCACGGGGGTGCCCATAGCATACTTAAAAGGGAAAGTAAGGCTTGACAAGCGGTTGCACTTGTCAGGACACCCTGCTAACTTAGTAGTCTGCGCGCGAGCCCTACACTGAAGGTCTGTGTTCCCTCCTCTGCGCGCTTTTGCATTACTAGCCCTTGCACACACAGTGCACATCACTAGGGACTTTTACTAGTAAGGCAAACCTACCAATCATGGCCAACCAATTACCATTGTACTTTACATAGGGAACACTGTCCTTTGACACTGATCAGCAGTGGCAAAGTACCCAAAGCATCTAAATTGGCAACTTTATGTCTGGAAAAAGGTTTAGGGGAAAAGCAAAAGTTTAAGGAACTGTAGCCAAAAAGGCCAAGTCCTACACCCACCATCAAGGTTAGTCACAACTAGACCTGAGCCTAGTAGCGGCCCTTAAAAAGCTAAGCGTGTACAATACTGAATCACTTGAAAGAAGTTGTAAAAAATAAAAGCAGGTCTAACCCTCTTAAATCATGCTTTCTTAAGAATACGAACAATAAAAGACCTTCTAGGAACCTCATAAAAGCTACAAAACATTAAAAAAGGGCATCATATCCTGACTGTCGCAGCCACAGGTTATGAGACACTGGCCTCTGTGGGCACCACGTGGTTGGGCCAAAAGGTAGTGAAAGAGATCAAGCCAAAATCTAGTCAATAAGAAACGAACATGATTACGTTTGACCCATAAAAGATATGGTTCAGTAGTTGGCACAGTTTTCAACAAGATGTACCTACGCATACTTGGCTTTCTCAACTCTGCTTCCTCTCTTTCCCAGCTGCACCTTTCATGGTAGGGTCTTTCTTTGCCCCCAGCTGCATGCTCCTCTGTCCAATATTTGGTCTCCTTAGGATCGGTAAAGACATTTGTCTAATCCTCAACAACACCTTATATTTTACGGGAAACAATATATACCAGACTCCGGTCTCCACCAAGTCTCCTTTTTACTGCCAGAAAGGGTGATTGCTGCTGTTGCACTACATCTGCCTAGTCTGTGCAAATCATGACTCCACTGTTTTCCAGTTTGAAATGGTCCACAGGCCAGGTCTTTTAAAGTATAATATTTTTCTCAATAGAATCAAATAGGAAGCCATAATTGAAGATAGGCAACTATGTCAGTTCTCTTTATCCCTTTTATAGTCAATTGTTTGATTGCGCAAATATACATCTAGAACAACCCTCTGAGTCCCCCACCATGCATTATAAGAATGGTGCTGCCTTGGTGAGCCAATTTCTTGTTTCTCCAGTTGCCCTGAATTTGGTTGTAAGTTGTACAGTAGGTTTTCATTCTTGAAATATTTTGCAAACATATTCTTGTCATTCCACAAAAGTTCCATATCTATGACCTTTGAGTCAACCTTAATTTCCATGGCCTCGCTAGACTATGACTTAGAATCTAGTAGTCCACCCAGTTCACCAGACTGTGCATGTGTATTCTGTGAGAAATTGGGTTACCGGTTGACTGGGGTGTGAGGCCTGGTAAATCAGTAACAACAATCCTTGTGAGTGTAAGCCAAAAGCAAACCCAAAATAAACCTGTGCTCACCCCCTGGCAGCTTGGCACAGAGCAGTCATGCCTGACTTAGAGGCTATGTGTAAAGTATTTGTGCACCACTTCAAACAGTAGCACAGTGAAAGCACCACACAAGAAGGATTCCACACCATGTTAAACAGATAGAGCTACATTTCATAAATAAAACAATACCAAAATGACAAAATTCCAATCTGTAGAACCGGAGTTATTGAATTTTCAATTCTTTTGAGAAAAGAGCTCCAAAACGCATACAGTGCCAACTGTGACTATCTGGTCGCACCGGACCAGGATAAAGTCAAAAATTTAGGCCGACTGGGATAGAGCATGAGCCGACTACAGGTACCCAGTTAGGTTAGCTGAACAGAGTTCCTTAAATCCTGGTTTGTGGAGCATTGCATGGATCCATGTTGATGATGCGCCACACAGATGAAGCAGGGCATTGGTTTCAAGATGTAGAGAGGCTGTGATGTGAGGTCATGTTGCATCAATGTCAAGGATCTCATTGCGGGGGCTTGTGATGCGAAGACCGGCATCGAGGATGTGGCACGCTGTCTGCACTGAAGAGCTGCGGGGCTGCAATGCGAAGTCTGACATCGTTGTTGAGGATGCCATCAATGAGGGATGTGAGGGCCTGCACCGAGGATGTGTCCTGCGCTCAGAGCAATGCAGCAGTTCCAAAAAGCTCTGATGCAGGTCTTTGTGACAGGTCTAATCCATGCAGCAGCGGTGATGTGTAGGTTCTGCTCATGTTTGCTCCATGCAGCAGAGGAGATACGTCAGTTCTGTGATCCACAGAGGCTGGGAGAGCAACTTAACTCCAATTCCAAGAGTCCAGGACTGGGGTGGCACTACTTGGCAGGGTAGAATCACAGATGAGAGTGTCCAGGTGCAGATGCAAGGATGCCCCTGAGGCTTCAGATCAAGAAGCCAGCCAACTAGCCCTTGGAGTCACTCTGGGTTCAAGAAATGCAGGTCCAGTCCTTCTCACCAAGGCAAGAGGACAACAGGCACCAGGTCAGCAAAGCAGGAGACCAGCAGAGTACAGTCCAGTGAGTGGCAGTCCTTCAGTAACAGTCCTTCCTGGCTAAGTATCCACAGTTCCAGAAGTGTACTGAAGTGGTGGTGTCTGAGGTACAGTACTTATACCGAGCGGTGCCTTTGAAGTAAGGAGAAGATTCTGGAGGCATGCCTTTTAAGTGCATATGCCCTGCCTTCCCTGCCCTGGCTCCAGATTAACTACAGGAGGTATGCAGCCCTTTGTGTAGAGACAGGACACTGCCTTTTCAGGTGTAAGTGAGGCTGGACACAGCTCCTCCCTCCCTGCCTGCCACTGATGGCCCATTCAGTCACACCTAGACTCCCATTGTGTGCGGCTATCTAGGAAGAATGCACAAACCCCGACTGCCAACTACATCCAGTCATGTGACCAGAGACAGGCTGCAGGCACCAGATGGCTTAAAGCAAGAAAATGGCAACTTTCTAAAAGTTTTCTAAACTGACAAAATATCTAGTTGCCGAACTTTTGTTTTACTTACTCAAAAAAAGGGATCAATAATCTTATTTCATTAGCCCTTGTGACTTATTTCACTTTTCTTCTTTGTTTTCTCCAAAGTTTTTTTTTACATTATTACATGTCTTTATGAAGGGCAAAACTTTTTTTTAAAGAAGAATTCAAATGTACACATCAAGACACATATAACTTTGCAGTAATAGAAAAAACCATATAATGACAAAAAAGAAGTTCTCTTGTGAAAAAACACAGTGTAAATAACCTTTCTTAGACCAGTTCTTCATTCAACACATACTAACACTTGGTGGAGTATTCCATTCTTGTTGCTTTACATACTATATCCTGCCAGTGTAAACTGCCCTGGGGCCGCTAACTCTGAATGTTTTTACTGAGAGGGTTGATGTGTAATCTCTCCCAAACACTGTTGATTTAATTGCGAATATCCTTTCCCCAGAGGCATAATCCAACGCGTTTCAAACCCACAGCAATTTTGGGGGTTCTCCTCAGGTCCGGGACTTGGTGTGTTCTGTGACAGGTAATATAGAGTAGCGTATTAAAGAATTATCGACTTTGACTTATCCCTCTTAATTTAGTCCACAATGCATTCCATTACTGAAGCGTACCTCTATTTTTATTTTACTGAATCGGTTACCAGTAGCATTTTTCTTATTTTCTTTATCAAGCAAGTATGAGACCTGTTCGATGAGATGTATATCCCATGTTGATGCTTTAAGAGAGTATTCCTGTGAAAGGAGTGCAGCAGGACATTAGATATTCTGATTTAAGAAGTTTGCCCTTCATAAAGACATGTTATAATGTAAAAAAACTTTGAAGTAAACAAAGAAGAAAAGTGAAATACATCACAAGGGCTATTGAAATAAGATTATTGGTCCCTTTGTTTTGAGTAAGTAAAACAAAAGTTCGGCAACTAGATATGTTGTCAGTTTAAAAAGTTAAAGGAGGTCCAATCTAGTTTGCGTCAAGGGTCCAACCCCTTCTTTGCTATCAACTTTCTTAAAGTGGCATTTTAAGAATTGTAATTTAGAATATGACTTCACCATAAGTTAGGATTTTAAATTAGGATTCCAGAGACACCAAACAAGAACTTATGATCTCTTCCATCTCAGAAATTAAACTTACAAAATTTAATAAGGTACCTCCAATGTTATCATATTCAAGAGATAAAGCCTTACAGTAGTGAAAAATGAATTTAAGAGTTTTTCACTACCAGGACATGTAAACCTTAAAAGTATATGTCCAACATTTTAAATACACTGCACCCTGACCTTGGGTCTGCCTAGGGCCTACCTTAGCAATGACTTATATATCATAAAAAGGAAAGTTTGAGACTGGCAAAAGGTTTATTTTGCCAGGTCGACCTGGCAGGTTAAAATTGCACACTGAGGGGCCGATTCCGATCTCGGCCGGTAGGGCACCGAATCGGATTCGGCGTAACCGGATCCGATTCGGAGCCCTCTTTCCCGACCGATTCGTACGTGCGTCCGGCCGAGCGAGTCCGATGCGAGCGCACGCGAAATTGCCGACCGACTCGTACGCGGGTCTGAACCGCTCCGACCGACTCGCACGGACACGACTCGCACCGCGCAATGGAGACCCGGCCGGGCAAGTACGATGCGCGCCGCAAGCAGTCCGACCGACTCGCGCCGTCCGGCTCGAAAGAGCAGTCGGAGCCAGACTTTGGGTGTCCGTGTCGGACCCCCTGTACGCGTAGCCGCGGGAGTCGCACACAAGGGGGACCCATGGGTCCCCCCTATCTGTGCATGTACGCCACGAGTCGCATCGAGGCGTACCCGCTGTAGGGGGCGCCCTTGTTCGCCTCGCACCCATTGAGTCAATGGGAGACCGCGTACGCGTTGTACGTCCGGCTCCCATTGACTTCAATGGGAGTCCGACCGACTCGAGTCCGATTGCATGCGTGCGCATCGTACTCGTTCGGTCGGACTGCCAGAGTCCGATTCGGTCGGAAATCTCTCCGGGTCCGGCTCGGTCGGAGTAATTTCCGGCCTGAATCGGAATTGGCCCCACAGTCTCTGCAATTGCAGGCATGAGACAAGTTTAAAAGGCCACTTAAGTGGATGGCACAATCAGTGCTGCAGGCCCACTAGTAGCATTTAATTTACAGGACCTCGGAACAAGTAGTGCACTTTACTAGAGACTTATACATTATGAGTAAATTAAATATGCCAGTTGGGCATAAGCCAATGTTACCATGTTTGGAACATAGAGCACAAGCACTTTACCACTGGCTAGCAGTGGTAAAGTGTGCAGAGACATAAGGCTAGTAAAAATGAAGCCAGCAAAAACAGGAGGTCTGAAGGCAAAACGTTAGGGGAAACAATGCCAAAGATGCCAGGTCTAACATTCTCTTATGTTTCTTGGACAATTTAGTGTCTGAGGTTCCCTTGCCTCACAGTTTTTGACAGTGCCCCTTAATACTAGGCTTGTTGTTTGGCAGCTCATGGTTTGCCCATTTCTTCACTGTGGTGTTCTTTTTAAATACACTGCACCCTGACTTTGGGGCTCCCTAGGGCCTACCTTAGGGTGACTTATATGTTATAAAAAGTAAAGTTTGGGACTGGCGAAAGGATTATTTTGCCAGTTGACCTGGCAGGTTAAAACTGCACACTCAGGGGCCGATTCCGATCTCGGCCGGTAGGGCTCCGAATCGGATTCGGCATAACCGGATCCGATTCGGAGCCCTATTTCCCGACCGATTCGTACGCGCATCCGGACGAGCGAGTACGATGCAAAATCGCCGACCGACTCGTTCCCGGGTCTAACCGCACCGACCGACTCGCTCGGACACGACTCGCACCGCGCAATGGAGACGTTCCCCGGCCGGGTAAGTACGATGCGCGCCGCGAGCAGTCCGACCGACACGCGCCGTCCGGCTCGAAAGAGCAGTCGGAGCCGTACTTCGGGGGTCCGTGTCGGACCCCCCTGAACGCGTAGCCGCGCGAGTCACACACAGGGGGGACCCATGGGTCCCCCCTACCTGTGCATGTACGGCGCGAGTCGCTTCGCCGCGTACCCGCTATAGGGGGCGCCCTTGTTCGCCTTGCACCCATTGAGGCAATGGGAGCCCGCATACGCGTTGTACGACTGGCTCCCATTGACTTCAATGGGAGTCCGACCGCCTCTAGTACGATAGCATACGGACGCATCGTACTCGTTCGGTCGGGCTGCACGGGTCCGATTCGGTCGGAAATCTCTCCGGGTCCGGCTCGGTCGGAGAGATTTCCGGCCCGAATCGGAATCGGCCCCTGAGGCTCTGCAATTGCAGGCCTGAGACAAGTTTAAAAGGGCACTTAAGTGGATGGTACAATCAGTGCTGCAGGCCCACTAGTAGCATTTCATTTACAGGACCTCGAAACAAGTAGTGCACTTTACTAGAGACTTATACGTTATGAGTAAATTAAATATGCCAGTTGGGCATAAGCCAATGTTACCATGTTTGGAGCATAGAGCACAAGCACTTTATCACTGGCTAGCAGTGGTAAAGTGTGCAGAGACCTAAGGCTAGTAAAAATGAAGCCAGCAAAAACAGGAGGTCTGAAGGCAAAACGTTAGGGGGAAACCATGCAAAAGATGCCACATGTAACATACTCTTATGTTTCTTGGGCTATGTAGTTTCTGAGGTTCCCTTGCCTCGCAGTTTTTGACAGCGCCCCCTAATACTAGGCTTGTTGTTTGGCAGCTCATGGTTTGCCCATTTCTTCACTGTGGTGTTCTTTTTAAATACACTGCAGCCTGACTTTAGGGCTCTCTAGGGCCTACCTTAGGGGTGACTTATATGTTATAAAAAGGAAAGTTTGGTACTGGCAAAAAGATTATTTTGCCAGGTCGACCTGGCAGGTTAAAACTGCATACTCAGGCTCTGCAATTGCAGGCCTGAGACATGTTTAAAGGGCCACTTAAGTGGGTGGCACAATCAGTGCTGCAGGCCCACTAGTATCATTTAATTTACATGCCCTGGACACATCTAGTGCACTTTACTAGAGACTTATAAGTTATGAGTAAATTAAATATGCCAGCTTGGCATAAGCCAATGTTACCATTTTATGAGCAAAGAGCACAAGCACTTTAGCACTGGCTAGCAGTGGTAAAGTGTGCAGAGACATAAGGCCAGTAAAAATGAAGCCAGAAAAAACTGGAGGTCCGAAGTCAAAGAGTTAGGGGGAAACCATGGCAAAGATGCCACATCTAACATACTCTTATGTTTCGTGGGCTATGTAGTTTCTGAGGTTCCCTTGCCTCGCAGTTTTTGACAGAGCCCGTTAATACTAGGCTTGTTGTTTGGCAGCCCTTGGTTTGGCCATTTCTTCTCTGTGGTGTTCTTTCATGTTGCTTGATATCTTTGGTGATTGTCTAGCACCTAGAGGTTTAGCGTCCACCATGTCTTCTGACTGTGACTAGGAGCTATGCATGAGGGCATATGAGTTATCTCTCCTGGTGATACAGTTGTCACTTTCTGCACCCTCTCTTTTCCAGCATGGATATCAGTGCTTCTTAATAAAGCCCAAGTACCATTTGTATTTCGTTATTGAGTAGTTTTATCTAGTATCAGGTCACTGACACATATTAAAGTGCTTTACATAGAACAACAGTCTGAATACAAGTAAATGTGAATGAATAACAGGGGAGGCACTAAATAAAAAGTTAAAGGAGAAGCAAGGGAAGGGTACTAGGAGGAAGAAGGCTGAACATCCATAACTTCAGAAACAAAACATCAAAATTCTAGCACAAATGTTTAGATTCAGCATTAGAGAGTGGACGGCGTGATCCTTGTATCATCAGTTCTACCCATTTAGTATTATGATATGCATATGTCGTACTTCCTAAGTAGGTTTTGAAGTTAGGGTGTCAGGTGCTTGTCACAGGTGCAGAGATAGAGAGTTCCAGATGGTTGGAAGTCAACTTGAGGAGAATTGTTTCAGTGTTAGAGAAGAGCTGATTTTTGGTGTTTCCAGGCAGAGAGCACATTGTTTACTGGATTGCCTTATGCCTACTGAGACACGCAGTACACAAACTATGTAGGTGGGTTTATGGTGAAGAAGAAACATGTTTTAAACTTGATCATGGCCTCTAGAAGAAGCCAATGAGGAGCTCTTAGGATTGGATAGATGTGGACGAAACTTTTTGTTTCAGCACTGTGGTGTGTAAAATGGCTTTTAGAGGGGATAGCATGCCAGCTGGAAGACCAGCCAGAATTGTGTTATCGGTATTAATTCTGGATATCATCAGAATATGAGCTGCAATTCACATATGGTTATGGAACAGTATGCACTTTATTCTCTTTAACTGGTGGAGAAGGAAGTTTGAAGAGTGCACCAATTTGTTAAAGTGAGGAATCATAGTTAGGAAACACTCAACAGTGAATCCTAAGGATTTGACTGTAATGTTGAGGGATTGAACGTATCTCAAGTTTCTTACTTGTGTACTTAACAATGGATTTATGTTGAGAGCAGCAGAAATGCA
This sequence comes from Calotriton arnoldi, assembly GCA_963921515.1. Classification (NCBI taxonomy): domain Eukaryota; kingdom Metazoa; phylum Chordata; class Amphibia; order Caudata; family Salamandridae; genus Calotriton; species Calotriton arnoldi. Next base: position 170,431 of record CAWUFW010004833.1, on the reverse strand, counting down.
CTTTTTTCAGAGTTAACTTTTAGACAATGTGTTTCAATCCAGTGATGTTTTCCTCATCTGATCTGTAGTGTGTGAATATCATTGAAGGAGGACCTTTTTAGATATAACTCTGTGTCACCTGTGTGTTGGTGGATCTTAATTTTGGTTTCCTCAAGCAATTCTCCTAAAGGATCAACACACAGATTGAATAAGATCGGCTAGAGTGTGGTGTCTTGTGATACTCAACATATGACCTGCTAAGGAGAGGATTTGTGGTTTTCAAGCTTTATTAATTGCATACGTTCTGCATTTCAGGAAAGGAGCTGAACCAGATTAGCACTGCATCTCTAAAGGCCATCCTTCGTTCCACAGGTTTAGGAGCAGACTATGGTCTACCATGTTAAAGGTTGCCGACATGTCCAAAATGCTTTATCTTCCTCAAGGACTCAAACAATGTCAGCCAATACTTTCAGTGTGGCTGTTTTAGAGCTTTGTCCTTCTCTCAAGCCTGATTGTGAAGAAGCTAAGAGGGTATTTCCATTTATGAAGTTATTTAGTTGTATTTCTCAATTGTCTTACCCAGACATGGGAGGTTGGTGATAAATGTTAAATTGGTCAGGATTTCTGGGTCGGCATTTTATGAAATCTGGCTTTTAGCTGCTGGGATAAAATCCTTGACACAAGGATGTATTGCTTAAATAATGCCAAATTGAGTTGATTATCTTAGCTGGGATAATGTTTCCGAAGTCGGCGGTAGGGTGCATCAGTCTGATCTTTTTTTTTGGTCTTCTAGTTGAAGTTTCTGTAATGAATTCTAACATTTGGAGATTTTTCATTCGAGATAAGACCCAGTCAGAGTTAAATAAAGCTCTTATTTTTTCAGTTTTGTTGTCATAGGAATCTGTCTATATCTCGGGGCATTCTTTTCTCTGTGGGGCCTTTGTGATAAAAGTGCTCCTTGCCACTTCATTCTTTTTTTTAAATCTGTTTATTGAGTTTTAGTTTATCTAAGTAGCAAAAGGAAGCCCTTCAAACATCATTACTACAACAGTTTCTTCACTCAGAAGTGGATGACAGTCAATTACAGCAGTGTGTGTGAGGTTCAGGGTAATACCTGACATACAAATTATTACGTGTGACCGAAAACTGCTGTTCATTAAACGAGTAATAATGTCAAAGCCGGAAGCAAAGTCAGTCACTAATAGCATACAAAAGATTAAATGCAACTCAAAATAATAAATACATTATTCTACAGTGAACAACAAACAAAAAACTAGGCCCACATCCATCTACTACACCATCATGCATCACTTTACATAAAAACAGTAGTTAAGAGAAACCACAGATCATTACAAAAAGCAGTCAGTGGAGGGCCGTCAATATGTCTTGTCGATGATGTATTTCCAAAGAACCTATGTCTACCATGGCGTCCGGTGAGTGGCCAGGGAGCTATGTGAAAATCAATCAGGATAGCATCCCAGCTGGCAGCAAGGGGCTACTTCTGCATACTCTTCATGTCTTCCCTGTGTAAGGCAATACTTTCTGCCTGAGCCCACATGGTCATGGGTGTCCCCAAGGTGTGAGCACGGGTGGGGGCAGGTGACTTCCATTTACAAATAATTAAGTGTTTGGCTAGCAAAAGACCCACTTTAAGGAAGCAGGATGTGGCTCTATGTTTCCTGTCTCTGTGGTGTAACCCCAATGTACAGACCTCCCATGTGGGCAGTGAGGGGAGCCCGGTGCAAGTTGACAGATGTGAAGTGACCCCCACCAATACTAATGAAGAGACGGAAAGGCCCACAACATATGCAGAAATTTTACATTGAGCAGGCTTTGTCGGGGACAAGCGGCGTCTGTGCATTGGAAATAACGATTAATCTTGTTTGGAGTGAGATAGGCTCTGTGAATGACATAAAACTGGATGAGATGAAAAAGAGTGTTCTGTGGGATATGGACCGGGCTCTCCAGCAGGGCAGACCACTATCTGTCTGCACACTGGCTATTTAGATCCATCTCCCAATGTCGGTGCAGAGGGGTGAGGGGTGTTTGTCCATGCGTACGTAGGGAATCAGTGAGCCAAAGTGTTAAATGTCTACCAGTCCCCAGTACATGGAGGAATTGAACAGTGAGGTGTATCTGGTGTTCCCACATCATATCTCCCCATCTGTTCCCATGCATCCCAGTGAGTGAGTTATAAAGACGGATGTGACCAGGAGGCAAACCACTCAAGAGGGATCAGAGTGCTGTTGAGGTACCGGTCACCCAGGGTATGTAAGCCTATCTCATCCAAAGGGACTTATTCTGCTAATGAGGTGGTGTGGCTTCCCCTAGTTGTGCCAACCAAGTCTAGCGCTGGGGCATATGGGATTTTTGCCTTCGTAAGAAAAAGGCTCAGCTTGTGGCAGTAGTATGCGACTCGAAGGAGAATGAGGCCAAGTATTGTCACCCTAGAGCCAGGAAGAAACGGGAAACAACGTTTACAATGCTGTTGTTACAACGCAGTGCTTTTACAACGCGGTCGTTACAATGACCGCATTGTTAGTGCGCAATACCTTTACATAGCAAGTCATTAGAACGACTTGCTGTAGGGGGCGCTAAGGTATTGGATATGGAATCCAACACCTTCCCTGCTGTTGCGCAAAATGGAGTAGGAATTGTAAATAATACTATTCCTAAGTCCAGTGCGCCCCTTACAGCAAGTCGTTGTAATGACTTGCGATGTAAAGGTAGTGCGTACTAACAACGCGGTCGTTGTAACGACCGCATTGTAATAGTACGCAATGTAATAGCATGCATTGTAACATGCTATATTCGGGCGAAACAGGTATAGAATGTTAGACAGGCTCCAGATTGGCGAGGCGGTGACAGTATCAGCAGTCTGATGGCCCACCAGCTATCAGGGCACCTATTGAAGCTGGGACACAAATATCTTTGCTCAAAATCTGGGACCCCAAATCCACCCTTATCCGTAGGTAATAAAAGCTTATGGAGTGCCACCTTACATGCTGTGTTGTGTCAAACTAATTCCAGTGTCAATGTTTCAAGAGATCGAAAAAAGGGTTTTGTATTATACAGGGGGGGGGTTAGCAAAATAATATAAAAGTCAGGGCAGCATAACCATTTTGAGGAGCACTATGATGCCCACCACAGATAGCCGCAATGAATGCCAAACACCTATCTATGCTCGTAACGATGACACTGCAAGGGTGAGGTTGCCATCAAAGAGATTTGCAGACACGTGGTATACTTGCTTTCCCAAATATTGAAGCGTAGTGGGCTGCCAGGATACTCAAACTCCATTGAGACAAAAAGTGGGGTCTGGCATCGTTGATGTGAATGGAAAAAGACATGATTTGGCCCAGTTGTCCTTAAGGCCCAAAAGGTCAGAAAAACGGTTAAGTGTTAGGGCCACTTCAGTTGGAACTACTTGTAAATCCTTAAAATGTAGAAGTAGGTCATCCGCGTATAGAGAGATCAAATGAAGTCCATCACCCAGTTGTATTCCCTAATACCGACTTCATGCTCGAAGGGCAAGTGCCAACAGTTCTATTGCCAGAGAAAAGACCAATGGAGATAGTGGGCAGCCTTGTCAGGTGCCCCTATGTACAGGGATAGGGTCCGAAATGAGGGCGCCCATTTTCATCCTGGCTAGTGGTAGGGTATCTAAAAGCTTCACTGTTAGACTCGGAATCTTTAGCATGGTTTCCCCTGACTTTTTGCCTCTACCTCATGTATTTTTGATGCTGTGCTGGATTTTGTTATTTTGCTGGCTTAGATGCTTTGGGCACATTGCCACTGCTGATCAGTGCCAAAGTGCAAGCACTCCCTGTATAAATTACTATTGTGATTGGTTATCCGTGATTGGCTTTTTGATTTACTGGTAAGCCCCTAGTAAAGTGTACTGAGTGTGCCAGGGCCTGTAGATCAAAGGCTACTAGTGGACCTGCAGCACTGGTTGTGCCACCCACATGAGTAGCCCTGAAAAAGTATCTCAGACCTGCCACTGCAGTGTCTGCGCACAGTTTTACACAGAATGTCAACCTGGCAAGTGCACCGACTTGCCAGGCCCTAACCTTCCCTTTTCTTACATGTAAGCCACCCCTCAGGTAGGCCCCAGGTACCCCCATGGGCAGGGTGCAGTGTATGTAAAAGGTAGGACACGTACTGGTGTGTGTGACATGCCCTGATAGTGAAATACTGTCAATATCGTTTTTCACTACTGAAAGGCTATCTGCCCCATAGGCTAACATTGGAAATACCTTATAACATCTTACAAGTATAACTTCCCATTGGGACAAGATAGAGAAATAAAGTTTAGGCTCTCTGAACTCATAATTTTATAACACATCTTTTAGTAAAGATTGTTTTTAAATTGTGTGTTTGAAAATGCTACTTTTAGGAAGTAGACATTTTCTCGGTTAACCACTCTGTGTGCCTCTGCCTGTTTGTGGATTGACTGTCTGGTTTTGGAGTGACAGGGGATAGGGATGTGCATTCACTGTAGACAGCCACTGGGGGGATTTAGGTGTGCCTGGCCCTTCCTGAATGACTCAGGGCTGAGCTGAATAGACCTTGGCTGCATTTAGAGTAGTGGGGGAAGTTTTCCATGCACCTGAATAGGGCCTGTCTTCCTTGCACAATGCAGTCTCCACCCCCTGTGCTCATACTGCACCAGTGAGGACAGAACTGGTTTGAACTGGGTTCAGAGACCCCTGCACAAAGAAGGAGAAAGACAAAATGGGGTAGAAGTAGTGGACCTTAAGCCCCAGAACTTTAGATCACTTCTGGACTCAAGAGGAACCTGTGCCTAGGAGAAGAGCTGGAGAGCTGTGAGGAGGTGTACTGCTCCATTGCTGTGTGCTGTGTGGGGTTGGCCTGCAGTTGCTGCTTCTGCAAAGGAAAGGGCGAAGACTGGAACTTTGCTGAGAAACCTGCTTGAAGAAGGATGTCCAAGGGCTTGGTTGTGCAGTCCTCCCGTTCTGAAGTCTCAGGGACACAAAGACTTCACCCCCAGCTCCCCTGAACTCTACTGCTGAGAGTTCTGAGTTGCCAGGAGGTGCCTGTTCCAGTTTAGGGCCTCTGGAGGTTGTTCCTGCTGTTGGGAGCCCAGAAGAAACCTAAGAGAAGCAAGAAAACCCATCTCTGATGCCTTCAGCGATGCCGTAACCTGCGCTGAGGCCACGGGCACAGCTCGTGAATTGCACTACGCACTGCCCGGCCTGCACCACAGCTCCGACACCCTTCGATGCCTGCTGACGCCAGCAGTTATTGGCCTTCCCGACGCCAGCATTCACACCAACTCTGTCACCTCCAGTGCCTGCATCCAGTCATTGTGGCGCCGATAACCTCCAAGGGTGACTCCACAAACCCGCAGATTTTGCACCGCCTCACTGGAGCAACGCCTCACCTCTGACACAGCATATTTCCCCTGTCCTGGATTCGATACGTTGCCTCCTCGCAGACATGATGCCTCGTATCCCCCGTGGCAGCCAGATAGCCGGCCTCGACCTCGGCACAGATGCCTCATCTCCACGTCACCATGCATCATCATAGACTTCGTTTTCAGAGGTACTGTTTGTTTGGGGGTCCGGCGGTGCCAACCTTTGGATTTATTGCTGTCACAATGTCGGAATAGCCCCAGGTGGAGCTATTTGTTTTCTACAAGCTTTAATTTGGAAATAACTGTTTTCAAGTGCTATTTTACTATACATATGTTGAATTTTTGTCGTTTTGGTCTTGTTGAGTTTAGATAAAGATACTTTATTTTTCTAAACTGGTGTGGTATCCATTTGTGGTGTTTTCACTATATTGCTGTGTATTTTGAGTACAATACTTTACACATTGCCTTTGGGATAAGCCTGTCTGCTCGTGCCAAGCTACCAAGGGGGTGAGCAGGGAGTGAACAGACAGAATATCAAAGTAGAAATATCGAGTGTAATGGATATCAAGAAAAGAATATCGAGGAAGAAAATTTCGAGGTAAGTCATATTGTTGTAAAAAATATCGAAATTTGTGTAAGGAATATCGAATTTGAAAAGATCGATGTAAAAAATATAGGGGCCGATTCCGATCTCGGCCGGTAGGGCACCGAATCGGATTCGGCTTAACCGGATCCGATTCGGAGCCCTATTTCCCGACCGAGTCGTACGTGCGTCCGGGCGAGCGAGTACGATGCGTGCGGTCGCGAAATCCCCGACCGACTCGTTCGCAGGACACGACCGCTCCGACCGACTCGCACGGGGACGACGCGCACCGCGCAATGGAGACGTTCCCCGGACGGGTAAGTACGATGCGCACCTCGACCGCTCCGACCGACTCATGCAGTCCGGCTCCAAGGAGCTGTCGGAGCCGCACTTTGGGGGTCCGTGTCGGACCCCCCTGGAAGCGTAGGTGCGTGAGTCGCACACAGGGGGGACCCATGGGTCCCCCCTACACGTGTATGCACGGTGCGACCCGCATCGACGCGAACATGCTGTAGGGGGCGCCCTTGTTCGCGTCGTGCCCATTGAGTCAATGGGAGCCTGTGTACGCGTCGTACGACTGGCTCCCATTTACTTCAATGGGAGTCCGACCGAATCGAGTCCGATAGCATACGTGCGCATCGTACTCATTCGGTCGGACTGCTAGGGTCCGATTCGGTCGGAAATCTCTCCGGGTCCGGCTCGGTCGGGGAGATTTCCGGCCTGAATCGGAATCGGCCCCATAGTTGTTAATAAGATAGACTATTTTTTTGTGTAATGTTTAAAATCATTTTTTATGTTAATACTAGCTATTTTATATGTATGAATATTATTTTTAATGTTAAAATATATATTTTTTATTTTTTTTCTTATTTTTATGAGCGGGATGTTGGGTTTATAGGGGATAAGGGTGGGGAGTAATTTAAAATATATTTGTTTAAAGTAATATATATTTTTTAATTTACATTTATTTTATTTAGGAGGGGATGTTGGGATTATAGGGGATAAGGGTGGGGAGTAATTTACAACATATTTGTTTAAAGTAATATGTTTTTTTACATTTTCATTTATATTTTTAGGAGCGGGATGTTGGCTTTATAGGGGATAAGGGTGGGTAGTAATTTAAAATATATTTTTTGGAATTAATATATTACATTTTTTTATAATTTATTAATTACATTTTTTAATACATTTTATAAATTATAAAAAATATATAAATTTTTTAAATACATTTCTTTGTATTTTATTTCATTTTGAGGTGTTGATATTTTTTTATTTTTTCAGATTTTATAAAAAATGTAATTTTGAGTACTTTTTTATTTTAGTTAATTTTATAAAATTACGTTTTAAATTTTTTTAACGTTTTTTTATTTCTATGTATAAAACAATTAAATATAAAAATTTAAAATAAATAAGAAAATATTATTTTCTATAAAAAATTAAAATGTTGACGAATTTAAAGTATTTAATAATTTTTTGAAATGTAGAACAAATTTTACTTTTGAATTAAAATGTATAATTTTTTTGACATTTTTAAAAATTCAGAAAAATTAATTAAATGTAAAATATGTAATTCATGATATATAGAATTTTAGCAAAATGTTGAAATTTTTTTGATGATTTAAAAAAAATATTATGTTTATTTTATTGTGTTAGTTTTTCAAATTCTAAATTTGTATGTATATATATATATTTTCTTTTTTAATTTTTGAGTACTTTCTCAGTTTTTTTTAATAACATTTTTATTAGTCATAGAGTAAACAATTAATAGCAATTCATGCAGAATAAAATTATCATAGAAAAGAACAGTGCAAATAGTCACAATTTATCACTAACAATCAATCAATCAATCACAGAATTTGTAAAGCGCGCTACTTACCCGCGAGGGTCTCAAGGCGCTGGGGAGAAAAAAAAGGGGGGGGGTGCTGCTACTGGTCGAACAACCAGGTCTTGAGTAGCCTCCTGAAGGTCAGCAGGTCTTGGGTCTGTCGTAGGCTTAGTGGAAGGGTGTTCCAGGTCTTGGCGGCGAGGTGGGAGAAGGATCTGCCGCCGGTGGTGGTTCTTCGAATGCGAGGGACGGTGGCGAGGGAGAGGTTGGCGGAGTGGAGTTGGCGGTTGGGGACGTAGAAGAGGAGTCGTCTGTTGAGGTAGGCTGGGCCAGTCTTGTGGAGTGCCTTGTGTGCGTGGATGAGGAGTTTGAAGGAGATTCTCCTGTCAACGGGGAGCCAGTGCAGGTTCCTCAGGTGGGGGCTGATGTGGCTGTGGTGTGGTACATCGAGGATCAGGCGTGCGGAGGCGTTTTGTATGCGTTGCAGTCGCTTGATGAGCTTGGCCGGGGCTCCCGCGTAGAGGGCGTTCCCATAGTCCAGTCTGCTACTGACGAGGGCCTGGGTGACTGTTCTTCTTGTGTCTGTCGGGATCCACCTGTAGATCTTGCGAAGCATGCGGAGGGTGTTGAAGCAGGAGGATGAGACTGCGTTGACTTGCCTGGCCATGGAGAGCGTTGAGTCGAGGATGACTCCCAGGTTGCGTGTGTGGTCGGTGGGTGTCGGGGCTGCTCCCAGCGTCGTTGGCCACCAGGAGTCGTCCCAGGCTGAGGGGTTGGAGCCGAGGATGAGGACTTCTGTCTTCTCCATGTTCAGTTTTAGTCGGCTGATCTTCATCCAATCGGCGACGGCCTTCATTCCTTCATGGAGATTGGCTTTGGCGGCGAGGGGGTCCTTGGTGAGGGAGAGGATCAGTTGAGTGTCGTCGGCATAGGAGATTATGTTGAGGTCATGCTGTCTGGCGATGCGTGCGAGCGGGGCCATGTAGATGTTGAACAGTGTTGGGCTGAGGGACGATCCCTGGGGTACGCCGCAGATGATCTCGGAGGCTTCGGATCGGAATGGTGGGAGGCGGACTCTCTGGATTCTGCCGGTGAGGAAGGAGGTGGCCCATTCCAGGGCCTTGTCTCGGATCCCTGCGTCGTGGAGGCGTGCGCGTAGAGTGCGGTGGCAGACAGTGTCGAAGGCGGCGGAGAGGTCCAGCAGGATGAGGGCTGCGGTCTCACCGTTGTCCAGCAGGATCCTGATGTCGTCGGTGGCGGCGATGAGGGCAGTCTCAGTGCTGTGGTTGCTGCGGAACCCCGATTGGGATGGGTCCAGGATGCTGTTTTCTTCGAGGTATCGGGTTAGCTGTTTGTTGACAATCTTCTCGATGACCTTGGCTGGGAACGGAAGCAGGGAGATGGGCCGGAAGTTCTTGAGGTCTCTCGGGTCCGCCTTGGGTTTTTGAGTAGGGCGTTGATCTCTGCGTGTTTCCAGCTCTCTGGGAAGGTCGCGGTCTCGAAGGAGTCATACATGGATTCGCCGAAATGACAAAAATAATTAAAAGACTGACCAAGATTATATTATATTACATGACATTACAGGGATATAAACATATATAAAACCATTTCACCTTCCAAACAATCATTATTGACATAAGAAAGATCCCATCTGAAATCTTTCCAGATCTTTTCACATGTTTGGAGTGAGGAAAGACCCCTTGCTGTAGCCAAAGCAAGCTCCAATTCATATATTTGATAAATAAGGGTTCGCAACTCAGAGTAATTAGGAGCACTCTCGGAGATCCATGCCCTCGCAATACAGAGTCGGGCAGACAACAGCATGATTGTAATAAATTTCTGAGCGACCCCCACAAATTCTTACTTAATACCCATAATTTTCTCCTTAACAGATAAATTTACGAGCGAGCCCAAGATTAATGACATATAATTAATCACCCCTTCCCAGAATTTTTGCAAACAGGGGCAGAGTGCAAACATATGTAGGACATCAGCCGCAAAGAGATTGCACTTAGGGCATCTTGTTCTATCTGCTCTACCTGTCAGAGCAGTTACTCCCCATTTTACAATGACATCTGGGGTATAGTATACTTAAGGTTACAAGAGTGTACCCAATGATCTAGCAGATCTAGAGCCCTCTGAATATTTTCAGCCGATACGTCCGATGATAAAGGTCTGCTCCATTTTGATGCTAATAATGGAGTGTCTTCCACAATAAATTGCAGAAATGCTTGATACATCATGCTTGTAGTGGGTTTAATACAAGGCCTAAAATAATATGAAGGGAGATCAGACCTATCAATGTCCTGTGCTTGCTTGACGCTCGTCCGCATGTAATCCCTCAATTGAAGATATTTTTTTTTAAAATGGCGGGGTAGCCCAAAAGCATCTGGTAAATCAGAAAAGGCTCTGAAACCATCTGGCTCAAATAATTGACCCATTGTTATAATACCACAATCTGCCCAGACTCTACAGGTTGAGTTCCGAGAGAAAAGGGGGAAAGCAGGGTTGTCCCAAATGGAAGTGTCTTTGTTGATAAAGCCAATAGAGTATTTCTTAAATATCCCCTTCTAAATAAAAATAATATCTTTAAGTATCTTAAAACGCACCCTTTTATAGTAGTTGGGATCTTTCAATCGCTAAAAAAATAGACTAGCATCGGCACCAAGAACAAGCCAGTAACAGAATGATGCCGAATCCGGCTCCCCATAAATTAATAAACTACGCAATCGTCCAGTAAAATTGGCACAAAAATAAAGTTTAAAATCTGGAAGTGAGAGCCATCCTCTCTTATAGGAACTTTTCAAAAAACGGAGAGTGGGCCTTGCCTGCCCGTAACCCCAAATAAAGCTGCCAATCGCACCCTATGGTCTTCTAAAAAAAGAATCCAAATCCCTCAACGGAATTGCCCTAAAAAAATAAAGAAATTTGGGAAGAATATTCATTTTAATAATATTTATTCGTTCTAATATAGTAAGTGGAAGCTTACTCCATGATTTAAATGTAGCCATAGTTGCAGCTAACAAAGTTTCTTAGTTTAATTTAACTATATTAGAAACCACAGAGCAAAGCCTAATGCCTAGATAAACCGCTGAGGTAGTGGGCCCTGGAATAGGAGCGTCACGAGTGAAATTCAGAAGAACCTGAGTTTTAGATAAATTAAATTTATAACCAGAAAAAGGGGCCAAATATGCGTGCTTCAAGAGCAATCTGAGTAATTGCTACTGCTGGGTTAGAAGAAATAATTGCCACATCGTCGGTATATGCATTTAGTTTCAATTGTTGGCCCTCGAGAGCCCATGGTTGGATATCTATATTCCTAGAGAGGGATTGTAGATAGGGCTCTATTTACAAAGCGAAAAGAAGGGGGGGCGAGTGGGCACCCCTGCCTTGTCCCGTGATGGATCCGAAAAACTCGAGAATAGCTCCCAGCATGTGCCACCCGAGCACATGGAGTTTTATAAAGTGCCTGAATCATTTTTAGAAAATCTTCCACTATATCAAAAGCAGACAACGTGACCCATAAGCAGTCCCATGCCACGCGGTCAAATGCCTTCTCGGCATCGAGTAATATCATGCCCATGTTCATATTGCACTTCTCAGCGATGTCAAAGGCAGCAATTGCTGTATTGATGTGAGCAATGGTATCCCTCCCTGAAACAAATCAATGTTGCTGTGAGGATACTAAAGCGGGGATTACTGAATTGAGGCGAGAAGCCAAGATTTTAGTGAACCATTTGGCATCAGTTTTAATGAGTGAAATGGGCCGGTATGAGCCCAAATCCTCAGCCGGTTTCGCTTTTTTTAAAAAGACCACAGTATTAGTTATTTAACAGCTTGTTGGAACTGGCCCCCCTGCCTGAATAAATTGAATAACAGAGGTAAATTCCAAATTCAATATATCTCTAAATATCTTATAAAACTCCGTGGGCAGCGAGTCTTCCCCTGCAGCCTTACCCGAGGGTAGGGCCATTAATGCAGCCTCAATTTCCAGCCTTGAAATGTCTGACTGCAAGTCCTTTAACTGGTCCTCTGCAAGAGACAGGAGATTGCAGCATTGATTGTATTCTACACATTACATCGATCGAACTCTTGTGACTGGCTGTATAGCTTTTCTTAAAACAGAGAAAATCATTCTAGAATGGGTGTGGTATTTGAATAGAACTTCCCATTAGTCTCTTGATGGCCTAAACTTTACCCTTATTTTGTTTTTCTGTAATTTGATATGCTAATACTCTACCGACCCTTTCCCCATATTCATAATGAAGACTCTTATATTTAACAAATCTAGCAGCTATCTGTTCCCTCAGTCGCCGTCCAGCACGGGCCCGCATCACTAGAAGTTGAGTAAATGCTTGACATGCATCAATACCATCCTGTGCAATTTTAAGTACATGAAGCAATTTGAGGTGGCGGACGATTTGATGTAAAGAGTTAACTTAATTGGAAGTGGCTCTATTTTGTTTGACTACATATTGAAGCGTGATACCACGGACATATGCTTTCATAGTGTCCCATATTATTGATGATGAAGCCGAACCTCTATTAGTGGTAAAAAAAATCCCTAAGAGAGCCCGAAATAAGATTAATGTACTTGCTATTAGTCAATATATGGCGAGGGAAAGTGAACCTAGGAGTATTGGACCCGTCACAATTTAAATCCAGGGAAAATTGGAAGTTGATCGGATTATGATCTGAGACTATCTTTGGGCATACTGACATTTCCATAGTTTCAAGCCACATATGATTAATGAAGACCATGTCTATTCTTGAGTATTGCTTGTGAGGATGGGAATAATATGTGTAACCAGGATCTGTTGGAAAAAGAGTCTGCCAGGCATCACAAATGCCATGTAATTTAATTAGGTGACTCAAGGAAGACCTAGAGACAGATTTACAAGCCCCTTGAGCCACTTTTGCATCACTTATAACATGGGAAAAGTGACGCAAAAGTGGCGCGAGGGGCTTGTAAATAAGCCCCCTAGTTCTAGTTTTACGCACAGTGGCCCTATGGTTAGTGGAAACTATGCCGTAATTCATTACATAGTTGATGCCCCCCATTAAAATCAATTCCCCCACCCAGCTCAATAATTCCAGGGAAAGTGTATCAAATCTTTCGGGGTCATCAGTATTTCGTCAATAAACAACACATAATACAAATTTAACAGAAAATAAAAGCAACTGTACCAAAACCCATCTCCCCCTAGAGTCAGCCGTGGTCTTTAAAACCTGTCCCTTAAACTTTTTAGAAGAGAGCACTCCCACCCCTCGAATTGCTGTAGTCTGTGTTGTACAGGCAACGGTATTGTACCCTAGATCCTTAAGTAGGGCCCTGTCTTTGTATGCCAATTGAGTCTCTGTCAAGGCCACCACATGGGGTTTATAATGTCCAATTTCTTCCCGTACTAATTGCTGCTTGGACCATGCATTAATCCCTGACACATTCCATACACATACATTTAATCTTAGCCATCTTAGGGGCCCATTACGATACCCGGCGTAAATAAATCCGCCAGGCATGGAAGCGGCAAAAATCCGCCCGCATACACCGTCTGAACACCGACCACGCCATTACGATAACACAAACCGAAAACCGCCATCGGCGGAAAAATCACACAAAATACCGCCCGCCATCGTCCGAGTCGGAGTCAAACCGCCCGCCACGGACGGAAACACGCACGACAACACAAAACCGCCCGCCCTCACGGCCGACACACCGCACGTGAAATTACGATTGCACCGCCATGAGCGCGGGAAAACCACAAATATACCGCCCGCCAGCGCAAACAACGCCGATGCCAATCGACACGGCAGAAACCATGGCGCCCACGTCCCTGCACAGAAACCATCCGCTCACAAAACCAATAGCACACAACATGGCCAATAAGTCCACACAGCAAGGAACGCACAAATACACAAGCACAGTACACATCCCGAAAACACCCCCCCGGACAAACAAAAAATACAAAGGACAGAACCCGAGACACAACACACCTGAAAACAACAGACCATTAGGACACACCCACATAGGTAAGTACAAAAGCAGCACTCCCACAGACCACAACCCCTTGCAACATTGCAAACCAGAGAGGAGAGGAGAGGACACAGTGACACAGCGAGGACAACAGCACACCACAGAAACGCACACATCACAACCACCACCACCACCACCACCAAACACCGGCACCACAAACCCCCTGCACATTACACAACACACACCGCACCAGCACCACAAACACCATGGCACCACAAAGAATGCCCAAGTTCACGCCCATTGAGCTGACGGTCATGGTCGACGAGATCATCAAGGTGCACCCACAAATCTATGGGAACATGGTCCAACACACACCACTAGCCACCAGAAACAGAATGTGGAACCGGATCGTAGACCAGGTCAATGCAGTCGGGACCCTGCCCAGGAACAGAGGAGAAATTAACAAACGGTGGAATGACGTCAAGAGCCTGGTCAAGAAGAAGGAGGGCAAAAACAGAGAGCTGGCTGCCGTCACAGGCGGAGGGAATCCCGCGCTCTTCAAGACCTTCAAAGCGTGGGAGGAGAAGGTGCGAGTCATCATACATCCCGAGATCCTCGCCGGATTAGCAGGGGAGTGGAGGCTGGTAAGTACAAACTAATGTATACCAGCACACCGCTATGTACTCACATGCACTACCACCATGCCACAGCTCCCAGGGACAAACACCCCCATGTCCAGCACACAATACACAACACACACATGCAACAGACACCACCACACACAGCCCAAACAGAACAACTGTAAGATGCGTGGGGACATGTGTACACTCAGCCAGCCACGTAACCACCAACAGGTCCCCAAATATGCCAGAAGCGCCACAACGAGCACCCACCACACCCATGTGTCCGCCACAGCTGCACTAACCGACAAGTAACAGGTAAGTGGCAGGAACACAAAGTGCAGTGGGTGGGACGGTGGACAGCCCAAGTACAACACACACCAGGCCCCTAGTCCCACAGCACAGCAAGGAGGAGCATCCCCCACACCCCACAGCCACGTGTCAGCCACCGCAGTGCACAACGACAGCCGAAAAGCAGACATCACGGTCCACAGCAATCGGTGTCAGTGGGTGTCCAGCCACCCCCACGACCCACAACACCCCCCCACCCCCACAGACCTGCAACATGGAGCACCCCCGCTTAGAACCATGTGGCATCCAGTACAGTGCACGCACGAACAACCTGCAGGTGGGAAACTGGACAGGGCTGGATTACTGGAGGTATGAGGACCGGCACACGACCAACACATGGGACATGTCACGTAGCAGACGAAAACGCAGCACCGCCCACCGTCACGAACAAGTGAACAATGTGCACACGGACATGAACAACAGACTCACCCCCACATGACCCATCACAGACATAGCAACACCCAAGGAGCCACGTCTGCATACACAAGCCACACCGAAAATAGTACCACACGGCAGCCACTGTGCAACTCATCACACACAACCGAAACACCATTGAAGTCCTGTCCATGCAGCCCCTACTGCCTGTCAACCACACACCCCACAACTACGCCTATGTAAGACAAACAACACTAGACGCAACAGAGCGGAACAACAGAAATGCACACGAACACCACTGAACCCATCAAACACACAGACACACCATGCACATACAACATACCATCCATCCCATCCGTCAGCCCCAGTCTCATGAAAGGCATGTCATCCGCACAGCTGCCACACATACAGCAGTCACGCTAAGAGACATGCCCATGACCAACCATGTGCCAGAAGTCAATGAAGCGCACGACACACTGTGAGCAACAACACACAACATGGGCCACACCCCCCACGAGCACTGCAGTGATGCACATGGCACAGGGCAGCACGCACACCAAGGAGATGGGACAACTGCAATACGTTGGCTTACACACACAACCATCACTCACCCATAACGATGCGTCCAATGCCATGTCCAGTAATCACAACAGACAGCAAATATGCAGGCCATGTCAAGCATGCACACACCTCAAACCATGCACTGTCATGCTGCCACAACACATGTCACGTTCGGCACCCATGGCTTACAGCATGTACCCCAAAAGCATATTCCCTCCCAAATGTGAATCTGGGGCATGGCCCCCATGTTGCCATATGCGTTCCTAAGCGTTCCATTTGAACCCCAAAAGCATATTCCCTCCCAAATGTGAATCTGGGGCATGGCCCCCATGTTGCCATATGCGTTCCTAAGCGTTCCATATGAACCCCAAAAGCAAAGTACAAACCAGACCCAGGATGGGCCAGGAGCCCGCATACACCAGAGTCACAATGAGTAGGCGCACAGCAACACACCCATCGGCATGGCCAATCCGTCCCATGCCACATGTGCACAGCACACAGTCCCATTGCCTAGCACACACAACTACAAATGCCACAGCCACACACTCGCCTCCGGGAAACCCATGTACGAGATTGCACGAACTGCCAATGTCAGACGACAAATACATACTTCGCCAGGTGCAACACAATAACAAATCTCATTCTCTCCACAGGTGACGAACTGCCGGATGCTGGGGATGGAGACAGCAGCCAGCACAGCCAGCCTACAAGCCCCCAACGAGGACACACGGATCTGGAGGATCTGTCCTCCTCTTCGGACACGGACCACCAAGCAGGCCCATCTGGTGTGGCAGGGCCCAGCCGCTCCCCAGGACCCCTCCTACCCACCAACCCATCATCCAGGGCTGCTGAACAGTCCCAGCCCCCTGCTGCCACTGTCGTTGCGGCCACACCCACGGTCATTGCGGCCACACCCACGGTCATTGCGGCCACTACCACTGCCGCAACCGCCACCATCGCCGCACCGACCACCACCGCCGCCACCACCACCACGTCTTCGCTGGCACCAGCCCCAGCGCAGGTGGTGGCCCGGCCAACTGGATCCACCCTGGGAGCCACAGCGAGGACCGTGGTGAGCAATGTGGCTAGTGGGCAGGCCGGTGGCAGCAGGACTGGTAGGAGGAGCAGGGTCAGGGAAACGCCAGCCTCCCCTGGGAGCCATGCCCTGCCTCAAATGGCCAGAGTCCTTGGGGCCTATGAGGAGGCCCAAGAACAATGGGTCAGGTCTGCTTCAGACACGCGGGAGGTGCTGGGGGTGCTGAGGTCCATGGACGCCCGTATAGGTCAACTCGTGGACCTCATGGGCCAGCTGGTGGTGGCGGTGAGGACACGGCCAGGGATAGCAGCTCCCCTCCGCCACCACCTGCCGGGGCGCAGGGTCGAGCAGCAGTGTCCAGTTCCCCTGCGTCCACAGCCAGTGAGCACACCTCAACCACCAGCATGTCGCAAGCAGGCACCCCCTCGCAAACGTGGAAGGGGCCGTCCGAAGAGGAAACAGATCTCCCGGGAGGACTTCGCACGCTCCAGTCGCAAGTGAGGCAGCCAGCCAGCCTTCCGCCAGCCTTCCTTGACCAGCCACTGCATTGACTTGCTCTACGATCCCACTCCACACAGCCAGCTGGATGGCATGTGTGTGTTGGACTATGGACATAGAACCAGTGGGTATACCCTGAGCATCACGCAGCCATGACCGACAGCTCATTGTCACTGCACGCACCACTTTCGTCATCACCTTACACACAATCACATGTCACAGTTTGGAATAAATGCACCTTTTTCACTAACTGCTGTTTGTGCCCTGTGTTATACAACGGCCACCTTGGGCGGAAAGGCACCTGATGCGTGGCATGGCAATGGAATCCGGAGGGCCTGTAGGGACCTAGGGGTGGGAGACAGAACAGGAGCACATTCAATGAGTGTGTCACACACCCATCACACAGTACATGTCAACAACTACAAGCAATGTACACACATCGCACAGAGCAATAGGGCACAATGCCACAGTCACCAACAGTGGCATACTACCCTGGCCATGGAGCGTTGACACACAGCACGCAGTGAACAAACGTCCACCCTGACACAGCACACACACACCTGCACAGATACAGACACATCAGCCGTCGTACATGGACACTCACCGTCAAGTGAAGTAGCGGGCGATGAGCTGCTGCCGCACATTCCCAGCTTCCTCCTCTCCGCTGTCCTCCTCACTCGAGCTGTCCTGGTCTGCGGGCTGGGGCCCTGGTTGATCTCCGTCATCCACAATGAGGGGGATCTGCTTACGAATGGCCAGATTGTGCAGCATGCAGCACGCCACCACTATCTGGCACACCTTCTGTGGGGAGTACGCCAGTGCACCCTCGGTGCGGTCCAGGCACCTGAACCTGGACTTGAGGAGGCCAAAGGTACGCTCGACCACACGTCTGGTCCTCCCATGTGCCTCATTGTATCGATCGTCTGCTGGGGTGCGAGGATTCCTCAATGGACTGAGCAGCCATGCCCCATTCGGATACGCAGAGTCACCTGGGTGTGAGGGACACAGAGAACCGTAGCTATTCCAACTGGACAGGGGACAGCATCGCACAACCAGCACGCTACACCACTCCACATACTCACCGACAATACAGCCACGATCCTGTTGCAGATTGGCCATCAGTCGTCGCAAGATGCTGTTGCGCATTATGTGTGCGTCATGTGCCGAGCCTGGAAACTTTGCACACACGTGGGTGATCACCATGTCTGCAAGGCACACCACTTGCACATTCAGGGAGTGCGTGTGCTTCCTGTTGCGGTACAGGTGCTCAGTGGCCTGTGGTGGAACAAGGCCAACATGTGTGCAGTCAATGGCTCCCACGACGTGTGGGATTCTGCCAAGGGCATAGAATGCACCCTTCACTGCCGCCAATTCACGAGCCCTGGGGAATCTGATGTACCTGTTTCGGTACAGCATCATGGCTGCCAGTACATCCCTCAGCACCTTGCTGAACATGGGCTGGGACATCCCTCCTCCACTGCCCACTGTGTGCTGGAATGACCCAGTGGCGAAGAAATGCATGGCGGCCATCACCTTAGCCGTGAGGGTGACAGCAGTCGGATACACCCTGCGGGGACGGAGATGGGGCTCTAACATGGCACACAGTCGATGCAGGGTTGGCCTGTCCAGCCGAAACTTCCTAATAACCTCTGTATCGTCCATGTCCGCCAGCAATTGGTATGGGCGGTCAATGTTCGGTCTCCGCCTGGGGAAAATGGCAGAGGACACATGTCAAAGCAACACGACACATAGCAATTTCGCATACACATCACTGACATGACTGAGCAAGCACATGAGCCACAGCCCAGCTGTCAAGCTGGGACGGCACGGCCACAATACACTTACACAGGTCTCCCAACAATGGCAATGGCAAGTGAGACATACCACTGCCATGTGCATGCACATGGGGATCTAGGCCCCAATGACTTGCGGGGCGTGCTGATGGGGACTGACTGCATATTCGTCAAGCGGCAACGCCACGGCAACATGAGTGTCTGCTGAGCATGGAACTGCTTCCGAGGCTGGATGAGTATGGCACACGACGACGACGATGTGGGCACGGGCTGAGCGGCCAATACAAGTGGGACCTGTGGCACGAGGGGATATGAGACAGTAGTAGGTGTCAGCACTGCACCCTATGTACAGCACTGTACGGATCACACCTCCCGAAACATTGACAGGTGTCCACATTGACAGCCCCATGCCAAGACGGCTGTGTGCTTGCAGTCACACGTCACAGGTGAGAGGTTACATTGCACGTGCCAGGTGGCAGACGTTCATAGTGGGAGCTGGCATGTGTGTGCATGTGTCTCCTGTTCAGGATCCACCAGATGGGCGCTGACTCTGTACTGAGCATTGGACACAGCATGTTCCATGGAAGGCTTGTGTGTGGGGGATGGTGGCACTGGATGTGCCTCCGTTGGGTGGGGGGCCATGCACAGGGCGGGTACGTCGATGATTGCGCATTGTTGGTCACGGTGGGTGCACCAACTAAGATGTGTTGCCCTGTGTTCAATTCCTATGTCCGCATGATGATGGACTGTGGATGTGGGCAGACTACACATTGGTTGATGTGCTGTCTATATGCATGTGCCTTCACACCAGGCACAGCTGCCCCTGCACATGTGACCCCTGCTGGACTCGCTGCTGGGTCTGTGGAGCTGATGCACCTTCTGTGCGTGGGGCGGACAGCTCTCCTCACTTCCCTCATTGCGCATGTCATGTCTTTGCCGCAGGTGACATGGATCATGGAGGGCCCACATGTACGCGTGGGTAGGCTACACATGATTGTTCACTGGTCGCCACCCCAGTCAGTGTTTCGAATGGGAATGTTGTCGTGCTGGTGGTATGTTCGATGTGGCGGATGGGCGAGCCTAGGTGCGGGCTTACATTCCGGACATGGGGGTAGTTGGATTGGCGACTAGTTGCAGTACACACGGAACACGTCTCTTCCTTTCCACATCTGGGTCATCCCTTGTACTAACTGACAGTGATACAGTCATCTTCGCCCCAGCCCTCATGTCCTCCCCTCGCCCCCAATATGCATGCTCACCTGCGAGGCTAGCGCTTGCACAGGCAGCCCCAAGCTCGCACCAGAGAGGGCAAGGAGTGTATGAGTGGGTCCAGTTGCACGAGTGGGCTGTCTCAGGGTATGATGTGTGGCGGGACGCCGTCCACCTGCGTGGTGCCCCAAATGGAGACCCGGCCTGCATGGACTATGCATCACAGTCTTCGCCTTCCGGATCCGCCACCTGCGACACCCAGTGGCTGTGGCTGCCCTTGCGGCCATGCCGCGTCCGTCTGTGGCTGATGGCCCACACATTCACTCTTTGGCCTCTCTGGGAGAGGCTCGGGGTGGTGGCGCACGCGCTTGCACTTAGTCGCAATGGCATGTGGCGTGGTTGGTATGATGGGCAATGGATGGGATGGTGCGAGCCACCTCCCGTGACGTCAGTGCTGCTCGTGCTGTGGTGCGTCCCCCTACACTTCCATTTGACTTTTTGCCATGCTAGACGTTGAGGTTCTATTGCCTGCGTGATATGACCAGGAGGAGCGCGAGGAGACCTCTCACACACCATGCTCCACTGCCATCCCGTGCCCTGTATCGCCTGTGCGGATTGACTATGTTGGGGTTACACCTGGTCGACTGGGGCTGTGTGTGCCTTGTCAAGGGGCATGGCGGGCGCACAACAGGATCCTGCTTGTCCACAGAGGGTGGGCTGAGGTGCGCCTGGTACCGCTATGTACGTGTGCCCGGCTGCTGTGCACACACGTGTTCACTCCCCCCCCCCCGACAGGTGTCCTCTCACTATGCCCAGGGAAGCAGTGGTGTACTGTTCATGACCCCTCCCAACACGGCGTGCTCCAACTTGGCATGTGCGCATCTACCCGTCACACCCACCCACCTGTGCACTGCGTCCATACGACTTCACACGGCACATGTGTGTCTTCCACAGTTGTGCTACTCATTTGCGTTGTCATCCAATACCAGTGGACTACATGGTCATGTCACGACTGCCGTGTACTTCACATACTCTCATCCTCTCTCATTCGTACATGTGAAATGAGTCAGCGGAGACAGTTTTGGTTTCAAACATTATATTGAGTCTTCTGTCCTCTGTGATGCAGTATAGTGGACACTACTGGCAGCGGAATACATGTTGAGGATATACTGAGCATGATTGCAAATGGGATAGGGTGTGGGGTTACATGTGATTGGCTGTTGCATGTGGGATGTGGGCTTCAGAGTGACATCTGCTTGGCCAAGGCTGTGCTAATGTACATTTGCGTATAGCTGCGGAGCTGCGGACTTTGACACAGACGGTATACATGTAGCCTACCAGACCGCTTGGCATCATGGGCACAGTCCATCTCAGTTCCATGTGACAGGTTTGCTGTGGTTGTTCCTCATGCACGCGTGCATGTGAGATGACATCAGGGCATGGGCTTGCGTGCATGCAGCGGCGTGCCACTTGTTGTTGCACTGTGGTGGTTACTGGACATGTCACAGTCACTGGGGTCGTGTTGTTGTTGTATGCACTTGTCGTCCATGCAAAGGTCCTGGTATGGGATTCCCGGGGCGGGGGTGG
Source organism: Calotriton arnoldi (assembly GCA_963921515.1). Taxonomy (NCBI): domain Eukaryota; kingdom Metazoa; phylum Chordata; class Amphibia; order Caudata; family Salamandridae; genus Calotriton; species Calotriton arnoldi. The sequence continues at coordinate 148,660 of CAWUFW010004833.1, read as the reverse complement.
GAGGGGTGCAGCACCCACAGACTCCAGGCGACCTATTCATGTCCACTGAGCGGTGTGTGTGTCCATGGGCGCTGGATCCATGTCGTGTCCTGGTTGTTCGTGCAGTTCCGTCCATGTGGGTGCGATACACAGAGCCCATGCCACTGCCTCCCACGATGCATGCGGTGTTCCTGGATGTGATGGGGAACAGTGTGCATGTCCCGGTCATATCCGATGTCATGGCGATGTCGTTGATGGTGTGGTTACAGTTGCCAGTCGTTTGGTATGGCTGTTGTGGTGGTGACTGGCCAGTCCGTGCGGAAGCTAAGCATGGGTGCGGGGTTGGACATCATAGGTCACTCGGGGAACCTGCGTTGTGGTCCGACGTATTTACAGGTTGTCAGGTATGCGATGCCGTCCAGCAGGGCTTCCATGTCATTGGTGGTGTACATGTTTGCCAGCCAATGTAGCGGATGGTGGCTGTCAAGGTGTTGTTCGTAAGTTGTCCCTTGGAGGAGCATGATGGGACATGCTGGGTGACATTCGATGTAGCTGTTCTCGATGATCCGTCGTGTGGAGGCACAGTGGTCCCATTTCAGTGCGGGTGCGATGTTGGCCACATACGCCATGCCCCCATAGGCAGAGCAGGCCCTGTCGTGTGCGTCCAGAGGGAGGAGTAGTGGTAGCAGGTCCGCCTTCAGACATGCCGGGTTGGAGAGGCATATCTCGACGGGATGCTGGTAGGGACACCTCCGACAGTAGAAGACGGGCATGACGCAGCTGAACAATGTGATGCGGTAAGTCAGTCGGTAACTTACGTTCAGCAGGGACAGGAGATCGCATCCCAATGTATGGAACAGGTTGGTTTTGTACAGCTTGAGCTGTTCGGCGTAGTTGGGTAGGTGTGTTGCGGTTGCCATTTCGCAGCGGTGCGTTGTGGTGGCGTGCTCCGGCTGTGTGTGCAGTCTGCAATGTGCACGCTCCGAGGTTGCTGTGAGCTCTGTGTAGTCGTAGGGAGACAGGACTTGTGTTCTGTTTGCTTGTTTGGAGGACACGGCCCCTCTTCCCACATGCTTCTCAGACAGTTCAAGGTCAGTGATGTGTGACTCCTTCCAATTAACTTGCATGTGGCCGACATGGGGGAGTGTTTTCTTCTTTCTTCCCCGTCCGTTGTGTGCTTCTGTGATATGCGCTATCTGCCCTGTGGTCAGTCTCCTCGGCATGCCTGTGTTGGTCTATTCTTGGACAATGGCTGTATTCACCGGCTTCTGTCGTAGGGCTGTGGTTTCGGTGTTGGAATGGAAGGTCATTCAGTGCTGTCTGCTCTCCCTTGTGTGGGCGGCAGGCTGCCTTTCCGCTCTGCGTTGGGCCTTGTGTGTGAATGTTATTCTTGGGCCACCTGTTGTCGGTCCCCGTGCTCTTTGGTGTTCCGTTTTATATGTCTTGTTCATATGTGCAGGGTGGTATGGGTTTTTCAGTGTGGTACTGGCGTTCCTCTTCCCGAAGGGGCCCTGCTTCTCCTAGTTGGTGTTGCCGCCACTGTGTGCTACGCCATGTTTGTTACACTGGGGTGTGTCCTGCTGTTGCGTGTCTTCACTGACATGTGTGCGTCGGTTGTGTGGCGTTGGGTGTTGTCCGTGAATTGGGCGTTGGGGACATGTCTGTGGCAGGCCTGTCACGTGTCATGTGCGTTCGGGGTGGGGCTGATGTGTGTGCTGCTTGGTTGTGTCCCTGTGTCTGTGTGCGACGCATGCATGGTGCTGCGGTTGGCCTCTGCGTTGTGCGCATGTGTGGCGGCGTCATCGCTGCTTTGGGGCCGTGACGGGGTGGTTGGTTCCTAGTCCCAGGTGGTGTGTACACATGTGTTCCGCGATGTTACGATTTGGCCTGTGTGTCATATGTGGATGCAATGGTGGATGTGTAGTGTACACGCGCTGGTGGGGGTTGTCCGCTTTTTCCGCCCTTGCACTGTGTGCGCTGTTTGCGTGCACTTGTTGTGTGTGTGCCTACCTGCGTCTCCGCGGTACGTTGCGTCCTTGGTGGTGCATCAGCAGAAGCATGGGAAGGGCCTGCAGTGCTGGATTCATGCTCGGGTGCCGCTTCTTCGTTGTCCGTGCTCTGCGTCCGTGTTACCGCCTCTCTTTCACGTGCGGTGTCTCTTAGCCGTGGGAGCCGTTTGTTTGCGGCATCGTAATTTATACGCCGGGCGGGACGTGTTTCGTCGGACGGTGTGTGTCAGTTGGGCTGCGCCGCTACGTGTACGGGCGCACTTTGATGGCGGACGGTGTTGCTGGCTTGCCGGCGGTGTTTGGCCTACTTTTCGCATCGTAATTGGGCGGGCGTGTGGACTGCTGCGTGCCGGCGGTAACTGGTGGTTTTTGCATCCACCAGCACGGCGGTTGTGCTTCCGCCCGCCATCGTAATGGGCCCCTTAGTCATCTAAAAAAAAAAATCTGATTTCCCATGTTGGGCTATTCCAATGTAAGCTTCACATATCCATTAAAAAGCAAAGTATAAATCCTGTTTGAATTCACCCTATTATGACCTATTTCTCCCACTCTCCACCCTGTGCATGTAGGGCGATTAACTTGAGTAGCCTGAATGAGGCCATCCGTAACTTTGATTTTAAGGCTAGTGCCCACTGCAACCACCACCCCACGCACAACCACTCGCCCCCCAGTGCCCTAGGGAAGGAATCACCCCGTTCTGGAGCCGTTGATTGACAACAGCCCAAGAGAGCCCCCAGCCTGTCCAGCCCGGAACCCCCACCCACCGATAATAAGAATATTGAAATTTGAAAGTAACGAAGCGGCAGAAACCAAGATAAAATAAGTAAGGTAAAAGGAGAAAAAAAAAAGATGAAGGAAAGGAAAGAGGAGAGGTGAAAAGGGAGAAGAAAAAGAAAAAAGCAAAGCTATAGTGACATTATAACATATATCATTTCATATATTATTTGACATTAAGGTATGTTTGTTCGCCCCTCTAACCCAAGCCAAGGCCTGGGCCACATCTTCTTCCGAAAAGCACATCCAAGAGTGACCATCCTTCATAATTTTGAGGCGGGCAGGTTCCTGCAAGAAAGCTTGAGCGCCTGCTGCTTTAAATGGGTCGATAAACTGCTGATGGTTCCATCTCCGGTCCATTGTGGATCGGCATAAATCTGAGCGTTCAACAATCGACAAATTGTCAATTAAGACTGGTGATGTCGGTCGAGCTGTAAGAGAGATACCTTGTCTGAGGAGGAAGTTCCCAATATATATCAATATATGTTGGGGTTGTGTTGCTTTGATATCGGAGACATTATGATTGAAATGAAGCCGATGAGCACATTGTATTGGTGAGTCCCAGTCTCAATTGTTTAAATCAGGGAAAGCCTTCATGCACAATTGAACCATATATTGCCGGGGGTCAGAGCCTTCTTTGCCTTCTGGTATCCAAAAAATCCTCAAAGTGTTCCGCCTGTGTCGATTTTCAATGTCCTCAATCTTAGCTTGGATGGATTTCAGTAGGCCCTCTTGATTCTCGATAGACTTAGGGGCCGATTCCGATTCGGGCCGGAAATCTCTCCGACCGAGCCGGACCCAGAGAGATTTCCGACCGAATCGGACCCTAGCAGTCCGACCGAACGAGTACGATGCGCACGCATGCTATCGGACTCGATTCGGTTGGACTCCCATTGAAGTCAATGGGAGCTGGTCGTACAACACGTACGCGGGCTCCCAATGGGTGCGAGGCGAACAATGGCGCCCCCTACAGTGGGTACGCGTTGAAGCGGGTCGCGCCGTACATGCACAGGTAGGGGGGACCCATGGGTCCCCCCTGTGTGCGACTCACGCGGCTACGCATAAAGGGGGGTCCGACACGGACCCCCAAAGTGCGGCTCCGACTGCTCTTTTGAGCTGGACGGCGCGAGTCGGTCGGACTGCTCGAGGCGCGCATCGTACTTACCCGGCCGGGGAACATCTCCATTGCGCGGTGCGAGTCGTGTCCGTGCCAGTCGGTCGGAGGGGTCGGCTTTCGCGAACGAGTCGGTCGGTGCGGTTGGGTCTCGCGAACGAGTCGTCGGAGATTTCGCATCGTACTCGCTCGCCCAGACGCACGTACGAATCGGTCGGGAAACAGGGCTCCGAATCGGATCCGGTAAAGCCGAATCCGATTCGGAGCCCTACTGTCCGAGATCGGAATCGGCCCCATAGTTGTAGTCATTGCTTGTTCCTCATTACGGGCAACCCTCTCCTGCAGGTCTGCCACATTGGTTGCAAGGTTACTGATCTGCCCGGAGACTTCATCAAGTGATTTTTGCATCTGTAAATTATCTGCTCTTGGCTGGGTATAACAGACTTGTGCCTCAGCCCCTTGAGTTTGAAGGTCCGACATAATTGATCTTAAAGATAGCTCTTGTAGACCCTCCTCCATATGGCCCCCCTTAGTCATAAGTAGAAGAGATTGTTTAGATAGATTCTCTGAAGATATATCTGAGGGAGAGCCAGGATTCGGAGTGCAGCATATATGCAGAGAGTGTGGAACCGTTGTGCTTGTTGCTGAGGGCACTGTTTTTCCACTTCTGGCCTTGTGAGTGTAGCGGACAGCCTAGATATAATCGATTTAACTTCTCCCTTGCAAGTGACCTATTTCCTCAATGGGCTAATCTTGGCGACCTGATCGCCAGGCTTGCCATGCTGACGCTGCCTCACAGGTTTAAGTAATTGGTGTACAGTGGCATTGACCTGATCCGTAGGCTTTTTCTTTTTCCTGGACAGCTTTAATTTATCTTGTTCAATAAGCGGCGGCCCCCCTTGAGCCAAGGTCGTCCCTCCTTGTATGACAGTTGGAGCCCTATCCACAGGCTGTGCAGGTTGCGCAGGTAGCGCATGTTGCGCAGTAATGACGCAGAGCAACCATGAGCAAGTGAGTGGTCTCTTGCAGCCACAACCTTTAAGATCAGCCCTGGCTTAGAATTGCCACTCAGCATTCCAAAATTACATTTGCCTGATGAAGCTTTCTCAGAATGTAGTTAATTGGCAGTTGGAATAGTTAATCTTTGTGTTTTATTATCCAGCATTTTCCCTGAATTTAGTCAGTTTGGAGTTGGAATAGTAATTTTTTCAGTTTTATTATCCAGCACTTTCCCTGAGTTTAGTTAGTATGGAGTTGGAATAGTAATTTTTAATGGTTTATTATCCAGCACTTTCCCTGAGTTTATTTAGTTTGGAGTTGGAATAGTAATTTTTTATGGTTTATCACCCAGCACTTTCCCTGAGTTCAGTTAGTTTGGAGTTGGAATAGTAATTTTTAATGGTTTATTATCCAGCCCTTTCCCTGAGTTTATTTAGTATGGAGTTGGAATAGTAATTTTCTTATGGTTTATTATCCAGCACTTTCCATCAGTTTAGTTAGTTTGGAGTTGGAATAGTAATTTTTTCAGTTTTATCACCCAGCATTTACCTGGGTTTATACATAAATTATATATAAAAAATTAGATGTATGTGATTTTATTATGTTATTTTTACATTCAAAATTTTTTAGGTTTAGTTTTATTTTCAATTTTTTGTAAGTAATTAAAAACGTTTTTTAACTAATTTTAATGTAATTAACAACACATTGTAAAGTAGAAAACATTTTAACATATACTTTGAATACACATTTACAATATTACAAATATCTTTTTTAACACACTCATAAATTTGTAAACATTTTTGAAACATTTTACATTGTTATCCAAACAGAATTATGCCATCGTAATATAAGTATATTTTTGATATTTTCCTTATATACTTTTTAAGTTTTAGTTTTTCATTTATTTTAAAGAAAAAAAACCATTTTAGTACATTCATTTTTACATATGTTTTAATACATTTTAGATAATTTTATTTTTGTAATAAAATTATATAATATGTTTTTTTCTAATGTTCTAGTTTTTACATTTTTTGTTTTATTTAGTATATTACATATTATCATTTTTTAAAATGTTATTTATTATCTTAAATAATTTACCTATATTTTAGTTGTTAAACATTGTCATATTCTTTGTAGATGAACAATATTGTTTTGTTAATTTTATATTTTGAAAATTAAATATATCACAACACATATATATTATTAATATATATTAAATATTATATTTTATATTTTGTGTTAATATAGTATTTACTATATAATTTACATTTTTTGTACATATTTTCTATATTTTTATATTATTTTTTTATAATATAAAAATATATATTTAAGATTTTGAAATTATTTTTTCTAATTCTCCATTCCTATCTATGGGGATATAGGGCCTCATTAGCGGTGCTGGGACCGGCCGCCAGACGTGCGGCGGTCCCGCACCACTGATTAGGATGCGACCACCACCCTGGCGGTCGCATCTTGTATCTTTGACATTGCGGCGGGTGCTGCTCACAGCAGCACCCGCCGCAATGCCAAAATGGCATGTTGTGCATTGCCATGCACAACGTGGCAGACATCGCACGGTGCCTGCCACCTTGTGCATGGCAATGTGGTACCCCCCAAGTGCAGCCCCCACCCCCCGGGAGCCCGCAACAGGCCCCCAAAGCGATTCCCACCAGCCTTTCCATGGCAGCATCGCCGCCATGGAAAGGCTCTGAATGCCACACATCCTAATATGGATGGAGGTACCTGCTAGGCACCGCCACCATATTAGGCCCCCAGTCCGCCCGGCCGGGAATCGTACCGATTGCCGGCCGGTGGTAAAGCGGCGGACGCACTTTGCGTCCGCCGCGGTACCCCCGCCATAATAATATGGCGGGGTAATTCTGGTAACGGTGGCGGGCGGATCGCCACTACCAGGCCGGCGATGGCAATCCGCCTGCCATCGTAATCAGCCCCATAGCCTTTTTTTCATTTTTATTACGCTGCCATTTTTTTTTCTATTTTCTAACTTTCTGTCTATTTCGTTTTTAGGTCATTTTGGAAGACGGAACCTCGTGGTTGGGAGCTGCTTTTAGTCACTTATGGTAAGTTTGTTTACTTATATGGTAATTTTAGGGCAGGGGTAAGCTAGTGGTAGTGTAGTTAGAATGGTTATAGTGTTAAATGTCCGTTTTTTGTGTAGTATGGTGTTATTTAGGTAGTTTAGTGTTTGATATGTTTTTTAAGCAGTTTTTAAGAATAGTATAGTGTTATATAGTGCTACTCATGTGCTATTTAATTGTGCTTTGTCATATTAAATGTTGTAATCAATGTGTGTGGATTTGTATGTGTTTATGTGGGAGGGTGTTGTTTTTTGATTTTTGCAAGTTTGCGGTTTCGATTCACTATGGAGGTAAATACATGGGGGTGATTAGGATGGCGGGTGGATCGCCTTCGCCGGCCAGAAAGTGGCGATCCGCCCACCATCGCCACCCGATTTACCCCCGCCATATTATAATGGTGGGGGTATCGCTTCGGACGCAAAGTGCGTACGCCGCTTTTCCGCCGGTAGGCAATCGTTCCGATTGCCTGCCAGGCGGAGCTGGGGCATAATATGGAGGCGGTGCCTACCAGGCACCGCCAATCATATTAGGATGTGTGCGGAAACTGGCCTATCCATGGCGGCATGGAGAGGCTGGCGGGGATTCGCTTTGGGGGCCCGCTGCGGGCCCCCGGGGGTGAAGGGCTGCACTTGGGGGAACCTGTGGTGCCCCCCTACATTGCCATGCACAAGGTGGCAGGCACTGCGCAGTGCCTGCCACGTTGTGCATGGCAATGCACAACATGGCATTTCAACATTGCGGCGGGTGCTGCAGCCCGCAGCACCCGCCGCAATGTTAAAATCCCAGATGTGACCGCCGCGGTGGCAGTCTCATCATAATTGGGGTGGCGGGACCGCCGCATGGCAGGCGGGCGGTCCCCTTACCGCAAGGGTGGCGGGCGGACTTAAGTCCGCCCGCCATCCTAATCACTCCCATGGTTTTTTCTACGAAAAGGAACATTTTTAGGCAGTTGTAATTTAATTTGTTTAATTTTATTTGTATTTATTTAATGTGTCTATTTATTTTCTATAGTAATATAATTGAAATATGTGTTAATAAATGTCATATATTATTTTTAAATATGTTATATATATGTTTGTTTATGTTTTTATATGATGTAGTATTTATGTGTTTTTTTAATTTAATTTTTTAAGTTTATTAGTTTGTATTTTAGTTTTCGTATTCGTGTAATTCTTTTTTGGGTGTGTGTTTTAATGTTTGAATTATGTGATTTTTTTTTTTTTAAATTGTTGAACATATTTTCTTTTAATGTTTAATTGTTATTTTTATGTTTAGTTAACCCGTTCGCTGCTTCTGTCGGCCAACGGCCGTCGCGAGCACTACCTCCATAGTGCTGCGCACGTCCGTTGGCCGACGCGGCCCTGCCCACTCTTCAAAGCCGCCGCACCGCGGCGGAATTACGGCAGCGGTAAAGGGGTTAATATGTATTTTAGCAATGTTTGTGTTGTCAATATTCTGTATATCGATATTTTTGTTGCATTATGTTATTTTTAATTTTTTATATTTTTGAGTACTATTGTTTTGTAGTTGATATTTTTGTAGTCGATAAATATTTTGACGATATTTGTTTTCCGATATTTGTGTCATTTCAATTGTGTGTATTGGAAGTCGATATTTTTGTGTGCAATTTTAGTGACTCAATAATTGTGTAGGTCGATGTTATAGGGGTCGATGTTATGTCAGTGATCCGAGCAGGGGTTATCTAAAGTGTGTATCCCCCTTACCCTGACTAGAAGCAAGGGTCCCTACTTGGACAAAGGTACCTACCTCGGCCAACTAAAGACCGCCAGTTCTAACATTCACCATCTTGGTAAAATGATTCTCTAGGCCATAACGCAGGAGCACATCAAATAAAAAGGCACATTTAAAAGAATCGAAGGCCTTCTCCAGATCCAATACCAAGCAACCAGCCTGGGACCAAGAATGGGGGCATATCTAGGATCCAGAAAAATCTCTGTAGGTTGAGCAAGATGTTATGGGTCGGAACAAACCTATTCTGGTCCAGGTGTACCATTAATGGGACTAAGGGTGCCAGACGGTCAGCGAGTATCTTGGCCAGAGCACGTATGGCTTCCTGAATTTCAAAGAGTTTGATATGACTGTCTAAGTCTGGTGTCTGTTCCAGAGAGATACGAGGTAGGGGCACATCAGTCAGAAAAGAGTCAACGTCTCCTGTGGTCGCAGAGTTCACTGATTGTTATAGTGAAGAGTAGTGACATGTTAACTCATTGTGTATGTCACTTTGAGTATGGAGCATTGTGCCAGTGGCAGATCTCATCTCCAGTATGGGATCCCATGATTGGTCTTGGCGTAGAAACCATGCCAGCAGTGACCTGGTTTGTCAGCTCCAACATGTGTTCTAGCAGAGTGATCTACATAGTTGAGACAAAGCAGTCCCTCCAATAACGCAGTGTGTTCCCGCTGCGCCACTAAAAGGGGACTCCTACATGCAGGTCTTGCAAAGCCTAGGTTTCATGGCTCAGAAGGTCACGTTCAAGCTTACTAATATCTTTGTCAAGTTACCGATGCATATTCCAATTAATACCTAGGCTGTGCCGCCTAATAGCCACTTTGAACGCATCCCGTTTAATTAGTCGAGTCATTGCTGTATTAGAGTGCATCTCAAAATAATCTGCCATGGCGGTGCCAATGGAAGATCAGATGGGGTTCCTCTAGGGCTGCATGTTGCAATCTGCATGTGGTGATGGGGGAGGCCCAGTTTCCCAGTTCAACTGTAGATATTGGGGTTTATGAGTGGGTGCATAATCAATATGAGTAATGTGTGGGAATAAGTCAGATGTGCTGACCAATCTGTCAATGCAAATAAGGAGATTATGTGGGAATTAATAAAAAGAGTATATCCATGTGCTGGCATTGCACAGGCCCCATATGTCTGAGAATTGGCAATGTCTAAGCCAGTTGGTCAATGTCTGGGTGCGCAGCCCTCCCCCTTCCCTATTTAATGGCGGCCACTACAGGGGCGTGCGAGCAGGACCTCTGACCTCCCGGCCGGAGTACCTGCTCTCTGCCCCAGCAGCTCCGCTGTGCTGTCATTGCCGCCTACACCATCCCTGGTAGGTGTTCGAGCCCTTTGTGCCCTGTTCTGTTCCCGGTCCTGATTGTGCCTGTTTTTCTGTCTATTGCTTGTTTTTCTGTTTTATTGTGCCTGTATTTAGTATTGCCTGGATTTCTGTTTTATTGTGCCTGTATTTAGTATTGTTCCTTTTGATCATTGTCTCTGTGCCCCGTTGCCCATTTCTCGCTACCCCTTCCCGCCGCTGCTGCCCCCGTGGCCCCTCCCCCAGCCGATTCCTGCTCTCGCCTCCCAGCTGCATGGCCCTCCCCCATTCCCTATTTAATGACAGCCGTTGTGTGGCCGCCTGCAGCCGGCGTGCCGCTGGTGCGCTGAAGGCACGCCAAAGGCAAGCCCGTCTGTGTCTATCCGCGACCCGACCGCGACCAGTGCCAGAGACCCTGGTCCTCCGGTCACACACAGCAATGACGCTGCCGCCCTCCTCACACTCGACCCCGGAAGGAACAAAAATTGCCAGCTCTCCATGCCGAACACCTCCCACAGCCAGTTCTCCTGCTGTCACTGCCGCCACACCTTCACCACCCTCCACACCCCCTCGGGCACCGACCCGACGCCAGACGCCAACACCTCCGAAGCCCTGAAGTGCATCCTCCTCAACGTGCGCTGCCTTCACAGACACACCGTAGAGATCTGGTACCTCCTCGACACCCTCTTGCCAGACGTCGCCTTCTTCACAGAAACCTGGACTAACGCCTCCTCTGCCACGACATTGCCACCGCCAACCCGGACGTATACAAGATCCAGAGGAAGGACTGCCCCAACCACCCAGGAGGAGGACTCGCCATCGCTCACAAGAACTCCCTCCGACTCTCCACATCCACCTCCACCACGAGTGACCCCATCTCTACCACCAAACACCTCCACTTCCAGATCCGGACCACCCCTAGAACCACACTCTGCGGCACCCTCACCTACAGTCCCCCTGGACCCGGCACCTTGTTCGCCAATAACATTGCTGACCTCATCGCACCCCATGCCATAGCCTCCATGGACTACATACTCATCGGAGACCTTAACTTCCACCTCGACACCCCCATCGACCCCAACTCCGCCACCCTCCTGGACAGCCTCGCCAACATCGGACTGAAACAGCTCATCACCACGTCTACCCACAAGGCAGGACAAACCCTCGACCCCATCATCGTAAGTGGCAACAACATCCGTTTCAGCCACACCATGCAACCCCCGTGGATGGACCACCACTGCGTCCACTCCTTGTCAACAAACCCACACCGCCCAGACCTGCATCCCACCCTCCACAAATAAACTGGAGCAAAGTCACAGAGGAACAGCTCAATTCCAACCCTCAACCGCGATACCCCCACCACCTCGACCGACGCCAACCTATTAGCAAAAGAACTCCACAGATGGATCTCCAAATGCTTAGAAGACCTCGCCCCACTATGAAATCCCTACAAACAGCGCCCCAGGAAGGCCACCTGGTTCACCACCGACCTCCAAGAATCCAGATGCATATGCAGACGTCTCGAAAAGATCTGGAGAAACAGCAAAACACCAGAAGATCGCACCACCTACAAGAACGCCATGTCGGAATATCACCAATGCACCACAACCTTCATCCAGAACAAGATCCTCGCCAACTCCAGCAACTCCAAGGAACTCTTCAGCGTCATCCAGGAATTCACCAAGCCTCCCAGCGAAACCACAGACATCACCCCATCCCTGGACCTCTGCAACAAGCTCAGCACCTACTTTCATCTGAAAATACAGGGACTCTACAACAACTTCCACAACCTGACACCTGGCTCCGAAACCACCTTCTACCCCAGCAACACCAGCCAACCCACCATCTCCTCCTGGACCCCAGTCACCACTGAGGAAACCATCTCAACCATGAAAGGCATCCACTCAGGAGCACCCACGGACCCATGCCCCCCTCACATCTTCCACAGAGCAGCCACCTTCATCGCCCCGGAACTACGACACACCATCAACGCAACCCTCAAGACCGGCACCTTCCCCAACTACTGGAAACACGCAGAAGTCAGACCCCTACTCAAGAAGCCCTCAGCAGATCCCACGGATCTCAAGAACTACCGACCCATCTCCCTCCTCCCCTTTGCGGCCAAAGTCACTGAGAAGACCGTCAACGCCCAACTAACAAAATTCATCGAAGAAAACTTCATCCTCGACCCCTCCCAATACGCAGCAACCACAGCACTGAGACCGCCTTACTCACTGCCACTGACGACATCTGCACCCTCCTCGACCAAGGACACACTACAGCCCTGATCCTACTTGACCTCTCCGCTGCGTTCAACACCGTCTCCCACGGCACACTCACCACCAGACTCCACGACACTGGCATACAGGGAACCACCCTCGACTGGATCCGCTCCTTCCTCACTGGCAGAACCCAAAGAGTCAGACTGCCGCCTTTCCTCTCCGAACCCACAGAAACCAACTGCGGAGTACCACAAGGATCGTCGCTCAGCCCCACGCTCTTCAACATCTACATGGCCCCACTCGCCGCCATCGTCAGACATCAGTGACTCAGCATAGTATCCACCCAACTCACCCAGCTGATCCTCTCCCTCACCAAGGACCCCATCACCACCAGACTCAACTTCCAGGAAGGAATAAAGCACGTCGCATCCTGGATGAGAAACAGCTGCCTGAAACTCAACTCGAAAAAGACAGAGGTCCTCATCCTCGGACCATCCCCCTCGACATGGGACCACACCTGGTGGCCCACTGCCCTCGGCAGCCCCCCACCCCCAAGGACCACGCCCGGAATCTCAGCATGATACTCGACTCTGTCCTCTCCATGACCAGACAGGTCAACGCCATCGCCTCCAGCTGTTTAAACACCCTCTGCTTCCTCCAAAAGACCTTCAAATTGATGCCCCCTCAATCAAGGAAGACCGTCACCCACGCACTCATAACCAGCAGACTGGACTACGGAAACGCCCTCTACGCCGGGATCAACAAGTCTCTGCTCCACACACTCCAGACCATCCAGAACACCGCAGACAGACTCGTCCTCGGCATCCCTCGACACAAACACACCACCCAACACCTGTGGAACATCCACTGGCTCCCCGTCGAGAAGAGAGTGACTTTAAGATACTCACCCATGCCTACACATGCCTCCACAACACCGGACCCCAATACCTCAATGAGAGAATCTCCTTCCACGTTCCCAAGAGAAACCTACGCTCCGCAGACCTTGCCCTCGCTGAAACCCCACACATCCGCAGAGCCAGAACAGGGGGAAGAGCCTTCTCCTACATCGCAGCCAAGACCAGGAACGATCTCCCAACTAACATCAGGCGCGCCCTTTCCCTGAACGTTTTCAGGAAGGCACTCAATACCTGGCTCTTAGACGGAACGCAGCTGCCTCACGGGTGAGTAGCGTGCTTTACAATCCCCTGATTGATTGATTGATTGAGAGGTGGCAGGTGTGTGTGGTAGTGGTGGGAGGGAGCAATCCATATCTAACCTTAATACACTGTTGAAGTCACCACCCCATGAGCCAAAGGAGTTCATTCCAGCAGGAGAGTACCATGGACATGCTATGAATGAACAGTTCTTGGTCTGAGTTGGGGGCATACATTCCACCTAAAAGGATATGGGTGCCAGCTAACAGGCCTCTAATGACTTCATAAAGACATTCATGGTCAATCATGGCAGTGTCTGCTGTGAAGATAACTCCAGGTTTGATCCACATCAACACGCCGCATGCGTAAGTAGAGTAATTGGTGGAATAAACCTGTCCACACCAGCATCTCTGTAGTTTTACAGCCTCAGTGTGAATTAAATTAGATTCTTGCAGAAAGGCTACATGTGTAGACCGATGTAAGTAGGAGTAAACAGTGTATCAATGAGAAGGGTGTGCATGCCCCACACGTTCCAAGAAAGAATGTTAGTGCATGTCCTGGGTCTGGTTGATGAGTGCGCGGCGATCGGTCACTGCTAGTGGGCAACAGAGCTGTGACCTATAAAACAAACAAGAACAACAAAACTGTAAATACTATTGGGGCAGAGAGACAACATGTTTTCGCCCAAACCATTCAACAGCATGTGCTGGGTGCGGCAAATCAACCAACGGGGTAGGTTAGTGTGCGAGGACCAGATATATGGAAACCCCAGTAAGTGAAAAGAGCATAATCACCTTTTAAATGCATGCACGGTACCCATCATGTGGTTGGTGCATCATAAAAGTTTGCGCCCCAGCAACCCAGGACAAACAAAGTTCAGCAAGTGGGGAATGAGGGGCCACCCCATCATGGAACAACAGCAGAAAGACAAGCAGGGTGATATCTGACATATCTGGGAAACCTTTGGTGTGGTTCAGATAATTCATCCGCAGTTTGAGGAGTAGTCAGTCAAGAATACTTTATTTCGACTCTAAAAGAGCCATAAAAAGTTGTACACACATATTTTCATTTAAAAAACAGCAAGTCCACATACACAGAATTTACAAATTTTAAAATGATCAGTATCTACTACGTATCTTCAAAACAGTAAAAAGATAATTTAAAATACAATATATGATCTCAGTTGTTCCTATGGAGAGTAAAAACTCCATTGCCAGTTTGTAATTCATAATCCCTGCAGAAAGTAATAAGGGACAAATAAACTGTTTCCTCTGGGGGGGTAAAATCTACAGTAAGAGAATAAAGTGCGTAGTGCTTTGAGGTGAGCAGTTATCACATGGACAAACAGGGAGTGAAGCAAACCACGAGCCTTGAATAGGGAAAGCAGCTAAAAAATGTACAGTTTTTAAGCGCAACCTTGTCAACAGAAATTTGCTTCTTTCGTTTAAGTCAATTTGTAAATACAGGGCAGGTTCTCTTTGTAGATGTGAGAGGTGCTCTGGCTGACCAGTCACACTATATGTAGGGCCAGCCCGGACATAGCTTTGATAAAAAAGTGACTTTATGGTATAATATTCTGGCACACCCATTTTGGCAAACCTCGTTTTGACATACCTAAGCCAAGGGATGTCTAAGCTATTATCCAACTTCATGCAATCTGTCAGTATTGTTCGGCAGAGGGCAGCCTCTGGGTTCTTCCAAGTTTTTAGCCAGAGCAACAGTGGTTGGATCGCTATATAGTCTTTCAAATAACTCAAACCAACTTCCTAATGACAAAAAGATACAGCAGAACTCTGGGGCACTGAGAGAAGTCTTCTTAGAAACGTATTCTCTACTATTTGGACGGATTTACAATTTACGTGTCCCCACACCCCGGCCCCAAAGGTTACTACAGAAAGGCTTTTACTCTTAGAAATACATAAAATCTCCTTAGTTCATTTATGTCCCAGTCATTGTTAGCAAATCTAAAAATAGCATCAATAGATTTCTGAAATTGCATAATTCTAATATTTAAAATGTGTTTCCAATTAAAATCAGCATCAAAAGGTACCCCCAGATAAGCAAAATGTGGAACTTTCTCAATTTCTTCGCCCCCCAATAAAGATTTTCTCGTTTTGGCTTTTTTTGGGCCACATTTCATAATAAATGATTTTGTACAATTTACTTTTAGGCCTAGATCGTTCATAAAATCATTAAATGAATCTAACAACACTTGTAGGCCATTTGCTGTCCTGGCTATCAGGACAGTGTCGTCAGCATATAGGAGAACGGGGATTTGGCACATATTACAGTTTGGAATGTCTTCTCCAACCTTACATAGTTGGTCTCCCAGCCCGTTAATATATAGTAAAAAGAGGAATGGTGCCAGGACGCAGCACTGTCTTACCCCTATATCATAGCGGAATCCTTCAGTCAAATCTCCCTGATTACTATAGCGTACTGAGGCTGAGGTGTGTTTGTGAAGCCTACTAAGCAAGGTGATAGTTGCTCCATCGATCCCCATTTTTAACATTATAGACCATAGTTGGCTGCGATTCACTGTGTCAAGAGCGCAGGTTAGGTCCATAAACGCTAAAAGAACACAACAATTTTGGGCTTTGGTGTAATTTTGAACAACAACACTTGTAGGCCATTAGCTGTCCTGGCTATCAGGACAGTGTCGTCAGCATATAGGAGAACGGGGATTTGGCACATATTACAGTTTGGAATGTCTTCTCCAACCTTACATAGTTGGTCTCCCAGCCCGTTAATATATAGTAAAAAGAGGAATGGTGCCAGGGCGCAGCCCTGTCTTACCCCTATATCATAGCGGAATCCTTCAGTCAAATCTCCCTGATTACTATAGCGTACTGAGGCTGAGGTGTGTTCGTGAAGCCTACTAAGCAAGGTGATAGTTGCTCCATCGATCCCCATTTTTAACATTATAGACCATAGTTGGCTGCGATTCACTGTGTCAAGAGCGCAGGTTAGGTCCATAATCGCTAAAAGAACACAACCATTTTGGGCTTTGGTGTAATTTTGAACAATTAAAGCCAGATTTAAAGATTGTTCCATGGTTCCAAGTCCTGGGGCAACTTTATGCGCCTCCTGGCACAGAGACAGGGCATCAGCGCCTCCTGGTGCTAAAAATGTTGGGGGATGGAGTCCCCGGTCGAAAGTGGCGAAGGAGTAAATTCAGGGGCACTACAGGATCCATTCTAGAAGTCCAGGTTGTGAAGGAGCCGTCGTCGCTCGAGTGCCCGGTAGATTCCTTCTCCATCTCTGAGTGTGGGACGGCATCACACATTGTTGCAGCCATCTGCAGAGCTCACTGTTGCTCTTGTGTTACCTGTACCAGTTTAGATGTGGCCCTGGGCTGTGGAGAACGGTCCCTCCTGTGTCTCCTTCCACATCGTCGATGTCTTCCTGATGTAGGAACTGCCACTGTCCCCAATTGGGATGGGTGAATACATGTGAGCCCAGAGGACTCAAACCATTCCCAAACCTCTTTTGGGTCAGTGAAAAAGAAAGTTTACCCTTCAGCAATAACATGAAGACATGCAGGGAACAGGAGCAAGCACTGCATCTAAATCACTGATTCTACGTTTAACCTCTAGAAAGGAGCTCCATTGGCATTGCGCTGACGGCCTATAATCTGGGAAGAATATAATGCATGCATTGTCTGCCATTACTTCAGTGAGTTTGCGAATTTCTTTAAGGATGGAGTAGCAGGGGTAGCCGGCTGCAAGATGGCCGCACCTTGAGTGGGCGCTGCCGGCCAAGCCGTTAATCCGCCACGATCCTGCGGACATCAGTGGAGCTGACCCCTTGCTCCACGCCATCCTGACTCTCATCGGGGGCACCGACTGAACCCTCTGCGGGCCCCCGCCGCTGCTGCTACATTGAGTTAAGCTGCTGATTCCAGGCGCGGCTACTGGGCCCTCCTGCTGGTGTGCGGCTGGTGTCCATGCCGCGCTGCCGGCGAGCTGCCGAATTGCTGGTACTCTTGCTGATCCGCAGACCGCGGGGCCTGAGCCTCTCTTCTCTCCATTTGGCGCTTACTGACGCCGCTTGGGCTCACCTTCTCCAGCTGCCTCCCTCGGGTCCCGCGACATGGGCGGCATGCCCCCCGCGTCTCCCCGCTGCATATGCCCCCGCAGGCACGGGTTCCCTGCAGCGCTCCTGGTTCCTCGCCGTAGGGGCCGGGACCCATGTGGCGATCATCTGCCTGCCCACCGCCGCCGCCCGGTGCACCGGACTCGCTCCGCTGGCTCTCCTCCTTCTCTGAGGCCTGCGGACCTGCTCAGCGGCCTTCGTCATTCATCACTGCGAGCGGCGGCGCTCCCGGGCTCATACCAGCTCGTCCCTCAGAGTGTGGCCCATCTGCTTCTCCAGGGCCTGTGCCGGGTTGGCTTTGCAGATGTCACTGTGGCCGGATACTGGTTGCCTACTCCTTCTCCCGCCACCATCACCTGCTCTCCACCCCGCACGGCCTCCCATGCCTGGCGCTGCTGCTGTCGACTGCTGATGCTCCTTGGGCTGCACTCCTCACCCTGAGCGGTTCTACATACCTCTGTCATCTCTCTGGATCTTTCCGTCCTGCCTGTGGGCCCTGCACTTACCGCAGCTTTTCCGTACGGGCCCCAACTCGGCGGCCTAGGGTCTCTGGCCAGCTCTCCACCCTCTCCAGCCTCCTTCTGGGGACTTTCTCCTGCCGCACTGCTCATTCCGCCTACTACGGCCTCTGCCTTCTCCACCATCACTCACCTTCCCTGGGCGCCCACTCCGCCGTCCCTGAGCCCCGGACGCTCCGGCTACGCGACTGCGCCTGGCCATAGGGAAAGCTGACCCCAAACAACCTAAGCTGGCCTTCAATCAATGCCGGCAAACACGTCAAGATGGGGCGGTCGGCGACGCGGGGGAATCTGCCACCCAGACCGACGCTGGCCCGACCAGAGAGGATGACTTGAAGGCTATCATGCTGGACGTGAAATCTACAGTCACTGGCATTGCCGCCCAACTCGATCAGTTGTCAGCCCGACTGGACACGGTTAAGGCCCGGGTTGACTCGCATGACGCACGTTTGACCCAGGTCGAAGCGAGAGTCTCAGATGCCGAGGATACCGCGACACAGGACTGCCACAAGCTTCTACAAATGGACAAGGTTCTCGAGTTAATCAAAAACAAGAATGAGGATTTGGAAGCGCGCTCCCGTAGGAGCAACTTATGCATCACGGGCGTGCCCGAATCCTCCAACATCTCCAAAATGGAAGATTTTGTGGAGCAGCTCCTCCGTGACTTATTTGGCGATGTCCGCTCCCCCGTTTGCATTGTCGAGAGAGCTCACCGCTCACTGGGCCCTCGACCGGCTCCTGGCCTGCCGGCTCGCCCTATTATCGCCAAGCTGTTGAACTTTAGGGACCGAGACGCTGTTCTTCGGGCGGCCAGGGAGAAGGGGGAAATCCGACATCAAGGGAACTCCCTGGCCTTTTTCCCTGACTATACGATGGCGGTGCAGGCTGCCCGTCGCGAGTTCCTCCTGGCCAAGCGATTACGCCAAAATCTAGACGTCTCCTACTCCTTGGCGTACCCTGCTAAGCTGCGAGTCCGGCAGGGCTCCAAAATGCACATCTTCACGGAGCCGAAGGCCGCACTGGCCTACGCGAAGAAGCTTGACCAGTCACAACTCTCTTCACAATCCGGCTCCCAGGCTGTTGTTGACGGAAATCTAAGTGATAATGACTGACTACTGCCTCTGTTATAGTATTTGTATAATTTGTGACATCTGATGCAATGCTGCCTTCCCTGGCTGGTTTCCACTTTGCCCCAGTTACTGCATGTGTTCCTTCTCTCTACTGTTGCGCCCCTGCACGTTGACTGTTGGGCTCTGGGGCTCGTTATGGTTGTGGGGCTGCTCCCTAACCCTGCAGAACTGGCCATGCAGCAGTTCCGGCCCCCGCCCACATCTGACGCTCTCCTGCGCCCCGGCAGATGGACCCGGTGGTTTACCCTTGTTGGAAAGGCACATATTGCTCCTAATAATCCAGCCCTACACTCCCTTCTTCCTTTACGCAGCACTTAGTTGCTCCTGCTCTGGACTACCTATAATCTTGTTTGCTTCCTTATGATGTGCCCTGATATACGAGGCGCCCTATTGGCCTTACATGTCTTCACACACTGTCCGCGATCATCCTCGGCTTGGCCACCCTGTCCTAGTGACAGGGGTGTTCGCTGAGCAGAGCCATGCCTCCACGGGATGATTCCCTCCATTTTTGACTTTGATCTTCCCATTCCCAGTTGTGGTCTCCCTGGGTGGGTGGGAATGGTCTCTCAACCTGGTTGGGGGGTTGGTGTGGGTGGTGGGGGGTTTCATGGGGTATGTTGCCTCCATTCCGAGGCCTGTTGTTTGTCTCGTTCTATGACCTTCTCTGCACCGTGTTAATTGCTATATTGTCCTTTGCACTGCTTATCCCGTCTCAATCACATTTGGCTCCTATTCTGCATCTGTCCTCATTTGCCACTCACCTTTATGGCATAGCGATATGACGGCTACCACACTTGTGGACTTGGAACGTCCGTGGTCTTAATGACCATCGGAAGGCCCGCCTAGTACATGCCCACCTCATCCGACATAAGGTTGACATTTGTTTCCTCCAGGAAACTCACCTATTACCCGCTACTGCCGCTAGGCTTCACTCTAGACATTGGGGCAAAATTCACTCCTCCTTTTACTCCTGCTACTCCCCCGGGGTATCCATCCTCATGCGTAGAGGGCTTCCTTGGCACACATCCCAGGTTATTGCAGATCCTGAGGGGCGCTTCGTCATCCTGCATGGTACTCTCCTGGCCCAACCTCTGATCCTGGCAGCGGTATTTGGCCCCAACTCTGATAACCCTGACTTCTTCACGCAAATGTGGTGACACATCTCTTCCCTAGGCCCCTCGGCGCTGCTTTGGGGGGGCGATTTCAACATTACACCTTCAGCCACCCTCGATCGCTCCGGGCCTCGTGCTCTGCACCCGCGCGCTACATCTCTCCTGCATTCCATACTATCCGACAACTCCCTACTTGACGCGTGGCGACACACCCACCCAGCAGCGCGCGAAGGCACATGCGTTACTGGCTCTTTAGGAGGCTGGTCTGTCCTAGACCTATGGATCACCACTCAGGACGTTTTCGCCTGGGTCACCTCGGTGGAGCACATGGCACGCACCCTTTCTGACCACGCTCCTGTCCGCCTCAGCTTGCTCCCCCCGCAAAACCCGCGGTGCATGTTCACCTGGCGGCTGCCCCCGATGCGCTCTGCGATTCGGTGTTTTGCGATGAGATCCAAACTGCAATCGTGAATTATTTTGATCTTAACGCCGGCTCCGTTGACTCCCTTTCCACGCTTTGGGAAGGCTTTAAAGTTGTGATTCGGGGCAAATGTATCTCCAAGCAGGCTGGCGTCTTGCGTTCTATCCGCGGCGCCCTTGAACGATTGGAGGGAGAAATCAAGGCTCTTGATTCTTTACACTCTCTTAGCCCTAATCCCGACATCCTTGCGCAGCTCCGGGGTAAACTTTCTGATTTTAAGATGAGGCCGATAGGGAACTCTCATTTCTGGGTAGGGAGGCGAGGGCACGTCGCTTTGGTGAGGGGGACCGCCCGGGCAAGACTTTAGCCGCTCTCCTGCGAAGGCCTCATGCCGCCTCTTATATCACTGCGCTCCAGGACGGGGGCCCGGAATGAACAATCTCTCCTGATGAGGTGGCGACTAGGTTCACTGCCTTTTATTCTCAACTCTACACTGCTGGGATTGTTCCTTCGCACGACATCCTTGACCAATATTTCGACACTCTTGAGCTCCTCTAGCTGGGCAACAGCCATCAAGAATACTTCGATGAACCTTTTCCTAAGGAGGAGATCCTGGCAGCCATTAATAGCCTGCCTGGCGATAAGGCTCCCGGTTCCGACGACCTACCTGCGTCCTTTTACAAAGCCTTCATGCCCCTTCTCGTTCGGCACCTTGCTGCTATGTATAATGACTCCTTTCAGTGCGGCCACTTCCCCCGTCGCTTCGCGAGGCCTTGCTAACACTGCTCCTAAAACCGGACAAGTCTCCCGAGCTCCTCGACTCTTACCGCCCGCTATCGCTCATTAACACCGACAATAAGATTTTTGCCAAGCTGTTAGCCTCCCGCCTCCTTCCTCTCATGCCCCTGATAGCTCGCCCTGACCAGTCCGGTTTCATCCCTGGTCGTGCCACGTCACATAATCTCTGAACCATATTCGCTGTTCTTCACCAAATCAACCCCGCTCTTCCGGCCGTGGCTGCCCTTTTAGACGCTACCAAAGCCTTTGACACTCTTGAGTGGCCCTTCCTCTTTTACCTTCTACCCCGCTTAGGCTTCAGCCCGGTTTTTCTGCGCAAAGTCCACCTCCTCTATTCTTTCCCTACAGCCCACCTTCGGATCAATGGTTGGATCTCGGAGCCCATCCCCGTCTCTAGGGGCACAAGACAGGGGTGCCCACTCCCACCCATGCTCTTCACTGTAGCTATGGAGCCCCTTGCCGCTAGGCTCCGGCAGCATCATACCCAGAGGGGTCTTGGCTTTGCGGCCCGAGCCCTGGTCGTCTCCATCTACGCGGACAATGTTACACTCTATGTCCGCAACCCCCAAGAAAATCTCGGCCCCATGGTCCGAGAGGTGGTGCGCTTCAGGGGCTTGTCTGGTGTCCAGGTCAACTGGGGTAAATCTATTCTCTTTCCTCTGACGGACTCCACTGACCCTTTCACTCCGGACTATCCGTTTGTGTGGGCATCGGGCCCACTAGATATCTGGGCATCTGGCTCAGCAGAAACATGGATGAACTCTGGAGGGCAGATTTCGGCCGGGCGGTTGGCTGGCTGGAAACTAAGATCCCCCTCTGGCGGCACTTGCCCCCATCTCTGGCGGGGCGCATAGCCATCGCCAAGATGGTGGTGCTCCCGAACTTTTTATACCTGTTCTTGAATGTCCCCATTCCTCTCACGGCTCATTTTTTTCGTACACTTCGCTCCCTCATTATCTCTCTCATCTGGGCTGGGCGTCAGCCTAGAAGTGCAAATGATATCCTCACACTCCCCTTATCATGTGGCGGGCTGGGTGCCCCAGATTTCAAATTATATGCCCTTAGTGCCCAAGCCAGCTTCCTTCACTTCTGGCTGCACCCGATGCCTTTTCAGCCTCACATGGCGGTGGAAGCTGATCTAGCAGCCCACTCGCCACTCCTGACAGTTATCTTTGCTCCCGCAAAACCCCAGCGTGGAGAGATCGACATGGTGGAGACCCTGCGCTGGGCCTGGGATGGTCTTCGGAGATACTCTGGCTCCAGTTTGCTCTCCGCCAATGCCATGCCCATCACCTACAACCCGTTATTCCCTTCACTACAAACGGCCGGGATGGTGAAGCACGCGACTTGCCTGGGGCTGTCCACGCTGTCAGACCTCTACCCTGCCGGCGACTTCTTTTCTCTTCCAGCCAGGTCCGGCCCCATGGACACTCTGCTCTATTACCAGCTTAGAGTGCCCTGCCGGGAGATGCACCCCATGTTCCCCCGGCCTCCTCCCTCGATAGCTGCCCTCGACCTTGCTTACATTTCCGCCTCCCCCCGCAAGCTGGTCTCCAGACTTTATGCCCTTACGCTGGCGGCATCCCCGATTTCTGCTGACGGCGCCCTCGCGGCTTGGAGCACGGACCTAGGCACCGATCTTTCTCAAGAGGTCTGGCTGTATTGTTGCAAGCAGACCAAGCGTCTATCTCCTAACTACCGCCTGCGCCTCATACATTTTAAATATCTGCATAGACTGTACTGTTTCCCTGCTCAGCTGCATAGAATAGGCCTCGTTTCTAGCGATAGATGTCTCCAATGCGCTGCCCCCGCTGCCGACTTTTCTCATCTCGCCTGGCTGTGTCCTAAGGTTTCTGCATATTGGCGCGATGTGTGCACCGCCATCACTGAGATCACCTCCTCGCCCTTCACGCCAGACCCACTGATCTGCCTCTTAGGCTTTGTGAAACATTGTCCTGATGCCTCCCGCCGGCTCACCGCTATGCTGCTCGTTCTCGCCCGATGCAGGGTCGCCATGCACTGGGGCCGGAGACCCGCACCCAAGGTCGATGCTTGGCTTGAGGATGCTGCGCGTTGTCAGACGCCTTTGTCCGAGTTCTGGGAATTTGACGCCGGCAACTAGCCGGCCGCTTGATATATGGGGTCCTCTTGTTTCATACCTCCTGCACAGGAGCGCTTCACCCTCTGCGACCTCTCCAGCGCTCCCGGCCGGCTCCTTGCCCGCTGTGGCCGCCGGTGTTGCAAAAGACACACAATTGATGGCCGGTGTTGGCTCGTAGGGGACTGCTTCCCCACCTCTGCGCGCTGCTGGTTCTCTGCGGTCTCTCCCGCCTGCACCTTGCCTCCCCTGGGCGCTCCACCATCTCCTTCCTGCTCCTCTCCCGTCACTCCCTCCCCTGTACTGATGTGGGCTACTAATTGTATCACTGTTCTTATGCTGTATGTAACAGATGTGGTTCTTCCTCTTACATTTGCGGAACCCCTGCCTGCATACCTTGTAACTTGATGTGCAAGTTTTTCAATAAAGGTCTTTTTGGAGTAGCAGTCCAGACAATGCAATAGGTGGAACACCAAAGGTCTGTGATTGGTTCAAGGAGGGGGTTTCCTTGCCAGTACCCCCTGTGCCCGTTTGATTGAAAATAACGACGACAAAGCAGTTTGGGGGAGTAAATTACATATCCATTGCTCTACGTAGACAACTGCATCTTGTGCCGCTAGTCCTTCTGGAGGGCCCACCATGCAAATGTTATTCCTTCTAGAGTGGCCCTCTGCATCTCCTCTCTATCCTCCAAGGTATGGACCAGGTCAGTAAGCGCTCATATCCATGTCTCTGTCTTCTGAGATTGTAGCTGGAGTGTGGCAAGTGTTTGCTCCCCTACACAGACTTTGTCTGTCAGTTCACAGTGATCCACGTGGAGGAGAATTAGGTCTACAGCTAAAGTGTCGATTTTGCTTTCCAGCAAAACCCGGGATTTTTCTATAGCTGCTAGTACAATGTCTAGTTTGGTTGTCTGGTGACTGGGGGTCTCCAGGGCAGCCTGGACAATCCACCGATTTGGCCAGCAGCCTATTTGCGGTGGATGGGCGTGAAGGTGCACTTTGAGTTCCAGAATGCAGGTGGCCCATTTTAATCCAAGAGACAGTGTACAAAGGGAGAGGAACAAAATCTTTAGGACAGGTGGTCCAGCCTGCTGGTGTCAGTAATTGTGGCGGGAAACCACAGCACGAGCAGCCCAGCATATATGGCAGAGGGTCTGACTATTAATGTTCCACTGTTAAGGTAACTGGCAGGCAAGTAGTGAGGATAGTGAAGAGTATTCCCAACAGATCCCAGAGACATACGATTCAGGTCAGGACAATAATGTGAACAACAGGAGGCAATAGTGCATAGGGCTCGCTTGCACCAGCATCAGTCCTGACATATGCTGTGCAGCACGTGAAGCATGTGCAGTCTCAGGAGTGCATCAAAGCCAAGCCATCAGTCCTGGAGCCACTATGTTGTGGTACATACATCCAGTCCACAATAAGGGTATGCAGGAGTATAACAGGAGTCCACATGTAAGCTAAACAGCTCCCCCCTGAAAAATCAGTGAAAGCTGCTTCTGCAGGGCAAATGTGGCATATCTACACCATGCAGGTACTGGCGTAGGGGCCTGGACCCCCGCCATTGTGTTTTTTCCCTAGAGCCACCGCCAACACTGTGTAGAAGTGGAGAGGAGTAAGACCTACGACCCTCGGTCTAGGTCCACTCTCTCCCCACTGCTCCGCTGTGCCGTCTCTTGCCTCCAGACCCCGACCTCCTCCTTGGGAGGTTCGAGGCTGCTGCCCGCTCCTGCGCCAGCTGCCCGCTCCAACTGGGACTAGACTGCCTCCAACCACCGTAACCTTTCTCAGCTGTTTTTTTTCCTTAATTTTTTCCCTGTTATGCCACTGTTATTGTGCCCATCTGTGTCTTGCTCTAATTCCACCACTGTTTTTATTTTCTCGTGCCTGCCTGTTCCTTTTGCCTTTCACCGCTGCTGCCCATGCGGCCCCTCCCCCCCGGAATTCCCCTGCTCCCGCCTCCCAGCCTCTCCTCCCTCCCACCTCCCCTACTTAATGGCGGCCGCTGTGCGGTCGCGCCGCTGGCGCGCCAAAGGCAAGCCCCTCTGCGCTTGTCCACGACCCGACCGCGGCCAGTGCCAGGAACCCTGGACCTCCCACTACCCATCGCTACGACACCACCACCCTCCTCGCACTCAACCCTGGAAGACTTAGAGAATGCCAACAGGCCTCGCCGAACATGACCCACGGCCAGTTCTCCTGCCTCCACTGCCGCCAGACCCTCACCGCCACCCCGGCCTCCAACACCGCCGACGCCAGCACCGGCGACACCCTAAAATGCATCCTCCTCAACGTACGCTCCGTACACAAACATGCCATGGAAATATGGAACCTACTCGACTCTCTTTCGCCCGACATCACCTTCTTCACAGAGACCTGGACCAACGCATCCTCCGACCCCGACATCAGCACCGCCATCCCAGACGGATACAAGATCCAGAGGAAAGACCGCCCCAACCACCCAGGAGGTGGCCTCGCCATCGCCCAAAAGATCACCCTCCGCCTCACCACCTCCAGCGTAACCTTCCCCTCCGCCGAACACCTGCACTTCAAGATCCAGACAACCCCCAAAGCCACACTCCGAGGAACCCTCATCTACAGACCCCCCGGCCCCCGAACACCCTTCGCCACCACCATCACCGACTTCATCGCACCCCACGCGATCGCCTCAACAAACTACATACTCATTGGAGACCTGAACTTCCACCTCGACAACCCCAGCGACCCCAACTCCACTATCCTTCGTGACAACCTCGCCAGCATCGGACTTAAACAACTCGTCAACAAACCGACCCACAGAGCAGGACACACCCTCGACCCCATCTTCGCGGCAGGAAACAGCATCCATTTCAGCCACACAACGCAGCCACCATGGACCGACCACCACTGCGTACACTTCGCCATCAACAAACCCAAGGCGCCCAAACCAGCCCCAAGCCCACCACAAAGGAACTGGAGCAAGGTTACCGACGAGCAACTTAACTCCACCCTCACCCGAGACAACCACACCTGGGCACCCGACGCAAACAGCGCAAACGACGCAGCCAGAGAACTCCACACCTGGATCTCCAACTGCGCAGATGAGCTCGCCCCGCTATGCAACCCCGACAGATAACGCCCCAGGAAAGCCGCCTGGTTCACAACCGCTCTCCAAGAAGCCAGACGCACCTGCAGACGCCTGGAGAAGAACTGGAGAAACACCAAGACAACCGAAAACCACACAACCTACAAGGACGCCATGACGGACTACCACAACCAGATCAGAGCCACCAAAAGGAACTTCATCCACAACAAAATCCTGGCCAACTCCACCAACTCCAAGGAACTTTTCGGTGTCATTCAAGAATTTACCAACCCACGCAGCGAAGCCACAGACATCACCCCATCCCAAGACCTCTGCGACAAGCTTGGAACCTATTTCCACCTCAAGATCAAAAACCTCTACGACAACTTCATCGACCATTCACCAGGTGCCACAGACGGCCCCCCGCCCCCTAGAAACACCAGCCAGCCCACCATCTCGAACTGGACACCGATCACGGCCGAAGACACCGACTCAACCATGAAAAGCATCCACTCGGGGGCCCCCACCGACCCCTGCCCCCCTCACATCTACCACAGAGCCGTGGCCGCCATCGCACCCAAACTAAAACGCACCATTAACACCACCTTCAAAACAGGCACCTTCCCAGATGACTGGAAGCACGCAGAAGTCAGACCCCTGCTCAAAAAGCCCACAGCTGACCCCACCGACCTCAAGAGCTATCGGCCCATCTCGCTCCTCCCCTTCGCAGCCAAAGTTGCAGAGAAAACAGTCACGATTCATTGAAGAGAACGCCGTCCTCGACCCGTCCCAATCCGGATTCCGAAGCAACCAGAGCACAGAGACCGCCCTACTCGCCGCCACAGATGACATCTGCACCCTCCTGGACCAAGGCCACTCCGCAGCCCTCATCCTACTCGACCTGTCAGCGGCCTTCGACACCGTCTCCCATCGCACACTAGTCGTCAGACTACACAACGCAGGCATACAAGGAACAGCCCTGGACTGGATCCGATCATTCCTCACCGGAAGAAGCCAAAGGATCAGACTTCCACCCTTCCTCTCTGACCCCACCAAAATCACCTGCGGAGTCCCACACGGTTCATCACTGAGCCCCACCCTCTTCAACATTTACATGGCCCCCCTCGCAGCCATCGTCCGACAACACGGCCTCAACATCGTATCCTACGCCGACGACACCCAGCTCATCCTCTCCCTCAACAAAGACCCCACCACTGCCAAACTCAACTTCCAGAAAAGAATGCAAGACGTCGCTGTCTGGATGACCAACAGATGCCTGAAGCTCAACGCCGAGAAGACAGAAGTCCTCGTCCTCGGTACCACCCCTTCTGCATTGGACAGCACCTGGTGGCCGACTGCCCTCGGAAGCCCACCTACCCCCTCAGACCACGCCAAGAACCTCGGCATCGTACTCGACTCATCACTCTCAATGAACCGACAGGTCAACGCCGTCACCTCCAGCTGCTTCAACACCCTCCGCATCCTCCGCAAGACCTTCTAGTGGATCCCCCCTGAGGCAAGGAAGACAGTCACCCACGCACTCATCACCAGCAGACTGGACTATGGAACGCACTCTACGCCGGCATCAACAAGTCCCTACTCCGCAAACTCCAGACAGTACAAAACACCGCTGCCAGACTCGTCCTCGGCATCCCCCGACACGAACACATCAGCCAACACCTACGAAGTCTCCACAGGCTCCCCGTGGAGAAAAGAGTCACTTTCAAAATCCTCACTCACACCTACAAATGCCTACACAACAACGGACCGAAATACCTCAACGACAGAATCAACTTCCACGTACCCAAAAGAAACCTCCGATCTTCCAACCTCGCACTGGTCGAAACCCCGCGCATCCACAGAGCCAGAGCAGGCGGAAGATCCTTCTCTCACATTGCAGCCAAGACCTGGAACGAGCTACCGGCAGACATCAGACGCGCCCCCTCCCTGAACACCTTCAGGAAGACCCTCAAGACCTGGCTCTTCGGCTAAACAGATCTGCGGACCCCCCCCCTCAGCGCCTTGAGACCCTCACGGGTGAGTACGCGCTTACAATTCCCTGATTGATTGAGAGGGGGAATAAGGAACTTTCCTCAGCCCACCAGGGGCTCTGCCAGGTGGCAGTGACTGGGGCACCAGGACTGCTCAATCAATTAAACTTGCAACTGCTCTCCACCACCCTAGGTGAGCCACAGCAGTGCCAGAGGGGATGAAGTGAGTCAGCAACCCACGCTTACTGCTCAGAGGGGAGGAACTCCATCTAAGCAGTTTCAGTGTGAAACAAATCTCATACACGAGGCGCCAGCCTTACCTCATCTCCCAGCGCCTC
The DNA here is from genome assembly GCA_963921515.1 of Calotriton arnoldi. Lineage (NCBI taxonomy): Eukaryota > Metazoa > Chordata > Amphibia > Caudata > Salamandridae > Calotriton > Calotriton arnoldi. The sequence goes on along the minus strand of CAWUFW010004833.1, from coordinate 119,681 downwards.
CTGGCCGCACAGCACGGGCCAGAGCACGTCTGCGCGAGCACCTCACCCGACAACAGCAGCCAAGCGCCAATGACAATCCCTGCAGGGGACAATCGTGGGAAGACCCGGCCTCCACTTCGGCGATATCACGAGGCGGCAACACTGCAGTTCACAGCTAGCATCTCCGATGCCCGTCGGCTGCCAGAAGTGCCACCACCACTTCTCCTAAGGCCCCAGAGCACGGTGTAAAAGCCCTATGAGCCGATGGCAGGTGATTGGCAGGATTGCTGTCGGATAATTGGGGTTTCAGCACGGAGATCAATTAAAGAGCGTCCGCCATCTTGGCTGCACAAGTCACTGCCCACCCTCTTTTTGCTTTAATATTCACCTTTATACAGCTGTGGCCTATTCATCCCATTCCAACTCCCCAACATGCCTTTGGGAATCCCTGGATTCCTCTGGGTGCACTGAGAGCTGCAAGCTAGGCTCCAAACCTGGGCCCCTGCCCAGTCAATACTCTCCCACTCCTCCATACCACAGTGATCATCTGCTGAATTTTTAGGCCCCAGAGTAATCAGCATCGTTGTTCTTGGCTTCTAATCTCAAGCGAGGAGGTATCCCTCAGAGCTTCTGTCTGCTGACCTTCTCCCCTCACTCTAGCACCGCCCTTCTGCTGTAATTCAGCCTGGCCTCAGGTCACCAGACTGTCATGTCCTACAGTGCAATTTGCCAGGACATTATCTTCGGCATGATACTACGGTATATGTTAGAAAGATGTAAGAAAGTTCCTGATATCAGAGCCAACTTCTTATACATTTTGTCTCTAATTATAATGTGAAAATTGGTTCCTATTTTCACTTTGCTGTTAGTAATCACGTAGTCTAGCTTGAATCGCCCAGCAGCAGACTTCAGTTTAAAGACTGCAAATCCCTGCTGTCTAAAACAGAGAATGAAGGAGGAAATTTGAACGTACATTACTTGGTAAAGTGTTTTATCTTTGTGCTTGAGTCCAAGAAGACATGTTTTGTAATCAGGATGTGCATTAGCTGTGCTGATCTCTCTCCTAAATTATGTACTGGTTTTAATTATTGAGAATTGCCTCAAAGCTGCCTGGATATAAAAAGGTTACTCCTATACAAGTTGAAGAACTGCAAAGAAGAAAATAGAGTCGAACGCTGCTTCAATCGTTTTCTGCCTCTGCTAATACAGTTTTTAGAACAGAGATGCCATGCCTTACGGCGTCTTCAACTGGAATAGAAAATGAAAGCAAAGAAAGCTAATCCACCCAAGAAAATAAAGATGTTAATTTGCAGCTTATCAAAAACAAGAGATAGAAGTTTGAAGGGGAAATAGAAGTTAGTCACGAGGTATTCCCAGATGTCTCTGTGCTAAGTTTAGAATAGCTTCACAATATTTACTTACTATACATTTATGTATAATTTAGCTTCTCTGTGTAAAGGTGCCATGCTCACTGAAGTGTGCAACAGCGTGCCCGGTTGTCAGCTTGCACGACCGTGGCGTTCTTAAGGTAGAAGTGGGTGTAATGTCTGGGCTGTAATTAGAATGACAGAATTCGTAACACTATTATATTAGAAATTAAATTCCAAATGTGTGTCATTGTTGAAGTTTGGAGAAACGGAAAACTGACTAACAGAATGCAAGAATTTAACCTACCCTCATTAACTCCCATGATTTTTGATATGTTTCATGTGTCTTTTACCTCAGTGAATGCTTCACTCCTACAACCAGTGGGAGTCGCTCTCGAGTCTGTATCTGGCTTTATACTTTTTTGTGTGTATTTAAGCAAGTTTCGTTCTTTGGGAATTGTGTCAGAATTAATATTCTGTGAAACATGCCTAGACGATACTACTATGCATTTCACAGCTATTTTTCCTCCCTGTGTCACAGGTTGATCAGCGTTACCGTGGTACATAGTGGATTTACAAGTGCTGCTACATGTTCCTTGTGTGTTAGAAAAGTCTGATGACTGTGCAGACAGAGACAGGTACAGTGATATGTAGATTTTTGTATATAAATGAATTTCAGCTATCTTTATATTTAACAATTATACTACAAAAAATAAAGGGTGCTTTACAGAAAACTCATTTAGCTCCCATAACACTGTAAAACTATTTAACTATAACTATAAAAAATAGTGAAAAACTAAATTGGCAGTATTTCACTATCAGGACATGCCACACACATCAGGGCATGTCCTACCTTTCACACACACTGCACCCTGCCCACAGGGGTACCTTGGGCTTACCTTAGGGGTGACTAACATGTAAGAAAAGGGAAGGTTAGGGCTTGGCAAGTGGGTGCACTTGCCAGGTTGACATGGCAGTTTACAAACTGCGCACAGGCACTGCAGTGGCAGGCCTGACTTACCTTTTCAGAGCTACTCATGTGGGTGGCACAATCAGTGCTGCAGGCCCACTAGTAGCATTTGATTTACCAGCCCTGGGCACAAGCAGTGCACTTTACTAGGGACTTATCAGTAAATCAAATAAGCCAATCATGGATAACCAATCATAATAACAATTTACACAGAGAGCATATGCACTTTAGCACTGATTAGCAGTGGTAAAGTGCCCAGAATCCTAAAGCCAACAACAACAGGTCAGGAAAGAATAGGAGGTAGAAGCAAAACGTTTGGGGATAACCCTGCAAAAGGGCCAAGTCCAACACCCATCTGTAACAACAAAGTAATGCTAGATGAGCATTGTAATTTTTGGATGTAAAAAACCTGATACATAAGCTGAAGCAGAGGTATAAGAAGTTGGTATTTAGTTGTTTTGTAAAGAGTGAGACGTGTTGATTTTGTTCTGATGTGAAGAGGAAGAGTTCCAAGTAGTAGTTGACAAAAAAAAGGAGTGACTCTGGGCATGTGGGATTTCGAATTATGGTACTTTAAGCTCTTGAGAGCTATCGCTGCTGAACCCCTTTTAACCACCAAGGCGGTTATTATATAGCACACTGATGGTACACACTGCTGCTATTTGTGACTGTGGCCTTCTTGATAGAAGGGAACCTAAACATATATATTTTAAAGGTTCACATCAGGAGGGAAATATAGATTTGTTATTTTTTCAAGCCCACATCCATTTACCTTGACATTATGTTAAGAGTTAATATTTTGGAGTCAGTATAAGGGCAGATCGAGATTTAAAACATGTTATTTTGGTAGACCACCTTGCAGAAGTGTGATAACAGGATATGTCTCACTCTGTGTGTCTGCTTGGCTATAGACAGAGGGGGTGATGGGAAGCACATGCAGTCTCCGTGCACCCCTAGAATAACAGAGTTCTGGGGTGTTTCTGCCTTGTCTCACTTTGAGGCATTGTCGTCCCAAACTGAGACAGCATGCCATCAGGGTTGAGTGATGTAGCTGCAGGTTACACAGCTCAGCTACCCCAGACCCAGTGCTTAATTTGTAAAATATTAAGTGCCAGGGCTCTGACCGGGAGGCCACTGCAGCTTGCACCACCCATCACCCTTGTCATCGCTGCCAAAACAACTACTAGTCATATCTCTTGCATGTAAATGCGACAGGTCAGATTATTCCAGGTCCCCAAAGCTAAAGGAATGGCTGGGGAGGCAGGTATTTGCAATTTTAATGTTTATTGTATTCCTAAACAACCGTTGTTCTGCTCATCTCCAAATTAGATGAGAAGCGCCACCATGTGGTAGACTGTTCTATGTACGGTGTTGACAATTAGGTGCCGGTGCCGAGCACCGGAAACCAATTAAGTGCCGGTGCTTAGCACCGGAAAGCCCTGGCTCAAATTAAGCACTGCCCAGACCACATATGTTTGCAGCAAAAACAGATGAGACAAGTCCTTGTAGCCAGGAGTGAATACATGGTAAGGGTAGCAAATTGGCGTGTGTGCATCTATACATGCATGACTTTCTTGGTCTGTGTGTATAAGTCAGGTTTCTGCGTGTGTTCATATGTGAGTGAGGCAAGTTAGAGGCTGAACCTGTGCACCTTAAGCTGTTTTTGCCATGTTACTGTGGAATGTTGCATATGAGACTGTGCATGGACAAGGCATTGGTAGTTAGATATGAAGGTGTTCCTAGGAGACTGTGCAGCTGTACATAGGAAATGAGGCTCCACCTGAACATCTGTGTGTAAGTATGCATATAATCTTTGAGTGTTTTGTTTTGGCACAACATATGCAACCAGGATGATTACTTAAGAATATGCTGAATTCAAACAGGTGGTCAGATGGGAAAACGTCCGAAAAAGAGGATAGGACAAAAAATGTTTGAGGGGTCATGAAAATTACAGCAAATGGTTTGTTAAAACAAGAAGGTTTTATGTTTCCACCTGAAAATGTAATAGACTTCAAAGTATTTGATCCATTTTGGGAGGTAGTTTTAAGGATTTGGGCCATTATTATTCGACTCCAGAGTTTGGATTTCTCCGGGGCCAGCATGGCAATAAAATTTGTCCACCTAAATTGCAGGATCTGGGTCAGGTTGAAACCATGAAAGTATAAACTCTCAAGGGGAGAGGATGTGGCATAAGGGCCAGAGCTGCCGACTTTGAAGCTGGGGAACCAGGTTCGAGTCTCTACGTCAGCTGTGCATCCCGTGAGTCTGGGCAAATCACTTTGGGCCCGATTCTGATGCGGTTAGGAAATCTTCCTGATCAAATCGGTTTGGAAATGGTTTCCGACTGACTCGGATCGGGAGAGTCCTACCGACCGAGTATGATGCATCCGGATTCTACCAGATACGATTTGGTTGGACTCCCATTGACTTCTATGGGAAGCCTATGTTCCTAACCGCATCGTAATCTGGCCCTCGGTTGGGAAGACACGTTCCCGATCCGATTGGGAAGGAGCAAATGCCATTAGGAGGCCTTCGTAACCGCATCAGAATCGGGCCCTAGGTGGGAATGCTTTCCTAACCGCATCGGAATCAGGCCCTTAATCTAAAAAAATATGCCGCTTCAGATTGAACCAGATTGGAGTAAACTGCATATTAGTGGGCTGCACATGAACTATTAAGCTCAAACCGCTCAGTCTGTTCATATTATAGTGATAGATGAGGATGCAAGGAGTAAATGAGATAATGCATGGGTAATGAGGTTGAACCTGAGTATCCGATGGTGCTCCTGTTTTACATGAGTATGCTGACATATTAGATTGGACATGTTTAAAACTCTTTAGACAAATGAGTTTATTTGAAAATGGAGGATATAATCTGTGTATTTTAAAAAATGAACATGCTGATATTTGAAAATAATAGTGCAATTTCAGTAAAATGTAAAACTCGGAATCAGTTGTCTCCTAAAAATGAAAAGGTAGAATTGTGAGACAAATGATGTCTTTATTCAGAGAAACTGATGTTGATTTTTTTTAAGTGTTACTTTTCTTTGAGAGAATTTTATCGAAATATTACACTAATATTTCACGAAAGAAATGTGAATTTCTGAAATTATTTCAACTTGACAATTGAGTGATAATTCGTGTCATTTTGGGGGCATGAATTCTTAATCACAGTATCTTTTTCTTATGTGTTTGCATACACTTTTTTACAGTTAAAGTGTATTTTTATTGATAACACTAACGTTTTGCATTCTTTGTGAGTTTCCACGCACGACTACCTGCAAGTCTTAGGTGTTCTTGGCAGTGCTTTTACTTTGGTCAATTATGCTGCAATATGCAGAATTTGACCTCTATTTCGTTTTATTTCCAAATGTTTTTGACCACTGCAGCTCAAAGCAATTTCAAAGTTTGCTAATCGCTTCCAGTTAAATGTAACTGTGTTTTGCAAAATAAAGAGGAGGCAGAAGTTAAAAAGGTGTAGCACATTTCTAATGACTGTGTTAATAGAAAATAAGATCAAGAGTAATTTAGCTGTGATTCCAATAATAATTATGTGTTTAAAAGCATTTGTGTTGTTTTAAAAAAATATTGAGCCATTAAAATCTGACAGGATAAGCAAAGGTTAATCTATTTCAAATCACTTGAAAAAATTAACATTGAGTCATGCTTTCAAGAGAGCAGAGCGTGGTGGACCAGTGTGGATCATGGGATGCTTTTAAATAGTACTGATCCCCGTCTGAATTTCAGATCGGGAGACTTGGAAACAAGTTGGTGTTATCTCTCAAAATAGTGTTTAACTACATTAGTTAAATGAACCATACTTCCTAAGAAACAGCACAGGCAATCGGAATGGTAATATCGTACACCAACATTGCACTTTTTGATGCTGCAACGCATGTTACATATAATGTTTCTTTCAACATGCATATATTCGTTTTCTTCATGGCTTGAAGAAAAAGAATATATGCATGTTGGAAGAAAGCATATAAATATGTGTATAACAGTAATATATATATATATATATATATATTTAGAAGCTTGTAAAGCGCAATGCTACCCCCTACGGGGTGTCCCGGCGCTAGGGCAGACGGCAGATGGCAGGCACGGGGAAGAGAGCTAGAGGTTGGAGAACAACCAGGTTTTCAGGGCGCGACGAAAGATAGGTTCTGACTCAGATGAGCGTAGGGAGAGAGGCAGGGCATTCCAAAGTTTGGAGGTAATGACTGCAAAGGACCTGTCACCCATTCTAGACCTACGAAAATGGGGGATGGCCAAGAGATGGTGGTGGTTAGATCTGAGGTTCCGGTCATGATGATAGTGCTTAAGTCTGGCTCTCAGGTACGATGGCCCTTGTCCCGTGAGGGCTCTGAATGCCAGAGTGAGGGCCTTGAATTCAGTGCGTTTAATCACTGGTAACCAGTGTAACTTCCTCAAATGGGGGGTAATCGAATGGCGGAAAGGGATATTACAAATCACTCTGGCCGCAGCGTTTTGTATTATCTGCAGACACCTAGTCAAATAGGCTGGGGCCCCCAGGTAGAGGCTGTTGGCATAATCCAGGTGTGATGTAATCAAAGCATGGATTACCGTCCGACGGGACTCTAAGGGGAGGAAGTGGAGGAATTTACGCAGCATGCAGAGCTTCCCAAAGTACGCAGAGGACACATGTCTAATTTGAGTTTTGCAAGAGAGCTCATTATCAAACCTGAAGCCAAGATTTCTCACTGAGTTGGCAGGCTTGGGAGGGGGATTCAGCTCTGACGGCCACCAAAACACCGGAGGGGGCAGGGTTTTTTGGTTAGAAAAGAGTACCTCGGTTTTATCCGAATTAAGTTTGAGGGTGTTGAGTGACATCCAAGCCGAAATACTACTCAGGCAATTTCTAAAATTAAAGAATGCCGCTTCGGAATGCTCTTCAAAGGAAAACACCAGTTGGGTGTCGTCCGCGTAGGAGATCACCCTCACCCCACAAGATTCGACCAGTGCCGCGAGAGGTGATAGATAAGGTGATAGATAAATGTTAAAAAGGAGCGGGCTCAAGGCAGAGCCTTGGGGGACCCCGCAGAGCAGGGGTTTCTCATCCGAGATGAAAGGAGGAAGAAAGACTTGTTGTGACCGGTTTCCCAAAAAAGACCGGATCCACGACAGGGACGTGCCCTGAATACCCAATTTGCTTAACCTATCAAGAAGGATAGGGTGGGAAACCGTATCAAACGCCGCGGACAGACCGAGTAGCACTAACATGGCTGCTTTGCCCGAATCTACGCTCTCGCGGATGCACTCAGAAACTTCGAGAAGGGCAGTCTCAGTACTGTAGCCCGTTCTGAATCCGGATTGAGAGTCATGAAAATGATTTCGAGATTCCAAATGAGTGGAAAGTTGTTCCTGAACTATTTTTTCAAGTATTTTTACCGGTGCCGGTAGAAGGGAAACAGGTCTATAGATTTTAAAAACGGCAGTATCGGCGTCAGGTTTTTTGAGGATCGGTACCAAAAATGCCTGCTTCCACACAGCGGGGAAAGTGCCAGAACACAAAGAAGAGTTCCAAATCTGGTTCAGTGGGGAATTGCTGAGGGGTGCCAGGTGTTTGAAAAACTGAGCCGGGCAAGGGTAGTTGGGAGAACCAGATTTACACATCAAACGTTTTTGTAGTGAAGTGTCGAGAGAGATAGGGCGGAAAGTAGACAGAGTGTCATTGCAGATTGACTCAGCCGAAGACTCAGGATGAGGCTGAAGGGAGGCAAAGGTGGAATAAATATCATGAATTTTGTCCTGAAAAAAGTCAGATAGTCCAATACACAAGGACATGGTAGGGGGGACTGTACTGGTGGTGTCGTCTGGCTTAGTAAATTCTTGTAAAATTTTAAAAAGAGTTTTAGCCGAATTCCCTGCAGAGTGAATCTTATTAGTAAAATAGTCTCTCATAGTGGTGCGTTTAAGTTTGTGGAATTTTTTTAGGGCAGCTTTATATGCTGCCTTAGTCTCTGAATCATAAGATAGTCTCCAAACACTCTCCAGTTTTTTACAATGGCTTCCCTCCACATGGAGCTCGGGCGAGAACCAAGGGGCTGAGGGTCTTTGTCTAGCCGAGTTAGAAGGTCTAAGGGGAGCAACAATATCTAGGGCTGAGGTAAGCCAGTTGTTAAAGCTTACTGAGTCAGAGTCCGGGTCCCCTGACAAATGAAGGTGCGTAGAAGAGAGTGCTGGAGTCATGCTATTGCTTGTGACGTTGCGCCACAACCTTCTTTTTTCTGAATTGTAGGAGGGTCTGGGATTGTGGGGAGGCAATGCCAGGCTAAAAGGAATTAAAAAATGATCGGTCCAGGTGAGCGGAGATGGGAGGGCTGTGGTCAAATTGGGGTGGCTGGTGAAAATCAGGTCTAACGTATGACCCGCAGAATGCGTAGGGCCATTAACCAGTTGTGTCAGATAAGGCCTTCAAAGGTGTCGACTAATTGACGCGCTTTCGTGCAGTTAACATCGTCCATGTGTATGTTAAAGTCTCCCAGAATCGTAAAGTTTGCATGCTTGAGTGAAAGATCTGCCACAATATTGTACAATTCTAGCAGGTGACTAGCATGGGAGTTAGGGGGTCTGTATACCAGGATCCCGGCCATATGTGAAGAAACATTATATGTAGCATGCGTTATTAACCATATGTGATCTAGTATGGAAGATTACTAGATGTGATATGTTGAATTGTATAAATTATTAATGTAAATACAACTCAAATAGAGGAAATTGATAACATTGTTTGACAATTGTCTTTTGTGAACTGTGCACAGGGGATCAAGTGCAAGTACTTGTATTTATGAATAACTTCCTAAGCATGCTTGGTTAGGGCTCATCACAAGTCTCTGAAAAACTCTGCTTGAGCTCTGGGAGCTATGGTTTAGCCGCAAGTAACTGCTCAAAGAAATGTGTGTTAAGTTGAAGCAACATCCATAGTTTTAAAGTAAAGAATAAAATATTTCCAAACCAATTTAGAAATAAAGTGAAAAATGCAATAAGCAACATGATTCCAAATTAAAGAAATCAGACAAAGGGAACCACATACTTGAATTTTTGAAAGTTTTAAGTCACAAAGTGCAGAGAAGAAGTAAAGCGATATTAAAAATAATTAAACATTGGGTTTTTAGTTGGCAGAGGTATGCACCCTCTCCAAGCAAGAAACACAATCCTAGTCAGGATAAGTCATAACGCACCCTAAATGATCCTATGCTCACCCTCTGGTAGTTTGGCAAAGAGCTTAACTTAGGAGGCATTATGTAAAGTATGTGTGCAACACCTCACACAGTAACACAGTGAAAACACCACAAAGAGACTCCACCCAAGCTTAGAAAGATAAAGCTTAACTTTATAAATAAAAAAAGATCAAAACGACAAACATCCAACAAATAGAAGTTGAGATATGAATTTTCAAAAAATAAATGTTAAATAGCGCTTAGAAGCAATAACCACTTAAATGGGGTATCTGATCGTGTTGGACTGGGACAAAGTCAAAAGTTCAGGTCAACTGTGATGGAGTGCCGGCCAGGTACAGGGACCCATTTGGGGCCTCTGAAGCAAAGTCCCTTGATCCGGGCTTGTGTCGATGTCGAAGAAGATGCATAGTGCAGCAGAAACAATGCGTCAATGTCAAGCCACCCAGTGGGCGAGAAGCGTCAATATACTCCACGGAATGGTGGTGATGCGTCGGTTCTGAGTGCGAGGCACCGGTTACGAAGGCGATGCTCAGCTACTGCTCCCACAGCAGGCAATGCATCAATTCTGACGGTGATGTGCTAGTTCCGAGTGCGATGAGCTGGCTCTTTTCCACACTTTGAGAGGTCTAAGCTCACGATGCAGTTGGTGACAAATGGAGCAGAGGAAGAGGAGAATGAACATCTCTGTGACCTCTTGGCCTTCAAGGAGAAGGATGAGTCAATGGAAGGAGTAATCCTTTCCCACTCTAACTCCTGAACAACAGAGGGACTGTCGCCAAGTATTGGAACAGCACTCCTCTCTTTTCTCCCTTACTCCAGGTATTACCCACCTGTGCACCCATGATGTGGGCATAGGGGGCAGCCTCCCTGTCAAGAATAAATCTTACAGGTTGTTGGATAAGGTGAGGGCCAGCATCAAGAGCAAAGCCCCTAAGATGCTGGAGTTGGGGGGTGATAGAACCCCCCAGTTGCCCCTGGTCCAGTCCTGTGGTTCTGGTACCAAAACCTACTCCACCAGACAACACACCTGCACTGAGGTTCTGTGTGGATTATAGAGGGCTAAATTCTGTGACCAAGACTGATGGTCATCCTATCCCTAGGGGGGATGAGCTCATTGATAGATTAGGGTCTGCTCAGTACTTAAGCACATTTCATCATATATCAGGGTGCTGGCAGATAGCCCTTACAGAGGGAGCCAAGGAGAGGTCAGTCTTCTCCACTCCAGAGGACCACTATCAGATTAGGGTGATGCCCTTTGGATTAAAGAATGCCCCTCCATGTTCCAGAGGCTGTTGAACCAGGTCCTTGCTGGTTTGGAGGCCTTTTCAGCTGCCTACATGGATGACATAGCTGTGTTCATTAGGAGTTGGGAGGACCACCTCTTTCACCTCCAGGAAGTGCTTCAGGTCCTGCAACAGGCAGACCTGACTATCAAGGGCAGTAAGTGCCAGATAGAGCAGGGGTCCGTGTTGTACTTGAGATACCTGGTGAGCAGGGGGAAGGTGCAGCCTCACCAGGCCAGGATAGAGACTATCATGGCCTGGGAGCCACCCAAACCCAGACTGAGGTCAGAGCCTTATTGGTCCTCACTGGATACTACAGGAGGTTTGTCAAGGGTTATGGCCCCAATATTTACCCCTTCACTGAGTTGACTTTGAAGCAGCAGCCAAGAAATGTGATTTGGACAGAGGAATGCCAAAAAGCATTTGACTTCCTGAAGCAAGCCATGTGCAGAGCTCCTGTGCTCAAGGCCCCTGATTTCTTCCAGGAGTTTATCAATCAGACAGATGCCTCAGAGCATGGTATAGGGACAGTACTTTCACTGCTCAATGAAGAGGGCCTAGACCAACCTGTAGCCTTAATCTCTAGGAGGTTACTCCCCAGGGAACAGAGGTGGAGTGCAATAGAAAGAGAAGCTTTCGCTGTGGTCTGGGCAGTGAAGAAGATGATGCCATACATGTTTGGCATTCACTTCATGATCCAGACTGACCACAGGCCCCTCAAGTAACTGATGCAAATGAGGGGTGAGAATCCAAAATTGTTGAGGTGTCCATTTCCCTACAGGGTATTGACTTCAGGGAGGAACACAGACCAGGAATAGATCACGCCAGTGATGATGGTCTGTCCAGGTTTTCCCACCTTAGTGATGAGAACTCCCTAGAGGTTGGGTAGCTCTCCCCACTTTCAGCTGGGGGGCATGTGTTGATCCTGTCATCCTGAGAGTAGTCTTCCCCAAACTTTTTTTCTCTGCTTCCCTCCATTTGTTTGCTGTATCTTGTTGGCCTTAGACCTCTGAGCACTTAACCACTGTTAACCAGTGCTAATGTGCATGTGCTTCTCCCCTAAAACATGTTGACATTGGTATGTACCTGATTTGCATATTTAGTTTACTTATACGTCCCTTATAAAGAGGTATACCATATACCCAGGGTCTGTAATCTAAATGCTACTAGTGGGCCTGCAGCACTGTTGTGCCACTCACACAAGTAGCCTTTCCAATCTGTCTCAGGCCTGCCATAGCAAGGCCTGTGTGTACAGTTTACTAACACTTCAAATTGCCATTTAAAACCACTTGCAAAACCTTAAACTCTCCTTTTATTACGCAGAGGTCACCCCTAAGGTAGGCCCTAAGTGACTCTATAGGCAGGGTGCTGTGTAACTAAAAGGCAGGACATGTGCTTTTACATTTTACATGTACTGGAAGTGACAAACAGCTAAATTTGTTTTTCACTACTATGAGGCCTACTCCTTCCATAGATTAGCATTGGGAATTCCTGAAAACACTTTAAGCTGTAATTCCTGATTGGAAAGGAGTAGCTACTTCATGTTTAATATCTTTGCAACAGATGTGATAAATCCTCTTTAGTGGTAAAGTTGGATTTGACAGTACCATTTTAGAAATGCCACTTTTAGAAAGTGGACATTTCTCTATTCTTTACTTTGCTCTGTGTGTCTGCAGCCTGTCTCCAATTCACATCCGGGCTGGGTGACAGCTACACTCTGTGCACTCCCTCTAGACAGCCTCAAACGCAGGAAGGGCTAGATGTGACAGAGGACTCATCTGCATCTCATCTGCATTCTGATAGCCTTCCTGGGCAGGAAGGGGGAGAGGTAGCTCACACTTACATCTGAATAGGCTGTATCCTGTCCTCACACAAAGCACTGATTACCCCCCACAGATAGCCTGGCAGACAGGGCTGGGTTGAAAGGGACACTTGTGCACTTCAGAGGGCTCCTTTGAAGTCACCCTTACATCAAATGCACTTTTGGATATGAGTACCAGGGCTCTGACCTTACTAAATCAGTACACTACTCGACCTGGAAAGAACTCTGCTGGTTAAAGACTGTTGTGCTGAATGGACTGCCACTTTGCTGTGACTGACTGTTCTGAGGTACTGTCTTTCTGCTTTTCTGATCTGTCCTGCTACCTGCTGCTCTCTTTCCTGTTGAGGACAAGAACTGGACTGATCTCAGTTAAACCTGGAGTGACTCCAACGGCTTGCTGGCTTGCCTCCTATTTTCTGGAGTCTCAGGGGCACAAAAGACTTCCTGCAATACTGCTGGTGCTGCTGGACACTGCCATCTGTGAATCCTACCCTTGCCTGAGGTGCCTCTTCTAGTCCTGGGGCTCAGAAGTGGGTTCTGTAGATAATTTCTGCAAAAACTGCTGCATTGCCTGGACTGCATGAGAATTTCTGCCACATCGCTCTTCAACTCTGATGCAGAGGCTGCTCGACGATGAAAAATCCACAGCCTGTGTGGCTCAATGGCAGCGCAGAGGCTGCTCGACGATGAAGCCTTGCAGTCACTTCAACAGAGCTTGACAATGACGCAGCTCCCTCTTTGTGGAGCCCTATAACTACACAGTAGACTCTTGACATCGACTAAACCTCCATCCAAGGTATTTCTTCAGCGGGACATGTCTGGGTCCTGTAGCCAGCCTGCCATCGATTGCTGTCAGCCTGAATTTAGACTTTGCATTGGTCACTCATGACCTCAAGTAACATTTTGACCGCTAGTGACTTCCAAGCATTGTTTTCACATTTACTCTTTAAAAATTCATATCTCGACTTCTACTTATTGGATTTTTGTCATTTTGTATTTGTTTTTACCGGATAAATATTCTCTATTTTTCTAAACCTGTGTGGTGTCTTTTTGTGGTGTTTGCATTGAGTTACTGGAATTTAAGTGTTGCACATATACTTTACACATTGCCTCTTAAGTTAAGCCTAACTGCTCTGTGCCAAGTTACCAGAGGGTGAGTACAGGTTAATTTAGGGTGTGCATCTGTCTTACCCTGACTAGAGTGATGGTCCCTACTTGGACACGGTGCAATCCTCTGCCAACTAGAGACCCCATTTTTAAGAACCTCCCTCCAGGTAGTGTGCTTCAGGTTGTTGCCTAGCAAACAATCAACAGGCATGGCAGGGCTCACAGCAACTTTCAGAGAACCTGAGACCCCTCCCTCACTCAAATGGAACCAGAGCCACAGGTAGCGGCTCTCACACTTGTCAGAGACTACGACTTAGTGGAATGTGTTCAGTAGGACCTGCTCTGCAGACACCAGCTGACACTTGACAGTTGTCATGCTGGCACCTGTGTCTCCCAGAGCCTCCACCCATTGTCCAGTAATGGTGACCAACCAGTAGCGGTCGGTGGTGGGAGTTCTGCCAGGCGCTGACGTGGGGCGGGGGAGGGGCAGGGTGGGGGGTAGTAAACTACGGATTATGGCTGATTACAGGTAAGTAAACATATAAATAAATAAAACGAAGTTTGTTATGCGCGCTGCATCGCCAAATGCGATGCAGCGCGCGTAATGAACTTCGTTTTATTTATTGATATGTTTACTTACCTGTAATCAGCCATAATCCGTAGTGTACTACCCCCGCCCCACGTCAGTACCCGGCGGAACTCCCACCACTGACCGCTACTGTGACTCACCATTGTTGTGCCTATATTTGTAGCACTCTGTACCTTGACGTACAATACTCCCAGTCTTATGGTCAAAGAACCCCTTCTTTTTAGTATCAGACTGTGATTGGTTACCACTACTAATTTGGGAATTATTTTGGGTCCCTTTTGAGAATTCCTTCTCTTTCTTCTGTTGGGAACCCTGACCACTTTTGTGGGTGTCCCCAGGCACCTTTTGGGACACTGTGGTGCTAGCCTAGAGGCCACCTCCTCAGCAAGCTTCCTGGGGTCAGTCAGCTTACTGTCCATTAGGTGCTGGCGCAACTCTAGGAAGCAGATACTGAGCATGTGCTCTCTCATGATCAAATGGTACAACCCATTAAAATCACTAACGCTGCTGCCCCTCACCCCGCCATTCAGTGCCTTGCTAGAGTAATCAACAAAGTATATATAATATGGGACTTGGAAAAAATACACTGTACAGCGTGTACAAGAAATACATTGATCCGCCTTGAATTTGACCTCATCCAACAAAAATTAGAAGAACTGGCCTCCTTGACAAAATATTTGTACTTGACAACTGTGGTGCCTGAGAATTCCTTGAAGGCCCTTATAAAATCCAACTTCCTAAAACCAAGAAATCCCTGGTCCACCAGTCTTACCGTAGCCAAAGATCTGCTACAATTAGCGACCGAGAACTGGGATCCCAGCCTAAGCAAAGTATGCAACCATTAAAACATCAATAAAACGGCAACTATGCTCCCGCTCTCGCACTTTGGACATGGAATCCTTGGCAGCCAGAGACTATCATGAAACCCTATGTGTCCCTCAAATTTTGCACACCCATAAGCCCCACCTAACGCAGGCTGTGGGGAGACAAGCACTACACCGGATCTTAGCCGCAAGACTACACCCGCTCCTCTTAAAAGAACAATATCTATCCAGGAAAGCATGGTCGGACATTACAGAGTGTCGTCTATATAACTACAAAAGGGAGTCTCTGGCACACATTTTGCTATGCTGCCCAGTCTTGCAGCAAGCTCGCAGAATCTATCTTAGACCCATCCTTCTTCAACTGGGCACTCCCATAGCAAAGGAGGCTGTCCGTCAGCTCTACACTTTGGAGATTGTGAAGAACATGGACAACTTTGGCAAATTTGTACATCACACTCGCATACTTTTGAAAGACAAGTTGGCACAAGTAGAGGCTGACAAACAGTCAATGAGCTCCACGATATCAGGGCCACCCTGCCAGAGGTCCCCCCCACCCTTGAACAGTTGATTTTACCATCATCGAGCTCTAATCCTGTCCCAAAGATTTTTAATTACTAAGACTATACCGACTGCTCATATATCACTCTGACAGTTTGGCTTTAAATATTAGGAGCTTTTAACTTCCATTTTTTATAATGATTTGCACTTTCCTTTTGTTATATGTTTTTAAATGTTGTATATTGTAAAGGTTTTAAGTAACCACACAATAATAAACAAATATCAAATAATCAACAAATTATACCCAGGATTGGTTCTGGCTGTCCCTAACTCTTTGGTGATACTTCTCAGGCGTCAGTCTAAATGTGGCACTCAAAATGGTCTTCATAGGAGAGTACTTGGTCAGGTTCACAAACTCTAATGTCAGAAGAGTGTCCTTTTCAAGTGTTGGCATGTGTTTCCACACTCTACCCCCCCCGTGCTCCTCATGACCCCTGTGTAACTTCAGTGCAACCTCATTAGCAGAAAACCACTTATCAATGTCATCTCCCACCACATAACTGGTCATCAAATCCTTGGGTTCCTGCCAAGATTACCTCCAATAAGGTGGAATTCCAAAAGATGCTGAGTGCCTGCGCAGGATTCTGTTCCAAAGAGAGTGATGGAATGGGGGAGCCTGAGAATGGCTTCTCTGAGGAACCACCTGTAGCAATTGAAGGGGGCACGCCTGGATTTGAGCTCCCTGTAAGAGCAGGAAGCAGTGTCTCTTTCCCAGGTCCATCCCCAGAGGAGCTGAGGGATGGGAGAGAGAATTCAAGCTACAGATGGCAAAATTAAAGATGGAAGCTGAGAATAAAAAGGATTAAAGAGCCTTCGAAGAGAAAAAACTACTTCTAGCTCATGAACTGAGTCTAAAAGAGCTGGACATCAAGGCCAGGCAGTCTGAGTCCAGCTGACATGCAGTATCTGCCAACTGTTCCCGGCCACACTCAGATGGCTAAACCCTGCTACATGTTCAGTTGTTGACAACACCCTACACTTCCTGGGCCCAGAGGTCAGGCTATTTTCCTCTGGAGGTTAGGGACATTAACTCTAGGCTGGAATGCATATTGGCCTCTTGAGGTGAGATACGTGGCAGAACTGGTTTTAATCCACTTTTAGGTCAGGCAGCACAAAGTATGCTTGTATTAAAAGAAACACTAAAGTTATCAATATTTGGTTTTAGCATTAAATCAAATTTTGAAAGCTAAGGGGAAAATAATGTTGTTTTAATTTGCTAGCATTTTCCCAAACAGAGATACAAAATATTAATTTAAATATAGCTAGGCATTTTTTCGCGAACAATGGAGTCTAAACCTACAAAGTGAAGACAGTATTTAGGTCTACAGTCACTTCAGGGGCACCTATTTGAAATATAAGGAGTGTCACTTTTTATGTATTAGATACTGGCACTGAGGTTTAACATGCCTATTTTATGGATGACTTATTAAAATGTGAAAATAGGATTTCTTACATTGTGTAGGAACTTTTTCTTTCCATGTGTTACTTCAGGTCAATTATACTGTAGCCAGGCTAGAGCATGGTGGGGTTCATGGCAGTCACATATTTTTTTCACATATGTGGGTGGAGAAATACTAACCCTGGGCATAGCTGGCGTAGCGGGGCTACGTGGAGTGCCACGGAGTTGGCAACAAACTCCGTGGAACTCCGCGTAGCTCCGCTATGCCGCCCGCCTCCACCCCCCTATTAAGATATACCTTAAGAGTACATTAAAAAATTAAAAAACCACTTACCTTAACCGCAGCGTCCCAGGGCTGCCCTCCTCCTCTCTTCCGCCGCATTCGTATACAGCTTAAGAAAACTGCGCATGCGCGCACACCCGCGCATGCGCATTTCTTGCAAAGACCTTGGACATGTAGCCATGTGGCCCCCGCCTGTAAGCCTGAGCGGAGCGGCCTTGGCCGGCGTATGTCGCGAATGAATAGCCCGGGGCCCTGGGCGTGGCCACCACAGTAACTACTGCGTGTGCCTCTGTGTCCACCATATCATTACCATAAGCCTACACACACGTGCCCGACCACATTCAACGGCCGTATTCACAATGGAGACGAGGTGACTACATCCCAAGCCAACCCACGTACATCTCGTCCCCGCATGCAGGGTCGTGTCTGCCAGGGCAGTGCCCCCACCCAGCCACGAGTCTGCCACCATGACCGGTGGTGCCTGCGCAATCCTGTGCGCCTGCTGCACCCCAGAACTGGTCCCCAGACCGGTCCGCCGCCCAGCGATGACTGCCTGCCCCTGCACAACCAGGCCTCAATGCTCACCTGCAGCCACCGGCGTGTCTCCAAGAGGGCCCTCCACGTGCCGGTGCAACCTCCTCAGCCGATTGCTGGATTCTGCGCCACGGGCCCCCAGCGCACCCTGCGGCACCGCACCACGGAGTCATGTGTGTGCTGACTGCTGCCTGCGCGTACACTGCGGTCCAGCAGGGCTCACAATTCAAATCGAGTCTTGATTTGCTGGACGCCGTATCGAGGCCAATGCATCATCGCAGGCTGCACACCCGCTCAGCTCTTCAGGTGGGCCTAACTCAGTGCAACGCAAGACATCGCCACGTGGCGGTAGACCCGTGCCGGACGCAGGCCATCGGGTGCCACTAACTGTGCAACGCAAGTCATTGCCACGTGGCGGTAGGCCCGTGCCGGACGCAGGCCATCGGGTGCCACTAAATCTGTGCAACTCAAGTCACGGACCCCTCATGATTGAGTTCCGTGGATGCGGACGCCATCATGTCACCTCCGGCAGTGGGGGATGTGCTGTGGTGGGCCCCTATTAGTGGCAGGGTCACATGTCCCATGACGCCTGTGCTGGATGAGTGTGGTGTGGGTGTAAACCAGCCCTCAGGGAGTGGCTGTGGCATGCTGACAACTAGACCAGTGACCAGCAGATCACTACAGGGAAGACCTGGGACATGTAGCTGTGTCGTCACCCCCTCTGAGCGTAAGCGGAGTGGGCTGGGCTGGCGTATGCCAGTCCAGCGTAGGGGTGTGAACAATGAGCCCGGGGCTCTGGGCGTGGTTCAGTTCTGGCCTGGACAAGGAAGTAACCAATGCGTGTGTCTCCGTTGTAGTGTCAGCGCCACCCGGAGCGCAATCGGCAATGTTGCACCATGTGACCCAAGACCCACAACATGTGCAAAATGGACGTGAGGGGGAATCAGTGACCCTACATTCATCCATACTCTCATACTTGAAGGATCATAGACATGACACATCTGTGTCAATTGGAATGTTTTATTCACATCCAGTGGAGTGTCGCAGCAGGAGCAGTACAGGGCCATGCACACCCCACTTGACATTGTTGCCCCGTGGAGGGCCAGCCAGAGTCCATTAGGGAAGGACAAGTCCATCGGAAGAGGAAGAGTTCAGTCCGCAGTCTGATTGCTGTGTCATTGGTAACCAAACAGAATATGGCAGTCCATGTCGAGGTCCAAGGTGAGTGTATCGTGGGACAGTGGAAGGTGATGATGCAGAGGGCAGAACAAAGCAGAAACAGGCCATATGGCGGAGATGAATGCTACCGCCTCCTCCTTACCACTAAGGCAGATTCATCCACATCTTCGTCCTCTGATGTTTCATGTGCCTCACCTGTGGGTGTTGGTGTTTCAGCTGCAGCACTGTGTGGCACTGACACATCAGGGGCCGGAGGTGGATTGTCGGCCGCACTGTGTGGCAGTGACGCATCAAGTGCCGGAGGTGGAATGTCTGCCGCACTGTGGGGCACTGACACATCAGGGGGCGGAGATGTGGATGGTGTAGGAGCAGCAGCATTCATCTGCGCCAAGCCTTGTGGCAGCAATGCCATGATGAGGATCTGCAGGGCATGGAAGATCCCAGCCACATCTTGCTGATGTGCAGCTGTGGCAGCCATCCTTTCCGCCTCCATCCGCACCGAGTCCTCCATGAGCCTCCGCATGTGTCCCAACTCACGGCTGAGATTGCTGGAGCCACTCTGACTAGACAGGTGTTCTTGTCTCCGAGTCATGACTCCAGCGATGTCAGCCATGGGTCGTTGGAGACCATGGAGCGGACTGTGGGTGTCTGTTAGGGACTGTAAGTGGTCCCTGGTGGGACGTAGACACCCATGGATGGCATCAAGTTTGGCTGCCATGAGGTCGAACCCCCACCCGCACCTGCTCAGCCATCTCCGTCTGGCCCTCCAACACACGGCGTTAAAATGCCATGTGTTGGTCGTTGGGATCCTGGGAGACAGCCGGGGTGGTGGGTGCTTCCTGCTGTGTGGTCTGTGCAGGGGGTGGGGTCTCCTCGATGCAGCTGGGCTGCCCTGCTCCTGGAGGTGGGGTGCTGAAGCTGTCCATGAGCTCTTGGAGGGCATCAGTGTTGAAGGTAGGGAGGTCCTGCTCGTCATCAGTGAGGAGGTGTTTGGTCTGCTCTGCAGGAGGTGATGTTTCTCCCTCTGCAATGTAAAAGGGGAGATGCAGTTTAACAGTGTGTTCCATGTATGTTCACGCATTGGCCAAGTTTCCAAACAGACTGCATGACAATGTACATTGTGACTGTTTAGGAGGAGCTGCCTATTTGAAGCGGGACAGTGGACATTTGTGCACCATCAGGGATGTGGGGTTGTACTTGTCCATTATCATGTCACAGTTTCCTGCTATGCCAAATGTGATTGGCCAGTTTCTACACACAAGCGGCAGCAGTTGTGTTCTCTGTTCTGTTGTGAAAGTGTTGCAGTTTGTACCACATTGTTGTCAATGTTGATGTGCTCTGATTCTTCTGTGTGTGCTGCATTGTGGGAGAGTCGCCCCTGCAGCTCAGACTTTGCTTGGCCTTCTCCCTTTCAGGCGGTGTCCCTTTCACTTCTGTGCTTATGCAGTGCTGAGATGTTGCATACTTGGGTAAATTGGGCTCTTGGTGGGAGTTGGGACTCTTGGGCATGGTTTGTCCGCAGATGTCTTGTTGCCGTCAGGGGTTGTTTGTGCACGTGGATGTGTCAGTGTGTGACGTGCTCCTTTCCGGATGTGGACCACACTCAGCCACCTCGGTGTCGTGGCGTGCAACATGTCATGATGAGTGGCCTGCAGACATGCTCATCGTCATGCAGTGTCACTTGCATTGTCAGTGGGGCTCACGGATCCGCAGCTTTGCTGGGTTCAGCACATGTGCATGTGTTTGTTGTGAGATTGGTGATGTGTGGAGAGGGCCCCCTCTGGGCACATTGTGGACGGGGAACTACTTGCTGTTTCTATGTGTGCTGCAGTATGGCAAGGAGATCAGGGACATGATCCAGAGTCATTGTGGTTGTGCAGTGTGCTATACTTAATTGTGCATGTGAGCCATTGTGCCCATCTCCCCCGTCCCCCAGTCCCTTGTGGTTACTCACCCTGTTGCTGTTGTGTCAGGTCATGTTGAGCAGTGTCCGGTCCCCCGACTCCTGCCACCGTCTCCACACTGATGACTGTGGACACCATTTCCTCCATCTCATCCAGCTCCTCCTGTGGTGCAGGGCTCCCACCCCCAGTCTGCATTGCTACTTTGCGGTTGTTTGCAAGTTTCTGCTTGGTTTTGCGCTTCACATCATTCCAGCGCCTCTTGACTTCGTCCATTGTCCTCCTCAGCACTCCGACTGCATTCACCTTGTCCACGATGGACTGCCATGTTCCATTTTTTGTTGCCAATGACACAGTGGAGGTGACGAACAGTTGTTGATGGTGTTCTGCCACCTCCGTAATCTGGATCCTGTTTTCCTGCGGACTGAACCGCGTCTTCCTCTTCTTCTTCTCCTTGCCCTTCCCTGACCCCGAGGTCCCAGGCTGGTCCTCCGTGGGGCTTGTGGGGTTCGGGTTGTCCTCTGTACTTGCTCCGGCTGCCTCCATTGTGCTTCACAGTTGTTATGTTTTTTGTTTTTTTCCATTTTTTTGCTGCTTTTATGGTGCTGCTTGTCACGATTTTTCTTTCGCGGTTGGGCCCATCGCAACTTTTTTCGCATTCGGGTTTCCTTTTTTATCGGCGTTATCGGGAAACTATCGCATGTTACCGCCGTGTTGGGAATACGACGTTGACACAGTTATTTTCCCATGATAGACGGCGATATGGAAAATTGCGTTAGCCTATCTTGGCGATGTTTATCGCACGTTCTTGTGAATATCCCCCAAACTTTGTGATTCATTGAGTGACACCTTTGTTTTACTTTGCACACTATCACGGCCCTGATCCGGAGTTTAGGTGTTATTCATCGCACTTGATAAATAACGATACCACTTGGGACTTATTTATCGGTGCAATAAATAACACCTATTACGAGTTGGTGGCAAACAACAAGCAGTGCTTGGTCTTTAATGCACCAAAATCCGCATGATACAGTAAATGCGGTATGCTTTTCTCCCATTAAATTTAACAATAGTTGAGGTATAATTATCGGATGTGTTTAATGATGAGGCGTCCCCCACGTCTAGAGGAGGGGTGCCCTTAGTAGCGCCATGGGACCGAGCTCCCATTGGGGGTCGGTAAGGAGGGGGTATGTCGGTGACGTGAAGGGGTTGGGATGGACCTCTGACGAAACAAAACCGAATCCTAAGTTTAGGGTATTTAAGGCAGTGCCTTAAGGGACTCATCCTCTTTGTCTCCCTGGACCTTGGATGCAGCTGCAGGAGCGTCGGCAAACGGCGACAGTGCCTGACGCGGGAAAAAATTGTAGCAAGGTGGGTTCGGGGGGGCCGTGGCGTAGGGTTGTTTATATGCATGCATAAGTATAAAGATGTTTGAGTCAAGGGTCCGGTGCTGTTTGGCAGTTGCTCACCGGGTTCTTCGGTCCTCCTCCCCTGGCATCGTTCTGAGGCAGGGGAGGGCAACTTGGAGCGTATACAGCTCCGATATCCAGGAGGGGGTAGTGTTACAGCTCCGATACCGGGGATCCACCGTACTAATATGGTGCTTACCGGAAGGTTACTGAGGATTAAAGCAGGCTCGGCTGCGGCTGAGTTTACTGGATTGGTGCAACCGCAGTCCCATATCGGCCACGATTTGGTCCGTCATTCCTCGTCAGGGAGGGGGTTGGGCCCACCATAATTCCTAATAGCGAGGCGCCGGATGTATGTCGGGGAAGGGGTGGGCCTGCCCCCGCCCTGCCCATATCCGGGCACCGTGGCGTCACTTCCGCTTTGGCCGCGCAGTGCTCACCGGAAGGGTACTGAGTGGCGCTTCCGGCTCGGCCGCGGCACAGCTTGCTGCCAGTTTAATAAAAGCATAGTAGAAGGCCCGCAAATGGCGTGAGCTCCCGCCGGCCCGCTAATGCGAGGGGCAGCGTTGAGGGCCATTATGAAGGCACTTTTCAATGCGAGGGGGGGGTGCTCTGACCGGGTGCATTACAAGGTGGGGTAAGCTCCCGCCGGCCCGCAAATGGAGTGAGCACCCGCCGACCCGCAAATGAGAAGGTCAGCATTTTGATGAGGAGCATAGTTGCGTTATGAAGGAATTTTTTCATTGCGGGGGGGGCTCTGACCGGGTGGCATAAACGGCAGGGATCAGCTTGGTTATAATTCAGTGGCACAAGCTTTTGGTGCTAAAGTATTTGATCTGGCAGCCTTTTCATGGGACTTATTAGTGGTCTAAAGCTGCTCATGATATGGTTTTTTTAGGGCTCGGTTAGTAATGTTTTTATTGGTCAGAAGCCTAGCGGCGTTCTGGAAAAGTAGCTAACATTGTAATTCAAATATGATTGGTTTGTAGGTGCGTTTAAACTGCATATGGTTCAGTGGAATGTAAGGGTTCACAAATATCCCTGACCTTGTGGCGGGGGGGTCCCTCCACGCAATAAAAAAAATATATAGAAGATCCTATGAAGGCTTCACTGTGGCCAGATTCGCCTACTGTAGGCCGGGTTAAGTTGTAGCGCTGGCACCCCATCCTGTGATCCTGGGCATATCAATTGATCTCTTGGGGCCTGTTATACATATTAATGCACTTATTACTCTGCAACACACATGTTTAATGCACCTATTGCTCTTCAACACACCACTATGTTCTTGGTGGTGGATCATGCGTGACACAACGGGGGTGAGGTCCATGTCCATCCAGTGGTTAGGTGGTGCGGAGTTTTGCACAATGTGGGGGAGATTGGCGTTTAACATGTTGTGTTTTTTGTGTTTCTGGTTAGCAGGTTCAAAGCATGGCACCTAAGCGTGCACGCCCCAATTCTGGAAAAGCTGCGACCCCGGAGGATTTCCACGCACTAAACGAGCTCTGGAAGGCGGCTAAGCGGCATGGCATGGAGGCAGCGCTGCAGAAGCTGGCGGGTGAGCCGGTGCAACAGCCAGAAAGCAGGGCACCGAAGCGGCAGAGGAAGGTCCCGGTTCGATATAGGGAGGGGCAGCAGGACAAGTTGCGCTCTCAGCCCGAAGCAGTAGCCACTGTGGGGGGTGAGTCGAATGCTCAGGGCATGGCCGCCCACAGCTCGGATCAGGCGGTGCATGGGCCTGTGCTTAACATGACTGTGGCACGGTGGGGCAGAGTATTATGGCAATCTCCACAACAAAAGCATCTGTGGGGACCCCACAGGTGGGGGAGCACCAGTAGAGGCACAAGCGGCAGGTAGCACTGCGGCCCGCAGCACTCGGGGGGTATGGCAGGACAGCCAACGCAAGGGCAAGGGGTGCCGGCGGGGGCTCAAGTGGGGTTGCATGCAAATGGGACTTCTGTTGGCCACCAGGCCCCCGGAGTTTTTGGGGGGCTCCGGTTCCACCACCACCCGGATCCGTCACAGTAACAGGACCGCAAGGCACGGCGGCGGCACAAGTATGGGCACAAACTGGTGGGACGCCAGTGACGGTGGGGCTGGGAATAGCGCAGCCTTCGACTGCGCTGACGACAGTGGGGACGGGGGCAGTTCAGGTGCCTCCAGTGGTGACACCATTGATATTTGGGTCTACATCTCTGGTGCTGGCTCCATCTTCAGCAATTTCATGGCACGTTCCATCCGAGACGAGGGAAAAAATTCACAGGGGGGAATTTGTGAATGTTTTTGATTTGATCAATGCAGGGGTGGTCCCAAGCAGGCCTAGAACGGCTAAGGAAGGCGATTCGAAGTCTAAATCGGTGTGGGTGGAGTGGTCCTTGCGGAATTGGGTAACAGGGTTTTCCATTTATGCGGAATCCTGACTGAAAAAACACCACCGTTAGCCCCACAGTTGTTTGGGTACATGTCCCTTATTCACGGTGCGGCATCCGAATTCCAAGGGTCGGCGTGGATGCAGTACGACACAAAATTTTGGCAGATGAAAGCGGTTAGGCTGGAGATAGCTTGGGACCAGAGAGAAATCAACATTTAGCATGCAGAGTTCAATATGTCTAATGCACCTGGGAGGGCGGTTCAATCCTTTCAATTCAGCAAAAGTTTGGGAGACAAAAAACTGGCCTGTTGGCAGTACAACAAGAAGGAATGTAGCAAAGGGGGAGCCTGTAATTTTAAGCACATCTGCTCTTTCTGCGGGGGGCAAGGACATCCAGAGTTAAAGTGTTTCAAAAGGCAAGACAAGCAGAGGGAGCATACACCCTTTAAGAGCCTACTGCCAAAGCAATAGTAAAAAGCGCCCTTCCCCAATTCGCATGCACGTCCTCACACACCTGCTCAGTAGATACAATAACGACAAGGAAGCTTACATGCTTTATCACGGTTTCAAGGACGGTTTTCGCATTCCTTCCCGCGCACCCCCATCATCAGTCCCACCAAAGAATCAGCAGACAGTTCTGCAACAACGGGAGTTGGTCCGGGAAAAGATTAGGAAGGAGGTGAACGCGGGCGGGTAGCGGGTCCTTTTAGTGCGCCACCATGTGAATCCTTGGTATGCTCACCCCTCGGGTTGGTTCCTAAAAAAGAGTCGGGAAAATTCCGTTTAATACACAATCTATCTTACCCCGCTGGGTTGTCAGTAAATGAAGGGTTGGACCAGGCGCTGTGCACAGTGTGGTACACCACTTTTGATGAAGCTATTGCAAAATTGCAGAGATTAGGTAGGGGGGCTCTTATGGCCAAGTCTGACATAGAGTCTGCTTTCCGCCTTCTTCCCGTTCACCCTGAGGATACGTGCTTGCTGGGTTTCACTTTTGAGGGTCAGTACTTCCTCGACTTGTGTATGCCCATGGGGTGTTCCATAGCCTGCTCAGTATGTGAGACATTCAGCAGATTCCTGGAATGGGCAGTAAAGGATTTGGTGCTGTCAGACAATGTGGTGCATTACCTAGACGACTTCCTGTTCATGGGTCCCCCGGGTGATCGGGCATGCGGGTGGGCACTGCGAGGTTTCCGTCAGCTTGCTCAGGCGTTGGGGGTTCCATTGGCCGAGGAAAAAACAGAAGGCCCCACCAACCGGTTTGTGTTTCCTGGGGATTGAGATTGACTCGGTGGCGGGGGAGTGTCGGTTGCCGCAGGAGAAGGTGAGAGCATTCAAGGATGCAGTTAACGTCTGTCTATCTGCCAGGAAGGTTACCCTTCATCAGCTGCAGGTGTTAGTGGGCCAATTGAACTTCGCCTTGAGAGTGATTCCCATGGGGAGAATTTTTTCAAGGAAAATAGCGAGAGCGATGTCCGGCCTACGGGCTAAGCACCACCACACAAGGTTGTCTGCGGAAGTCAGAGAGGACCTAGAGACATGGAGGGAGTTCCTGGATAATTTCAATGGGACACTACTATGGCAGCAACCAGCGCGTAGCAACAGAGAGGTAGCCCTCTATACCGATGCAGCGGGCAGCATTGGTTTTGGTGCTGTGTTTGGTTCTAGGTGGTGCATGAAGCATTGGCCAGCGGAGTGGGTGGTGTCTGGGCTCACACGCAATGTTACTTTTCTGGAATTGTTTCCCATTATTGTCGCCCTATACATCTGGGGGGCTTCATTAGCAAACACCAGAGTAGTCTTTTGGTCGGACAGTATGTCTGCAGTCATGGCCATTAATAATCAGAGTGCGAAATGTGGTTTGGTGCTGCGGCTGCTGAAGACTCTTATTTGTCTGTGTCTCTTGCATAACGTGCATTTTTCTGCCAAACATGTTCCCGGTGTGGAAAATACAGTGGCTGACTCTTTGTCTCGATCTAAGTTGGCAGAATTCCGGGCACGGTGGCCGCAAGCGTACGAACTGATGGCGGAGTTTCCAGAGGAGCTGTGGAGGCTTGGTGCCCCATTGCGGCAGACCTAATTGCAGAAGCACTGGCACCCCAGACAAAATGTATGTACGAGAGGGCTTAGGGGGTGTACAGCGCAACGTTCAGTTCAAGCATGGAGCAAGATAGATTCACACCAGAAGGAGTGCTGGGTTTTCTGGTGGAGCAGAGAGGTCAGGGGAAGTCACTGTCGTTGGTGCGCAGGCAGTTATCTGCCATCGCCTTCTTTGCTGGGTTAAGCGGAGTCAAGGATCCCACCAAAGACTTTAGGGTGCGCAAAGCCATCAGGGGTTGGGAACGCATGGTTCCGGGTGTACAGGACACTAGGCGACCTATTAATTTGGAGAGGTTGGGTGGACTTGTAGAGACCCTTCCGCATGTCTGCCGGTCTCAATATGAGGTAAAGCTATTTAGTTTTGCATACGTGCTCGCCTTCTTTGAGGTGTTGCATATCTCCGAGTTGGTGGCCGCATAAAAAAATGCTGAAGGGGGTTAGGCCTAGCGGATGTCATTCTGGAAGGCGGGACTATTCATATTATGATCCAGGGGTCAAAAACTCACTCACTTGGGAAGGGTGCATGGGTAACGTTGCACGCGGTGCACCACGCCGCATGTTGTCCAGTACGGTTGGCAAGAGAGTACCTTAATGGGCGCCCCGGGATGGCCTCTTCAAGGCTTCTAGTCCACAAGGATGGGATGCCAATGACAAGATACCAGTTCACTCAGGTGTGTAGGAAAGCGCTGGTCTACCTGGGCGAGGATTCAACGCAGTTTAGCTCCCATTCCTTTCTCATTGGGGCGGCCACCACAGCAGCGGCAATAGGACTGCCAGCAGAAGCAATAAAACGGGTGGGGCGTTGGCGGTCAACATGTTTTGAACGGTATGTTCGGCCAAGTCTGGTTTAGTGGGTGGAAGGATGCCCAGGGTGCTCCTCTGTCATACCCTTAACAGTGATTCTCTCTCTGTTTCAGTTGATTCCTGCGAACCGGTGCTTGTATGTTGGTGTGGTCACTCCTTGATTCTCAGAGCAGAGCAGCAATTTTGTGGGTCCAGTTTGGAGGCAGCGCAAGGGGCTGCTGGGTTTGTACACCATTGGATTGGGGTGCCAGGTCTTAAATTGCAGGATCTGTTCTGCAGGCTGCAGCAAGCTATAGTATCCAAATCAGTGCCTCGCCCGGACATTCTGGTTATTCACGCTGGCGGGAATGACATGCTGACTCTAGGCAGGCGAGGGGTGCAGGAGGCCTTGTTTCCGGTCTTGGCAAGGATTAAAAATGACCTACCGACAACGGCAATATTGTGGTCTGAAGTGATACCGCGGTCGGTTTGGGTTGGAGGGGATTCAGTGAGGGCCTTGAATAAATCCGTGCACAAGTTGAACGGTTTGATACATAAAATCCTGCGGGGGTCGTCTTCCATGGGTACAATTCGACACAGGTTGCTCCATCCGAGGCGAACAGAGTTCTTCCAACACCATGGAGGGCATCTGTCGGATGAAGGGTTACAGTTATTTCTTCACACTACACTGGGGGCTATTTTGGAGCACGGTCAGCGTCGGGGGGGGGAGGGCGAGTGCGCCGGGGAGCTTCTCACCTTGTGGCGGAGCGCTGACAGTTAACAACAAAGGGGAGGCACAACAATGGTTGTTCAGTGACTGGAGGGACCCCAGGAAGGGGTAGGATTGCAGTGTGCTGTAGGTTGGTGGGGAGGAGGGACTGGCCTGACAGTGGTCCTCGACTCTACTGCCCTAACCTGCCACTTATGGACTGAGGTAAATCTTGGGGAGGCTGCCTTTGTTCAGGTACCCCCGGAGGGCCGGTGAGATATGCGGTGCCCTGGATTTCAAGTTGGAATTTCAAGTTTTGTAACTGTGTGCTGTATCGAGTTGGGGCCTGACGGCGCAATGTGTACAGCTGAGCGTTCAAGTGTATGGTCACTTGATACAATGGCGACTGTAATGTCAATTTTAATTCCTTACTGCCTCGCCATGATGATGACGCTAGTGTGTGATGCCATGTATAATCTTATATATATCCAAGTAGGATACTGAGTGTGATGCTATGTATAATCGTATATATATATCCAAGTAGGATACTGGTTCTCTCCTAGTGGATTATGGAGAATTTCCTGATTTGATGTGAATAAATTCTACGCCTTGGACAATATAACCTGGCCTTGAGAATTCTTGGGCATATTAACATATTTGGGCATGGCAGTGTCGGGGGCGGAGAAGGATGATGGGAAGTGTGGGGTTGAGAGAGAGAGTCATGTAGTGCGCGCACTATACCTATCAACTCGGAATTCCGACCTGTGCGTTATCAGGGGTTTACGTACGGGCCGGAATATACCAGCCAACTCGTAATCAGCTTGCAATTGGGTTTCCTGGTTTATGGGTGTATTCAACCATCCAAGCACAGGTAACTGTTTAAAAGAAAGTATAAAAATTAAACCAATAGAAACCTTGCAAGATAAAAAAAAACACATTGCCATGCATTATGGATAAAAAACAACGTTCATATTTTGTTACTTTTATAGTTTACATAACATAAATATGAATAGCAAAACATTCAGTAAAACATAAACTGACACAACATTTTCAAAAATAGGATGAAGGAAAGCATTACCTGATATTAAAGAAAAGGGGCTTGTATGGCACCAGACACACTCCTCTACTAAGCCCTGCCTTTCAATGCTGCTCTACCCTCAGGTTCCAATGGGGCCAGCGAGGAAGGCTCTATTCGATCCTAATTCGACCTGGAGGTTTTGTACCTTTGCTTTAGCGTGATGACTCCTTGCTGCTGTTAGTAGTAGTAGTAGTATAAAACCATTAACCAGACTAATGTGGTTGATATGAATGTTTACAGGCATCGGAGCGCATACGTGCACACGCACTCCCGTCTTATGCATACCGTCAAAAGGCCACCTTTTCGTTCTATAAGTAATTTCGGGGCATATTATCAAGGGCTTTATCGCCGATTTAGCGGCACTTTTTGCCGCTAAATCGGCAATATTTTTAACGCCCTATTAGCAAGCTGTCGCTAACAGGCGTTAGCGACAGCTTTTAGGAGTTAGAGGCCGGGAATTACATCGCCTTGCATGTCAGCGATATTTATCGCTAATGACATGCAAGGTAGGCGTTCCCCACTAAAAGCGACTGTAAACAGTCGCTAACACCACTAACCCCTATTATCAAGGCAGGCGAAGCGATAAAATAAATTACGCTAAGTGCGATTATCGCTAGATTTTAACACCTGCTACTGACTATGACTTACCTGTTTAAGGTATAGGAGGTGGATTCTAATGCTGAATCCACCTTAGCGTTAATGCAAGAATATCGCTGGTTTTCCAGCGATATTCTAACATTTTACGCTATACGCTGGAAATATTATCGCTATGGAGATAAACCTTACTAATAGGGTGTTATCTCAGCTATATTTTCCAGCGATAGGCGGCGTTAACAGGATTCGCGCTAAGCGCGTTTAGCGATAAATATCGCTATTCCTTGCTAATATGCCCCAATATTTCTTTATTTTCCTTGCATGGAGGAGTGAGGCCGAAATATGAAGTGGAATGTTTAACTCTAACTTAAAGCATAGTTCATTTCAGAACGTGGTCGCTGTAACTGCATTTGTTTTACTTGAATAGGGTGCCTTCTTTCCAGCCACTGTCATGCCATTTAAAAAATGGTTGCTCTCTTCCTCCAACGTGGTTTGAGTCAGTTTCTAATGATAGTCTAGAAATAGACCTGCAATTCTACCAGTGGGGATTTACCATCCTTCCGTATAATTAAAGGACTTCACCGGTGCAATAACTATATGTTTTCATTCAGTCGCGTCATCCGGAAAAAAGTAGTAACATTAAATGTGGTCAACGCAAGTCATTAGTAACATAAGTATTCCTCTGCAATGCAAATATATATTTTATGCTATTTGTTGCTTTGTAAAGCGCTGCAACCCACAAACCGGTGGCCCCAGATTTCTACGATGAAGGCATTACATTTGAAAAAACACAAAGATCTGACATTTACCTTTCTGTGGAGAGGCAAGAAGGTATTTTCATCGTGCCTTTTTCTGTTCTTGTCAAAATCTTTGTTACACGCGTATGGGTGGTGTCTTATCAATGTATTCTCCGTGTTATCAGCTCAGCTGACATGTTCTGCTACTTTCGTTATCGATTGCCTGTGCCTTCAGAATCTAGTAATTTGCTTGGTTGACAGTTCCGGGACCCCCTTGTTTACCGTCCCTCCAATCTGTAGGGAGGCATACAATGGCAAACAATCAAAACATCAAACACAAGCTACTAAAAAGGTCAAAACGATGCAGCAGATGAACTCCTTGGAGTGCAATGAAACACTTTTGTACGGATGGTGCAAGCAAACAGTATGGATCGAGTCACAGCCAAGCGGCACAGAATCTCAAGTGGACCAAGAGTCAATCATAGATATAAAAAATATAAGTAAAGCCAAAAAGAAAACGAGGGGGCAGATTTACAAGCCCCAAGCGCTGCCAGTATGTCACTTTTTGTGACGCACTGGCAGCGCATTACACTGCCCCATATTTACAAGGACAGGAAAAGCCACCCTGCGTGGCTTTTCCTGTCCTTGTAAATACGGCCCCTTTACACGCAGCAGTTTGCGTGAAAGGTGCGTTCCATAGGTGTTGCTATGGGTGTTCCCACGCAACACCCATGGAACCAGACACATTTCCAGATTTACGAGGATTCGTAAACCTGGAACTGCGTCTGTATGCTACGCCACCCTAGGGGTGTCGTAGCGAGGCGCAACGAGGAGAAATGTTTTCATTTCTCCTCGTTTTTTTCCTCTTTTAATGCGTGCTGCATTCTACAGCACGCATTAAAAGAGGAAAATGCCTGTAGTGATTGTTTTTGTGCAGGAGGGTGCCCCTTCCTGCACAAAAACAATCTCCCCATGGTGCAAGGGTGCCTGCGCCGGCGCATGGCAGCTGTTTGTGCGCCAGCGCAGGGGAGAGCACAGGAATGCGACATATCATTGTAAATATGTCGCATTCCTGTGATCTGAAAGTGCCGCAGGGTGGCGCAGCCAAAGGGCTTGCGGTGCCACGCTGCGGCACCTTCTTGTAAATCTGCCCCCTGATATTTTGGTTGGCCGTGTGGCAGGCAAGGTGACAATTTGGGCGGGAGCAGCTTGGCGCTGCATTCCCCTGCCAGGCAGTACACCCCTTTATCGCTCCATGGGGTTGGGGACCACTCAAGTCAGCTCAACATGAATTCTATCCGTCCTGCATTATATTAACACCATATGTTTTTGATGTGTAAAATAGTAATTTTTTATTAAAGATTGCAATATAAATACATAGCTGTTAGATGTCGGTCTCTTGAAATTTGGGTGCACCAAACCAAAAATAGAGCTGTTTGATGCACCACAAATAATCACTGATCCGCGACTTGAAAAACATCTTGCCCACACAAGGGTATATTTCGTGTAAGCACAAACGGGACTTCGACTCTTGTTACTTTGTCTTGTTATTACTTTATTGTTTGATTAATAAAAATCATTGCAATGATGGACATACAAGATTAAAACCATATATCAGTCAGTTACTAAAATATTTACACGTGCAGGAGAATAAAGAGGAACGTTGAACTGAGTTTCTGTATCTTTGCTTTCATGATTTCCTCACGCTCTTTTAAAACCAACCCTGGATACAACCCTTTAGTCCATTGATAGTGTCAGATATAAATGGGGGTAATGGGGGAATTTGATATTTAACAATATAAATAGTTGTTTAAAACCTGATCAGCACCCATTAAAAATTACATAATCTCTCTAATTTCATGCTGCTTAGGTGTGAGCTGCAATAAAACCAGGAATCCTTGTGGTTAAGACACAGTTAAAACAGTGATAATTCATTTTAGTTTTAACATCGTGCTAAAAAGAGGGGCAGCCACTAGTCGTTACTAAAAGGCTACTGACAATTCCACTGATGGTTGGTTCTATTTATAAGTGGGTAAATCCCAGCAAAAAATGGTAGAAACTTTAAAATCACACAGGACATGAAACAATAAAAAGGAGCGATGTGCAAAGTACCAGATTAGGCCGCTGTCAAGTAAAGCAATATAGTAACAAGTTGACAACACAGAGGGGCATATTCTCCCGAACAGGCGATAATTATCACCAACCTAGGTTAACGCAACTTTACATAACGCCGTCTATCGCGGGAAACTAACGCTATGTTAACGGCGTATTCTCAACACGCCGGCAACAGGCGATAGTATCCCGATAACGCGTCAAATGTCCACGTTAAAATTACCGGGACAGCGATAAAAAAGGAAACCCGAACATGAAAAAAGTGGCGATGGGCCCAACAGCGATAAAAACATCAGTGATAAGCAGCGCCAGGCTTGCTATTCCCACGTCAGGCGGGAAAAATCACCATAAAAATTGCCAACATTTTTTTTTTTAAAACACAAACTACTGAGAAGCACCATGGAGGAAGCTGGAGCAAGTACAGAGGCCAACCAGAACCCCACAAACCCCTCGGAGGACCAGCCAGGGACCTTGGGGAAGGAGAAGGGCAAGGAGAAGAAGAAGAGGAACCCGCGATTCAGTCCGCACGAAAACAAGATCCTGATTATGGAGGTGATAGAACACCACCATCAACTGTTCATCACCTCCACTGTGTCATTGGCAACTAAAAATGCAATATGGCAGTCCATCTTGGCCAAGGTGAATGCAGTCGGAGTGAAGAGAAGGCAAGTGGACGACTGCAAGAAGCACTGGAATGATGTGAAGCGCAAAACCAAGCTGAAACTCGCCAACAACCAGAAAGCAGCAATGCAGACTGGAGGTGGGAGTCCAGCGCCACAGCAGGAGCTGGATGAGATGGAGGAAATGGTGTCCACAGTCATCAGTGGGGAGACCGTGGCAGGAGTCGGGGGACCGGACACTGCTCAATATGACTTGACCCAACAGCAACAGGGTGAGTAACGACCAGGGACTGGGGGGACAGGGGGAGATGGGCACAATGGCACACATGCACAATTAAGTATAGCACAGTGCACACCCACAATGACTCTGGATCATGTCCCTGATCTCCTTGCACACTGCAGCACACATAGAAACAGCAAGTAGGCCCCCGTTGACAATGTGCCCAGAGGGGGCCCTCACCACACATCACTAATCTCACAACAAACCCATGCACATGTGCTGAACCCAGCAAAGCTGAGGGTCCGTGAGCCACACTGACAATGCAAGTGACACTGCATGACGATTAGCATGGCTGAAGTCCAATTATCATGACATGGTGCACGCCACTACACTGAGGTGGCTGAGTGTGGACCACATCCGTAAAGGAGCAGGTCACACTCTGGCACATCCACGTGCACAAACAACCCCTGACGTCAACAAGACATCTGCGGACAAACTATGCCCAAGAGTCCCAACTCCCACCAAGAGCCCAATTTACCCAAGTTTGCAACATCTCAGCACTGCATAAGCACAGAAGTGAAAGGGACACCGCCTGAAAGTGATAAGGGCCAGCAAAATCAGAGCTGCAGGGGCGACTCTCCCACAATGCAGCTCACACACATAAGAAACAGAGCACATCAACATTGACAACAATGTGGTACAGACTGCAACACTCTCACAACAGAACAGAGGACACAACTGCTGCCGCTTGTGTGTAGAAACTGGCCAATCACATTTGGCATAGCAGGAAACTGTGAGATGATAATGTACAAGTACAACCCCATATCCCTGATTGTGTAGAAATGTCCACTGTCCCGCATCAAATAGGCATCTCCTCCCAAACAGTCACAATGTACATTGTCATGCAGTCTGTTTGTAAACTTGTCCAATGCGTGAACATCCATGGAACACACTGTTAAACTGCATCTCCCCTTCACATGGCAGAGCGAGAATCAACACCTCCTGCAGAGCAGACCATACATCTCTTCACTGATGATGAAGAGGACCTCCACACCATCGACACCGACGCCCTCCAACAGCTCATGGACACCCTCAGCACCCCACCCCCAGGAGCAGGGCAGCCCAGCTGCATCGAGGAGACCCCACCCCCTGCACAGACCACACAGCAGGAAGCACCCTACACCACAACTGTCTCCCAGGACCCCCACGACCAACACATGGCATTCCAACGCCGTGTGTTAGAGGGCCAGAAGGAGATGGCTGATCAGGTGCGGGTGGGGTTCGACCTCATGGCAGCCAAACTAGATGCCATACGTGGGTGTCTAAGTCCCATCAGGGACCACTTACAGTCCCTAAGGAACACCCACAGTCCGCTCCATGCTCTCCAACAAGCCATGGCTGACATCGCTGGAGTCATGACTCTGAGACAAGAACAACTGTCTAGTCAGAGTGGCTCCAGCGATGACAGCCGGGAGTTGGGACGCATGCGGAGGATCATGGAGAACATGGAGCGGATGCAGGCGGAAAGAATGTCTGCCATGGCTGCACACCAGCGAGATGTAGCTGGGATCTTCCATGCCCTGCAGATCCTCATCATGGCATTGCTGCCACAAGGCCTGGTGCAGATGAATGCTGCTGCTACTACTCCATCCACATCTCCGCCCCCTGACGTGTCAGTGCCTCACAGTGCGGCAGACAATCCACCTCCGGCCCCTGATGTGTCATTGCCACACAGTGCGGCAGACATTCCACCTCCGGCCCCTGATGTGTCAGTGCCACACAGTGCTGCTGAAACAACACCACCACCCACATGTGAGGCACATCACACATCAGAGGACGATGATGTGGATGATTCTGCCTTTGTGGTAAGAAGGAAGCGGTAGCATTCATCTCTGCCATATGGCCTGTTTCAGCTTGGTTCTGCCCTCTGCATCATGTCCTGGAACAACACCTTCCACTGTCCCCCGAGACACTCTGCGACACTCACCTTGGCCCTCGACATGGACTGCCATATTTGTTTGTTTGACACAGCAATCAGACTGCGGACTGCACTCTTCCTCTTCCGATGAACTTGTCAATCCCTAAAGGACTCTGGCTGGCCCTCCACGGGGCAACAACGTCGAGTGGGGTTTGCATGGCCATGTACAGGTCCAGCTTCAACACTCCACCGAATGTGATTAAAACATTCTAATTCACACAGATGTGTCATGTCAATGAACAAGCAGGCATGAAAGTTTGGATGAATATAGGGGCAGTGATTTAAAAAAAAGGTACTCCCTGGGAACTGATGTCAATGCGCATGTTTGACCGTGACCCAGATAGGCAGTGTGATGACTGGGAATGTGTGAACTAGCTGTGGCCTCATTGCTCCTAAACAACAATCTCGCAATTTCCCAACTTAGCCCCACGCCAATGTAGGAAATAGGGCTGTGTGTAAAAAAGTCAAAGTCAAAGTTATGTGGATGCCACAGCTCGGAGCAATGATTTGTTTGAGTGTGCAGCGGTTGGACTCCTGGGATGGTCTGTGCGTAAGTGTGAAGGTCATTCCATGCAAGAGAACTGCGAGCAAGGACTTCTGTGTGTGGGGTGTGTATACGTTGGTCTTTGGTTATCGCTGTGCGTAGTGTGGGAGTTGTCATCAGCTGCTATGGTATCTCTCAGGGGGTGCCGGGCGCATGCAATTCCAAGCTCGGAGGTGCAGATGTGCCACCGCCTACTAGTCCAGACAAAGGAGCTTTCATCCCTGATGTTAGTTTGTCATCTGCTTGCATTCTGGAAATGTGATGTGGATTGGGGGGGGGATGTCACTGCTTCGCCTTCCGGCACGGTTGAACCCTTACCAGCCATGTACGTGCCCTCATGGTCAAACTTGCATGCTCTGATGTAGCAGTGTTGTTTTGCTTCAGTCTGACAGTGATGGGTACAGGTAGCTGTGAGGAGGAGCGTGACTTGTCACCTTGCACCTATTAGCTGCCACTGTTCACTACTATTGATGGATGACATCCGTGTACACATGTGATCTGTACATGGCACATATGTCCAGGGGACACCTTGGTGTGTTGTACGCAAGGTATTCCTGCTGGCTTTTTGGCCGGTGTGCATCTCCCATGTTGCTGAGGTGTTCACTGTGCCCCCATCCCCCTTACGTCCATGTTGCTCATGTTGTTGGACTTGAGTCACAAGGGTGCATCTCTGCAACATGGTAGTTCATATTTGACCCCAAATGACACCCGCAATTTCATATTTGATCCCAAATGACACCCGCAATTTCATATTTGACCCCAAATGACACCCGCAATTTCATATTTGACCCCAAATGACACCCACAATGTCTTTTCTTGAACACCAATGACAGCCTTCATGTCATGTTTTTGTACACATGTGATACGCTGATGAGTGGAATTACATACTACATTTGACACCCTGTGATGGCATTCCGAATACGTGACACCCTGAACAGCCTCTCTGTACAGAGGTGACATACCCACCATCTATTTGCTATTTGTGAGATTGTTAGCACTTGATGTTGCCTTTACACCTGTCAGAGTGATGTGCTAATGCAGAGGATTGACATGCACACAGGGAATGTGTGTTGCAATGAACTTATTTGCACATGCTGTTCATGTGGTCATTTTGTACTGTTCCATGATTGCTAAGGACTGTCACAATGTGACGTGCTCATGCGAAGAAATTGTTAATGATTGTGTTCCTTCGGGCTATTCCTGCTGCAGCTGCAGTGGGGTGTGGTCCACCTTCCTCATATTCCTCATCATCGTCCGGTGCATCTGGCACTTGGATCCATGGGGCATTGGTGCGTACACATATGTTGTGCAATACACAACATGCAATGATCATCTTGCACACTATTACTGGGCTGTACAGGAGTCTTCCACCTGTGATGTCCAGGCACCTGAAATGTGACTTTAACATGCCAAATTTGCGCTCCACAATGCCCCTGGTGCGTTTGTGGGCCACATTGTACTGCCTCTGGGCCGGGGTGTTTGGGCCTCGGAGGGGTGTCGTCATCCACGGGCAGAGTGCATATCCTTGATCACCTGTGAGAGGTAAGTGAGTTTAGTGTAAACTGGTAGTTCTGCATGCTGTGTTGGCAGACTTACAAGTTTTGTGGTGTGTGATTTGTGTGACTTTGGGATTCATGTATGCCATTTATTGCTTCTGGCGGATGTGCGTGGTCAATGTGTATTACGTATTCTCACAGCTGCTCCTCCCTCCCCCAAGCCTATTTACTTGTGTGCGCTGCACGGTTGCATCACTTGCACTCCTACGGCACACCATTGTCATGCCTGTCTGCGCATGTCCGCAAGCCTGTCAACAACACTGTAATATTGGCCGTTGAAGGTGGGCGGCCACTTGTGTGTAGGCCTATGCTAAGGATAGGGCGGACACAGATGTGGAGTTCATTCCTGGCTGTACTCATGCTGCGATTGAGGCTAGGCCTTTGGCTTATGCTGCAGCAATGAAGGTACACACTCAACAGTTGGCATGTATGAGCCAAGACCCCAAGCGGTCTTGTGCTCCTTTATTCATCCATTCGGGCGAGCCCGCCCTCCGGGTGCATGCTACATTGCAACATTGTCGATTGAGGGCCGGGTGGCGCCGAGACCACGACAGTGACACATGCCATAGTTACTTTTGTGGCCAGACCGGAACTGAACCACTCCCAGAGCCCAGAACTGAACCACGCCCAGAGCCCCGTGCCACTCCTCACATGCCTATGCGTGCGCCGCCGCCGCAGCGCTGGGATGTCGTGCGCTTCGGAGTACGTCTCCAGACGTTCCACCCAGGCTTTCCAGAGGCCTGCCTGGGACAGGGTGGCCCCGTAACTGTGAGGGGCTCCAGTGGCGTTACGGAGGACATGCTGTTGACTGCTGGAGGCGGACTTGTGGGGTAGCTCCACGGGATAATGACTTGTGGTGCACTGAGTTAGTGGCACCTGAGGCACTGCGTCCGGCAGGGGCCTACCGCCACGTGGCAATGACTTGCGGTGCACTGAGGTAGGCCCACCTGAAGAGCTGAGCGGGTGTGCAGCCTGCAATGATGTTGTGGCCTGGAGGCTGGACGGTGACTTGCGGTGCACTGAGGTAGTGGCACCTGAAGAGCTGAGCGGGTGTGCAGCCTGTGATGATGCTGTGGACTGGAGGCTGGACGTTGACTTGCAGTGCACTGAG
Organism: Calotriton arnoldi; assembly: GCA_963921515.1. NCBI lineage: Eukaryota > Metazoa > Chordata > Amphibia > Caudata > Salamandridae > Calotriton > Calotriton arnoldi. The sequence goes on along the minus strand of CAWUFW010004833.1, from coordinate 80,763 downwards.
GTAGTGGCACCTGAAGAGCTGAGCGGGTGTGCAGCCTGCGATGATGTTGTGGCCTGGAGGCTGGACGGTGACTAGCGGTGCACTGAGGTAGTGGCACCTGAAGAGCTGAGTGGATGTGCAGCCTGCGATGATGCTGTGGCCTGGAGGCTGGACGGTGACTTGCGGTGCACTGAGGTAGTGGCACCTGAAGAGCTGAGCGGGTGTGCAGCCTGCGATGATGTTGTGGCCTGGAGGCTGGACGGTGACTTGCGGTGCACTGAGGTAGTGGCACCTGAAGAGCTGAGCGGGTGTGCAGCCTGCGATGATGCTGTGGCCTGGAGGCTGGACGGTGACTTGCAGTGCACTGAGGTAGTGGCACCTGAAGAGCTGAGCGGGTGTGCAGCCTGCAATGATGCAGTGCGCCTGTTGGGCCGGACTGGAAAGGATTTGTCTGTTAGCCTGCTGGACCGCAGTGGAGGCTGGAGGGAGCAGTCAGCACACACAGAACTCCGCGGTGCCGCAGGGTGCGCTGGGGGCCTGTTGCGCGGAAGCCAGCGATCGGCTGAGGAGGCTGCCAAGATCGTAGGCCTCTGCCCTGAAGATTGCACCAGCACATGGTGGGCCCTCTTGGAGGCACGCCGGTGGCGACAGGTGAGCAGTGAGGCCTGGGTGCACAGGGGCGGGCAATCACCGCTGGGCGCCGGATGGGTCTGGGGACCAGCGGGCTGGGGTGCAGCAGGCACACAGGATCGTGCAGGCACCACCCGTCACGGCGGCGGCCTCGTGGCAGGGTGAGGGGCACCACCCTGGCAGACACGCCCCTGCAGGCAATGACGAGTTGTGCGCCGGGTGGCGTGTGATGAAGGCTCCTCGTCACCGGTGTTAATTTGGCCGATGAAGGAGGTCGACCACGTGTGTGTAGGCCTATGGTCAGGGTATGGTGGACACAGAGACACACGCAGTAGTTACTTTGGTGGCCATCCGGGAAGTGAACCGCGCCCAGAGCCCCGGGCTATTTATTCACACTCCTATGCTGGACTGGCGTACGCCGGCCCAGCCCACTACGCTTACGCTTACAGGGGGGGGGCGACATAGCTACATGTCCAAGGTCTTCCCCACTGCCTGAGGCAACATGGTTGCGTCCACTGTCCACAACACTACACACACCAGCTGAATGTCCACATGGACATGTCTGTGCTCTGCATACTCATGACTGTCCAGCACATCACCGCCACACTTGGCATTGTGCACATTCTTATTCATGGGTCACTTGCCTCCTTCGCACATTCTTGGTTCCCACCTCTCCCCACATACTGCAATTGTGTGGCAGAGGGGCTATGCCTTTGTGGGTGGTTTGTCTACATGTCTGGCCCCTGTTACCACAGTTACTTGTGTTGTCGTGTCTGGTAGGTGGGCATGTTGGTTGGCATGTTGTATGTGATTTTGTTACGTGTGCATTCCCACAGTTGTGAGTTGTATGATTGTGGAGTTGAGGTGTGTGGTGTGTTCCGTTGGTACTTACCAATGAGCAGTCCATTTCCATAGGTGCCATCCTGAAAGTGCTGGTTGATGATGGGCTGTCGGAAGATGTAGGAATCATGCACACTGCCTGGGAAGTTTGCGACGACATTGGTGAACAGTCCCCGGTGGTGCACTATTGCCTGCACATCGATGGAATGCGTGTGCTTTCTGTTGCGGTAATTGTGTGCAGTGTCGGCAGGGGGCACAAGTAGGACATGTGTGCAGTCAATTGCCCCCAACACGTGCGGGAAGCCAGCTATGGCGTAGAAGCCTTGCTTGGTCCCCAGCTGTTCCTGCGCAGTGTGGGGGAAGTGAAGGTGCTGGGGTATCAAGCTGATGATGGCATCCAAGACAGGTGTGAGGAACTTTGATAGGGCTGGCTGTGAGACTCCTCTGACTCTGGCAGTTGTTGGTTGGAAGGTACCAGAGGCCAACAAGTGCAGCACAGCCAGCAGCTTTCTCTGCGGAGGGATGTTGGTTGTCCGCTGTGTTGGTACCGTCAGCCTGTGGGCAATGTGGGTCAGGATGCAGAGGATGGTTGTCCTTTTGAGCCTGTAGTGGGCAATAACTTTATCTGGCGTTAAGTCTCTGAGGCTGGTGCGTTTTCGGAAGGTCAGCTGTCTTGTCCTGCGCTGCCTCGGTGGTAGTCCGGGGGGGTGTGGTCCGGGGGGGTGGTCCTGGTGGTGGTGCGGTGGGTGTTGTGGCCCTCTTGGCTCTCCAAGCTGCATGATTAGTAGCTCCATGGCATGTGTTGGTCTTCAGATGTGGCTATGGGCTGGGCTCCCTTTCTACTGCAGGTTTTCGTCCTACTTAAGACCAGAAAAAAGCAGGTCTTAAGTTCCTGCTGCTAACGTGCCTTATCGCATGTTTTAGGCCTTCATCGCCAATCTGGCTGGTCTTTGTGAATATCGCGAAGTGGTGTTATCGTGGGTTTTTGCACGGGAACGCCTACTTTGCATATGATTAGCGTTAGTTGTCACTGTCAGCCTTGGCGATGTTTTTAGCGGCAGCTATCGCAGGAAAACTGACGATATGGGCTGTTAGCGCAGGCTTGTGAATAGGGCGATAAATCTATCGCCACTTTCATGGCGGTTAAGTGCCGCTAAATCGGCAATCAGTCCTTGAGAATATGCCCCAGAGTGTTTAGTGCTGCCCAGTGCAAATTAGCAATGATTGACTCACTGGCTCTCACAATTTTTAAGCCTTATTATTACGACTCTAAAAAAACTACATGAAACCGGCCAACTTGCATCAGTCATGCTTGTCCGGTGTTACCCATGGGATAGAAAGTATGGCAGTCGAAAAAAAAAGTTAATTTGAAAGGAATCTGAACTGAGGACGTAACATTTGGCAGTATGCAGTGGCTCAAATGAAAAAATCCTTTACAATCAAGATGTACCCACAGGTTTCCCATATCATTGTTTTAGTAACAAATTATATTCATAAAACCACCATTAATAGTGGAAAGTCACAGGAAGATTGAGGTACAAGCCATATTGGATTAAAGGACTTTTTTGGGTACAGCACTGTTTAATACATTGGAAGGGCACGGCCACGAGTATTTCTCAGGTGATATCTGCCCTGTGTTTACAACCCACAGCAGCCTCACAAACCAAAATCCATTGTGGGACTCGGGGGGAGCTGGATTATTGTCAGAACTCCAACACAGCCTGCAACACAACACACAGGCCCAGATCCTACAAGTCTCTTCATTGGTCCTGGAGACTGGTCCATAAGCAATCCTTGGTATCCAGCCTCCACAGTGCAGTGTCTGGCTATACCCCAGTTAGCATCCTCTGACCAAACATTGACCAACATGTAACTTCCTATGGGCCCATTTTACAGCACGATGGACCTACCTAACAGCCACGACCGCTGCAGGTAAGAGCGGTGGGGCCAGGTGAGGGGGGATTTCGAGAGATGGCCACAAGGGAAAATTAAATAAATAATTAATTTTCCCTTGTAGTCGTCTCTCGAAATCCCCCCTCACCTGGCTACACTGCCCCAACGCTCTTACCTGCAGTGGCCACGACTGCTACCTACATTCAAACACATTTTAACATTGCATGTATGCTCATAGGTCATGTTTGTTATAGACTATTAGAAAATAGGCAGACTTTAAAATGCTGACCATAATATGTAGCACTCAAGAACATTACTCTATTAACCTAGGCCTGCGTGCCTATTACCAGCAATACAGTAAGGCTGGCAGGGGAACGAGCCAAGCGGTACCTCTGTGGATGATTCTCCTTCCACTCCGACCAGTGGGGCCCCCTATGCCCCGAAGGCACGTAACCTGGCAGCGGCCTTCTTTCGCGTGGTGCAGCTGTGAGTGATACAACAGAAAACGTCGGAGAGCTCTCCCGGTCTTGGGTGGTTGACTTGGGAGGGAATGGTATCTTGACTCCCCTCGCTCTGTGCTGAGCCATTGCGGTGTGTGCCAACCCAGGAGAACAAGAGAGGAGGAGGAGACCTCACCCGGTCCTCCCCACGATCCCAGAACCCAGGCAGCTGCCAGCTTTCTGGCTATATCACTGCAACTCCAGACCCAAGGTAGGGGCAAAATGAGGAGGGGAGGCGCCCTCACTGCCCACATGGGCGGAGGGACCTCACCTAGCAAGAGGGCAGGCTGCCAGCGACCACACCAGGATCTCCTTTCTTGACCACTGCGCTCCTCACTTGCACCGCACTGCCGGTGGGCCTCCTTCCCTGGTCCTGCTTAAAGAGGGATGTTAGCCTTCTCCTCAGGCCGCCAGCAGTTGGGCAGAGCCACGCCCACTGCTAACGTTGGCGGTGATCCCTCGGTCCTTTCCTTGCCACTCTCTGGGCTTTCCTCCTTACCGCTGCAGCAGTAATGATCCTTTGTACAGGGATATGCCTTGGCACGGCTGCTCCCTCTGCAAGGTTGCATGATGCCGCCCTCACACACAGGCTGATAGGGAGAGGGAGAGCACATCCTTCCCTCAAGCTCTCCCCTTCCTGGAAACCTGAGGGACAGTGCAGTGATGCACGTCCTGGGGGGAAGCCTGCACTAAACTTCTAAAACAGCGCTCCCCACATGCTGGGATGGACGTAAAAAGTGCTCCTCATTTGCTTTTCTTTTAAAAATTTAAAAAAAGGAAGAACAGTCCTGTTCTTCTCCTGCAGGAGCGGCAGCTACAGGCCAACCCTACCCCCTACACTATAGAAGAGGGGTAGTGCTCCTCACAGCTCTATAACTCTCCTTTTAGGCAGGTTTCTTTTAGATCTGGTATAGATCTATTATGAAGTCTTTTGTATCCTTTAGACTTCTAACAGGAGGCCAGCACACACAAGCCCTTGGAGATTGTTCACAAGCAGGATACCACAGCAGGGTCAAAAGAGTCAGTCCTTTCCCTCCACAACAGGCAGAAGCAGCATCTTCAGGTCAACCCACCCCTCACTCAGAAAAGGTAGCGCTCTTCACAAAGTCCTTCCGCTCTTCTTCTTGGCAGGGTCTTCTTGTTCCTTGTAGTAATCCAAAATCCTGGGACTTTAGGTGTAATACTTATACCCCATTTTGTCATTGTTCTCTTTGCTGTAAGAGTATCTGAACCCAGTCCAAACCAGTCCTTTCCTCCCTACTGCAGCAGGACCACAGGGGGTGGAGAAAGCATTGTGAAAAAGGAGACAGCCTATTCAGGTGCAAGGGCAACTCCTCCCACCACTCTAAATGCTGACCAGGTCTATTCAGGTCAGCAATGAGTCACAGAGGCAAGGCAGGGCACACCTTAACCCACCCAGTTCCTGTCTGGAGTGAATGCACATCCCAGTTCCTGTCACTCAAACACCAGACGCTGCATACACAAACAGCCAGAGGCACACAGAATGGTAAAGTAAGAAAATGCCTACCTTTTAAAAGTAAATCAAATGAAAATGGAAACTCAGCTGGGATGCACTCAATCTAAACTCAAAGTAGCCAAATTAAACCAATTTTCCAATCAATCAATCAGGCGTTTGTTAAGCGCAACTACTCACCTGTAAGGGTCTCAAGGCGCTGGGGGTGGGGGGGGGGGGTGCAGGTTCCAGTCCATCAAGGAGGGGGTCTGTTGAAGAGCCAGGTCTTGAGGTTTCTTGCGAAGATGGGAAGCGATGTTGTCTGTCTGAGGTGGAGCGGAAGGGCGTTCCAGGCTCTGGCCGCGAGGAAGGAGAAGGAGCGGCCTCCCGATCCGGTCTTTCTGGTGCGGGGGACCATGGCATAGGAGAGCTGGGCTGATCGTAGGGTCCTTTGGGGTGCGTGGAATTTGAGTCGGCTGTTTAGGTATGCTGGTCCGGTGTCGTGGAGGGCCTTGTGTGCGTGGGTGAGCATCTTGAAGGTGACTCTAGCCTCGAAGGGGATCCAGTGGAGGGTGCACAGGTGCTGGGAGATGTGGCAGTGTCTTGGCAGGTTGAGGACCAGTCTTGCGGCGGCGTTCTGGATGTTCTGTAGCTTGCGGGTGAGGTTTTTGTTTATTCCGGTGTAGAGTGCGTTGCCGTAGTCGAGTCTGCTGGTGACCAGGGCGTGAGTGACGGTCTTTCTGTGTTCGCGGGGGATCCATTTGAAGGTCTTACGTAGGAGGCGGAGTGTGTGGAAGCAGGAGGACGAGACAGAGTTGATCTGGCGGTCCATTTTGAGCTCGGAGTCCAGGATTATTCCCAGGTTGCGTGCGTGGTCCGTGGGGGTGGGTGGGTTTCCGAGGGCGGGGGGCCACCAGGTGTCGTTCCAGGCATCGGGTTTGGGCCCATGATGAGTACTTTTGTCTTGTTGGTGTTTAGTAGTAGGCAGCTGTTTTTCATCCATTTGGCGACGGCTTCCATGCCTTCTCGAAAGTTGTGTCTGGCGGTGTTGGGTTCATTGGATAGGGAGGGGATGAGTTGGGTGTCGTCTGCGTATGACACAATGTTGAGTCCGTAGGTTCTGACGATGGGGGCGAGCGGAGCCATGTAGACGTTGAAGAGTGTAGGGCTGAGGGAGGACCCCTGAGGGACTCCGCAGGTGGTTGGTGTAGGGTCCGAGAGGAAAGGGGGGAGTCTGACCTGCTGTGTTCTGCCGGAGAGGAAGGAGCGGATTCAGTCGAGGGCCTTGTCCTGGATCCCTACGTCGAGGAGTCTGAGTATTAGGGTGCGGTGAGAGACTGTGTCGAACGCTGCTGAGAGGTCGAGGAGGATGCGGGCTACTGTTTCTCCTTTGTCCAGTAGGGTGCGGATGTCGTCTGTTGCGGCGAGGAGAGCGGTTTCTGTACTGTGGTTTTTTCTGAAGCCGGATTGGGAGGAGTCGAGGATGTTGTGCTCTTCGATGAATGTGGCGAGTTGGCTGTTAATGGCTTTCTCAATGACTTTCGCTGGGAACGGGAGCAGGGAGATGGGTCTGTAGTTTTTGAGGTCGGTGGGGTCCGCCAAGGGTTTTTTCAGGAGGGGGTTGACCTGGGCGTGTTTCCAGTCGCCGGGGAACGAGGCGGTCGCCAGGGAGCGGTTGATGGTGTGGCGGAGCATGGGTGCGATGGTGTCGGCGGCTCTGTTGAAGATGTGGTAGGGGCAGGGGTCCGTGGGGGCCCTGGAGTGGATTGACTTCATTGTCTTCAGTGTGTCTTCAGTGGTGAGGGCTGTCCAGTTGTCAATCGCTGGCTTCAGGGTGTCGGGGTGGTTGGTGGGGGTTCAGTGTGTTGGTTGTCTTCGTCGAAGTTGTCGTAGATGCTCTTGATTTTGTGGTGAAAGAAGGTGCTGAGTTTGTCACAGAGGTCTTGTGAGGGAGTGATGTCAGTCGACTCGCTGGTGGGTTGGGCGAACTCCTTGATGATGTTGAAGAGTTCTTTGCTGTTGTGTGCGTGTGTGGAGATTCTGTCTTCAATCGCTTTTTTTCTCGTTTTTCTGATGAGTTGGTGGTGGGCGTTGGTAGCGTCTCTCAAGTTGTTGTGTGCTTCTGTGGATTTGGTGTTCCTCCAGGCCTTTTCGAGGCGGTGGCAAGTGCGTCTGGACTCTCAAAGATCGGTGGTAAACCATCTGGCTTTCTTGGCGTAGGTGTTGTTGTTTTTCTTGAGGGGGCTATGGTGTTTGCGCTGTCGGAGATACATCTGTGCAGGGTTCGGGCTGCGGTGTTGGGGTCCTCGTTTCCCATGATGGTTAGGGTGGAGTTGCTGAGTGAGGAGGTGAGCTGGTCATCAGTGATTCTGGTCCAGTTTCTTCATGGGAGCAGGTGCTGGTGTTTGTGGATGGTGGGTGTTCTGAAGGTGAAGTGGACGCATCAGTGGTCAGTCTACGGGAGTTCGGTGGTGTGGCTGAAGGTGATAGAGTTTCCTGTTGTGAAGAGGGGGTCGAGGGTGTGTCCTGCTGAGTGCGTTGGTTCGGTCATGATTTGGCGGAGTCCAATGTTGTGGAGGTTGTCCAGGAGGGATGTGGTGTTGGGGTCCAGTTGGTTGTCGAGGTGGAAGTTGAGGTCTCCCAGCAGGGTGTAGTTGGTGGATGCGATGGCATGTGGGGAGATGATGTCCAAGATGGAGTTGGTGAACGGTCCCCGGGGTCCAGGGGGTCGGTAGATGAGGGATACTCGGAGGGTGGTGGTAGGGCTGGTCAGTATCTTGAAGTGAAGGTGTTCCATCAGGTCTGTGGTTTCGTCGGGGAGAGTGCTCAGGCGGAGGGTGGATTTGTGGACGATGGCGATTCCTCCTACCGGGCGGGTGTGGCGGTCCTTCCTGGAGATCTTGTATCCTTGGGGAATGGTGATGGCGATGTCTGGTCCCGAGGTGGTGTTGGTCCAGGTTTCGGTGAAGAATGCTACGTCCGGGGTGGTGCTATCGAGGAGGTGCCAGATTTCGGTGGCGTGTTTGTGGAGGGATCGGACGTTGAGGAGGATGCATTGCAAGGTCTTCGATTCGGGTGTGTTCTTGCAGTCGGGTTGTGTGGGTCCGTGTTCCTTGCGGTGCTGTAGGTTTGTTGGCAGCGGTGACAGTTGAAGGGTCCGTGGGTGTCGGCTGGTGAGGCTAGCTTGCAATTGTTGTTGCGGCCTGGGTTGGGTGCGTGGAGTGCTGCTGGGTCGTAGCGTTGGCGGTGCGGAGGTCCAGAGTTCCTGGCACTGGTCGCGGTTGGGCTCGCAGATGGGCGCAGACGGGCTTGCCTGGCGCACCCGCACAGCGGCCGCCATTGAGTAGGGGTCGGGGAGGGCTGGACAGCTGGGATACGGGAGTGGGGAGGGGAGCTGGATTGGGCCGGTCGCGCTGGTCGTGCTGGGGGGAGGGGCCGCGGGGGCAGCAGCAGTGGGGAAAGCGGGCAGGAAAGGAGGAAAAGGAGGAATAAAGGAGAAAGGAAATAAAGTGGAAATAAAGCAGAAAAAGTGCAGAAATGCAGAAAAGTGCAGAAAGGAGAATAAAATGAGGGTAGAAAAAGGAGTGAAAAACAAGTGAAAAACGGAGCGAGGGAAAGGAAATAGAGGTCCACTGGACCACCAGGGATGAGGCGCAGGTAAACCTGCGGGTGGAGGAGGGCCTCGAGCACCAAACACTCAAGAGTGCAGGGGCAGGCCTCACTTAATGGTGGAGCTGCGAGGGTGGGAGAGCAATTTCACTGATAATGAGTCAGTGGTCTTGCTCCACAAGGTAATTATCTCAGGTGTGCACCCTGTGAGGAGGCTCTGGCCAGCCACCCGATTGAAAAGAGGAAGAGAGAACTTGGATAAGTGTCCTAGTCACTGGGTGCACTACCACAAATCACTATAAAAGTGTGAACAATGTAAACAACAAAATGTGGGACATATTTACCTTTTAAAAGTGGCATTTTCAAACACTGAATTTACAAACCACCTTTAACAAAAGATGTGTTAATAAATTCTGAGTTCAGAGAGCCTAAACTCCATTTATCTATTGTCTCCCTATTGAAAGCTACACATGTAAAATTTACAGTGCAGCCCCAATGATAAGCCTATGGGACAGATAGCCTTTCAATAGTGAAACACAACATACACAGTATTTCACTATCAGAAGATGTCACACACACCAGTACATGTACTACCTTTCACATACCCTGCACCCTGCCCATGGGGGTACCTTGGGCCTACCTTAGGTGTGCCTTACGAAAGGAAATAGAAGGTTTGGGCCTGGCAAGTGGGTGCACTTGCTAGGACAACATGGCAGTTCACATCTGCGAGTGCAGACACTACAGTGGTAGGTCTGAGACACATTACAGGACTACTCATGTGGGTGGCACAACCAGTACTGCAAGCCCACTAGTAGCATTTGATTTTCAGACCCTTGCACACACCGTGCACATTACTAGGGGCTGACCAGTAAATCAAATATGCCAATCATGGATAACCAATCATATCATAATTTTTACAGAGAGCATATGCACTTTAGCACTGATCAGCAGTAGTAAAGTGTCCAGAATCTGACAGCCAACAAAAGCAGGGTCGGAAAAATAGGAAGCAAATGGCAAAAGGTTTGGGGATAACCCTGTCAAAGGGCCAGGTCTAACAGTCCTGGAAACTGGTCCATAATCAATCCTTGGTATCCAGCTGCCACAGTGCACTGTCAGGTTCTACCCCAGTTAGCATCCTCTGGCCAAACCCTGACCAACTAGTAACTTCCTATGGGCCCATTTTACAGCACGATGCACCTACCTAGATTCAAACAAGATTTCACAGCATTTTGAGTTGTGCTAGGGTACAGTGGCCATCTTGTATGCAGCTCAGTAAATAAGCCACATCCATACTTAGGAACCTTCTTTTCTTTCAAAGACCCTAATCTTACCTAGTCACTCTTGATCTTCGTGATTCCTGTCTGATATCTGAAAGCTCCCTAAAAACTAGGGGGCAGATTTTTCATGGTCTTGTGTTGCCCTTGCGATATGCAAGGTGTCGCAAGGGCAATGCAATACATAAGTTAGATTTACCAAGCAATGCAAGGTCATTTTGCATGGGCCCTGTGTGGCTCGATAAATCTGGAGTAACACAAGGCAGCAAAAGCTGCTGCCTTGCTTTACTCTGCCCTGGGAAAGGGTTCCATGAGTGGAGCGCGGGTTTTCCCACCCATCCATCCTTATATTTTGGTACATTCCCAGATCCATCTATACTTATAAACCTGGTAATCTGTCAACATGCTATGCCTTCCCAGGGGAGGTGCACCAGGGAGAAATATCTTTATTTCTCCTCATTGTTTCCTCTTACTAGAACACTTTGAAAGAGGAGAAATACTCAGAGTATTGTTTTTTGTGCAGGAAAGTGTCCCTTACTGCGCAGAAACAATCCTGCCTGCAACACAGGCACCATTGCACTATGGGGCAAGGGTGCCTGCGTTGGTGCTTTGTGTCAGATTGTTCACTAGCACAGGCACAGAGCAGGAATGTACAAAAATTATATGTTCCCCTTGTTATTGTTAGTCTATTACTTAATTTTCTCAACACTTACTCCACAAACACTCACATACAATCAACACAAACTCTAAGTCCTGTTTTATGTAAAAAATGTTACATATTTTTTCTCAAATACAACAATGACATCTATTTAAAACCCAATAATTCATGATAGGAGAAATCACAACAAGTTATTCTTATATACTGAATCATTAATACATACACATGGTAATCCTCATCCTTCAGTTACATTTTTACTCTGTATATGTTTAGTTTTGCAATATAAACTGAGGACCTTGTATCACTTAGTACCTAATGCAAGTACATTCATAAATGGCACTGTTACAAAGATAACTTTAACTGTGAATCTCCACAAGAGCCTTTAAAAAGCAATACAATTGATTAAAAACCAATACAAGAAAACAAGTTGTCACAAAATAATAATAAAACCAATACAAGAAAACAAGTTGTTGACACAGCGTTTCGGTGGACTTTTGTTAATTGACACCACCTTCTCCAGGACAAGCTCGTTTTTAAAAAAAATACAATATTCTTCCTTTATTGATTTATTCTAAGGACCGTATGGGTATATCCCCAATCTTTGGGTGATAAAACACTTGCAGTGGGGATAAATCACCAGGATATTGATTGGCCGAGAATTCCTCTCCTATATTCCTTAATTCCTTATTATTTCAATCTTTTTATATCTGCTCACTCTATGAATCAATGAGCTGTAGTCGTCTTAATCTCCTAGGATAGGGTTGTCAGGTAACCCCGGGCGGGTAACTCCACTCCACCAGCGGAGTTTGCAGATTTTTGCCTACTCCGCACTCCGTTGCGAACACGGAGTTTAGGCAAAACTCCCCTCCGTGGCAGAGCAGAGTTAGTTAGCCCCTCCACCCTCCCAAATTAATCAAAAATTAAAAAAGAAGGCACTTACCTGCATGGCTGACTCCTCCTCTGCCTGGCTGCTCTCCTTCCTGCTCCTCGCCGTCCTTCTTCTATGGAAAAAACCCTACAGAGGGGGGAGGGAGCGGAGTTCTTTTCAAACTCCGTGGAACTACGCTCCGCCCGCCCTTGTTGTCAGGGCATCATTAGTTGCTTCACCCTTTAAGATTTTCCAACTATTTGAGGTATCATTTATATTCCTCGGCCACAGTATCACCATAGTGTGGGCGATTCACGATCGAGTGCGAAGAGAGAATATAGATGTGATACTGTGATACAGCAAAAACGAGGAGAAATAAAGCATTTCTCCTTGTTTCGCCTGTTTAAGACCAGGTTTTCCCTGGTCTTAATTTTGGTGCTGTCTCCTATTTACGCTGCCCTTGTAACACCCATTGCCCTCCCCTTTCACGCTAAATACAGCGTGAAAGGGTGCCTTATTTCCTGCTCCTAAAATATGTTTTTTTACATTCTCAACAAAGAAGGGGTCTAAGGGGAACCTCATCCCATTTGTGAATGGGTTACCACCTACTTTGAAGAGGTGGTAAAGAATTACTGTTTTACAACCAGAATTGAGTCATAAAACAGTAATAAATACCATCTTGATTCGGTATTTGAAAGGGATGCTCCTTCCAAATACTGAATCTGTATTTGTTCCCAAACCCAAATTGCGATTGATGGTTTGTGATCTTCCTAGGGGGAATGTGCCCTCCAGGGCAGGTAGCAGTGTTTCATCTAAAGGTCTGTCCCCAGAGGAGCTGGGGACAGACCTTTAGATGTAGCTAGAAAGGCTCAAAATGCAGCATCAGGAAAAGCTCAAGTTGCAGTTGGCCAGGCTCAAAATTGAAGAGAAAAAGATGGTCTTGAATCAAGAGCTGAATTTAAAGGAGCTAGATTTAAAAACTAAGCAGGCTGAGTCCAGCACAGTTGGTGGCAGCATTAATTCAGTCTGGTTGGAGCAAAATGTGCACACCCCTAAGAGCCTGACAGAGGATTACAGCAAAGAGATAGACATTGATCTGTGGTTTAAGGGTTATGAGGCAGCCTTACACATGCACCGGGTCCCTGAGAGAGATTGGAGGGCAGGTTCATGGATGCATTTTGCAGTGGAGGGTCAGAGTACTTCGTTGGCACTAGGGTCACCAGAGGCGCTTACCTACACACGCTGAAAGAAGCCCTGATCAAGAGATATGGCCTTACTCCAGAGAAGAACAGGGTCAAACTTAAAGGAAATTAGAAGCTTGATTCCCAGATGTAGCTGGAGTGTGCTGAGCACTTGATGGTTGAGTGAAGGACAATGAGATGGTCCGTAGAAACCTAACACTGATAACACTAAGAAATACATGCAGTGGGTGACCATCAATAGACAGAAGGTAGAGGCTCTGAGAGACACAGGAACCAGTGTGACTATTGTCAGGTGTCACCTGGTGTCTGAAGAACAAGTAGTCCCTATCGCACTTCACCAAGTTGTAGCAGTAGACAACAGTGAGAGCTTGTGTAAAGTGGCTCAGGTTCCCTTTGAGTATGGGGACAGTCTCAGGTTCTTTGAGAGTAGCTGTGAGCCCATCCATGTATGTGGATTGTCTGCTGGGAAACGAGCTGGAACACACTGTCTGGAGGGAGATGGAATACAGGTCCCACTTGGAAATGTTGGGATTGCCTGACTAGGCTTGCCTGACCACACGGTCGATGGCAGTCCAGGGTAATCAAGAGAACCTGGAGCCTGGTGTCTGCCAAGAAGAGGAAGGGCAAGGGGCGTGGTAAACCTACTCTATAAGTTCCGACGGTCAGGTAGGAGGCTGAACCTGAGGGGGACGGGTGGAACCTACAGGGGAAGAAGTGACCGAACTGGGGAACCTGCCTGAGCTGACCCTTTGTCATCAGAAAGGGGGGCCAACCAAGTAGGAGTTCTGCACTGTGCAGACAGAGTGCCCTACTCTTGTGGGCCTTAGGCAGCAGGCTGAGGACCAGGAAGTTGGCAAAGGATCCAGATCTCTTTTGATTTACTGGGAGAATGATCTCCTGTATAGTGAGCCTAAGGTTGCTGAGCCTGGGACAGTCAGTGTGCTGGTGCTTCCCCAGTGCTTCAGAACCTTCCTACCGGATTGGGCTCATGATGTACATTTGACAGGACATTTGGGGCAGGGCAAGACCTTTGACAGGCTTGTGACCCACTTTTACTGGCCCCAAATGCTAAGGCAATCAGATGTTTTTGTAGGTCTTTCGAGTGGGTGGGCATTGATATTGTGGGGCCTCTGGATCAACAATGGGCAATAGGTTCATCTTGATCTTGGAGGACCATGACACCCAGTACCTGGAAGCTATCCCTCTGAGGACAGTGACGGAACAAGTCATGGTACAAGCACTGATGTGGATCTTTCCCCATGTGGATATCCCCAAGGAGGTGGTATCTGACCTGGGTACCAACTTCATGTTTATAAAACACAAATAAGGCTGTCCCTAGTGAGGTTTCCTACAAGTACCTACAGAATCTCTAGAGATGTATATCCACAAGGGGCATCTCAAAAAAGGTGAAAGACTGGCCTCACACACCACCTGGTGTCATGCTTCATCATAGGCCGTCCTCGCCCTCTAAAAACTCCGTTTGATAGAGGGCGGGCATACACCTGAAGACAGGGATGCACTTCTAAAACTAAGTGGTGGCCCGAAAAGTGAGTGAAAGTGTAATTTAAAAACCATTAAACTTGTCCCCAAGGAGTTTAATTAAGGGGCAGATCTATGGTATTAAAATAAGTGAGCGGTAATCTGGGAATACAATATCCCTTTACCGAAATAGATGGTCAACATGTTTCTGCTCTACGTCCCATATAGGTACATAGCATTCGTCAGGACCGAGATGGATATTGGGCTCTACCTTTATACACAATGTGCATGAAAGGGTTACCACTCTACCAAACGGGGGTGCAATTACCAACTCCCCATATAGTGCAAAATCTAAAATATAAGAGTATCTGTAGGGAAAGGAAACAAAAAGAACAAACAAACCGGACGTGTAAGTAAGTTGAAAGTACACTATGCTGTACGTATAACAACACACGTTATGCTGCGCGTGGTGGTATCTAAGTGAAACACGTGTCAATCATACGTGTTCACACTTAAATAGAAAAGCACTTAATGATACTGCTTACCTAAGGACACTATCCTATAAGCTTCATGGGAGGTCGAGGGTGGAAGAGCCTACTGTGGCTTATTCTGGAAAAACAACACAATGCATGAAACACTAGCACACACTCGTACAAATACATGCCTTAAAATAAGTGCCTGCACATAAGGCGTCCAAGGCACTTCAGCATTTACACATGACACTCATACTCTTACTGTCATATTCAGCGCTTCCAGCAGTTCCATCTAGGTTCATCCGCTTCGCCTCCCCGCCGGTAATGTGGATAAGTGGGGGGCGGGTTTTTATACTCATGCGCGCTGGCTCTTTCGAAAATAATTGAAAGATTAGATGATTGTTACCGCCTGTGCGGGTTCCGGTGTGCGCTTAAACAACTGCCTGGTTGCCTGTTTGTGGGCGGACCAAAGGAACTCAAGGGTAAGCCATCGTTGGCACGCCCATAGTACCAGAGAACGCGCATGCGCTGACCTCGCTCCACCGCTCTCATCCCCTTAGTTAAAACGGCACTATACGCCCTAACCAGTAGCACGCCCATCGTCATGAGGGAGCATGCGCTAGACACGCTCCACCGCTCTCATCCCTCTAAATGAAAAGGATGGCACACAACAATAGCGCTTTACCGTGGAACACAACTACGCTTATATCTAGCGGTTAGATACTACATGCATGTCTCCTCAGACCACTAAATTATGGTAAAAAGGTTATCAAGTGTCAGAAGGACACTGCTTTATATTAAAATAATCAGAGCACATAGTGCCACATAATGAATCACTCTAGGTAGCAAAGGTTACCAAAGGTGGTAGTCGTGACTCAATATAACAAGATATTTACAGGCACATACTATTAAACAGTAAGCCATCATAAAAAACAATCAGTATATGGGTGATAGTTTTGTATATGTAATGGTCACGCCTCTATCAGAACTACTGATGGTCAATATATATTAGCGAGATAGTTGCAGCCAAGGTATTTCATCATTGAGCCCGGTGTCCCATGAGCGCAACCGGTACACCCAGCGTTGTTCCCTAACATGCAATTGTTGACTTATGTCGGTTTTTTGTTTTCGCATCACCTCCATGACCACCCATCTCAGATCGGATTCAGTATGGTTCTTTTCGAGAAAATGTTTGGTCAGTCTGGTGTTGGATTTTTACATCGAATTGTGCTGCGATGTTCATTAATACGTGTTTTCACTTTCCTTGTGGTCATCCCAATGTACTTCAAATTACACGGGCAGTTCAGCATGTATATCACGTTTTCAGTGTTACAATTACTGAAGTTTTTTAATGTCCATGGTCTATTTGTGCCAATATCTACTTCTTTAGTAGTGGCAGTGAACTGGCAACACACACAGTTACCACATGGGAAGTGACCAACTGGTTTAGGTTGGCTCCAGAGGGTAAATTGATTGTCCTCTTCCTCACGTATATTTTTGAGTGTACCAGGTCGTCTCGTAGGTTTCTGCTTCTCTTAAAAGCGAAAAGGGGAGGTTCCCACTTTCTTGTTCCGCTGTTAAGTATCGCCCATTTCTTTTTGATAATATTCTGCACTTTGTTGGACACGGGGGTATATGTAGTCACACATACCAAACGGTCGGTTTGTTCCTTTACTGTGGTGTCAAGTAGGGCTGCTCTATTGTTATTTCTCGCCCTTTTCTTGGCTTTCCTGACCATATGTTTTGGATAATGTCTTGCCAGGAGTTTGGATTCCAGTTCTTCTGCCTGTGCGTGAAATGACTCTAATTCTGAGCAGTTTCTTCGCACTCTTAAGAATTGGCCCACAGGCAGATTTTGGCGTAGTGCCTTTGGATGGTAGCTCTCATATAGTAAGAGACTATTCCTGTCTGTAGGTTTTGTGTGTACTTTAGTGGAGATCCCTCCCATTGTCAAGGTGATGTCCAAGTCTAAAAAAACAGCATGGTTTTTTCAATAGTGTGGGTGAATTTAAGATGCAAGTCTTTACTGTTTATCCACTCCACAAAAGTACTGGCTTCCTCCATTGTGCCGTGCCACACGACAAGAATGTCGTCTATATATCGTTTCCACATCTTCATCTGATGGTTAAAAGGGTTGTTATCACTGAAGATATGATCTTCCTCAAACTGGTGGACGTACAGACACGCCAGACTCGGCGCGAAGGTACTGCCCATTGATGTGCCTTTGATCTGCCGATACAGTTTATCTTCGAACTCGAAGAAATTTTCAGTAAGAGCCAGCTCCGCACACTCTAAAATGAAGTGTGTTGGTGTGATAAAAGACCAATCTTGATTTAGGAGGATTAGTTCTACCACCTCCAATGTACGTCTCTGGGGAATACTTGTATAGAGTGCCTCAATATCCATAGTTATGAGCAGGTCCTCCTCGACGTTGATATCCAGGTCCCTCAAAAGGCATAAGACGTCCTTCGTATCTTTTAGATATGATGGAGATTTTTTACGATGGGTCTTAGGAACCAATCGCAGAATTGGGATAAAGGTTCCAACAGTGATCCGATACCCGACACTATCGGTCTCCCTGGTGGTGGTGTCTTGTTTTTATGGATTTTGGGGAGCGTGTAAAATCTTGGTGTTCTCGGTTCTGTGTTTATGAGGAAATCAGCCTCATGTTTCGTGATCCAATCACATGTCAGTGCTTCCTGAACCATGCTCTTGATTTTGTTCGTAATCCATGTAGTAGGATCATTCAGATGTACCTCGTAGCTCATAGTATCAGATAAAAGGCGGAGGCACTCCTCTCTATACATGGTATAATTCATGAGGACTATGGCCCCGCCCTTATCAGCTGGCTTAACTACCAGATCTTGATTGTTACTCAGTTTCTGGAGTGCTGTTCTCTCCCCTTTTGTCAAATTCTGGAATCCTTTGGTGTTATTAAAGTCGATTGCTTCGACTTCCTTCATTACTGCCTGTTCGAACGCAAGGACATTACAAGAGATGTTTTGGATGGGTGGAGTAAATGTAGATTTATTACGAAGGCCTGTGTTTGTTTCACCATTATCAGTACCTCGTATCTCCCCAAAGAAATCTTTCAACTTAATTTTCCGAAAGAACTGTGCTAGTTCAGTATTGAGGAAAAACGGGTCATTTCTAGGTGTTGGGACAAAACCCAGGCCTTTCGCGAGGACGGCTTCTTCTTCTTTGTTGATTATATAATCACTAAGGTTAACGACATTCGTCATTCCTTGTTCGTTGTTGATATGCCGTCCCTGCCTCTGCCTTTGCTCCGTGTGATCGCTCCACTGGTAGATGGTTCGTCCTCCCATTGTACTCTGGGAGTATTTCTTGTTTTTTGTCTGCCCCTGCCTCTTCCCTGTCCCCTGGCTAAAAAAGGTTGTGGACCTTGTTGAAAACCGAAGCCAGGTGGATAGAACTGATGTGGCCAGAACCCATAGGGGTTCATGGGTGGGTTGAACATTTGTTGGCGGGGATTCTGATTCCGTCTCGGGTGCTGTCCACCAGTACTCTCATCACTGCTACTGTCGCTTCTTTCTTCACCCGAGCTGAAGGTCCAGTTCTGGGGAGTCGGTCTAAAACGTGGTTGACGTCTTTTGGTCGGTTCTTGCGGTCTGTCATAGTATTCATCGGTGGTATAGGGATATATCGTTGCGCGGCTGAACTTCTGCACATCTTTTTGTAATTTAGTGATCTTGGATTGCGTGAGGTATTCCCTGTATGACGAATGGTCATTGTTAATTTCCTCTAGTTTCTTTTTGAAAACGGTGATATGCACTGTAGTTTTTAATTGGCTTTCACATTGTTGTATCTCGACCATGAGAGCATCCGCTAGTTGTCTGGCCGTGTTAATAATTAGTACCAACCAGTCTTTGGTGCATTTCCATGCAATGCTGGACCAGTTAATTCTGAATTCTTTGATATTCAGAAACAGCCTTGGTTCATTGGTAACCACGAGACCTCGTGGTGCCGAATTCTTTCTTAAATATTCGGTCATAAATGCTCCATGGAGGGTTGTACGAATCTGTTCTTTCTTTTTCGTTGATAAAGCTGCCCATTCATCCGAGTTAGTAACAGTCTGGGCTACCACCGTTTCAGCTAAGAGCGACGGTGTTCTTAATATTTCAGCATAAGTGTTTTCATCATATGCCAGTTCAGTTTCCATTACTAGTGCTTTT
Organism: Calotriton arnoldi; assembly: GCA_963921515.1. Taxonomy (NCBI): domain Eukaryota; kingdom Metazoa; phylum Chordata; class Amphibia; order Caudata; family Salamandridae; genus Calotriton; species Calotriton arnoldi. The sequence continues at coordinate 61,712 of CAWUFW010004833.1, read as the reverse complement.
GATGAAATCAAGGAGGTTAGTTGTACCACCCTATGTTTCGTTAATTTTGAATGGGACTGTGTGTTTTTTTCACTTAGTCCTGAGTCACATGTGACCTAGTTATATGCCCTAATAGAGTTCCCACAGCCAAAGGCTGTACGTAAATACACACACACTAGCCCTAGTATACAACTAGGGGAGGGAACTAGAGGCACAGGGCTTAGGGACGAGCCAGCCTCCTATCTAGTATTTAAAACACAAATAAGGCTGTCCCTAGTGAGGTTTCCTACAAGTACCTACAGAATCTCTAGAGATGTATATCCACAAGGGGCATCTCAAAAAGGTGAAAGACTGGCCTCACACACCACCTGGTGTCATGCTTCATCATAGGCCGTCCTCGCCCTCTAAAAACTCCGTTTGATAGAGGGCGGGCATACACCTGAAGACAGGGATGCACTTCTAAAACTAAGTGGTGGCCCGAAAAGTGAGTGAAAGTGTAATTTAAAAACCATTAAACTTGTCCCCAAGGAGTTTAATTAAGGGGCAGATCTATGGTATTAAAATAAGTGAGCGGTAATCTGGGAATACAATATCCCTTTACCGAAATAGATGGTCAACATGTTTCTGCTCTACGTCCCATATGGGTACATAGCATTCGTCAGGACCGAGATGGATATTGGGCTCTACCTTTATACACAATGTGCATGAAAGGGTTACCACTCTACCAAACGGGGTGCAATTACCAACTCCCCATATAGTGCAAAATCTAAAATATAAGAGTATCTGTAGGGAAAGGAAACAAAAGGAACAAACAAACCGGACGTGTAAGTAAGTTGAAAGTACACTATGCTGTACGTATAACAACACACGTTATGCTGCGCGTGGTGGTATCTAAGTGAAACACGTGTCAATCATACGTGTTCACACTTAAATAGAAAAGCACTTAATGATACTGCTTACCTAAGGACACTATCCTATAAGCTTCATGGGAGGTCGAGGGTGGAAGAGCCTACTGTGGCTTATTCTGGAAAAACACACACAATGCATGAAACACTAGCACACACTCGTACAAATACATGCCTTAAAATAAGTGCCTGCACATAAGGCGTCCAAGGCACTTCAGCATTTACACATGACACTCATACTCTTACTGTCATATTCAGCGCTTCCAGCAGTTCCATCTAGGTTCATCCGCTTCGCCTCCCCGCCGGTAATGTGGATAAGTGGGGGCGGGTTTTTATACTCATGCGCGCTGGCTCTTTCGAAAATAATTGAAAGATTAGATGATTGTTACCGCCTGTGCGGGTTCCGGTGTGCGCTTAAACAACTGCCTGGTTGCCTGTTTGTGGGCGGACCAAAGGAACTCAAGGGTAAGCCATCGTTGGCACGCCCATAGTACCAGAGAACGCGCATGCGCTGACCTCGCTCCACCGCTCTCATCCCCTTAGTTAAAACGGCACTATACGCCCTAACCAGTAGCACGCCCATCGTCATGAGGGAGCATGCGCTAGACACGCTCCACCGCTCTCATCCCTCTAAATGAAAAGGATGGCACACAACAGTAGCGCTTTACCGTGGAACACAACTACGCTTATATCTAGCGGTTAGATACTACATGCATGTCTCCTCAGACCACTAAATTATGGTAAAAGGTTATCAAGTGTCAGAAGGACACTGCTTTATATTAAAATAATCAGAGCACATAGTGCCACATAATGAATCACTCTAGGTAGCAAAGGTTACCAAAGGTGGTAGTCGTGACTCAATATAACAAGATATTTACAGGCACATACTATTAAACAGTAAGCCATCATAAAAAACAATCAGTATATGGGTGATAGTTTTGTATATGTAATGGTCACGCCTCTATCAGAACTACTGATGGTCAATATATATTAGCGAGATAGTTGCAGCCAAGGTATTTCATCATTGAGCCCGGTGTCCCATGAGCGCAACCGGTACACCCAGCGTTGTTCCCTAACATGCAATTGTTGACTTATGTCGGTTTTTGTTTTCGCATCACCTCCATGACCACCCATCTCAGATCGGATTCAGTATGGTTCTTTTCGAGAAAATGTTTGGTCAGTCTGGTGTTGGATTTTTACATCGAATTGTGCTGCGATGTTCATTAATACGTGTTTTCACTTTCCTTGTGGTCATCCCAATGTACTTCAAATTACACGGGCAGTTCAGCATGTATATCACGTTTTCAGTGTTACAATTACTGAAGTTTTTAATGTCCATGGTCTATTTGTGCCAATATCTACTTCTTTAGTAGTGGCAGTGAACTGGCAACACACACAGTTACCACATGGGAAGTGACCAACTGGTTTAGGTTGGCTCCAGAGGGTAAATTGATTGTCCTCTTCCTCACGTATATTTTTGAGTGTACCAGGTCGTCTCGTAGGTTTCTGCTTCTCTTAAAAGCGAAAAGGGAGGTTCCCACTTTCTTGTTCCGCTGTTAAGTATCGCCCATTTCTTTTTGATAATATTCTGCACTTTGTTGGACACGGGGGTATATGTAGTCACACATACCAAACGGTCGGTTTGTTCCTTTACTGTGGTGTCAAGTAGGGCTGCTCTATTGTTATTTCTCGCCCTTTTCTTGGCTTTCCTGACCATATGTTTTGGATAATGTCTTGCCAGGAGTTTGGATTCCAGTTCTTCTGCCTGTGCGTGAAATGACTCTAATTCTGAGCAGTTTCTTCGCACTCTTAAGAATTGGCCCACAGGCAGATTTTGGCGTAGTGCCTTTGGATGGTAGCTCTCATATAGTAAGAGACTATTCCTGTCTGTAGGTTTTGTGTGTACTTTAGTGGAGATCCCTCCCATTGTCAAGGTGATGTCCAAGTCTAAAAAAACAGCATGGTTTTTTCAATAGTGTGGGTGAATTTAAGATGCAAGTCTTTACTGTTTATCCACTCCACAAAAGTACTGGCTTCCTCCATTGTGCCGTGCCACACGACAAGAATGTCGTCTATATATCGTTTCCACATCTTCATCTGATGGTTAAAAGGGTTGTTATCACTGAAGATATGATCTTCCTCAAACTGGTGGACGTACAGACACGCCAGACTCGGCGCGAAGGTACTGCCCATTGATGTGCCTTTGATCTGCCGATACAGTTTATCTTCGAACTCGAAGAAATTTTCAGTAAGAGCCAGCTCCGCACACTCTAAAATGAAGTGTGTTGGTGTGATAAAAGACCAATCTTGATTTAGGAGGATTAGTTCTACCACCTCCAATGTACGTCTCTGGGGAATACTTGTATAGAGTGCCTCAATATCCATAGTTATGAGCAGGTCCTCCTCGACGTTGATATCCAGGTCCCTCAAAAGGCATAAGACGTCCTTCGTATCTTTTAGATATGATGGAGATTTTTTTACGATGGGTCTTAGGAACCAATCGCAGAATTGGGATAAAGGTTCCAACAGTGATCCGATACCCGACACTATCGGTCTCCCTGGTGGTGGTGTCTTGTTTTTATGGATTTTGGGGAGCGTGTAAAATCTTGGTGTTCTCGGTTCTGTGTTTATGAGGAAATCAGCCTCATGTTTCGTGATCCAATCACATGTCAGTGCTTCCTGAACCATGCTCTTGATTTTGTTCGTAATCCATGTAGTAGGATCATTCAGATGTACCTCGTAGCTCATAGTATCAGATAAAAGGCGGAGGCACTCCTCTCTATACATGGTATAATTCATGAGGACTATGGCCCCGCCTTTATCAGCTGGCTTAACTACCAGATCTTGATTGTTACTCAGTTTCTGGAGTGCTGTTCTCTCCCCTTTTGTCAAATTCTGGAATCCTTTGGTGTTATTAAAGTCGATTGCTTCGACTTCCTTCATTACTGCCTGTTCGAACGCAAGGACATTACAAGAGATGTTTTGGATGGGTGGAGTAAATGTAGATTTATTACGAAGGCCTGTGTTTGTTTCACCATTATCAGTACCTCGTATCTCCCCAAAGAAATCTTTCAACTTAATTTTCCGAAAGAACTGTGCTAGTTCAGTATTGAGGAAAAACGGGTCATTTCTAGGTGTTGGGACAAAACCCAGGCCTTTCGCGAGGACGGCTTCTTCTTCTTTGTTGATTATATAATCACTAAGGTTAACGACATTCGTCATTCCTTGTTCGTTGTTGATATGCCGTCCCTGCCTCTGCCTTTGCTCCGTGTGATCGCTCCACTGGTAGATGGTTCGTCCTCCCATTGTACTCTGGGAGTATTTCTTGTTTTTTGTCTGCCCCTGCCTCTTCCCTGTCCCCTGGCTAAAAAAGGTTGTGGACCTTGTTGAAAACCGAAGCCAGGTGGATAGAACTGATGTGGCCAGAACCCATAGGGGTTCATGGGTGGGTTGAACATTTGTTGGCGGGGATTCTGATTCCGTCTCGGGTGCTGTCCACCAGTACTCTCATCACTGCTACTGTCGCTTCTTTCTTCACCCGAGCTGAAGGTCCAGTTCTGGGGAGTCGGTCTAAAACGTGGTTGACGTCTTTTGGTCGGTTCTTGCGGTCTGTCATAGTATTCATCGGTGGTATAGGGATATATCGTTGCGCGGCTGAACTTCTGCACATCTTTTTGTAATTTAGTGATCTTGGATTGCGTGAGGTATTCCCTGTATGACGAATGGTCATTGTTAATTTCCTCTAGTTTCTTTTTGAAAACGGTGATATGCACTGTAGTTTTTAATTGGCTTTCACATTGTTGTATCTCGACCATGAGAGCATCCGCTAGTTGTCTGGCCGTGTTAATAATTAGTACCAACCAGTCTTTGGTGCATTTCCATGCAATGCTGGACCAGTTAATTCTGAATTCTTTGATATTCAGAAACAGCCTTGGTTCATTGGTAACCACGAGACCTCGTGGTGCCGAATTCTTTCTTAAATATTCGGTCATAAATGCTCCATGGAGGGTTGTACGAATCTGTTCTTTCTTTTTCGTTGATAAAGCTGCCCATTCATCCGAGTTAGTAACAGTCTGGGCTACCACCGTTTCAGCTAAGAGCGACGGTGTTCTTAATATTTCAGCATAAGTGTTTTCATCATATGCCAGTTCAGTTTCCATTACTAGTGCTTTTGATGAAATCAAGGAGGTTAGTTGTACCACCCTATGTTTCGTTAATTTTGAATGGGACTGTGTGTTTTTTCACTTAGTCCTGAGTCACATGTGACCTAGTTATATGCCCTAATAGAGTTCCCACAGCCAAAGGCTGTACGTAAATACACACACACTAGCCCTAGTATACAACTAGGGGAGGGAACTAGAGGCACAGGGCTTAGGGACGAGCCAGCCTCCTATCTAGTATTTAAAACACAAATAAGGCTGTCCCTAGTGAGGTTTCCTACAAGTACCTACAGAATCTCTAGAGATGTATATCCACAAGGGGCATCTCAAAAAAGGTGAAAGACTGGCCTCACACACCACCTGGTGTCATGCTTCATCATAGGCCGTCCTCGCCCTCTAAAAACTCCGTTTGATAGAGGGCGGGCATACACCTGAAGACAGGGATGCACTTCTAAAACTAAGTGGTGGCCCGAAAAGTGAGTGAAAGTGTAATTTAAAAACCATTAAACTTGTCCCCAAGGAGTTTAATTAAGGGGCAGATCTATGGTATTAAAATAAGTGAGCGGTAATCTGGGAATACAATATCCCTTTACCGAAATAGATGGTCAACATGTTTCTGCTCTACGTCCCATATGGGTACATAGCATTCGTCAGGACCGAGATGGATATTGGGCTCTACCTTTATACACAATGTGCATGAAAGGGTTACCACTCTACCAAACGGGGGTGCAATTACCAACTCCCCATATAGTGCAAAATCTAAAATATAAGAGTATCTGTAGGGAAAGGAAACAAAAGAACAAACAAACCGGACGTGTAAGTAAGTTGAAAGTACACTATGCTGTACGTATAACAACACACGTTATGCTGCGCGTGGTGGTATCTAAGTGAAACACGTGTCAATCATACGTGTTCACACTTAAATAGAAAAGCACTTAATGATACTGCTTACCTAAGGACACTATCCTATAAGCTTCATGGGAGGTCGAGGGTGGAAGAGCCTACTGTGGCTTATTCTGGAAAAACAACACAATGCATGAAACACTAGCACACACTCGTACAAATACATGCCTTAAAATAAGTGCCTGCACATAAGGCGTCCAAGGCACTTCAGCATTTACACATGACACTCATACTCTTACTGTCATATTCAGCGCTTCCAGCAGTTCCATCTAGGTTCATCCGCTTCGCCTCCCCGCCGGTAATGTGGATAAGTGGGGGCGGGTTTTTATACTCATGCGCGCTGGCTCTTTCGAAAATAATTGAAAGATTAGATGATTGTTACCGCCTGTGCGGGTTCCGGTGTGCGCTTAAACAACTGCCTGGTTGCCTGTTTGTGGGCGGACCAAAGGAACTCAAGGGTAAGCCATCGTTGGCACGCCCATAGTACCAGAGAAGCGCGCATGCGCTGACCTCGCTCCACCGCTCTCATCCCCTTAGTTAAAACGGCACTATACGCCCTAACCAGTAGCACGCCCATCGTCATGAGGGAGCATGCGCTAGACACGCTCCACCGCTCTCATCCCTCTAAATGAAAAGGATGGCACACAACAATAGCGCTTTACCGTGGAACACAACTACGCTTATATCTAGCGGTTAGATACTACATGCATGTCTCCTCAGACCACTAAATTATGGTAAAAGGTTATCAAGTGTCAGAAGGACACTGCTTTATATTAAAATAATCAGAGCACATAGTGCCACATAATGAATCACTCTAGGTAGCAAAGGTTACCAAAGGTGGTAGTCGTGACTCAATATAACAAGATATTTACAGGCACATACTATTAAACAGTAAGCCATCATAAAAAACAATCAGTATATGGGTGATAGTTTTGTATATGTAATGGTCACGCCTCTATCAGAACTACTGATGGTCAATATATATTAGCGAGATAGTTGCAGCCAAGGTATTTCATCATTGAGCCCGGTGTCCCATGAGCGCAACCGGTACACCCAGCGTTGTTCCCTAACATGCAATTGTTGACTTATGTCGGTTTTTTGTTTTCGCATCACCTCCATGACCACCGTTTGGTATGTGTGACTACATATACCCCCGTGTCCAACAAAGTGCAGAATATTATCAAAAAGAAATGGGCGATACTTAACAGCGGAACAAGAAAGTGGGAACCTCCCCTTTTCGCTTTTAAGAGAAGCAGAAACCTACGAGACGACCTGGTACACTCAAAAAATATACGTGAGGAAGAGGACAATCAATTTACCCTCTGGAGCCAACCTAAACCAGTTGGTCACTTCCCATGTGGTAACTGTGTGTGTTGCCAGTTCACTGCCACTACTAAAGAAGTAGATATTGGCACAAATAGACCATGGACATTAAAAAACTTCAGTAATTGTAACACTGAAAACGTGATATACATGCTGAACTGCCCGTGTAATTTGAAGTACATTGGGATGACCACAAGGAAAGTGAAAACACGTATTAATGAACATCGCAGCACAATTCGATGTAAAAATCCAACACCAGACTGACCAAACATTTTCTCGAAAAGAACCATACTGAATCCGATCTGAGATGGGTGGTCATGGAGGTGATGCGAAAACAAAAACCGACATAAGTCAACAATTGCATGTTAGGGAACAACGCTGGGTGTACCGGTTGCGCTCATGGGACACCGGGCTCAATGATGAAATACCTTGGCTGCAACTATCTCGCTAATATATATTGACCATCAGTAGTTCTGATAGAGGCGTGACCATTACATATACAAAACTATCACCCATATACTGATTGTTTTTTATGATGGCTTACTGTTTAATAGTATGTGCCTGTAAATATCTTGTTATATTGAGTCACGACTACCACCTTTGGTAACCTTTGCTACCTAGAGTGATTCATTATGTGGCACTATGTGCTCTGATTATTTTAATATAAAGCAGTGTCCTTCTGACACTTGATAACCTTTTTACCATAATTTAGTGGTCTGAGGAGACATGCATGTAGTATCTAACCGCTAGATATAAGCGTAGTTGTGTTCCACGGTAAAGCGCTATTGTTGTGTGCCATCCTTTTCATTTAGAGGGATGAGAGCGGTGGAGCGTGTCTAGCGCATGCTCCCTCATGACGATGGGCGTGCTACTGGTTAGGGCGTATAGTGCCGTTTTAACTAAGGGGATGAGAGCGGTGGAGCGAGGTCAGCGCATGCGCGTTCTCTGGTACTATGGGCGTGCCAACGATGGCTTACCCTTGAGTTCCTTTGGTCCGCCCACAAACAGGCAACCAGGCAGTTGTTTAAGCGCACACCGGAACCCGCACAGGCGGTAACAATCATCTAATCTTTCAATTATTTTCGAAAGAGCCAGCGCGCATGAGTATAAAAAACCCGCCCCCACTTATCCACATTACCGGCGGGGAGGCGAAGCGGATGAACCTAGATGGAACTGCTGGAAGCGCTGAATATGACAGTAAGAGTATGAGTGTCATGTGTAAATGCTGAAGTGCCTTGGACGCCTTATGTGCAGGCACTTATTTTAAGGCATGTATTTGTACGAGTGTGTGCTAGTGTTTCATGCATTGTGTTGTTTTTCCAGAATAAGCCACAGTAGGCTCTTCCACCCTCGACCTCCCATGAAGCTTATAGGATAGTGTCCTTAGGTAAGCAGTATCATTAAGTGCTTTTCTATTTAAGTGTGAACACGTATGATTGACACGTGTTTCACTTAGATACCACCACGCGCAGCATAACGTGTGTTGTTATACGTACAGCATAGTGTACTTTCAACTTACTTACACGTCCGGTTTGTTTGTTCTTTTTGTTTCCTTTCCCTACAGATACTCTTATATTTTAGATTTTGCACTATATGGGGAGTTGGTAATTGCACCCCGTTTGGTAGAGTGGTAACCCTTTCATGCACATTGTGTATAAAGGTAGAGCCCAATATCCATCTCGGTCCTGACGAATGCTATGTACCTATATGGGACGTAGAGCAGAAACATGTTGACCATCTATTTCGGTAAAGGGATATTGTATTCCCAGATTACCGCTCACTTATTTTAATACCATAGATCTGCCCCTTAATTAAACTCCTTGGGGACAAGTTTAATGGTTTTTAAATTACACTTTCACTCACTTTTCGGGCCACCACTTAGTTTTAGAAGTGCATCCCTGTCTTCAGGTGTATGCCCGCCCTCTATCAAACGGAGTTTTTAGAGGGCGAGGACGGCCTATGATGAAGCATGACACCAGGTGGTGTGTGAGGCCAGTCTTTCACCTTTTTGAGATGCCCCTTGTGGATATACATCTCTAGAGATTCTGTAGGTACTTGTAGGAAACCTCACTAGGGACAGCCTTATTTGTGTTTTAAATACTAGATAGGAGGCTGGCTCGTCCCTAAGCCCTGTGCCTCTAGTTCCCTCCCTAGTTGTATACTAGGGCTAGTGTGTGTGTATTTACGTACAGCCTTTGGCTGTGGGAACTCTATTAGGGCATATAACTAGGTCACATGTGACTCAGGACTAAGTGAAAAACACACAGTCCCATTCAAAATTAACGAAACATAGGGTGGTACAACTAACCTCCTTGATTTCATCAAAAGCACTAGTAATGGAAACTGAACTGGCATATGATGAAAACACTTATGCTGAAATATTAAGAACACCGTCGCTCTTAGCTGAAACGGTGGTAGCCCAGACTGTTACTAACTCGGATGAATGGGCAGCTTTATCAACGAAAAAGAAAGAACAGATTCGTACAACCCTCCATGGAGCATTTATGACCGAATATTTAAGAAAGAATTCGGCACCACGAGGTCTCGTGGTTACCAATGAACTAAGGCTGTTTCTGAATATCAAAGAATTCAGAATTAACTGGTCCAGCATTGCATGGAAATGCACCAAAGACTGGTTGGTACTAATTATTAACACGGCCAGACAACTAGCGGATGCTCTCATGGTCGAGATACAACAATGTGAAAGCCAATTAAAAACTACAGTGCATATCACCGTTTTCAAAAAGAAACTAGAGGAAATTAACAATGACCATTCGTCATACAGGGAATACCTCACGCAATCCAAGATCACTAAATTACAAAAAGATGTGCAGAAGTTCAGCCGCGCAACGATATATCCCTATACCACCGATGAATACTATGACAGACCGCAAGAACCGACCAAAAGACGTCAACCACGTTTTAGACCGACTCCCCAGAACTGGACCTTCAGCTCGGGTGAAGAAAGAAGCGACAGTAGCAGTGATGAGAGTACTGGTGGACAGCACCCGAGACGGAATCAGAATCCCCGCCAACAAATGTTCAACCCACCCATGAACCCCTATGGGTTCTGGCCACATCAGTTCTATCCACCTGGCTTCGGTTTTCAACAAGGTCCACAACCTTTTTAGCCAGGGGACAGGGAAGAGGCAGGGGCAGACAAAAACAAGAAATACTCCCAGAGTACAATGGGAGGACGAACCATCTACCAGTGGAGCGATCACACGGAGCAAAGGCAGAGGCAGGGACGGCATATCAACAACGAACAAGGAATGACGAATGTCGTTAACCTTAGTGATTATATAATCAACAAAGAAGAAGAAGCCGTCCTCGCGAAAGGCCTGGGTTTTGTCCCAACACCTAGAAATGACCCGTTTTTCCTCAATACTGAACTAGCACAGTTCTTTCGGAAAATTAAGTTGAAAGATTTCTTTGGGGAGATACGAGGTACTGATAATGGTGAAACAAACACAGGCCTTCGTAATAAATCTACATTTACTCCACCCATCCAAAACATCTCTTGTAATGTCCTTGCGTTCGAACAGGCAGTAATGAAGGAAGTCGAAGCAATCGACTTTAATAACACCAAAGGATTCCAGAATTTGACAAAAGGGGAGAGAACAGCACTCCAGAAACTGAGTAACAATCAAGATCTGGTAGTTAAGCCAGCTGATAAGGGCGGGGCCATAGTCCTCATGAATTATACCATGTATAGAGAGGAGTGCCTCCGCCTTTTATCTGATACTATGAGCTACGAGGTACATCTGAATGATCCTACTACATGGATTACGAACAAAATCAAGAGCATGGTTCAGGAAGCACTGACATGTGATTGGATCACGAAACATGAGGCTGATTTCCTCATAAACACAGAACCGAGAACACCAAGATTTTACACGCTCCCCAAAATCCATAAAAACAAGACACCACCACCAGGGAGACCGATAGTGTCGGGTATCGGATCACTGTTGGAACCTTTATCCCAATTCTGCGATTGGTTCCTAAGACCCATCGTAAAAAAATCTCCATCATATCTAAAAGATACGAAGGACGTCTTATGCCTTTTGAGGGACCTGGATATCAACGTCGAGGAGGACCTGCTCATAACTATGGATATTGAGGCACTCTATACAAGTATTCCCCAGAGACGTACATTGGAGGTGGTAGAACTAATCCTCCTAAATCAAGATTGGTCTTTTATCACACCAACACACTTCATTTTAGAGTGTGCGGAGCTGGCTCTTACTGAAAATTTCTTCGAGTTCGAAGATAAACTGTATCGGCAGATCAAAGGCACATCAATGGGCAGTACCTTCGCGCCGAGTCTGGCGTGTCTGTACGTCCACCAGTTTGAGGAAGATCATATCTTCAGTGATAACAACCCTTTTAACCATCAGATGAAGATGTGGAAACGATATATAGACGACATTCTTGTCGTGTGGCACGGCACAATGGAGGAAGCCAGTACTTTTGTGGAGTGGATAAACAGTAAAGACTTGCATCTTAAATTCACCCACACTATTGAAAAAACCATGCTGTTTTTTAGACTTGGACATCACCTTGACAATGGGAGGGATCTCCACTAAAGTACACACAAAACCTACAGACAGGAATAGTCTCTTACTATATGAGAGCTACCATCCAAAGGCACTACGCCAAAATCTGCCTGTGGGCCAATTCTTAAGAGTGCGAAGAAACTGCTCAGAATTAGAGTCATTTCACGCACAGGCAGAAGAACTGGAATCCAAACTCCTGGCAAGACATTATCCAAAACATATGGTCAGGAAAGCCAAGAAAAGGGCGAGAAATAACAATAGAGCAGCCCTACTTGACACCACAGTAAAGGAACAAACCGACCGTTTGGTATGTGTGACTACATATACCCCCGTGTCCAACAAAGTGCAGAATATTATCAAAAAGAAATGGGCGATACTTAACAGCGGAACAAGAAAGTGGGAACCTCCCCTTTTCGCTTTTAAGAGAAGCAGAAACCTACGAGACGACCTGGTACACTCAAAAATATACGTGAGGAAGAGGACAATCAATTTACCCTCTGGAGCCAACCTAAACCAGTTGGTCACTTCCCATGTGGTAACTGTGTGTGTTGCCAGTTCACTGCCACTACTAAAGAAGTAGATATTGGCACAAATAGACCATGGACATTAAAAACTTCAGTAATTGTAACACTGAAAACGTGATATACATGCTGAACTGCCCGTGTAATTTGAAGTACATTGGGATGACCACAAGGAAAGTGAAAACACGTATTAATGAACATCGCAGCACAATTCGATGTAAAAATCCAACACCAGACTGACCAAACATTTTCTCGAAAAGAACCATACTGAATCCGATCTGAGATGGGTGGTCATGGAGGTGATGCGAAACACAAAACCGACATAAGTCAACAATTGCATGTTAGGGAACAACGCTGGGTGTACCGGTTGCGCTCATGGGACACCGGGCTCAATGATGAAATACCTTGGCTGCAACTATCTCGCTAATATATATTGACCATCAGTAGTTCTGATAGAGGCGTGACCATTACATATACAAAACTATCACCCATATACTGATTGTTTTTTATGATGGCTTACTGTTTAATAGTATGTGCCTGTAAATATCTTGTTATATTGAGTCACGACTACCACCTTTGGTAACCTTTGCTACCTAGAGTGATTCATTATGTGGCACTATGTGCTCTGATTATTTTAATATAAAGCAGTGTCCTTCTGACACTTGATAACCTTTTTACCATAATTTAGTGGTCTGAGGAGACATGCATGTAGTATCTAACCGCTAGATATAAGCGTAGTTGTGTTCCACGGTAAAGCGCTATTGTTGTGTGCCATCCTTTTCATTTAGAGGGATGAGAGCGGTGGAGCGTGTCTAGCGCATGCTCCCTCATGACGATGGGCGTGCTACTGGTTAGGGCGTATAGTGCCGTTTTAACTAAGGGGATGAGAGCGGTGGAGCGAGGTCAGCGCATGCGCGTTCTCTGGTACTATGGGCGTGCCAACGATGGCTTACCCTTGAGTTCCTTTGGTCCGCCCACAAACAGGCAACCAGGCAGTTGTTTAAGCGCACACCGGAACCCGCACAGGCGGTAACAATCATCTAATCTTTCAATTATTTTCGAAAGAGCCAGCGCGCATGAGTATAAAAACCCGCCCCCACTTATCCACATTACCGGCGGGGAGGCGAAGCGGATGAACCTAGATGGAACTGCTGGAAGCGCTGAATATGACAGTAAGAGTATGAGTGTCATGTGTAAATGCTGAAGTGCCTTGGACGCCTTATGTGCAGGCACTTATTTTAAGGCATGTATTTGTACGAGTGTGTGCTAGTGTTTCATGCATTGTGTTGTTTTTCCAGAATAAGCCACAGTAGGCTCTTCCACCCTCGACCTCCCATGAAGCTTATAGGATAGTGTCCTTAGGTAAGCAGTATCATTAAGTGCTTTTCTATTTAAGTGTGAACACGTATGATTGACACGTGTTTCACTTAGATACCACCACGCGCAGCATAACGTGTGTTGTTATACGTACAGCATAGTGTACTTTCAACTTACTTACACGTCCGGTTTGTTTGTTCTTTTTGTTTCCTTTCCTACAGATACTCTTATATTTTAGATTTTGCACTATATGGGGAGTTGGTAATTGCACCCCGTTTGGTAGAGTGGTAACCCTTTCATGCACATTGTGTATAAAGGTAGAGCCCAATATCCATCTCGGTCCTGACGAATGCTATGTACCTATATGGGACGTAGAGCAGAAACATGTTGACCATCTATTTCGGTAAAGGGATATTGTATTCCCAGATTACCGCTCACTTATTTTAATACCATAGATCTGCCCCTTAATTAAACTCCTTGGGGACAAGTTTAATGGTTTTTAAATTACACTTTCACTCACTTTTCGGGCCACCACTTAGTTTTAGAAGTGCATCCCTGTCTTCAGGTGTATGCCCGCCCTCTATCAAACGGAGTTTTTAGAGGGCGAGGACGGCCTATGATGAAGCATGACACCAGGTGGTGTGTGAGGCCAGTCTTTCACCTTTTTTGAGATGCCCCTTGTGGATATACATCTCTAGAGATTCTGTAGGTACTTGTAGGAAACCTCACTAGGGACAGCCTTATTTGTGTTTTAAATACTAGATAGGAGGCTGGCTCGTCCCTAAGCCCTGTGCCTCTAGTTCCCTCCCCTAGTTGTATACTAGGGCTAGTGTGTGTGTACCAACTTCATGTCACTGTACATGAAGGCTATGTAGAAGGAGTGTGGCGTGAACTACAAATTCACCACTCCTTACCACCCCCAGAGTAATGGGTTGGTTGAGAGATTTTACCGTAACCTGAAAGACATGATTGGGGGTCTGTCAGAACCCATGAGGCGCTAGTGAGACATCCTCTTGCCATGCCTTCTCTTCGCCTACAGGGAGGTACCACAGAAGGAGGTTGACTTTAGCACCTTTTAGCTGTTGTACGTACACCCTGTGAGAGGACATCCCAGTTTGGTCAAGGAGGGCTGAGAGGAAGCTCCGAGAATGCCACCCCAAGATGTATTAATTAGGTAAGGTAGGTCCTGGTGCCGCCAAACTTGGTGGAGAGACAGATATGACCCTCTGGAGCTGCTGTACCTCTTCTTGCTTTGGTGCTGCACTGAGGTCGTCGGGGAGCAGCAAGTCAACAAACCAGACTTCACGGGATCCGTACCTGCGGTGTGCAGGGGAGCGATACCTTAACTCCAAGGACGCTTCTCAGTGATTTCTCAAAGGCTGTAGGTGCTCCGGGTTTCTTGGAGTCCTTGCAGGTTCAGGACAACACAGCAGGCAGCGATTTTCGAGTCCTTGTAGCAGCTGGCAGGGTTTTGCACCTTTTTATTCTGCAGCAGGGCTTCAGCTTTCGTGGAGCGGGTCTTCTTTGTCCTGGTCTTCTTTGTTCCAATGAGACTGATGTTCAGGTCTTGGGGAGCCACTTAAATACTGACTTTAAGGGTGTTAGAAGGAGAGACAGGTAGTAGCCAATGGACTACTTTAAGGTGTCTACACCCTCTAGTGACCACTTCCTGTGGGAAGAAGCACTACCCTAGCCTTGATTGAGGTTTCCTCAAGATGGTAGAATTTCAGGAGAGGGGTTCACCTTGCCTGCCCCACCCTAGGGGTCGTGTAGTCTGAGTGGGGCCCTCATCGAACTAATTTTCCTGCATTTCCTCCCACCAAAAGTGGAGCAGGAAAGGGAGCTTGGCCTCCCTCACTATCTGTAAGTTCCTTGATGTGATTTCAAAGGCGGCATTGCCTTTAAAGCTTCCTGGCCAGGAAGGCTATCCTGTCCTGGAGAAGGTGTGAAACACCCCTGCCCAGAGCAGGTATTTCTCTCCTCTGAGAGCGCTGGCTCTCACTCCATGAGGTCAGAAACATGTCTGGTGGTGACAGACTGGTGAAAACTGGTGAGATACCTCACTACTGTTTGGTTAGGTTTCAGAGGACCCTCTAAAAGGGTCTCCTGTGTGAATTTATTAATAAATACAACACTGGCATCAGTGAGGATTTTTAAGACAAGATGTTTGGTACCAAACATTTTAGAAATCAGAGAAGCCATCATGGAGCTAGGAAACTTGTGATGACAAGTATCCAGCCCATGTACTCTTTATGGCTTCCCTGTTCACTTATAACATCACAGAATGGACTGGACATTGTAGAGGCATATCTGCTCATGCTGATATGCCCAGACATAAGCTATAGTGCACCCTGCCGTAGGGATAAAGGCCTGAAGTAGGGGTGACTTACCTATATCGTATGCAGTGTATGGGTGATATGGCACACAGGGCTGTGGGCCATGTTAACTCTTTGGATTTTCCTGCAACAAGACTCACAGCTTGCAATGGCAGAGTGCATAGCCTTGGTGAGGGGGCCCTAGGGTAGCACAACCAGTGCTGCAGCCACAGAGGGCCCTCTTCAGAATATTTTCCCTAGGTACCAGGGGTACCACTTACTAGGGACTTACAGGGGTAGCTGAAGGTGTGCCAAACGTGAGACAGTGTTTCTGCAAAAGAGATCTGGCACTGGAAATCTGGTTAGCAGGGACCCAGTGCACTTACAGTTCGAAATTACCTCAGGCATCAGGCAAAATGTGGGGACTAACCATTCAAAATGAGGCACTTTCCTACACAATCCCCCCCCCCAATGAAAGAAGATGAGACTAAACTTTCCCTAGAGAGTCTTCATCTTCTAAGTGGAAGAACCTGGAAAGGCCATCTGCATTGGCATGGTCAGTTCTTGGTCTGTGTTCCACTGTAAAGTCCATTCTCTGTAGGGATAAGGACCACTTTAACAATTTGGGGTATTCTCCTTTCATCTGCATGAGCCATCTGAGAGGTCTGTGGTCAGTTTGGAAAAGGAAGTAGGAACCAAACAGGTATGGTATCAGCTTCTTCAGGGACCAAACCACAGCAAAGGCTTCACTCTCTATAGCACTCCAAAGCTGCTCTCTGGGGAGAAGCTTCCTGCTTATGAAAGCAACAGGTTGGTCATGGCCTTCATCATTGGTCTGGGATAGGACCACTCCTATCCCATGTTCGGAGGAATCAGTCTACACTATAAACTGCTTGGAGTAATCTGGAGCTTTTAGAATGTGTGCTGAGCACATTGCTTCTTTCAAAGTGTCAAAAGCCTTTTGACAGCTTACTGTCCAGTTTACCTTTTTGGGAATTTTCTTAGAGGTCATGTCTGTGATGGGTGTCACAATGGACCCATATCCCTGCACAAACCTCCTGTAGAACCCAGCAAAGCCAAGGAATGGTCTGACTGAGGTCTGGGTGGTTGGAGCTTCCTAATCCAGAATGGACAGAATTTTGGGCTATAGGGGCTGAACTTGGCCTCCACCCACAAATTGGCCCAAGTATACAACCTTGCCCTGCCTTCTATGGCACTTGCTTGCCTTGATAGTGAGGCTGCCTGTCTGCAGATCCTCCAGGACCTTTTGGAGGTGGATCAGGTGATCCTACCAGGTGGAGCTAAAGACAGCAATATCATCAAGATAGGCTGCACTATAGGCTTCCAATCCAGGAAGGACTTTATGACTTTATTCACCAGCCTCTGAAAGGTGGCAGGGGCATTCTTCGAATCTAAGGGCATCACAGTGAACTGGAAGTGTCCATGTAGAGTGGAAATTGCAGATTTTTGTTTTGCCCCAAGGGTCAGACTTATCTGTCAGTACCCTGATGTGAGATCAAAGGTAGGTTAATCAAAAGGGGGGGGGAGAGGTATGTAGTGGACCTAGACTCCTGTATCATATAAACAACCAAAGAAAGTCCACTCAAAAATACAATTAAACTATCCTTCCAGAAATATTGGTGATCCTTAAGGGAAACAATGAGTTTTCTTAAAATAACCCTCACCTACCAAAAGGTCCCTTGGTGGCATGCTTCATCATCGGGTTCTTCCTGCCCCACTGCGGGACGGGGCGTGCTACGACCGACGGAGACGAGGGAGCACTTTTTGGGAGGTGTGAGCTATACTACTTATATTGGAGTGGAAGGGTCAGAGGGAATAGTGAAAATTAAAAAATACCTGGTCACTTGGAACCTAAACTTTATTGAATCCTGTGGCTGGCATTGTTAAAAAGGCAGAGTTCAGGGGGATGCACAGAGTAATGGGTTAAAATATGCGTTTTCTGTTTATTTGTTTCACAGAAAGAATTCCTTCTTCGACTGGTGAAGATTATATAAGTGTAAACTGTCCATTTTGCTAAATACGGTAAAGAAAACACCCGAGTTTGGGTAGGGACCAGAAAAATTAGGGATCTATACCCTGACGAATGCCACTGTGACCTAGATTGGCTCATTTCATTGGCAGAAACATGTTGGTTATTGCAGTAGGGGTATAGGGGTCTTTACCTCCCCTGTATATCCCCTGGTGGAAATTTTTAATCCTACCAAGGGAACACAGGAATAAAGATAAAAGTGTGTTTCTCCTTAGGTAGTTTTAATGGTCTTTTCTGCACTTCTAGATTCCTTCTTTGGGGAAATATTTCTTCCTCTTTATTACTTTTGTTTGTTTGTACCTTTTCCTTCCTTGTGTCCTCCACACGTCTTCTCATTTCTTTAAAAAATAAATGCGCTCCGTCCAGTGTGTTGGTCTGCGCCTGGACGTATGATGCGGCCCAATGATGAAGCATGACACTGCAAAGTGTGTGAGGGCAGTATTAAGAAAAATAATTGTTTCCCCCTGGTTCTCTCCTATTGTCTGAATTTTTAAGTTTAGTCCTTCTCTGTTCAGTGAGTTTATATAGTTGGTAGGGGAGTCGGGAGAGGGCTCATTCCCTTTTCTCCTTTTTTGTGAGATATAGCCTTTTGACCATACCAGAGCTTCTGAAGCTCTTGGCTGGCCTCAAGGATTTTTTTTGCTTTTTTCATGTTTTCAGCCATCCTTGAACGAAGGACAAGTACATAATTCACAATGTCTTGTTTTAGTTCCTGGAGGGGTCTCTCCCATCCTTCCTTGACAAGACAGGGTGTCTTAACAAAAGTTCAAAGAGTGAATCCCCTACTCCCTTTTAATGGCACCTCTTTGTAAGTAAAAAGGCAGGCAAGATAGCCAGACATCCCATCTCATTCTGAATTTTTCAGGAGTCCACCAATTATGCCTTTTAGGGTCTTGTTAAATCTTTCAACAATCCCGTTTGTCTGCTGATGGTGTGGTGCAGTGAACCTATAGGTCAGCCCACATGTGTTTCAAGTATGCAGACATAAAGTTTGTACCTCTGTCTGATACTATCTCCTTAGGAAAGCCACCCCTAGTAAAAGTACCAAAAATGACCTTGGCCACTGAAGTTGCAGTGGTGTTCCTTAGGGGAATTGCCTCAGGGTACCTGGTGGAATAATCCACTACCACCAAAATGAATGTGTTTCCTGATGCTGTTGGAGGGTCAAGGGGGTGAACAATGTCAATCCCTACCCTTTCAAAGGGTACCCCAACCACTCAAAGTAGAATTGAGAGGGCCTTCAGTTGGCTACCTGTGTTTCCACTAGCCTTAGAGGTGGCACAGGAGTTGCCAAACTACTTCACCTTCTGGGACATTCCTGGTCAGTAGAAGTGGTTGACTAACTGACTCCATGTTCTTGTTTGGCCAAGATGCCCAGCTAGGAGAATGTTATGGGCCAATGGTAGGAGAAACTCTCTAAACTGCTGAGGCACTACCACTCCCCTAGAAGCACCAGGTTTGGGGTCTCTGACCTCAGTGTATATGAGTCCCTCCTCCCAATAGGTCCTGTGGGAACCACTGACACTTCCCTATTCCTGATCAGCAGCTTGCTGTCTCAGGCTTTCAAGAGTGGGAAGGGTTCTCTGCCCCGGGCACAGAGCTTCTTTAGAGGGTCCCCCTGGTCCGAAGAGCTCTGCTGTGTAAGGCCCAAGCTACTGAGTCTCAGTTCCCTCTGGGGCTGACAAGTCTCCTCACCAGAGGAGGAGGGACTTAGTCTGGTGTCTGTTTTGAAGCTGGTTTCCCAGACTTCCTGCCCTTTCTCTTGGAAGGTTGGTCCATCATTTCAGGCTCCAAAACCTCTTTTTTACCCTGGGTTTTGCTTTGTGCCCTAGTTTTTACACACACCTATTCAGGTATTCTCAGCATTGCTGCTTGGGTTTTCTTTTCTACCTCAGCCCATGCTGAGTGCTGAAAACCATTTCCAAGCAGACACTGTACAGAGATAGCAGAAAACACCACTACCCATTTGAGGCCACTAACCCTTCCCTAATCGAAGGTCACCCAGGCCATTGGATGTTCCTAGTCTGATTGTCAGTTTTGAGGACAGTATAGGTCTGTCCTAAGAGATATTGATCTTGGGTCACCATTGTCTCAGCCACCATGGTGATGCTGGCACCAGTGCCCCTGAGGGCTTCCACTATAATCTCATTAATATTTGGCTCTGGTCTGTAACTCTCCATGTTACTGGGCCAGACAGCCAGGGTAGCTACATCCTTCCCTCCCACTGAGACTTGATTTGCTTCAGTGAGCACATTGACATTGTCAGGGCTCACCTGTGATCCCATTTGGAGACTCACAAGTGCATTTACTGCAGGTGTGCTAGAGGCAATCTTTTTGTTTTTACAGCTAAGGTCTCCAGTTTGGTGTTCAATCAAAACTTCAAGCCTTCTTGGGTTCCCAGTTTTTACCTTGGTACCTACCCTTGGACTGTGATGAATTTCTGGGCCCACCCTCCTGAGCAGGTTTTTCGGGGCATGAAGAAGACTCATTTTTATTTCTGTAGTCACCATCTTTCCCTTTGGATGGTCTTTTTGGCCTCTTTCTTCTGGTCACCCCACCAGGGGTAGTTTTTTCACCCTTGTTTTAACCCAGTGGTCTGCCTTCTTCCCCAACTCTAGAGTTGAAAGTGGACCTAGGTCTACCAGATGCTGATGTAATTGCTCATTAGAATAAATTGTAAAGCCCTTCAAAGTCTTCACATTGTTAACTGATTGTTTTTACTGAAAAGTCAACTAATTCCTCCCAGGACTGACTCTGGGTTTTTCAAGTCTCCCTGAATCTTATCCTATACTCTTCAGTGGTGAATCCAAAGCCCTCAATCAGGGTCCCCATCATGAGGGCATAAGACTCAGCATCTTTTTCAGGCAATATCAGGAGTCTATCCCTGCATTTACCTGAGAATAGTCCAATTTTTTCTGGCTACTTTTCTACCTATACAGACACTCTCAAATGCAGTGAACCATATGTTGCTGTCATCACCATCTGAATATTTAGAGACAATCCCTTTAGGGATTTAGAATCATAAAGACCTCCACCCTCCCTATTTATTTGTATGCTGCCACCAGAGATATGTCCTAGGCCCATTTCTTTCCTGTGCCTTTCAATTTCCAGGAGCTGAGCTTCTCAGTTCAGTCTCCTGGTCTCAGCTATATCTGAGGGGACTGACTCATGTCCATCCTCAGTATTATCTTCATTGACTTTATCATCATCCTCAAACTGGGCTACCAGGTCTGGGTGTTCTTTTCAAACTGAGCTATCGGTTCTTGAAGAAATTCCTTTTTTCAACTTTTGCCTGTTCTGATACCATAGCCTTTACAAAGGGCCCTGCGTCTATCATGGCTCGGGTCTATGTAAGGGGTCAGGTCGAGCTCCTGATCCTGGCTACTAGTTTCAGGCATTATTTTACTAAAGTTGGGACATTTTTGGGAAGATAAAAAAAAACCTGCACTCTAAATATTTGGTCCTAACTAAAGTACAGATTTTTAAATTTCTAAACAGTTTGTTTCAGGGACTCAACCAAGGCCCTAGCAGTTAATTTTAGAAATTTGGAATAAAAAGACCAATCAAAAATTTGATTATCTAAAGACAATTGTTGGATTTACTCATGTGGTCAAATATTGACCAAGTGGTTCCAGAAAATGCAAAGTCTTCTGTCCCACCACTGAACCACAAAGTGTAGGAAGCTGGCTCTCTATACAGTGTACTAAATAGAAGTACACTGGGCTGAAAGTCCAGAGAATCCCCAAATGGGACACCAAGCTAAATGAAGATAATTCTAATGCTCTTTTGTGGTTGTGTGGACGAGCAATTAGGTGCATCAGAGGGTAGTGCCAAGCATTTGTTATACTCACAGAGGTAATAAATGAGACACACACTCAAGAATAAATCTGAGACCAATTTCTAAAAATGAAGTCAATTTTTATGTATCTTTAAAGACCAAGAACACAGTTCTAAGGAAAGTACTTTTGGAGTTACGATTTTTCAAATTTCAGAAAATATATCACTTTTGTGCGCAATTACGCACCATAGGAATCAATGGGGAAAAGAAGGAAAAGTGCATTTAAAATCAGGCAATGCTTTCACGAAGTTCACCTTCTCGTTTTAGGTCAATGTCGTGACCAGGTCCAAAGTTACAGCAAGAGAGGTTTGGGAGCATCCCGGATCGGGCAGGAGCAGAGTGCTGAGGATCTTGGAAACTTGTGCGAAAAGACGAAGGGGGCCACTTGAAAGGTGAACTTACAGGTAAGTCCAGTGGGTCTCCTTGGAGGGAGGAGGTCACAAGGGCCTGGGGACCACGGAAGCAGATCTTGTTAGTCGATACTGGGGCCGGATGTAGAGTGAACATGTCAGCTTGGTGTCAAGCGTCTTTAGGGTCTTTGGTGTTTTGTTTCCCCTGTCTTTTTGCTTTTGACCTCCTGTTTTTGACTGTGTGCTGCATTTCATTTTTGCTGGTTTTTAAACTCTGAGAACTTTACGTCTGCTGATCAGTGCTAAAGTGCAAATGCTCCCTGTGTAAAATGTATCTGTAATTGGTTTATCCATGATTGGCATATTTGGTTTACTAGTAAGTCTTTCATAAAGTGCACTGATTGCGCCACCCAGATGAGTAGCCTTGCAATCATGTCTCAGACCTGCCTATCTGTGTGTGCAGTTTTAAACTGCAATGTCATCCTGGCAAGTACAACCACTTGCCAGGCTCAAACCTTCCTTTTTGTTACATGTAAGACACCCCTAAAGTAGACTCAAGGTTGCCCCATGGGCAGGGTATAGTGTATTTGAAAGATAGGTTTTGGAAATAGCCCTTTGTGCAGGGTTATCCCCAAACCTTTAGCTTCGTCCTCCTATTATTCCTGAGCTTTTTTGGGGGCTTTAGGACTCTAGGCACTTTATCACTGGTAATCAGTGATAAAGTGCTTATGCTCTTGTGTATATTGTGAACATAATTGGTTATCCATGATTGGCATATGTGATTTACTGGTAAGCCCCTAGTAAAGTGCACTGTGTGTGCCCAGGGCTTGTAAATCAAATGCTACTAGTGGGCGTGCAACACTGATTGTGCCACCCACCCTAGTAGCGTTTTCAAATGTTACTCAGACCTGCCACTGCACTGTCTGCACGCACAGTTCTTACTGCCATGTCAACCTGGCAAGTGCACCCACTTGCCAGGCCCAGACCTTCCCTTTCCTTACATGTAAGGCACCCCTTAAGGTAGGCCCAAGTTACCCTCATTGGCAGGGTGCAGTGTAGGTAAAAGGTAGGACACGTGCTGGTGTGTTTTACACGTCCACTCCTGATAGTGAAATACTGCCAATTTCATTTTCCACTATTGAAAGGCTATCTGTCCCATAGGCTAACATGAAAGTTGCTTTGTAACATCTTACAAGTATGACTTGCCATTGGGACGAGATATAAAAGTGGAGTTAACTAAGGCTCTGTGAACTCAGAATTTAAGCACACATCTTTTTAGGGAGATGGTTTTTAATTTGTGTGTTTGAAAATGCCACTTTTGGAAAGTAGGCGTTTTCATAGTTAACCAATCTGTGTGCCTCTGCTATTTGAGTATTGACTGTCTGGTTTTGGAGTGACAGGGGCTGGGGGTGTGCATTCACTGTACACAGCCACAAGGGGTTGAGGTGTGTCATGCCTTTCCTGGGTGATTCAGAGCTGAGCTGAATAGACCTTAGCTGCATTAAGAGTGATGGGAGGAATTTCACTTACACCTGAATAGGCAGCATTTCCTCTGCACAATGTGTCCCCACCTCGCTCAGAGACCCTTGCCACAAAGACAACAAAGACAAAATAGGGTATAAGTAGTGGACCTTAAACCCCAGAAAATGTAAAAAAAAGTGTGCACACACAGTTGAGGAGTTTGGTTCAAGGTCAAGCCGTCAGACAGAGGGAACCACCGATTTAATAAAGGGAGAGATATATATGGGGGAAGAGGGTTGGAACCAGCCTGGTATAAAAAACAAAAAAACAAGGGAATGTGACTTGATTGAACACGCATTGGGATATTAGCAAAAGCGAAAAGTGATGTTTTAATTGTAATAGGGGTACATTTATTTTCGCACGGATTATTGTGGTTTTGTTATGAATATATATTGATGTTTTTACTAATAATGTTTGTTTGATTGTTACTTGTAGTGACCCCTGACGAAGGGCTCGAAATGCCCGAAATGCATTGGGTTTAACAAAATAAAACACTGCCTTGGATGAATTGCTGCATTTGTACGTGTTTTTGCAAAAAGGTCCGGATGGACAATCTTGAATACGAGAAATCTTTGAAAATTGGCATGTTACCCTACGTGTGGAACTAAAAGAGGATTGAAGTGAAATAATATGATGAAAATCAGGAGAACTTTAAATACATTTGAGTACTTGCAGAAAATAAATTGCGCAAGCAGCATTACGCTGTGCCATTGGATTTGGGGCGGAATGTCGCCCCAAAATATTGTGATGTAGTACCCGGGTGCCATTTGGGCAAGGCACCACAAACCTGTGAGCACGCAACGTTGAATGAATGGAGTGGAAAAACATGATGAACTATGATTAAAGAGGGTGTGCATTCCCTACTATTTAAAATTGTTTTCATAATATTGCCCTATTTTGGGTTTGCACCCAATGCCAAAGACATACCTTATGATGAACCTTGTTAAAAGGGCTATTTCCACACGTATGGCGGAAGACCTGGTTCATCCAACAATGTTTTACTGAAGGGGCATCTAAATGTATAGTAACAATGTTTTACTGAAGGGGCATCTAAATGTATAGTAACATGCATTGGCAGAAATCAGTGGAACAAGTTCTAATTTGGTAACGTGTTTAAACGTGCGTAGTTGTACTCTTAGCATTTATCTTTAGTAATATGTTGACACTGGATTTTCACTGGGACGCTTTGCAGTATGCCGCTTTGTAGTATGTCGTTTTTATGTATTATTAAGGTGCGTTGTGGGAAGAGTAGTATTCGAAAATGAAGGGCGGGTTTCAGCGCAGGTGGGTTAATGAGGTGGTTCAATCAGGACTTGAGAAAGCAGGAGGAGCTTGAGCATGGGTGTGTGTTTACAAACAGCTGGTGTGAAAAGTACGGGAAACACAGAAGCCGAAAGAATGTGAGGAGAAAGGAAGTGTTATCGAGTGCAGGCAAGTACGTGGAATTTTGTCAGAATGAGAGTATGGTTCTGAACATGGGAGAGTGTGAACAGGCCGGAGGCTCGGGGAGAATGTATGGTAGAGAGGAGAGATGTAGGGCGGGAAAAGATGGTACGTTTGCAGGTTTGTGAATTCTGGAGGGTGGAGATTGTTGGTAAGAAGACGAGTTGATGCAGACACGGGCGTAGAGGAGGGGGGAGTGGTGGAAATGAGGTGAATGGCATATGGATAAATGAGAAAGTGAGTATGAAAAGAAGGGTGGGAGGCAATAGTGGGGAGTATGAGGAGGGGGAGATGGTTGAGTAAGGAAAAGAATAATTGTTGAGTAGGGAGAATGAATGGTTGCATGGATGGAAGGGGAGATATGGGATAGTTTGTAAAAAAGTGTGCACACACAGTTGAGGAGTTTGGTTCAAGGTCAAGCCGTCAGACAGAGGGAACCACCGATTTAATAAAGGGAGAGATATATATGGGGGAAGAGGGTTGGAACCAGCCTGGTATAAAAAACAAAAAAACAAGGGAATGTGACTTGATTGAACACGCATTGGGATATTAGCAAAAAGCGAAAAGTGATGTTTTAATTGTAATAGGGGTACATTTATTTTCGCACGGATTATTGTGGTTTTGTTATGAATATATATTGATGTTTTTACTAATAATGTTTGTTTGATTGTTACTTGTAGTGACCCCTGACGAAGGGCTCGAAATGCCCGAAATGCATTGGGTTTAACAAAATAAAACACTGCCTTGGATGAATTGCTGCATTTGTACGTGTTTTTGCAAAAAGGTCCGGATGGACAATCTTGAATACGAGAAATCTTTGAAAATTGGCATGTTACCCTACGTGTGGAACTAAAAGAGGATTGAAGTGAAATAATATGATGAAAATCAGGAGAACTTTAAATACATTTGAGTACTTGCAGAAAATAAATTGCGCAAGCAGCATTACGCTGTGCCATTGGATTTGGGGCGGAATGTCGCCCCAAAATATTGTGATGAAGTACAACCACTTGCCAGGCTCAAACCTTCCTTTTTGTTACATGTAAGACACCCCTAAAGTAGACTCAAGGTTGCCCCATGGGCAGGGTATAGTGTATTTGAAAGGTAGGTTTTGGAAATAGCCCTTTGTGCAGGGTTATCCCCAAACCTTTAGCTTCTTCCTCCTATTATTCCTGAGCTTTTTTTGGGGCTTTAGGACTCTAGGCACTTTATCACTGGTAATCAGTGATAAAGTGCTTATGCTCTTGTGTATATTGTGAACATAATTGGTTATCCATGATTGGCATATGTGATTTACTGGTAAGCCCCTAGTAAAGTGCACTGTGTGTGCCCAGGGCTTGTAAATCAAATGCTACTAGTGGGCGTGCAACACTGATTGTGCCACCCACCCTAGTAGCGTTTTCAAATGTTACTCAGACCTGCCACTGCACTGTCTGCACGCACAGTTCTTACTGCCATGTCAACCTGGCAAGTGCACCCACTTGCCAGGCCCAGACCTTCCCTTTCCTTACATGTAAGGCACCCCTTAAGGTAGGCCCAAGTTACCCTCATTGGCAGGGTGCAGTGTAGGTAAAAGGTAGGACACGTGCTGGTGTGTTTTACACGTCCACTCCTGATAGTGAAATACTGCCAATTTCATTTTCCACTATTGAAAGGCTATCTGTCCCATAGGCTAACATGAAAGTTGCTTTGTAACATCTTACAAGTATGACTTGCCATTGGGACGAGATATAAAAGTGGAGTTAACTAAGGCTCTGTGAACTCAGAATTTAAGCACACATCTTTTTAGGGAGATGGTTTTTAATTTGTGTGTTTGAAAATGCCACTTTTGGAAAGTAGGCGTTTTCATAGTTAACCAATCTGTGTGCCTCTGCTATTTGAGTATTGACTGTCTGGTTTTGGAGTGACAGGGGCTGGGGGTGTGCATTCACTGTAGACAGCCACAAGGGGGTTGAGGTGTGTCATGCCTTTCCTGGGTGATTCAGAGCTGAGCTGAATAGACCTTAGCTGCATTAAGAGTGATGGGAGGAATTTCACTTACACCTGAATAGGCAGCGTTTCCTCTGCACAATGTGTCCCCACCTCGCTCAGAGACCCTTGCCACAAAGACAACAAAGACAAAATAGGGTATAAGTAGTGGACCTTAAACCCCAGAAAATGTGATCACTTCTGGACTCAAGAGGAACATTTTGCCAAGGAGAAGTGTTGGAGAGCTGTAAGAGGGAGTACTGCCCTTTTGCTGTGTGCTTTGCTGAGTTGTCCTGCAGTTGCTGCTTCTGCCAAGGAGAGGACAAAGACTGGAACTTTGCTTGGAACCTGCTTCAAGAAGAATCTCCAAGGGCTTGTGTGTGCTGGCCTCCAATTTTGAAGTCACAGGGACACAAAGACTTCACCATCAGCTCCCCTGAACTCCACTGCTGGGGGCTCTGACCTGTCCGGAGGTGCCCATTCCAGTTTTGAGCCTCTGGAGGTTGTTCCTGCTGTTGGGAGCTGGAAGAAACCCAAAAGAAGCAAGAAAAACAAATCTCCAATGTCATCAGCGATGATGCCGTGACGCCGCAACCTGAACCGAGGCTGAGGGCCCCGTTCGTGAAATGCATGACGCACCGGCCAATCTGCACCACAGCTCCAATGCCCCTCGATGCCTGCCGACGCCTTCAGTTATCGGCTTTCCAGACACCAGAACTCGCACTGACACCATCCTCACCTTCATCCCCTTGTCGCGGAGCCAATAACCAATGAGGGTGACTCCTCAAGTGTTCGACTTCACATCGCCTCACAGGAACCGACTCCTCACTTTTGAAGCAACCAACATCACCTGTCTTGGACTCGACACGTCGCCTCCTCGCGTACACAACGCCTCGCCTCCCCATGGCAGCCAGGGAGCCGACCTCGAACTCGGCACCGACGCCTCATGTCCACGAATCCACGCTTCTTCCAAAGATCCAGTTCAAGGTACTGTTGTTTTGGGGTCTGTGTGACTCCATGCCCGACGCCGAGCACCTCGCTGTTGGTGCCATGCTTTGAATTATTGCCTGTCACAACATTGTAATAGCCCCAGGTGGAGCTACTTTTTGGCTACAAGTTCTATTTTTGAAATAACTGTTCTAAAGTCGTATTTTACTATCTGTATGTTGGATTTTTGTTGTTTTTGTCTTGTTTGGTTTAGCTAAAGATACCTTATTTTTCTAAACTGGTGTGGTGTCCATTTGTTGTGTTTTCACTGTATTACTGTGTGTTTTGAGGACAAATACATTACACATTGCCTTTGGGATAAGCCTGTCTGCTCGTGTCAAGCTACCAAGGGGGAGAGCAAGGGTTATCTAAAGTGTTTATCCCCCTTACCCTGACTAGAAGCAAGGTCCCTACTTGGACAAAAGTACCTACCTCTGCCAATTAGATAATCCCATTTCTAACAATAGGACATGTACCGGAGTGTTGTACATCTCCTGATAGTGAAATACTGCTAAGTTTGTTTTTCACTATTGCAAGGACTATCTCTCCCATAGGTTATCATTGGAGCTGCCTTGTAACATGTTACACGTCTAACTTTCATTTGGGAACAGATAGAGAATTGGAGTTTGGGGTCCTTGAACTCACAACTTAAAAATACATCTTTTAGTGAAGTTGGTTTTTAAATTGCATGTTTGAAAATGCCACTTTTAGAAAGTGGGCATTGCCTTGCTTTACAATTCTGTGCCTCTGCCTGCCTGTGGAATCCAGGTCTGGATGTGGTTGGCAGTTAGTCTCTTGTACATTCACTCTTGACAGTCAGACAAAGGGAGCTGAGGTGTGCCTTGCATAACCTGATGGGCCATCACCAGGCTGATGGGCCGGCCTGAGCTAGAGTGGTGGGAGAAGTTGCCACTGAAATCTGAATAGGGCTGTGTCTTTCCTAACACAAAGCTGTCTCCACCCCCCTGTAGTGTGTCTGGAGCCAGGTCAGGGAAAGGCAGGGTCTTGTGCACTACAGAGACTGTCCTTTGAAGTTTGCTTACTTCAAAGGTGCAAACTGGTATAAGTCCTGGAGCTGTGACACCATAACTACAGAACACTTCTGGACTAAGAGGACATTCTGTGAGAAAGAAGAACTGGATACTGTGAGAGGAGAACTGGCACTCTGCTTGTTGCTTTTTTCTGCTGGCCTGCTGCTTGCTGCTTCTGTCTTGGGAGTGAAAGGACTGGACTTTGCTTTCTACATTCTGCTTCCAAGGTTCTCCAAGGGCTTGTGTATGCTTGCCTCCTGTTAGGAAGTCTCAGGGCCATCAAATACTTGGGTCACACAGGGTGGCAAAATACAGTAATGCAGCCCTGGTGACTCTTTACCACCCTTGCCCAAGGTACCACAGGTATCATATACTAGGGACTTATAGGGGTAACAACGCACCTTGCCAATTGGGTGTACTAATTCACATTACTTTAGAGGAAAGAGCACTTGCACTGGGGCCTGGTTGGCAGGTTTCAGTGAACTATCACTGGCAGCATCTAGCAGTTCAAATGGGAGCAAAAGGGGGGCATTTGTAAGGAAGCCCCATTTGCTACACTCCTGTTGTCAGAGAGGTTAGATGTTCAGTGTACTCTGCCCAGTGACTCTGGTGTCCAACCCTACAGCAGAGTGTGAGGCTCATTGCACGCAGCTTGGTACCTCTAATGTTCTGGCCCACAGCAGAAGGTGAGGCTGCCTTATACTCATGCTGCCATCTCTGGTTAACTGGTTCTTAGCTGGGTAAAGGCTGACAGGACCCTTCATGCAGTCCTGGTCCAAAGAAGAGTGTGAGGCTTATTGTACCCAACTAGATCCCTCTGTTGTCCAGACCCACTGCAGGGAATGGGTCTCCCTTGTCCCCATAACGGTGCCCCTATTTGAGACTCTTAGTGGAGTGCGATCATGAATGGATGTGGCCTAGTGTCTGTGGTCTTCTGGCTCCCTGCAGGTCGTTAGGCTTGATGGGCCTTTCCTGCTGTCCTGGCCCGATTAATGGAGTGAAGCTTCCTGTGTGCCACTGGTGTCCTGGCCCTCCACATGTGATGCTCATATGTTCCATATCTGATGCCAATAGTTCCTGTTGTACAACATGTGTCGGACTACACGTAGAAGTACATACATACCTGAGACATGGTAGCACTGACACATTCAAACTAGACAGAGTATGCTTTCACTTTAAAGCACTAACCTAACTATCTGCAGCCTAGGTTGAAGTGTACCTTTGCAGAGACTTATATTGACTAGGATATACGTTATTACAACTGCCAACATGTTTTCAGCCTCACTTTTCTCTAGTAGTGTTGTTAGAGACTCAGAGCTCACAATGCCAGGCCTACACCAAAATGAAAGACTAACTCCTGTCAAGCCACTCTTGTAAATCACAACATCTTTCTAAACAGCTCAATAAGTGTGTCTCTGCCTTGTAGTTGTGAGATGAGACATGTAAAGAGGCCTATAGATATTACATTACCTCTATTTCACACCACATGCTCTCTAAATGTTTATTAAAAAAAGCTGCATGAATCACTTTCTGTTCATTATACAGGGCAGGTGGGTATGTTACTGAGTGTTTGAGTGCTTTTGTGACACCTACCTAGCTAACACATCTCTCCTTCTGGGACAGAATGCTGAGTAGCTCTGACAAGATTTGTGCAGGGGCTGTATAGTTTTTAAGTCAGTCTCTCAAGCTGCACTACACATATCAGACTACACGTTGAAGTGCAGACATACCTGAGACATGGTAGCAGTCACACATTCAAATTTGACACAGTATGCTTTCAGTTTAAAGTATACACTTTACTATCTGCAGCCTACTCTCAGAATACCTATGCAGAGACTTATGTGGACTAGGATAGAGGTTAATACATCTATGAACATGCTTCCAACCTCATGTTTCTCCATCACTTTCATTAGAGAGGCAGAAGTCACAATTCTAGGCCAAAGCAAAAATAAAAGGCCGACTCCTGTCATACCACTCTGATGAATGTCAGTATGTATATAGAGACCTCAGTGAGTGTGTCAGTGCATTTCTAGAGGCAAGTTAACATTTAAACAACTCTGTACTTACTAGACTACTCCTGTTGCCTCGTCACTCTAACAAGCGCTTTTACCATTGTTGTGTTTTAGGCCTTTTCACCGCTTGCGACACTGTCTGCACTGATTGAGTGGCCTTGCCCAATCAGATGCAAGGTTTTGAGGAGCCAGTTGTGCCCCCTGGCCATTTCAGGACGGTGGCAGTGCGGACGCGCAGCAGACGTGCACCGAAGGCGTGCCAAAGGCAAGCCCGTCTGTGCCCGTCAACGCCTGGACGTCACCAGGCACCAGGCATTATGCCCTTTTGGACACAAATAGACTGGTTTATTCTAACAAGGAACTTTTCCTACTGAGAACTACCTGGAACCCTTGCATTAACCAGGTCTGGGGCCCAGTTGACCGCCTGTCTCGCTGTAACCACTGCCGGTATAACGTAAGAAGTGATGGCCATGGCGCAAAACCCCCTTATCAGGCTTTAAAAATCCTTAGTCTGAACTGCCGCTCTTTAGCCAAACACTACGCTGACATATTTGATTTGGTACAATCTGAAGGACCAGACCTACTATTCCTCACAGAGACTTGGCTTACCCCCACTAGTGTGGCTGAGCCACATATGGCACTCCCACAGGGGTATGTAACAAAAACACAGAACAGAGAGGACGGCAGGGGAGGAGGGATAGCAATCATTTATAAAACCATCTATGCTTGCAGCCTGACAAAAGAGCTAGTTACGGAGAGTGAAAGTGGACTCTTTAAAATCTTTGTAAACCACAATTTTACTTTGACTGGATTGCTTATCTATCGCCCTCCTGGACCCTCTAAAAAGTTTAGGGATTCTCTCACTAATTCCAACTCTGTCCTGGCAACTAAATCTGTCAACTTTAATATCATATGGGATCTTAATCTCCATCTTGAGGACCGCCATAACAGTGAGACTGCTGATTTTCTAGCAGATCTCGCTGCTTGCCAATTACTGCAATTTGTCCCCGGCTCTACTCATTTGGCAGGGCACCTTCTTGATCCAGTATTCTCTAACATACCTTCCCTCAGAGTCCTACCCCTGTTCCCATGGCTTGGACTGACGACTTTCTCATTTCCATAGTACTTCCCGATCAGAATCCGCCACCACTCACTCACCCTGAGCTTCTGCTAAAATGCCCTTGGCATAAGTTAAACGCCAATCTTCTCGCAGACACTCTATGTTCCCAAACGCCTCAACTGCCTGATGATGGTAAGGCAGCTAACAGTTGTGTCCATGAGTGGCTCTCGCAGGCTCTTGATAAACACATCCCTGCTAAACTCACATTGCGGTGCAGAACTTACACTAATCCCTGGTTTAACGAGAGATTGTCCCAAATGAAAAAAGACTGCAAAGCTCTTGAACGGGCCTAGAGATGTAAATACGATCCTGCTCTTAAAACTCAATATCGTTCTGCAGTCAAGACCTATCACAAATCGATACGGAAGTCACGTGCTGACTATATCGCGGAAAAAATATAGAGCAGTAACAATCCTGCTAAAAGTATTTTCTCTTTGCTAAACGACATAAAAAATCCTCCATCAGCGAGGGCTTCTACTACTCTTTCTACCTCTCAATGTGCGGCCTTAGCCTTTGTTAAAAAAGTTGAGGAGATCTACAAATCTTTTCCGCCCACTACTAATAGTAAAAAGCATACTGACCATACCAGCTGCTGGGGCACTCTTTTATCCTCTTTTCCAGCTCTATCCTGTGAGACATTAAGGACTCTGTGCCATAAAATGAAATCAGGATCTCTAGCTGATCCTTTCAAGCCTGATCAGCTTCTACAATTCTTACCCTTACTCCTACCCACGCTCTGCGAATTGATAAACCTGTCCCTTACTTCTGCAACTGTCCCTACTTCATGGAAACACGCCAAGGTAATCCCTCTGCTAAAAAAGCCTACTTTAGATGCTTCCAAACCTGAAAGCTTTTGCCTGATTTCTCTACTCCCTTTTGCTTCCAAAGTCACAGAGTCCTACATCAACTCTATCCTCACTAAATTTATAGAGGCTACTAACATTCTAGACCCGGCACAGAACGGTTTCAGACCTGGCCACAGTACTGAATCTGATCTGCTGGCAGTGGCTGAACAACTGTGGAGTACTTTAGACGAAGGCCATACCTCTGCACTGATTCTCCTTGATCTTAGTGCCGCTTTTGACACTGTATCTCATAAAATCCTGCTGCAGCGCTTAAAAGAGATTGGCCTAGGAGATACTGCTCTCAACTGGTGCGTGTCTTTTTTATCAGACAGATCCTTTCAAGTAATCTCTCCTCCTTACAGCTCCCAGAAGCAGCCTGCCCACCATGGGGTTCCCCAGGGCTCGGCTTTGAGCCCAATATTATTTAATATCTATGTTCAACCCCTGGCGGAAGCCTTTCAATGGTCTCATATGCTGATGACACTCAGCTTGTCATCTCGCTATCCAATACCTCTGACCAACACATCACCAAGTTTCGAAATGACATGATGGCCATTGCGGAATGGATGACAACCAATTGTTTGCAGCTGAATGCATGTAAATCTGAGATCCTGCTTGTAGGCAGGGATCCACATCATTGGAATGACCAGTGGTGGCCTACGGCGCTGGGAGTCTCTCCCACCCCTAAGGATACCGTAAAAAACTGGGTGTGTGGTTGGACAGCGCACTTACCTTCCAGGCATAGACAAAATTAGTGGTGGGCAGGTGCTTCGGCCTCTTACGCGGTCTGAAGCCGCTGCTCGGGTTCTTTGGCTTACAAACATGCCAAGTCATCATCCAGTCTACTATCCTTTCTAGACTGGACTATTGCAACTCTCTGTATCTAGGTGCCAATAAGGCAGGCATCAATAGATTACAGAGGGTGCAAAACGCCACTGCCCGTACCCTCTTTGCCCTCCCGCGGTCCTGCCCCACGTCCAAATACATACATAAACTACACTGGCTCCTGGTGGAAAAAAGAATTAAATTCAAATCTCTGTGCATTACCCACAGAAATTTCCATGCCCAAGCCCCTTCCATTTTAACCAATCTTCTCATCCCCTATATACCAGAACGGGCCCTCTGCTCATAGCACCAACTTCTGGTATGCACCCCGTGTCAGAAGAGCCCGGGCGGGTGGTCGTTCGTTCCGTGTTCTGGCTGCATGTCTTTGGAATGCTCTCCCGAACACTATCAGGAACTTAAAAGACCATAAGGTGTTTAGGAAGGTAGTCAAGTCTTGGCTCTTCCCTTGATTGCTTCCTCTGTCTCTGTCTTGCCTTTCAGTCTTTTTTTCCTACGGATCTAGCGCTGGGACGCCCCGTTGCTGTGGCAGCCATGTGCTCTACAAATCCGATAACACAGGCTTTCTAAATGTCTGTACAAGAAGCTGTATTACACAGAGCTGTTGGGTATGAACATGTGTGTCCAAGTGTGATTATGATGCCTGCCTAGCTAAGAGATCTGTATTTCTGGGGCTAAATGCTGAAGTAGCTGTGACAAGATTTGTGCAGGGGTATAATAGTCCCTATAGTTTTTAAGTTCGGCTGATCAGCTGCACCACACACATCAGAGTACACATAGAAGTGTACACATACCTCAGACATGGTAGCAATCAGATGTTCAAAATTGAGAGAATACGCTATCAATTTAAATCACTCACCTCACTATCTACGGCCTACTTCAAGTGTGCCTTTGGAGAGACTTATATAGACTGGGATACACGTTAATACATCGGCCAATATGTTTTAAACTTCACTTCACTGTACTACTTTGTTAGAAATGGGGGTCTCTAGTTGGCAGAGGTAGGTACCTTTGTCCAAGTAGGGACCTTTCTTCCTAGTCAGGGTAAGGGGGATACACTTCTAAATTAACCCCTGCTTACCCCCTTGGTAGCTTGGCACGAGCAGACAGGCTTATCTCAGAGGTAGTGTGTAAAGCATTTGTGTATACACATACAGTAATACAGTAAAAATACTACAAATGGACACCACACCAATTTAGAAAAATAAGTAATCTTTATCTAAACCAAACAAGACCGAAACAACAACAAAAAAATCCTCACAGTAATAAAAATATGACTTTCAAAATTTAGAAACATTTCTGTTCAAAGCAAATTGCAGATGCAACACTTTTCACAAAAAGTACCTTGGACGTGTCACACGCACAAACAAAAACTGCTGCAGAGAAGGTGATGCATCGGTTCCTTCCTTCAGGGGAGGTGATGCATCGGTTTCTTACTGCCACGCACGGGAGGTGATGCGTCGGTTCCATACTGAAGGGGAGGTGATGCGTCGGTTTCTTACTGTGTGGGGAGGTGATGCATCAGTTTCTTACTGCTACCCCAGAGTTCTTGCATGCGTGGCGCCCCAGTGCGATGTAAGATGATCGGGGATGCGTAGGTTCTCAATGCAGTGGCGGCAACGACACAGCGTTGGTTTCTTCAGCTGTGGTCCCACGATGTGTTGGTTTTTGCAGCCGCGCAGCAGGGCCTGTGTCGGAATCGGAGCGGTAATCTTCAGACTTCATAGATCGGTGCACTCGATGTAGCGTGCGGCGATTTCTTGAGCTGCGGGCAGGAGCTGCGTCCGTTTCTTCAGCGATGCATCGGAAACAGGTGCGGATGCGTCGTGCTTCACGTAGTTGCATTACTTTTCCAGCTCCCAACAGCTGGAACAACCTCCAGAGGCCCAACACAGTCAGAGGCACCTCTTGGCAGATCAGAATTCCTATTACGGAATCTCAGGGGAGCTGGGGGTGAGCTCTTTGTATCCTGGAGACTTCAAAACAGGAGGTAAGCTCTACCTCAAGCCCTTGGAGATCTTCCTCAAGCAGAAGACACAGCATACAGCAAAGTCTTTGTCCTTTCCTTGGCAGAAACAGCCACTGCAGGCCAAACCTAGACAGCACACAGCAAAGGGGCAGTACTTCTCCTTCAGTTTCTCCAGCTCTTCTCCTTGGCAAAGGTCCCTCTTGGATTCCAGAAATGACCTAAAAGTCTGGGGTCTGGGCACCACTTCTTATAGCACAAATTCCTTTGTTCTCTGGTGGCAGAGAAGCTCTTTGCCCAGCCAAAACCAATTCTGTTCTCTCTGGTGCAGCCTCCTGGCAGGAGGTGGAGACAGCATTGTCCAAGGCAGACCAGGCCCATTCAGGTCTGAAAGAAATCTCCTCACCCTACTCTGAATGCAGCCCAGGTCTATTCAGGCCAGCCCTGACTCACCCTGGAAAGGCAGGACACTCCTCACCCCCCCAAGTGGCTTTCTGAACAGAATGCACATCCCCAGCCCCTGTCACTCTAGAGCCAGACAGTCAATACACAAACCTAGCAGAGGCACACTGGTTGGCTAAGCAAGAAAATATCCACTTTCTAAAAGTGGTAACAAACCCAGCTAATAAAAATCATCCTTACTAAAAGATACATCTTTATATTCTGAGTTCAGGCATACCAACCTTCACCTTCCTATCTTGTTCCAATGGGAAGTCATATTTATAAGATGTTATGAATAAACTCCCATTCTATCCTATTGGACAGATATCCTTTTAATAGTGAAAAAACAAAATTGGCAGTATTTCACTATCAGGACATGCCACACACATCAGAGCATGGCCTACCTTTCACATACACTGCAACCTGCCCACATGGGTACCTTGGGCCTACCTTAGGGGTGACTTACATATAAGAAAAGGAAAGGTTAGGGCCTGGCAAGTGGGTGCACTTGCCAAGTCGACATGGCAGTACTGAACTGTACACATACACTGCAATGGCAGTCCTGTGACCCTTTTGCAAGGCTGCTTGTGTGGGTGGAACAATCAGCGCTGCAAGCCCACTAGCAGAATTTGGTTTACAGGCCCTGGGCACACACAGTGCACTGTACTAGGGACTTAACAGTAAACAAATAAGTTAATTATGGAAACACCAATCCATATTACCAATTTACACAGAGAGCATATGCACTTTAGCACTGGTCAGCAGTGGTAAAGTGCCCAGAGTCATAAAACCAACAAAAGCAGGGTCCAAAACAGGAGGCCAAAAAGCAAAAAGTCTGGGGATAAACCCACTGGAAAAGCCAGGTCTAACATGCTTTAATTACAGAGTCAGAGCTCACAATGCCAGGCCTACACGAAAATGAAAGTCTGACTCCTGTCATGCCACTCTTATGAGTCTCAACATCTTTGTAAACTTCAATAAGTATATCTGTGGCTTTTAGGGGTGAGATAACAACTGTAAAGAAGCCTATAGATGTTAGACTCCCTCTGTTTCATAATACATACTCTGTAAATGTTTGTAAAAGAAGCTGCATGAATCACTTTCTGCTCATTAAACAGGGCAGGCGGGCATGCAATTGAGGGCTGCAGTGCTTTTGTGATGCCTGCCTGGATAACACATCTATGGTTCGGGACCGAATGGTAAAGTATCTCTGACAAGATTTGTGCAGCTGTATGATAAACTACATAGTTTATAAAATCAGGTTCAACTACGAGTAAAAGTACAGACAT
The DNA here is from genome assembly GCA_963921515.1 of Calotriton arnoldi. Classification (NCBI taxonomy): domain Eukaryota; kingdom Metazoa; phylum Chordata; class Amphibia; order Caudata; family Salamandridae; genus Calotriton; species Calotriton arnoldi. Next base: position 24,032 of record CAWUFW010004833.1, on the reverse strand, counting down.
ACCTGAGACATGACATTCAAACTTGACAGAGTACGCTTTCAGTTTAAAGCAGACACATAAGTATCTACAGCTTACTTGAGGTGTACCTTTCAAGAGACTCATTTGGACTAGGATATAGTTTAATACAACTGCTAACATGTTTTAAACCTCACCTTTCTCTTGCAATTTCATTAGAGAGTGACAGCTCACAATGCCAGGTCTACGCCAAAATGAAAGGCCGGCTCCTGTCATGCCACACTTGTGAGACTCAGCATCTTCCTGAAAACCTCAATGAGTGTGTCTGTGCATTTTTGGGATGAAATGACACATGTAAAGAAGCACATAGGTACTAGAATACCTCTGTTTCACACCACATGCTCTCTAAATTTGTGCAGAAGAAGATGTATGGATTAGTTTCTGCTCATTATACAAGGAAGGCAGGTATTGAACTCTGTATTCCAGTGCTTTAGTGACGCCTGCCTATGCAAGAGATCTGTGCTTCTGCGACTGAATGCTGTAGTAGCTCTGACAAAATTTGTGCAGAGGTATGATAAACTTCATAGTTTTCAAGTTAGGATCATGAGCAGCACAACCATATCAGACTACACGTAGTAGTACACACATACTTGACACATGGTAGCAGCCAGATATTGAAACTTGTCAGCACACACCCCACTATCTATGGCCTACTTGTAATGTACCTTTGCAGAGACTTACATGGACTGGGATACAGGTTAATACATCTGCCAACATGTTTTAAACCTCACTTTTCTCTAGCAGTTTCGTTAGACAGTCAGAGGTTGCAACACTAGGCCTACACCTAAATGAAATACCAACCCTTGTCATGCCACTATTGTGAGTCTCATCACCTTTCTAAACACTTCAATTACTGTGTTTGTGCCTTTTAGGGGCAAACTAACACTTATAAAGACGCCTATGGTTTTGAGACTACCTCTGTTCAACACTGCATGCTCTCTAAATGTTTGTAAAAAGAGCTGCATAAATCACTTTCTGCTCATTATACAGGGCAGGTCAGAATTCAACTGAGTTTTTGAGTGCTTCTGTGATGCCTACCTAGCTAACAGATCTATGCTTCTGGGACTGAATGCTGAAGTAGCTCTGGCATGATTTGTACAGGAGTATGAAAGACTGCATAGTTTTTAAGTTAGGATCATCAGCTGTACCACACATGTCAGACTACACATAGAAGTACACCCATACCTGACACATGGTAGCACTCAGACACTTTTATCTACTACTGTCATTACAGAGTTAGAGCTGAAAGTGCCAGGCCTAAGCCAAAATTAAACGCCAACTCCTGTCATGCCACTCTTGTGAATCTCAATATCTTTCTAAACACCTTAATGAGTTTGTATGTACCTTTTAGAGATGAGACGACATATGTAAAGAATCTTATAGGTGAAACACTACCTCACTTTCAGAACGCATGCTTTCTAAATGTCTATACAAAAGGCTGTATGAATAACTTTCTACTAATTACAGAGAGCAGACAGGTATGAAGGTGTGTGTTCGGCTAATTTCATGATACCTGCCTAGCCAAGACATCTGTGCTTTTGGGGCTCAATGCTGAAGTAGGTCTCACAAGATTTGTGCAGGGATATGATATACTGTATAGTTTTTAAGTTAGGCTCATCAGCTGCACCACACATATGAGACTACGTGTTCAAATGCAGACATACCTGAGACATTGTACAGGTCAGACATTCAAACTTGACAGAGTACGCTTTCAGTTTAAAGCACAGACCTCACTATCTACGGACTACTCTTAGCTTAGCTATGAAGAGACATATGGACTAGAATACAGCATCTGGAAACATGCTTTAAACCTCACTTTTCTCTACCAGTTTCATAACTGAGAGAGAAGTCGCAATGCCAGGCCTAAGACAAAATGAAAGGCTGACTCCTGTCATGCCACTTTGTGAATGTCAGCATCTTTCTACAGACCTCAATGACTGTGTCAGTGCCTTTTAAGGCATTAAAACAAGCCTATATGTACTAGACTACCCCTGTTTGACACCACATACTTTCTACATATATGTAGAAGAACATCCATGAATCACATTCTGCTGATTACGCAGGGCACTCAGGTATAAACATGTGTGTTCAACTGATTTATTTATGCCGTCCTAGCTAATCGAATGAAAAAAGCATCTCTCCCCATAGGAGTCATATTAGTGTCACAATGTTTCTAGACACACCAATAATTGTCTCAATGCCTTTTAGGGTTAATCAATACCTGCATGACATGAGTCCAATAACACAGAAATCTACAAACAAACCTGAGACGTGGTACCAGTCACGCATTCAAATTTCACAGAATACGCTTTTAGTTTCAAGTACAGGCATCAGTATATACAACCTATTTGCAATCTTAATTTCTGCACAATTATATAGAGTACAATGGAGGTTCCTACATTTGGTAACATGATTTAAACCTCACATTTCTCTAATGCTTCTCAACTTTTAAAAATACTGCATCTCAAAGTTAAAAATGTACTTTCAATCACTAAAACACTCCTACACCATACATCACACACCTTATACATTTGTAACTTACCTCTGAAATCCTGTTGTAGAATATGAAAAGATCAGTAACTCTTAAATAATTTCCTTTTCCTCACAATAAATGTGATGTACCATTCTCAATAAGGAAAAAACAGTAATAGCAAATGTTTCCTCTCATTTTCCAATGAAATCAATAAGTAACAAATCAAAATACTCTCTTCATGTTTTCAAAATCTGAAACAACTTTCTATTGGATACCAATACTCACCCTTTATTACTCTCTTCTAAAAGAGCCCAATCTAGTTCTGCAACTTAGCGGTGTTACGACTCCACTGTGGTTCCACAGTGTAACATCACGATGGAGTTGCGAATCCTTACGGGAGTTCAAAATCCCTTTTCCAATAATACTAGTATTATTTTTTAAGAAAATACCACTTCTAAACATAGTACTGATTTGGGAAAACTTAATTTACAAGCATATAAAATATATACAACATTCCATTTTATATTTTAAAAGCAGAGTTTACTTCAAACCCTTCCCCCATAGTGCTTCATCTTAGTTTCCATAGTAACAGTTTCTGCAACATTCATCTGTACCAGTAGGTCCGAAGTTCACCATATTTTTAAATGCAGCACACTAGCTTCCAAATTCAAATAAAGGTGTGGTTAACTTTTGCAAAATATTAACTTATCCAGTCTACCGTACCTTTCAAACTTTTCTCCATAACCAATCAGAAAGATACTTGTTTTGCAAAGTAACATGAAACCTATTTTTAAGTACACAATGTTTTTGAATAGTCAATGACTTATCTGCTTTATGTTAAACAACATGTTGTCCACCATTTTAGATACCTCTCATTATACCAACTGACTTTCTCAGTTATAGGCATCTTTTGATTCCTTGCACACATCCCTTCAAAATGCTTATAGCATGGATTGTAGGGCACAGCTATATTTTCTGGGGCATAAAGTATGCTGAAGACAGAGGTATTGACAAAGACCTAGGTTTGCATAATGTGGATATTAAATGATTTGAGCAGAGAGGATTAAAGACGTACCAATTGCTGACTTTTGTTAAAAACATTTTGCATTTCTCTGACCTCATGATTGTGCACTGAGGTGGCCATGACCTAGGCACACTGACTGGGATAAGATTTGAAATCCTAATGAAGGATACCTTTGCACAACTGATGTTGCTTTTCCCTCACACTGTCTTTGTGTACTCTAATATATGGCAAAGACAGAAATGGAGGTGGTCAAATCGATTCTGTTCACAGATTGACAAAGCCAGGAAGCATGTTAATAAAGCTGTTTCTGCTTACCTCAGAGACCAGAACATGGGCTCTATCTATAACAACAATCTACGTTTTGACATGCATAACATCTACAGAAGTGATAGAGTTCACTTCACAGATGAAGGGGACAGGGTGTTTCTCAACAACCTCAAACTGTGCATCCGCACATACATGTAGCTGCAACAAAGTCCTAATGAACTCAACGTCTCTTTTCAAAGCCATCCTATAACCCAACAGTGAAAAGTATATATTTTTTAACAAATACACTCCTCATAAATATTTGCTAATTCGCAAAACAAAAGCATGAATTCAATGAACAACAACACATTTCACTTTTTTAACCATATTTTTTAAGTTATATCTTTTAAAATGCTTTCAAACTCTCAATTTGAATGTGAGTATGTACTTCACTGTCAGTAGCTCTATAATAAACTTCACAACTGTAAGAGTGGTTGCGTAAGTATTTAATATTTATTTACTTATGTAAGGTACATCCGCTACTCCACCGCAACGTTACACTGGGGAGCCGTGCTGAGCCCTGCGTTGAGGTCACAACTCCTACCACGTGAGAAAAAAATAATATATTTTTTAATGCCCCTTTTCTCTGGGCCAATTTTTGCCCCGGGGACCCCATCCCCCGGGGCCTGCCCTTTTCTCATATATTTAAAAAAGAATTACAAGGTGGGCTGTATGTCCCCCCTTTCCAAAGGCCAGTTGTGGCCCCGGGGACCCCATCCCCTGGGCCCAGCCTTTTCCTTAGTTTTAAAATTTGATAATAAAAGAAGTGGGCCATGTGGCCCCCTTCCCCAGGCCTATATCGGCCATTTTGACTCCATCCTCCGGAGCCAGGCCTTTTTTTTTTTTAATAGTGAGGGGGGCCAGCGTGGCTCCCCACCCCGGGCCCATTTCATCCCCGGGGACCCTATTCCCTGGAGCCATGCCTTCATTTTTTTTTTTTTAATACGGACGGGTGCCAGCACGGCCCCCCTCCCTGGGCCGATATTGCCCCGGAGACCCCATCCCCCGGGGCATGGCCATCATGTTGGGCACCAGCGGTATCTACCAGCTCCAAGCCTCCTAAGGGAGCCGGCACTGCTTTTAGACATAGGGAGCTGCAAACATGCAGCTCCCTCTGTCAAAAAGCAATTCTCCACTTTGCGGAAGCGAGAGCATCTTCCATGCTCTCGCTTCCATGAAGCTGAGTGGAGTTTGCTATGGCTTGACAGGAGCAGTGCTCCCACCAAGCCATAGCAAACTGCGATGTCCAGGGGTGGCACCCCAGGACATTGCTGGAGGCGGCCCCACTTCCATCTTGAATATAGCCCCGGGGAGGTGGTGGTCCCCTGGGCAGCGGGGGAGGCTCCTGCCCCCCACATTTATTATATCAGCCCCAGGGAGGTGGCGGTCCCCGGGGCTGCGTGGGGAGCCGGAGCTCCCTGCCTCCTTTTCTTTTTTTAAAATGTTTTTTCTTGTGACTCGGTTCAACCGAGTCACAAGATGGCTGCCAACACTTCCTGGTTTGCAGTGTTGGCAGCCAATCAGATCTCAGGCACGAGATCGGGAGGGTTCGCGGATCCACTGAAGCCACAGTATATCTGAGAAATCATTACATTTCTAAGCAACTACTGAACGGATTTACACCATTTAACAAAAAGGGTGCTTTCTGGACCAAGAGCTACCTTTTTGCCAAATTTGGCTTAATTGCGTTCAGCAGTGCGGGCTGTAGTCATGTGAATTTCCAAGGTTTTTTAAATGCTAATTCCTAACTATAGCGTCCCTGTAACCTTTGGTTTTTTTCAGTGAATCTCTAAGGTTTTTTAACTAGCAGTCATGTTTGCCGAGTGGTGGAGAAAGGGGTCTGGGCTACCAGCCAGTTCTCAAGAATCCCACTCTTTAGGACTTACAGGAGGTACCAGGAGGGCTTCTTGACACACAAAGTCCCTCTAGAGTAAGGTGGACTTCATCTCCCAACAAGTAGTGCACCACAAGCGGCATTTGCAGAGTTGTGGAGAAAGGAGGCATGGCCTCCAAAGACCTCTTAGCAATCCTGAGGTGTAGGACTCCCTGGAGATAACATGAGGGGTAGTTGGACCCCAAGCATGTCCTTGGGGGTCAACTACCCCCACTGTTATCTCCAGTAAGTACCATACAGCGGGATTGCTGAGACCTGGGAGGAGGCCACGCACCTTTTCTCCACCACTCTGAAAATGCACCTCCTGGCGCTCTACTAGTAGGGAGATGAAGTCCCCTTGGTTATTGAGGATCCTTGGGGGCCAATTACCCCTCCTGTTAAGTCCAGTAAGTCCCACACAGCGGGTTTACTGAGAGGTGTTCGGTCAGGTGGCCATGCCCCCTTTCTCCCAGACTCTGCAAATACACCCCCTGGCACACTACTAGTTGGGGGATGAAGTTCCCTTGGCTCTAGAGGGTTCTTGGGGGCCAACTAACCCTCCTGCCACCTTCAGTAAGACTCACACAGCTGAATTGCTGAGAGGTTGTCTGAGGATATGCCCTCTTTCTCCACCACTCAGCAAACGCTCATCCTGAAGCACTACTGGTAGGGGGAAATAGTCCACTTTAGTCCTGAGGCCCTCAGGAGCAAAGTGGAATTCATCCCCCAACCAGAAGCGCGCTAAAAGGCATGTTTTGCAGAGTGGTAGAGAAAGGGGGCTTGACCTTCAAGTCCTCTCTGCAATCCCGCTGTCTGGGACTTACTGTAGGTAAGAAGAGGACTTCCTTGCCCCCAAAAACCCTCAGTATTCAAGGGGATTTAATTCCTCAACCATCACTGTGCCAGGAGGCGTGTTTGCAGAGTGGTGGTGAAGGGCGAATGGCCTTTGGCGACATGTTGGAGTTTTTTTAAATTAAATATTTGTTTTTTAAGTAAGGCGGCTGTGTAGACCCCCTTCCCTTGGCTGATTTCGGCCCTCGGGACCCCACCCTCCAGGGCCTGTCTTTTTCTTAAATAGGGAGGGAGGTCGTGTGACCTCCCTCCCCAGGCCGATTACGCCCCAGGGACTTCATCCCCCGGGGCTGGCCTTTTCCTTTTTGTTTTATTTCTTTTTAAAAAAAGGTAGGGGGTCACATGACCCTCCTTCCCTGGCCAATTTTGGCCCTGCGGACCCCATCCCCTGGGGCCCGCCCTTTCATTTTTTAAATGGGAGGGGTGCCGCCCTCCGGAGGCCAGGCCTTTATTAATTGTTTTTTTTTTTAAATGGGGAGGGAGGCCAGTGCGTGACCCCACCCCAAAATAATATTGCCCCGGGGACCCCTTCCCACAGGGCATGGCCACCATGTTGGGAACCGCAGGGGGAGCCTCCTGCCTGAGCCGGCATTGCTTTTGGACAGAGGGAGCTGCAAACCTGCAGCTCCCTTCGTCCAAATGCAATTCTGCTCTGTTACATGGAAGAGAGAGCATTTCAACGCTCTGGCTTCCATGAAGCAGACCAGAATTTGCTATGGTTTGGCGTGCTCCTGCCAAACGATAGCAAACTGCAATGTCCCGGAGATGGGCACCTCGGGACATTGCTGGAGCCGGCACTCAGGGGTGGCGGTCCCCAAGGCCTTCTACAGCTCCATGAGGGGGGCAGGGTGGCCCCTGTCCAACAAAAACTAAGCCCTGGGGAGGTGTTGGTCCCCAGGGCTGTGGGTGCCATGCCACCCCCGCTTATAATTTACTATGCAGTTTCCCCGGGGAGGTGGTGGTCACCGGGGCTGTGTGCGGTCTGGAGACCCCATACAATATTTTTGAAAATTACCCTGGGGAGGTGGCGGTCCCCGGGGCTGCAGGGTGCTGCGTGGCCTCCCTGCATTTATGTGAATTAGCCCCGGGGAGATGGTAGTCCCCCGGGCTGCATTGGGGCTGGAGCCCCTCCACTTACTATAATTTATTAGAGCCCTGGGGAGGTGGCAGTCCCCAGAAATGCGGGGGCCTGAGTGGGGCCCCAGATCCCCCGATTATTATTTTTATTTGCCTCAGGGACCTGCCCACCCGGTGGCCTAATTAAGCCAAGTGCGGGAACCCCTCGCTGCATATTTTTTAAATTTTCGGTAGGATCCACGGACCCACCGTGATTCCTGCTGAATTTTTTTTTTTTAGCCATGGGGGATCCGTGTGGGACCCCTCCAAGAGGTCTAGGGGGTCAGGGTAATTCTATCCTGCCCCCTTTGCTTTTAAAAAAATGTTTTTTCTTGTGACTCGGTTGAAACGAGTAACAAGATGGCTGCCAACCATACCTGGTTTAAAGTGTTGTCAGCCAATCAGATCTCAGGCACGAGATCGGGAGAGGTCGTGGATCCACCGCAGCCTCAGTTGTTTATCTGAGAAATCTTTAAATTTCTCAGTGTGAGAAGCTGGCCTGGTATGTGATGTCCACTAATGTAAGTGGGCACCTTTCACCAGTCCAGAGAACCGTTATGGTGATTTAAGAAGTCTTAGACAACCTTAGAAGCTCTCTAAGTGGTAGCTGTGGAGAGCAGCCTTCAGTCGTAGTCCAGAAGGAGAGTAAAGCAGCTTGTTTTACCAGAATGCAATCTTGTAGTATAGATTAAGTGAAAAAGAACCACACACGGTATTTATAAAAATATGTATTTACTATAGAATACTCTCTAACACGTTTAGATATCTCCTACATGGAGATAAGCACAATGCACACAATACTTTGCAAAGAAATACAGTAAATATCACAGAATACACAGTGGACCCCAGGGGGGGACCAAACCATATACTAAGAATGTCGTATAAGAGCCACAACTCGGTTCAAGACAGTGTCGAGAGGACATAGAAGTGCTGGGGACCCAAGGAACCACCCAAGGTGAGTAGATAGGGACCCCACAGTGAGCGTGTGCATTGTGGGAACACGACAGCACGCTCCGTACAACTCTACGGGTAATTCGCGGTTCGATTTTTAAAGATTAAGGACCCTTCCCAGTGGACCCTGAAGAAACCCTCTGGAAGACAGAAGGTTGAAGAGCCACCCCACCTGTGGATACCCTAGTACTCATGTTACCTACATTAGGGAAGCCGGGTGCATACGTGTGAAGTGGTGTCAGAAACAACCGTCGAACCCAATGGAGGACTTCAGGTAAGTGCTGCTGCTGAAGGAGTAGAAAGTGTCCGGTGGAATCTGAAGGTGGATTCTAGACGAGAGGTACCTGCAGTCAGAGAGGACAGAGTGGATGTCACTCAGGGGTGACCAGGAGACTTGAAGACAAATGCCCTCTGATGTCGGTGTTGCAGGATGGTGTTGTGTAGTACCTATAAACCTATATCAGATCTGCACGTTTAGACAACATAGACTGTGGGATTGGTGTCCAGACTGATTCCGGACACCCCCACAGGGTATGTTTGCCTGTATACCAGCTAGCTCACAGTGCCACTAGAAACCCCTCTTACCAAGGAGAGAATAATTCTTTGCAACTATCGAACATGACAACTCTGTTCCATCAGAGATCGTGGAAAAAGTACAGTACTTTTCGTTCAGTCACTTGTGCTCACTTTGTCTCAGAGAGATACACTGAACAAACGGTGGGGACATTTTCAAATAAGCATTTATTGAACCAGCATCATTCTAGTGTAAAATAGGTGTGCTGAAACAACCATAAGACAGAAACAGATATAAATGATTATAAGCACCAACAGAGTAAAAGGATGGTAGATGTCTACCATAGTTCTAAAACAATGAATACAGGCAGGTATAAAAATACATCTCAGCAAAAATGCGTACTCCTACGATGCGACCCTAACTAGATGTACCTAAGTGCACCTAGCATGTATGTAGGTGTAGAGCCAAGAATCTCTCTAGGATAAAGTCAACCCCATTACCTGAAGTTAGAGACTGTGGGACCCCGTCTTGGTCTCTCGATGGACACCCCACGAGGGATGTCAGACCACTGCGAGCTGGAGTGCCGCGTGCAGGAACCTCTGCGTCTTGCGTCAGAGTGTCAGCATGAAAGTCCTTTTCTCCTCTCCCTGTCTCAACAAAGATATGGTGTTTATATACCCAAAGTGGTACCCTCATGGGTTCTACCTTGCTGTGTCATGTTGGACTTAGGATGACAGAAGGAATGACCCTTATACATAATTATTATGCAGGAGACGGTAGTCCTGCTGAGTTTCCAAGAATCGTCATGCATAAGGAATGAGGCTAGTTTTCAGGGAAAAGCCCACGTCCTGTAAGCAGTACCATAACTAGGCAAAAGGTCAGTCCCAAGAACCGTTATGTAGTGTAATGGTAGGGGAGAATATATGTGAAAGGTTAGGTTGCTACCTGAGCCTATATTGGGGTACCTATATGAAACATAACACCCACTCCTCATCCGAGTGGACGACATACTATAATTTTAATGTACTTCTAGGCATTGTACGCAAACAATATTTAGTCCATAAAATAGTGGGTAAAAAATGTAAAATTTTTAAAAAATGCTAAAATTGGCTTACTAAAATATGTTCGTATATATTATTCAAACAAGTATGGGGCATATTCACAAAGAGCTATCGGCAAATTAACAGCACTTTATCGAAGCCAAAGTCGTGATAAATATACCTCCCCATTCACAAGCCGGTGTAAACAGCCCACAGCACCAGTTTACCCGCGATATCAGCCGCAAAAAACATCGCCACAGAGGACCCACGCAACTATCGCTAATGAGATGCAGAGTGGGTGTTCCCGTGCCAAAAGGCGCGACGACATCACACCTCAACATTCACAATGACCAGCCACATCGGCAATAAAAACACAAAACAGGCGATAAGGCACGTTAGCACCAGGAAATCTACACCTGCTCTGACCTGGTGTAAAGTCGGACGGCAGCCTGCAAACCAAAAGGGAGCACAGCACAGGGCCACATCGGAAGGGCAACAGATGCCATGGAGCCACCCATCATGCTGCCCGGACACCCAAGAGGGCCACAACACCCACCGCCACCACCCCCAGGACCACCCCTCCCTGGCACCCCCCGACCAAAGACATGCCACATCAGCCACACCTAAACATGTACAGATCATTCCGCTTGATGCCGCACAATCACAACTAGTGACATGCATGTGTCGTCACAGAAATGAGCAGCACACATCCACTTTCAAGCAACAAATGAAACTTTATTAAAATGAACAACGAAATAAAATGAAGACACATGGCCGCTCCCTCGGGACAATACGTAGGTCACAGCCTGTAAGACAAAAAACATGATGAGAAGGTGTGTCCTGCACACATCAGAGGACAGAGAGAGAGCGAAGAGAGAGAGAGAGGAAGAGAGGGAGGGAGAGAGAGAGGAAGAGAGGGAGAGAGAGAGATAACGTGCCACCCCTGCGCACCCAGGCCACACTGCTCAACTTCTGCCAATGGTGTGTCCCCAACCACGTGCCGGTATGCATAGCACGACACCAGGTCACACATCTGAGTCAGAGCCGCCAGCTGAAACAGCGCCTAGACACATGACTGGCACAGTACACACACTTGCACAAGACAACATCACCTGCCCGCCCATGCACACCAAGGCAGAGGCACCCCAACCCCTCCCGCCGCCCATCGGAGCATGCCCGCCCATGCAAACCCAGGCCTCAATGCTCACCTTATGCCACCGGCGCGTAGACAGGAGGTCCCACCACGTGCCGCTGCAAGCCACAAGCCCAGGGCCCGCGGACATGGCACCCTCCACATCATGCAGCCCTGCTCCGCAGGCCACCAGGTCTCACGGTTGGTGCTGGGTCTTGATTACTCCATGGCAGAGGACATACCAGTGCACCCGGCACCATCGCAGGCTGCACACCCACTCAGCCCAATGGGTGCCACCAACTCTGGGATCCCGGAAGCGACGCCACGTGGCGCTAGGCCCGCGCTGCCCGCTGGCTCTGGCCCACACTGCGGTCCAGCAGGGCACACAAAACCTGAGCTGTCCGGACCGCCGGGACGGGGCATCATCGCAGGCTGCACACCCGCTCAGCAGCTTACAGGTGCCACTGACTCAGTGCACCCAAAGTCACCGTCCCGTGCCGGGGTGCCTGTGCCATCCGCAAGGCCTCTGGTGCCACTAACCCTGTGCAACCCCAGTCTGTGCCACGTGGCGGTAGGCCCGTGCCATACTCAAGGCCTCTGGTGCCACTAACCCTGTGCAACCCCAGTCTGCGCCACGTGGCGGTAGGCCTGTGCCGTACTCAAGGCCTCGGATGCCACTAACCCTGTGCGCAACAACTCATGGGCCCCATATGAGTGCGAACCGTGGGGCGTCCGTCATCCAGTCACCACCGGAAGAGGGGAATGTGACGTCGTCGGCCCCTTATGTTGGCGGAGTCACATGGCCGGTGACGCCTGTGCCGGATGGGTGTGGTGTGTGTGAAAACCTGCCCTCAGGGAGTGGCCGTGACATGCTGATGACTAGACCAGTGACCTGCACACCACCAGCGAGTACAGCTGCGACGGGTAGCAATGAGTGCCCCCCCTCGGGGCATAAGCGGAGTGGTCTGGCCTGCCGTACGCCGGACCAGCGCAGGGCTTGCAACAATGACACGTGTGATCTTTGCGTGGGCCAGTCCATGTCCGGACAAGGAAGCGACTGATGCGTGTGTCCCTGTTGTAGTGTTCACGGGACCCGGTACACAAAATGCTATGTCGCACCCTCTGACTGGCATCCCACAGGATGAGCATCATTGACGCAAGGGAAGGCACTGCCCCACATTCATCCACACATCCATACATGAATGACGTAAGACATTACACAGCAGTGCGTCAGTGGATGTTTATTTGCACATCCAGTGCAGTCATGCTGCTGGAGCGGTACAGGGCAATGCCGAGCACACTGCACAATATGGGCCCGTGGAGGGCCAGCCAGTGTACATCTGGGGATGACCTGTACTGCGGAAGGGGAAGGGTACAATCCGCAGTCTATCCGCCGTGTCAATGGTCGTCAAGCAGGATGTGGCAGTCCATGTCGCTGTCCAAGGTGAGTGCATCGGAGTGTATTGGGGGTCAGTGGTAGGTCTTGAGGCCATGATACACTAGTGACCTCAGATCCAGTCCCGCTAGTATGGTCCGACCACGCCATGATCGATTTTATGATTAAGAAGGTACCTAATCCCAGTAACGCCCAGGGAAGACCACTTTCACGCAGTTTCAGACCTTTTTATCAAATCACAGCTGAGGCCCTTACCACGGCCCTCAGTAAACACCCAATCCCCTTCCTTGGGAGGATGCGGAAGGTCTTGACAGTTGGCTCCAATTGCGAGCCGACGAGCTCGCTCCTCCCTCTGCGATCCGCTAAGGTCCCACGTGCTTCTGCACGATGGTTTACGGTCGCTCTCAGGAAGAGTAAGAGTGACTGTAAACGCTTGGAGAGAACCTGGCGGAAAAACTTTGACCGCTCTGATAAAACAACATATAAATTGGCACTAAAAGCGCATTATAAGAAAGTTTTAGAAGACAAAAAAAAAATGTTGGCCTCCAAAATAGCCCAGGCTGCTAACCATAGTAAAGAAATTTTCAAAACAGTTAAGGAGTTTCTTTCCCCAAACGCAGTGGCAACACCATTCACTCCGACTGAGGAATGGACGTGCCATTTAGCCTCCTATTTCCATGAGAAGATAAAAACTATCCAAGACACTTTCTCTTCGCTGCCTAGGGCGGAGGGTGAGTTTCGAGCGTTTCTCACCCCTCCTATGCAGCTACGGAGCCCGCTTCTCACGCAGTTCCCACCTATATCTTTGGATAACTCTTTGGTAATTATGAAGGCCCTCAAATCGGGCTCTCCATCCGACCCATACCCAGCCCTGACTCTGGTGTCACTGGCCAAGGTAACTAATCCTGCGCTAAATCGGATTCTCAATACATCCTTGGAGACCGGGATTGTCCCGGACAGGTGGAAGAACGCCAAAATACTCCCCCTGCTAAAAAAAACCAAGAGCAGACCCAGAGTCAGCCTCTAATTATAGGCCAATATCCTTGCTCCCCTTTTCTCGAAGGTCTTGGAAAAATATGTCAATGGGGTCATTACCACTTATGCTGAAGACAATCAAGTTTTCCACCAGAGTCAGTCCGGTTTCAGGTCAAATTTCAGTACGGAAACCGCGCTTCTTGAGGTCTCGGAGACTATTAAAGAGACCCTTGACCAGGGAGGGAAGGCTGTGCTGATTCTCTTGGACCTATCAGTGGCCTTCGATACCGTGCCCCATGATTTGCTCCTTCGGAGACTTCAAGAATGTGGCTGCGGGGGCACGGTACTCCAATGGTTTGCCTCGTTTCTGGACAATCGCCAGCAAACGGTGTGGTCCCCTCCCTTTGCAGCACCCATCCCCCTCCTCAAGGTGGGGGTTCCGCAGGGTTCAATCCTTAGTCCTACACTCTTTAATTTGTATATGTCCCCCTTGGCGCTTCTGGCTGAAGCCCACGGAGCGAAAATTGTATCTTATGCGGATGATACACAACTGCTCTTCACCTGTGACAAGAAGTCAGACTTCAGAGGTGAGGCAATCAATGCCTGCCTCTCTGAGGTGTTTGCCTGGTTCCAACTTCACCAACTTAAGTGTAATCCCGACAAATCGGAAATCAAACTTTTCGGCCTCCCATTAGACAATGTGTGGCGGAATTGGTGGCCACAGGACATGTCCCCCCCCAGCACCTCGGTCAAGACTGTTAAAAATTTGGGAGTCAGGATGGAGGACAATCTATCCATGAACTCCCAAATACAAGCTGTGGTGGGTTCATGTTTTGGAGTGCTTAAAATGCTTAGACAGGTCCTGCCCCTTTTGCCGTTAACACATAGACAAACGGTGGTCCAGGCGTTGGTCTTATCCAGGTTGGACTACGTTAATAGCCTTTACCTGGGAATCCCTGACTACATGTTGACTCGATTACAGGTGGTTCAGAATGCTGCGGCAAGGGCTATTCTCATGCTAGGGCCCAGAACTAGGATGTCTGCCCACTTGAAATCCATGCATTGGCTTCCGATCCGTAAAAGGATTATGTTTAAAGCCATGGTTCTAACATTTAAATCCCTTCATGGGATGGGGGCCCCCTACCTCAGGAAGAGATTTCAATTCTATTCCCCGCGTCGCGCTCTGAGGTTGGCTGCACTTCAGTTGGCTCGCATCCCTAAATCTTCCCATGCTCGCATTGGGGGCCGCTCTTTCCAGGTGCAAGCAGCACGACTCTGGAATAGTCTCCCCCTGGCACTTAGGCAGATGCAGGATCTTCTCCCTTTTAGAAAGTCATTGAAGACCTGGCTTTTTCAGTAATAGTGTGACTTATGCAAGATAGTGCTCACGATTAGCCCCACCCAGAATCTGTAGTGCCGGGACACTCTATCGAGTAGCCGTGCGCTTTATAAGTCCCTAATAACATAACATAACATGTGCGGCACCAAGCAGAAACAGGCAAGGTGGCGGAAATCAATGCTAGTACCTCCTTCTGATCTCAATCCCATCCACGTCCTCGTCCCCGGATGTGTGCTCTGCCCCACCTGTGGGTATTGCAGTACCTGCTGGGGCATTGTGTGCCACTGACACATCAGGTGCCTGTGTGGATACGCCTGCCGCACTGAGAGGCACTGACACACCAGGGGGCGGAGATGTGGATGGTGTGGGGGCAGCAGCATTCATCATCGCCACGCCTTGTGGCAGCGATGCCATGATGAAGACATGCAGGGCCTGGTAGATCCCAGCTACATTTCGCTGATGTGCAGCAGTGGTTGCCATCCTTTCCGCCTCCATCCGCACCATGTCCTCCATGAGCCTCCGCATGTGTGCCAGCTCATGGCTGCCATCGCTGGGGCCACTCTGAGCGGACAGGTATTCCTCCCTCCATGTCATGACTCCAGCGATGTCAGTCAGGGCTCGTTGGAGACCATGGGGCGGACATAGACACCCAAGGATGGCGTCCAGTTTGGCAGCCATGAGGTCGAACCCCACCCGCACCTGCTCGGCCGTCTCCCTCTGGCCCTCCAGCACACAGCGTTGGAAGGCCATTTGTTGTTCCTAGGGGTCTTGGGAGCGTGCCGGGGCTGTCGGTGCCTCCTGCTGGGTGGTCTGGGTGGTGGGTGGGGTCTCATCGGTGTAGCTGGGCTGCCCTGATCCTGGAGGTTGCTGGCGGATGAGGGCAATGATGTCTTGGATGGTTTGGGTGTCGATGCTGGTGTTGTCCTCCTCTTCGTCATCAGTGAAGTGTGGCTGTGACTGCTCTGCAGGAGGTTTTGAAGATGCCCCTGCGATGTGAGGGGGAGATGGTGTATTACAATGTGTCCACATGTATGTAGCCGCATGGTACAGGTTGACATTCAGACAGCATAGCATTGTACATTGTGACAGTCTGTGGGTCTGGGCGAGGACCCAGGGTCATTGTGGGTGTGCACTGTGCTCTGCTTGCTTGTGCATGTGTGCCATTGTGGTCATCTCCCCCCGTCCCCCCAGTACCTGGTGGTCACTCACCCTGTTGCGGTTGTGTTGTGTCCTGTCGAGCAGTATCCGGTCCCCCGACTCCGGCCACAGTATCCATACTGATGACTGTCGACACCAGCTCCTCCATGTCATCCAGCTCCAGCTGTGGCGCTGGGCCCCCACCTCCGGTCTGCGTTGCTGCCTTCTGGTTGGCGCTGAGTTTCTCCTTGGTCTTCCGCTTGATGTCATTCCATCGCCTCTTGACCTCGTCCATTGTCCGCTTGTGCTCTCCGACGGCATTCACCTTGTCGACGATGTCCCGCCATATTCCATTTTTGGTGCCCAATGACACGTTGGAGGTGACAAAGAGTTGTTGATGGTGTTCCATCACCTCCGTGACTATGATCATGTTTGCCTGCGGTCTGAACTTGGTCTTCCTGGTCTTCTTGTCCTTGCCCTTCCCTGTCCCCGAGGTCCCAGGCTGGTCGTCCGGGGTGCTTGTGGGGTTGCGCTCGTCCTCTGCCCCTGCTCCGGCTGCCTCCATGGTGCTTGGGTGTTGGTCAGTTTGTGTGTGGGTGTATTTTCTACTTTTATGGTGATTATTGACACCTGGCAGGTGTGTGTTGCAGGCCTGGCACTGCTTGTCGCTGATGTCCTCATCGCGCTTTGGCCCATCGCGTGTTTTTTGGTGTTGTGGTTTGTGTTTTTATCTCCATCGTGGTGGTTGTATCGCGGACATTGCCTGCGGTTTTGGCAGACTGGCGCATGCTACCGCCTTGTTGTAAATTCCACGTTGACACGGGGTTATTTTCCCACGCTAGGCTGCGATATTGAAAGTTGTGTTGCGCTACTCTTGCGGTAGTTATCACACGTTCTTGTGAATATACCCCGATGAGTGTCTGAAAGCCATGCAGTTCAGCAAGAAAAGGTGTCTATTGTTTAAAAATTCCAAATTTGGTTGTTTTGAAAAAGTCCAAATTTTTTCCAGCACGCGATGAGCCAAATGTTTATGTGTCGTGGCTGGGAGACAAAACA
Source organism: Calotriton arnoldi (assembly GCA_963921515.1). Classification (NCBI taxonomy): domain Eukaryota; kingdom Metazoa; phylum Chordata; class Amphibia; order Caudata; family Salamandridae; genus Calotriton; species Calotriton arnoldi. The sequence continues at coordinate 6,833 of CAWUFW010004833.1, read as the reverse complement.
TCACTGTTGCTTGCCATCACAGACGACGATCCCTGCAACACCTCACAGATCAGGTCAATTGAGCACAGATAATCTTCTGTTTTATCCACGGCCGATGCTGGGGAAGCCTGTGTGACATCCAAGGCCTGAGTACTTGTTGAGGAGCCGGTATCCGTTCCAACAGGAGCTGAAGCATCCTGTGGTGGCTCTAAGAATGCAGGCATCAACATGGGAATACGCTGAGGAGACAGCAGTCCATGGGCCGTTATTAGGTCCAGTAAAGCATCAACGTCCGGTGGCGCAACCACTGAAAGTGTTAGACAGAGGTCCAACATGCATTCTTGTCTGCAAAACAGGCGTCGGAGGACAGGCAGAACATGGTCAATCCAGACTGGTCTAAATGACAGGAACCAAGACTCGCTCAGTTCGCTGAGGCGAGGTGTGCCCAGATGGAGTACCATGCGATCATGGTATCTGCACTCCAGGAGCATTTTTTCCATCTCCTTGGTGACTGAGACATCCATTGCGTAGCAGAAAAATTACAATCAGGATTCCTGCTATTAGGAACAGGATCCAAAAGACACACAGTTGATGGACAGAATGCAGAACAAATCAAAACATTCACCCCCAGTCAAGAAATCTGGGTTAAATTCATCATTCTTTTGCTCACCATGCCACCCCAGTTTAGACCTGGCCATATGCAAATCAGTCTTGACCCTGTGCCTCATGGGAACAATCCAGCAGGAAATGACAAGCCAGGTCCTCTGGACCAGAAACAAGCATTCTAGGACCAGTTTCAGGGTTTCACCCCTCATCAGCCAGGATAGCTTGAATCTAGTGGCACAGTGAGCTCGGGACCCACGTCTGGGCATACCCGGTGCACTTAGGGCGAGAAACCAAAAGACACACAGTTAATGGACAGAATCAGAACAAATCAAAACATTCACCCCCAGTCAAGAGATCTGGGTTAAATCCATCATTCTTTTGCTCACCATGCCACCCCAGTATAGACCTGGCCAAATGCAAATCAGTTTTGACCCTGTGCCTCATGGGAACAGTCCAGTCCGAACGGCCAAGCCAGGTCCTCTCCGGACCAGAAACAAGCATTCTAGGACCAGTTTCAGGGTTTCACCACCATCAGCCAGGATAGCTTGAATCTAGTGGCACAGTGAGCCCGGGACCCACGTCTGGGCATACCCGGCGCACTTAGGGCGAGAAAGCAAAAGACACACAGTTGATGGACACAATGCAGAACAAATCAAAACATTCACCCCCAGTCAAGGGATCTGGGTTAAATCCATCATTCTTTTGCTTACCTTGCCACCCCAGTTTAGACCTGGCCATATGCAAATCAGTCTTGACCCTGTGCCTCATGGGAACAGTCCACCCCGAACTGCCAAGCCAGGTCCTCTCTGGACCAGAAACAAGCATCCTAGGACCAGTTTCAGGGTTTCACCCCTCATCAGCTAGGATAGCTTGAATCAAGCTAGCCTGGCTGATGAAGGATGATGCCCTGAAACAGGTCCCAGGATGCTTGTTGTGGGTCAAGAGAGGACCTGGCTTGGGAGTTCGGGCTAGACTGTTCCCATAAGGAACAGGGTCAAGACTGATTTACATATGGCTGGGTCCAAACTGGGGTGGTGTGGTGAGCAAAAGAATGATGGATTAAACCCATATCCTTGTGACTGGGGGTGAATGTTTGCATTGTCCAGCATTCCGTCCATCAATTGTTTCTTTTGCATAAGTCGCCCTAAGTGGGAAGGGTATGTCCAGACGTGGGTCCCGTGCTCACTACACCACTGGATTCAAGCTAGCCTGGCAAATGAAGGGTGATGCCCTGAAACCGGTCCCAGGATGCTTGTTTCTGGTCCAGGGAGGACTTGTCTTGGCAGTTCGGGCTGGACTGTTCCCATAAGGAACAGGGTCTAGACTGATTTGCATATGTCTGGGTCCAAACTGGGGTGGTGTGGTGAGGAAAAGAATGATGGATTAAACCCAGATCCTTGTGACTGGGGGTGAATGTTTGCATTATCCAGCATTCTGTCCCTCAATTGTTTCTTTTGCATATGTCGCCCTAAGTGGGAAGGGTATGCCCAGACGTGGTTCCCGTGCTCACTACACCACTGGATTCAAGCTAGCCTTGCTGATGAAGGGTGATGCCCTGAAACCGGTCCCTGGATGCTTTTTTCCGGTCCAGGGAGGACCTGGCTTGGCAGTTCGGGCTGGACTGTTCCCATAAGGAACAGGGTCAAGACTGATTTGCATATGGCTGGGTCTAAACTGGGGTGGTGTGGTGAGCAAAAGAATGATGGATTAAACCCAGATCCTTGTGACTGGGGGTGAATGTTTGCATTGTCCAGCATTCCGTCCATCAATTGTTTCTTTTGCATATGTCGCCCTAAGTGGGAAGGGTATTCCCAGACGTGGGTCCCGTGCTCACTACACCACTGGATTCAACCTAGCCTGGCTGATGAAGGGTGATGCCCTGAAACTGGTCCCAGGTTCCTTGTTTCTGGTCCATGGAGGACCTGGCTTGGTAGTTTGGGCTGGACTGTTCCCATAAGGAACAGGGTCAAGACTGATTTGCATATGGCTGGGTCCAATCTGGGGTGGTGTGGTGAGCAAAAGAATGATGGATTATACCCAGATCCTTGTGACTGGGGGTGAATGTTTGCATTGTCCAGCATTCCGTCCATCAATTGTTTCTTTTGCATATTAGGAACAGGATCAGCAGAAGTCCTCCAAAATGCTTCCGAATGCGGAGTGTATAAAGTTTGGAATTACTCCGAAGTCTGTCTGAAAGGAGCTTAATAGTCCAGAACCTATGGTCTTAAATAGGTGTACTACACCTGTCATATCAGACATGTTAAAGATACGTTGTACCATTTTTGTGAAATGGAAAGGGTAGTTTGTTCGTACTAGTGCCAGTATCTCAGCTGAGGACCTTGCGACCTGAAGATCAAAAGTTTCTCGGGCGGAGGTTAAGGACACGGTTTTCTGTAAAAGCATGGCTTTCATTCGGCTCAGAGTATCAAACCGTATAAAGAAAACATTCAACAAAAGCCATAACAGCACCTCCCTGACTGTGTGGGTCAGTGAAAACAATACTTGCCTACAACAAGTAACCCTGGAGTCTACAGTGACAAGATATGCGATGCCCAGAAGCATCCCACAACAACCTTGATCATTCAGCATCAAGTAACTCCCATTTGAAAGCAACCTGAACACCTGATTAATCACAGCAGCAGGGGACCCCTTCAAATGACAGGATAAGTTTGCAACTGAACCACTACAGGCCCCATGAAGCATGATATCCTGGCATATGAGAGATCCACTTAAAGGGTTCTTGCAGTTGTACCACTTAGAAACACTTCCAGGTCCCCACTCCTTCATCGAAATCTGTATGGCAATTCCCAAGATTCCTTGATAAATTCCCTACCCATCGCTTCATATCTGCCTGCCTGTTGTTGTTCTAGGTTTGAGAAGTTGGCCTCGCATATTCTGTCCACTAATTATAGTGGGCACCTTGCACCAGTCCAAACAACCCCTTATTGGAGATAGGTTAAAGACAACCTTTATTGAAAGCTATCCTAGTGGTAGCTATGGAGAGCAGCCTTCAGGCTAAGTCTTGAAGGAATGTAAAGCAGCTTGTTTTACCAGTCTATAATCTCTTGAGTGACCAAATGAAAGAGGACCACACCAGGTATATATTCAAAATATATGTATTTATTACTAAACACACCCTCTAGTCTCTTTATGAGGCTAGAGTTCGAAGTACATAAGTTATAAGTTAGTTATCTACAGTAATAGCACAAATACACGTTTGAGCCCTAGGGGCGTACCAAACCATATACCAATAAAGTGGTATAAGAACCACGACTGAGCTAGACACAAGGCCTAGAGCCTGTAGAAGTGCTTGGACCACAAGGAACCACCCAAGTTAGTGACACAGGGGACCCACGGGGGACGCGTGCAGTGAGAGAACACAGCAGCGAATCGCCGTTGACTTCTATGGGGAAAGTCGCGGTTGGAAGTTTAAAGAAAAGGGACACTTAGAGGAGGACTTGGAGCAAACCCTTTTAGAACTAGGCTGTTCTAGTGTCAATACCCACGGGAGCACCAGAGTACTCGAGTTACCTCACCCAGGGGAGCCGGGTGCATAGGTGTCTTTCGGGGTCGGGTTTCGTCATCGTTTTCAATGGCGATCTGCTGCAAAGTGCTGCTGGCGGCCAAGTCGAAAGTGTTCGGGTGGATCCAAAGGTGGATCAAAGATCTGAAGAACCTGAAAGCAGAGGAGACAGAGTCTGGGTCACTAGCCAGTGACCAGGAAGGCGATGAGCAGATGCCCACCGATGTCGAGTGCTTCAGGTAGGTTGACGGTCGTCTTGACTCTTCAGCCACGAGGTCCAGGAGGCGTCGACGACAACCAGGAGCTGGATTCGAGCTGTACCATGACGTCTGTCGATTGCAGGAGTGTCGGCGACCGGATTGGACCCAACAAGCCTTGGCAACGGCAAGTCTTGTGGAAATAGAAGAAGGACGATGGTGCAGACCAGCAAGGTCTGTGGGACTCACCCAGCGACGGTAAGTCAGGGCACACCTGGAGCAACCAGGGAGCCCAAGCAGAAGAAGATTGGCCTTCGGGAGGGCCTACTAGCCAATGGACTAGCAACCGCGAAGGAGCCTCGAGTGGATGCACTTGGAGCTGGCTCACAGGACACTCGTGGAGTGGAGGCCAGTGATCTTCAGTGCAGTCGGTGCTGGAGGCTGGGGCTACTTGGAGCCAAAAGCACAAGTTCGTGGAAGACCTAGAAGAGGATGCACTTGCAATTGCGATTGGTGTCCAGGGGTCACAGTTCCACATTACCCACAACAGCTACGGGCCTCAGCTTTGCTGGGGACTCAGGGCAGCCTCGGGGAAGTCTGTAAATCCACCTCTGGTGATGCAAAGACTTCGGCGTCTGGCGGGAGCTTCAGCGATGCAGACCGGACAATTGCTTCTTTGGTGCCTGCCAAGCAGGGGAGTCACTCCTTGACCCCAAGGGAGATTCTTCAGTCCTCTAATCTTGAAGTTGAGCGTCGAAGGTCCAGGATTCTGTGTCAGAGTTTCGTCCAGGTAAATCTAAAGTCCTAAGGACTGGGGTCCCATACTTATACCAAGTTAGGGGTTGGACATACTCTGGGGACCCACCTATGGGAGGGTCAGGGCAGAGGGGTGGTTACACCCCTTTCCCTTTGTCCAGTTTCACGCCAGAGCAGGGGCTGGAAGCCCCTGAGCCGGTTTGAACTGGGGTATGCACAGGGACACCAAATGTGCCCCCAGTGCGGGACTTCAAAGCTCCAGAGAGTGCTCCCGCCCAGCCCCAATACACACTATCCTGTCTGGGGAGGTGGTTACACCTCCCTGGGACAGGAAACCTATTGTCCAGGCCTCCCCTGCCGGAGTTTCGGTCAGCAGCAGGAGGCCAGACTCGTGTCTGTGGCAGCGGCATTCATTTTGTGATGCCAGGGCTTGGAAAGAAGTTACCGGGCAGGCCGGTGTGTACATGTCTCTCCCTCTAGAAGGGTGGAATGCTACCCCGCCACCAGAACTGGCGGGGGTAGTATTCCAAGATGTTTGACACCAAACACGACATGTTTCCGTGCAGCCATCCCAAAGTTAGCATTTAACGCAAGGTTATAATGCGCTTAAGAGTATATGGTCAGGCTGCGCTACAAACAGCATCAGAGAAGGGTCTCTGAACGCTGCAGAGGGGCCCTGCTCATGCAGGGGCACCCTCTCACATAGGAAACACGCACTCTGCCTCCAGGATTGATAAGGCCTGCCATAGGAGTGACTTATAGGTTTATATGTGTGTATGTATGTAGTGATATAGGTAGCCTATATCACAGTAAGGGGTGCATGCACCACCTTACCCAGGCTGCAGTAGCAGACCTGTGGTGTCATTTTGGATGGCCTTCCAGGGGTGGCACAATACATGCTGCAGCCCCTGGTAGGCCTCTGAGGTACCTATGCCCTGGGTACATAGTATACCATTTACTAGGGACTTATAAGGGCACTCCAGATTCCAATCAGAGATGTGCCTAAGGCACATGGAAACCATTTTAGAGAGGAAGCAGCTAGGCTGGGGTTCTGATTAGCAGGGCCCCAGCCAGACTAAAGTCGAAAAACAGTGAAGCATCAGCAAAAAGTGGGGGTACCCATGTGAAGCAGATCCTACTCTCCTACACAACGCCCCCCCCAACGTAGGGACATTAAACTAGCCTTGCCCAGTTAAGTCTTCATGTTCTAAGTGGAAGTACCTAGAGAGTCCATCTGCATTGGCATGGTTACTCCCAGGTCTATGTTCCACTGTGAAGTCCATCCCCTGTAGGGAAATGGAAAACCTAAGCAGTTTGGGGTTTTCACCCTTCATTTGTTTTAGCCATAAGAGGGGCTTATGGTCTGTTTGAACAAGGAAGTGAGTACCAAACAAGTATGGCCTCAACTTCTTCAGAGCCCAGACCACAGCAAAGGCCTCCCTCTCAATGGCTGACCAACGTTTCTCTCTAGGGGTCAGCCTTCTGCTAATAAAAGCTACTGGCTGATCCTGACCTTCATCATTCAATTGTGACAGTACAGCCCCTACCCCCAATTCAGATGCATCTGTTTGGACAATGAACTTCTTGGAGTAATCAGGACTCTGTAGAATGGGAGCAGTGCACATGGCCTGCTTTAGGTCATCAAATGCCTTTTGACAGCTAACTGTCCACTGAATCTTTTTGGGCATTTTCTTGGAAGTTAAGTCATTCAGGGGTGTCACTATTGATCCATACCCCTTGACAAATCTCCTATAGTACCCAGTCAGGACTAA